>JAWWLV010000001.1:63559311-63585690 GCA_035041135.1 Platyrinchus mystaceus | reverse complement strand
TGGCTCATGTTCAGCTTCCTGTCAATCAGCACCCCCAGGTCCCTTTCTGCCTGGCTGCTCTCCAGCCACTCTGTCCCAGCCTGTAGCGCTGCAGGGGGTTGTTGTGGCCAAAGTGCAGGACCCGGCACTTGGCCTTGTTGAACTTCATACCATTGGATTTGGCCCATCTATCCAGCCTATGCAGGTCCCTCTGCAAAGCCCTCCTGCCTATCAGCAGATTAGCACTCCCCTGCAACTTGGTTAACGAGTATGAATTTAAGATTGGAGGGACAGAATATCTTCTGATGGTACCTGCTGCCATCAGCTGTGGGAAAAATCTAGTCTTTAATTTTCAGGCTGACTTCTGTTGAGGTGAATGTGACCCCTCTCCTGGGAAGGAATAAATTGGATAGGGTCATTCTCTGTGGGTGATAGGAAGTTGGAACTTGGATGGTAATTATAATTACCTGTCATCTCTTCAGAATATGATAACATCTTTATTATGAAATTCCTGTTTGCATACATTCTGGTAATAATCCTGAATTAACAATAAAGTATTTAGAAGGTTCTTTGTTTGTTTTTTAAAAAGATTGCGTTTTTTTCAAAAATTTGGGTATCAACACATACTACAATTTTTGAGTGACAAAAGACTTTAAGCAGACATAGGTACAGACAGATTCCTAAAGAAAAATAACACCCATTTCTGCCATGGCTGTGCTGTGCTTGAATGAACATGGAAGCTTGGAGGAAACTAGAGGCATAGTCAAAAAATTCTGAAGAGACTACTCCCATGAGTGAGCTTCTTAGTATTTAAAAATGAGGTCTCTCTTACGGGCAGGAGAGGCCTGGATTGCAGACGATGGCACTTATTAGGAGTATCGTAGGTAACTTCTTCCTGTCCTAATTTTTCGCTGCCAGTTTTCAAGATGTTGCATGATTCCAATGGTTTCCCTTCAGTTGTAGTGGATTGTATTTTTTCACAAGACACTTAGGAACCAGCATTATTTGAGGCTGAAATATTTTGAGTGATAGATTATATCCCCTTACTTAAAGCAACGTAAAGAATGATGTTTCTGTAACACCTCAACTTGATCAATTTCCCAATCCATTGAGGATGTTAGCAGAACCACTGTAAGGTGAAAATGCTGTAAGGCATAGAGAGGGGAAAGTTATTGAAACTTAAGAGAAAAACTGATAATTCTGTATATACAGTAAGTACACAGTAATTCCAGATATAGGTGCTTTCATTTTCAAAATGTTAGTAGTATTACTGTCTTCTTTAATTGATTTTTACATGGCACAGTTTAAAAGATGGGTTTGTTTCTCTTTGCTTGCCTGGTAGCAAACATCAGTGGAGAGAAAACTTCCAATCGCTAAAATGAGATGCATCACAGAAATGTTCATTTCAGCAATACTTATTTTACACACTGATTGTACTATTGGATTTTGAAAGAAGATAAGGGAAAAAGAAACTGTGAAATAGTAATAGAAAGAAACAACAGAGTGATTTTGAGAACTGAGAACTGTCCTTCACATTTCACCTTTATGTGAAATAAATTACAGAACCGTAATGAAAGCCATTAATGGTGCACAAATGTACTTCACATATATGGATCAACTCTGGAGTGACTGAAAAAAAATATAATGGGAAAAAAAACAGATTTAAACTCTGCGGCTGCAGAATTGCAAACATGCACTTGATGCTTACAGAAAAGAGTCCTCTCTGCTGAGGGTCACTGGCAGTATGAACCAGCAAAATCTACCTTACAGTATCTCCTCCTTCCCCTTCAGGTCCAACTTCCCATCCTCTGCTCTGTCTCATGTCTGTGAGCTGTTGCTGCTTGCCACGTCCACAGGTAACATAACCATACCAAAAAATAGTAAGTTCTTTTCTTGTGGCTTCCTGTGGGGTGAGATAAACACTGGTACCCACAAGTCATGAGTGGGAACTGAGCCCTGAGTGAAAGAGGAAGGGGGAAATGGCAGTTTAATCTGCTTTTGCTTACACTGGAGTTCAAGTACAAATATGATAATGTTTGTTATCTGTATAGGTACATATTTGTATCATTCCTATGCAATCATGCAGTGCATCTGAAGTGATATATCTGTTTACTTCCCATTCATAACTTTGGAGCTGAAAATGCTTCTTCCCTTGTTTTTTTCTGGGTGTTTGTGTTTTTTATTTTTTAGTTCTGCATCTGCAGTAAATATTGCTTTGGTAAATATCTTCTGAAACCTCTGAATTATTAAAGTATAAATTAGATGATTTATGAGCAGAACATTGTTTATAGAAGTGCACTTGTCAGTGTTAGGGAGGTAAAAAGAAATAATCCTATCATGGCAGTAGTCCCTCGGGAAGACCTTACCTTCCTGATACCATCCATGTTTCTTGTAGTTCAGAACACTTGTTAAGCTGAAAGGGGGAAAGAGAAGTGCATGACATTCATACTTGTTGTAACATAAACCATTTCTTATCTCTCCCCTCAATCCCTCTCCTCTGCCTCCCTTCTGTCTCCATTTACAACTTCACTATCCCTCATGCCTACTGGGACCATAACCTTAGTTGTAAACTTCGTTCTTTTTGCTTCCCTCTGCATATCGAAGGCAAACTGTTTCTTCTTTTTTTTTTTCCAGTAGTCTAAAAAAAAAAAAAAAAAGCAAGCCCATTTCTTTCAATGTTTTAGCTTCCTTATGTTTTTGTTGTTCCTTCTCTTTTTTTTCAGGCTAAATCTTCTCCTATCTCATCTCTCTGTCTCACAATTCCTATATCAGCCAGCCCTTGGTGCTTAAATTGCCAAGGACACTACCAATTTTACCTGCTAATTCTAGGGGATGTTTTTGTCCTAAAGCGGGTATTTTTCCATTGTGTTGTAGAACTGAATGCCTTATTTCTTTTCTTTCCCCCAAAAGACAATCTGAGAGATATTTAATTATGCCAGAATGCACTGTTCTTTCAACCTGGACTGGCTTTCAGTAAACCTGGAAAACACCTCTATGCCATTATCAACTTCTCAACTACTCACCAGTCATTTTACTTACACTTGGTAGCATATTTCATGGTTTTCATCTTAATTAGACACTTGGTGGTGTGACTTTTCGTTTTTCAAATTCCCAAATGAGCCTGAAGAACTTTGTCAGGATTTTTCAGAAGTGGTGCTATCTTAGAAGAGCAATCCAACTTGCACTTTACCCTATTTAGATTTACAAAGGAAACATCCTTGTGCCTAAATCCCATGGGTATCTGATCTGGATAGGTGCTCTGCAAAGGAGCTAAACACACACACACACAGGCAGCAGTGAGTTTAGCTGCACATAATCATGACCACAGCCAGTTTCATTCAAAACACATTTAGAATATAAAGTGGTGCTCTCTTTCTTTTGAAGCATTTGCACAGGAAGTGACAAACTTGGAAAGATCTATGAAGTTCCTTTATAGGTTTAACTCTGAATTGTGTTGCTTCACTTCAGAAGAATAGGAACAACAATATTTGCATATTTTGCAGAATGTTTTGAGATCTTCTATTGAAGAAAAACTTTTAAAAAGTTGTACAGATTTTAAAATGAAGCTTTGAAGTGTCCATAATTTTGCATTAATATTTCTGTATTAATAGTTTTTAGGTTCAAATTAATGCTGTTATAAATGGCAGCACTTAAATGTGCCTTCTATGTTCCTAACTGTGCAATCACCAAGCAAATGTGGTAGTTAGATATCTTATGGCAATTGTACGTGGGAGAAAAACTAAAAGTATGAAGTTAATGCAGCAAAATTAAGGACCATTAAGCCTCTATATGGAAACTTATTGAAAAGTGGAGTGCTTAAGGGAGGATTAAACTACAAAAAAATAAAGGCATTTTAATTTAGAATGAGTGCATCTACCTATAGCTTTATGTGTCTTAATTTCTCTGCATTAATTTCATAGTTTTAGTTGATTCATTTTAACTTTCTAAACTGCAGGCAGTCCCAAGTGATACTACTTTTTCAAAAAAGTATATCTTTGGAAGCTTTCTCTTTATGGTTTTATATCCTTCTATCCCATTCCTTGAAAGTAACCCAAGAAAAATTCTTGTTTAAAAAATAAAAAGAAGAATAGTAATATACATTCTGTTGTCAACTGATTATGACAGCAGACATGACCATCAGAATGAGAAATTTCCATATTAAAGACATGTATAAGCTGAAAGAAAATTCATATTTTACAGGTAGAGATTAAAAGCTTGAGGGGAATTTAAAAGTTCATGAATGATGGACACAGTGGAAAATCACAGAGAACAGAAAATAAAGACCAAGATAATAGTAAAAGACATCACATACCTGCCCATGAAATTGAATGTTCAAACCCGACTATTTATGGTTGAAATGAAAAATACAGATGTTTGTGTGTCTGACACAGCCCATTTTAAAGAAATACATGAACTTGTGCTATGCCAAAGCTGGGATTTATCACATTACTCTATTCAGCTCGTTCCCAAAACAGTCTTTCTCTTCTTTATTTCTATGGTGTCTTTTCAGGCTTTACAGACTTTGGAGGGATTCAGCTTGGCTTCTTGGTTATCATTTTATCATCCCTTAACCAAAATTACCAACTCTGTGCAAAGAAATACACAGAATTGCCAGATAAACAGTAGCACATATTATACTCTATAGTCAGTAGAAATTTCTTCTCAGTCTTTACTATGGGAACTCTCTCACCTTTTCACCATTGCTAAGGTTACATCGTGGACATGAGCAGAACTGTGTTGGTCCACTGAAATCAACACTCATGTTTGTGTTAAACTGTTTCACACAATTAAATAAATGTACGAACAGCCAAAATGGTGACAGAATACAGTAAAAAACAGAGATATCAATATCTCACATAGAAAGCCAGCAGAGTATTTTCTAATTCTAAGAGTTACCACTTTTCTGAAGGACAAAAGTTCTGCTGGTTATTGCTGGTTTTAGATTTTAAAGGACCTTGCTAGTGTCAGTTTAATGTATTAGAATGCTATTGATTTATTTCTTAAATAATAGCCTATACAATTAAGAAGATTAAAAAATTCAAGTCTTTTGTTGTTACTAGAGGGGTTTCTTATCATGTAGTACTGATACAGTTGATGCTAAGTAAATTTATTTATATAATTTGGTCATTATTTTTTTTAAATGTTTAATTAAACATTAACAGTAGACAATGGGAAATAACAGCTGAAAGCAACGCAGCACTTCAGTTTAGGGTCACCTAACTAAACTTCAGCGCAGATCTTTACAAAGGTGTCCTGCTACAAGGGCAGAAGCACAACAGTCTTCATAGATAGATGCCAAATCCCATGCATTTACTTTATCAGGAGTTACAGTTGACTGCCAGTCCTGGGGCTAGTGCTTTTTCTTGTTTACCCGTGCATTTTGTTGTTAGAGTGTGTAGACTTGCATTCTCCATTTAGAGAAATCAATGCTTCTGTCCATCCCCCCCTTTTTTTCCCCGTGCCAACCATTTTTCTTGTCAGTTCGCTTTCCCCATTGCTGGGTGAGCAGCTTATGAGAAATAAACCACTGAGGCACATCAAACCTTGTAAGAAGAAGGCCAGGGCAGCAATTCAGTAGCTGAGTTTTTCCAACCCATTCTCTTTCAAGTGGCTTGTTTAAAAACAAACAACGGAAACAAAACCGTGGGGTGTCTCTTGTTAATGTTTAACAAAACTATAGAAAGACCTTTTGCCTTAATAATGCCAGTGACATGAATTTTGTTTATCTTTCTAATTGTATATTTATAGTTGACATGAAAATTCTTCCCACTAGACGTAGCTAACTGCACAAAACCCAGTTGTATATTGCTTTTGTGAGACTTGTTCTTATAACACGATTAAAATAGTACATTAATTATGCATCCTGCTATAAAACTGAATACAGAAGAGGAAATAAATATGTACTAATAATACATTAGTTATTAATCTGTGTACTTGTCTTTGAATGAGATGTAAACTCCTGTATTGTCAGTTTGTGAGGACCACTGACCTGCTTTTTAAGTCCACTTACATCTAACTACCACAGAAGGACAAGTTTCTGTTAAAAGTCACCACGTGCGACAAATGAGTAGTCTCAAGCCAAAATTGCTATATTACAAAGCTAAAATTTTAGCTGATCGTGATATACGGTAGTAGCATAATAAAGCAGATTTACCACTAGGCTGGGCCATATACAGACAGTCAACTTTCAATCATTAAAAGTGGTAGACACCTTTCTGAAGCAACAAGAGTGATTCTGAGTTTTTATTTGTGAGTTTCTTGCATCGCTAGAAAAAGAATTTTTATAGTAAAGGGGAGCCAGCTACAGCTTACATACTCGCTAAAAAATATTGCAGACATGCATATTTTAAAACAAAAAAAACAGTTGGTCTTGTACGTAATTTGACTGGATTGACTTAACAGAAGATTGTAAGGTTGTGTGTGTATATCTCAAATTTGAGGATGTTACACCTACTTTGTAGTAACCAAAGGGTTCATAAATCTTTGCACGTCAAGCTGTCATATAGTTAAAGGACAGAGTCAGTAGATTAAGAACTAAAATTGGAGCTAATTAACTGCAGCAAACTTTTATTAAATGAAACCATTTGCTTTCTTTTTGGCTTAAGCTAGAATAAAAATTAGTTTGTTTAATGTAAGAGCTGCTTGGCAAGATTTTCACTAGGAAATTAAATGTGCCTGGGACTATTGATGCCAATGAGGTCAACTGTCATGGAGCGACCCATGTCTATATTATTAAAATTTGCTAATCTACGAAAGAAGGTAAGTGCAGGAAAATGGCCTGTGAAGAATACTTTTAAATCCTAAACTTTGTTTATAATGTAGTTTGGGAGAGCCTAGTCCTGGTTGTACAGGAATAAAACGTGAAACTTCACAGGTGGTTGACTTTTAGTGTCATGGTACATTTGCTAGCACTGATTATTTTCCTGGTAGTGGTAGTGTTGTTGAGTGAATGCCCAGAAGATGGAGTTGTCCAAAGACATATTTTCATTGAAGATTTTAGTTTCGTCATTAAATGGCCTATACAACAACAGTAACAATATAATAATATGTATCTCTGACTTTGGATTTGCACCAGGAGACCTCGAAGTACATGAACAAGAATGTGAATTTTATTTTATGTACTGTGAAAGTGAGTCAGGGTCAAGTGGAGTGTCATGACCAGAATCTCCTTTTAGGTCACGGACAGCATCACACAGCTGTTCTCTGTAATGGCATCTATGGTTTGGCACATAAGTTTAAATTTTTTCCGCATTCTGAACAAGGTTCTGAGTTGTGTATCATGGACAAGTCATCTTTAAGAGTAGTGATTCCAAACCACATGTGAATGTTTATAAATAAACTAAGAGACCTTTCTCTCTTCCTGTCTCTCTTTTCTTGTATTGTCATATCTTTTTAGTTTTCTCTGACAGAAGACAGAAAAGATCACCAAGTCAAGAAAGCTGTCTGCCAAAAAACAGATTCACCTGTCTATAAACACTTCCTGATAAATATTTTATATACATTAAAAAAAACCAAACCAAACTTCCAGTGGTGGAAAATAGTGGTCTCTTCTTATGTAATCTTGTCAGTCCATCATTATTCTTACTCTTGGAAAGCTGTTTTTTTCTTAGTGTCTAACCTGCATTTCCTTTTATTTGAGCCAATAGTGTCCTCTTCACTTTCCCTTTTACAGAAACTGTTGATATATTGAAAAATTGTTCATGAACTTATGTATGCAAGTTATCTTGACTATAGAGTTTACCAAGGAGTGGATCTATTCCTTTTTTCATCACTATATGGAAACCTTTCAATCACTTTCATTAGAACACTCAGAAAACATTTTAGTATTTTTCCTTGAAAATGTGGTTATCTATATTCTTTCTTTCTAAAACCACTCTGTTCATACCAGTGTACACCCCTCTAGTAAGAGAGATGAAAACACATGAGTACTGGTGAATACTAGCTTGAAAACAAGAGAAAAGCAAGCTGAAAAAAGGCCTCCACATTGATGCTATAACCATTCAGCTATTGTACCATTGAATTTCCTTAATTTAAAACAATGTTGCACAATTATACATTCACTGTTTGCTTTGTTTTGTAAAAACCCTGGAGTGATTTCTGTGAGAGGAAATGAAAAGATCTGTCTGGCTGCTGTATGCTTTGGCTGCTTTAGGGCACTTCAGTAGAAGTGGGTTTGCATTACCTGTTTAGATGTTTCCCCTTTCTTTATTCTCTTCCTTTATTTTTGGAAGAGCAAGTAATAAATAATTATATTCCAAAACTGTGATACTGTATCATTTCTATAAGAATCATGTCCTGCTGTTTACTAACCTTATGCAGCAAGAGTGCATTCACTCAGTTAATTTGCAGGGATACTTTGGCAGTGCTGTATTTCCATAAATGCATGCAAATCCTTCTGTTTAAAGCACTAGGTCTTCTTAAGTTCTGCAAATACACTAATGGTGTTATAGTTGACAGACCACAAAATACTAAACAATATCAGAAGGGTTATCCCTTAATTCCTGGTCTGCTACATAGATGGTTTGTGTGTTTAAACTAACCTTTTTCTTTTGCTTACTTTGGTAATGCTCATATTTGTAATTAAACCCCCTCCCATTTTTTCTGTCGGTTGTTTGATTGTGCTGCACTTATCCATCAAGGTTGGTGAGATATAAAGACCCTGACACTCCTAGTGGATTTATTGATGTGGGAGTGGATGTTCGAGTAATTTCCCTGGGGCTTTATAACTTCTTTAATTGCAGGAATACATAAATTTTGTTCATTTAGACCATTTCTCTGGCTACCACCAAGGATTGCTCTCTCTATGTATATGCATTTTAAAGTGTGGGGAAATGAGCAATGGAAAACAATACATGCCTCAAGTAAACTTGAAACCTGTCTCTAATTCCAGATAGAAGGTGTTTCAGTTGTATCTCTAGACAGTGCAACTTTGATAAATCTTTTCAAAATCCACTTTTGATAGGTTCTGTGGCATCTCTTAAAATTTTGCTCAGATGGCAGCTGAAAAGAAGTCTGCAAAGTAATCTGTAGGATCTGGATAGACTAACTAAAAATTCCTTGTGAGTTTAGAGAAAGGTGAATTGGAATTGGACAGGTTTCCTAACATATGCATTATCTAAATTATATGATACTTGTTTTATAATATAAGGCTGAATCATAAACTTCAGGAGTTAAAGGTTAGGTGGCAAACATATATGGGATATGAGCTTCAGGAATATGGTTTCCTGAGCATTTGGGATGGTTCTTGCCTTCCCTCCCTGCCTTTGCAGCCAAGAAAGCCTTAGTTTTCTTTTTCTACAGTATCTGTGGCTTCTAGGTTTTATGGGGCTGGTAAGGTATAGATATTTTTGGCTGGACATCATCATTACATGTGTACACACATACATGCAGACACATGCATACACATGCTTTCTCTGATGTTCGGATGCTATAATGATAAAATAAAGATGCTATACTGTATCAAAGCTACTGATTTGGGATTTATTCATCCTAATGCTTTAATACTATGCCGAAGCATTGCAACTCACGCCCTAGATACAAAGGAAGTCTGTAGTGAAAAAGAAAGGGGGGTAAAAAAGGACAGTGTAACACTGAAGTGAGCCCGATGTTATTCTGAGTGGTGTTAGCGGCTGGGAAAGGAAACAATAGTGTAAAATTGCTCTTTCATTTTCTGTTCTTGCTTGTTACCTTTCATGTTTGCTTGGAACCACTTTTATGAGTGAGATAGGCTCTGATAAAGGAAGTGGTGATGCATGAAGTAGCACTGTGACAAAGCATAAAGTGATCATTGTCCTTACTTATCCTCACTGCACTTTCACACCATTAATGGTGTAACTAATAAGACTTAGGATCTCACCTCTGTGCTTTCTGTGGTAGTGTCCTACTTGAAAAGTGACAGCCTCTGCTAAAGCACCACAAAATATATTAGGTTACTCTCATCATTCTAAACAGACACATCTTACTATTTTGCATTGTGAGGAAGGTTAAGTGACTTGTTTCAGCTCAAACAAGAACTCAGTGATTATGAGTGGGAATTCATATATTTTTTGGTACTTAGTTTACTTGAAATAACATTATAACATTAACAAACGTGAACAATAACTGTGCGTATTTGGCACTGAGGCAAATTACCAGACCATGATAACTAATTTAAGAATTATTTACATAAGCAGTCCACTTATCTGTACAAAAGTTGTAATTCTCTTTCTGCTAATACTGAGATTTCTTTTTCTGGTTCCTTCTCTTCATTCCCTTTGGCCTCGTTTTTTCCCCCCTCAAAGTTCTTTCATCCCGTTAACCAGGATCTGCTCCTAAGTACTTTGCTTTCAACAAGACAATGTCATTTTGTAGCAGATGCCAATTCCAGTCAGTGGGACTGTAAACAAAGTACCCATGACAACTGATTCATCCTCCACTGAGATCAAACATATTACCTAGGAAATGTCTGCACTTACAAAGAGTGGATCCTGTCCCTAGCTCAGGTTTGCAGCACAGAGTGCCAGAACAGGTGCCAAGAGAATTCATTTTGACTTGAACTTTCTGAATAAACTAATGTAGGATGAGGAATGCAGTCTTCATTGACATTGCTGCCTGTGTTCTTGCTATTTAAAGAACAGAGGAACAAGCTCCAGTCCACAAAGTGTGATCATTTCCCCCAATACCTGATTTAATAGGAGTAATTTCTACTTATACAGTGTCTTTCTATTGAGAAGCTCACACTCTACAAACATGAATTAATTAAGCTTTATACTCCCTCTGTGCCGCATACGTAGACTCAGGAATAGAGTGGTTTAACATTATGCTAGTGTGCCAGTTGGGAAATACCAAAAATCTGGTTTTCTTAATTTGCACATGCCCTGGGGCAGAATCAGTGCATGCCTTAAATGCAAGGACTGAAAAAGACCATAAGGAATATGGTATTAATACTACCTGTAGGTTTACAGTTTGAGGTAAGGACCCCTGCTTGGGAGAACTGGAGTGCATATGGCAGTGAAGCAAAGGCTGCTCCCTTGTGAAAAGGTGTATGGCAGAGACTGCTAAGGTACAAGGTACACAGCCTTTCCAGTGAGCCTTGAAGAGAGTGACTGTTTCAGTGACCTGTACAGTTTTGCCTTGTTGCCGTCTCTCAACTCAAACCAAGGGAATTAGAGATACATCATTATAATGATTTCCCTAAGATCCAGGTGGTGGCTGTGTGCAGGTATGGATTTCCTGGAGGGGCTAAAGGGGTAAGAGCATTTCTATTTGGCATCACCTGCTATGACATATACTCCTGAGGTATGTGACAGCCGTAAATACTTTGGCCTGTCAGACGGGTTCTGTGTACAACCCGTGGTATTGGACACAGAACAGTCAGTTGAGCTTAGGAATCATGTCTCCTGGTTTTGTTACTATAAAAGTTGTCTAATAAATACTTCTTTTTCTCTTTGAAGCACTATTTTTTAATGTGCAGTAACTTTTGATTTTGTTTTCCAAAATAGCAGCTTTGCACTGTATAAATTATTACCTCTGGTACTAGGACACTGTTGCTAGGAAAGCAACAAGAGAGACTGTAAATGGTCGTTGAAAAGAAAGAGCTTCTGCAATTTAAGAGTAATGGCTAGAAGACAATTAAATCATAGGGCCAGGCCAATGCACATTGGGACTGCAAATTGGACATGTTGCATTATGTTTAAATGGCTGAATATCTGCTACAGCATCCATAACACTTGTTAGTGTGAAAAAAAAAGGAATGTAATTTAATCTACCTAAAGAGAAAATATCTTGATAATTACCCACTATTAAGTATATGTCCTAATTCCATGGTGTCCCTACACTTTGGTTTACAAAAAATGACTCAGTGTCTCAAAGTCTTCTGGGAGGGAGAATTGAGGACATGAGGTGCTTGAGCAATGCCTGCTGAAGGCATTTTAATGACTTAAACTTGGAATAGGCATAATATCCCAGTGTTGAGAGTCTTTATGCCCTGGTAGAACTTTCTCTTCTCCTTCTGGAAGTTTGCATCTTTTGCAGTATTTCAGGCTATTTACTGGTGTCCAGGGGTAGGCTGTGGTGATGCAATCATCCAAGAAGATAAAAGCTCCCCAGGTCACCCAATACTTAGGAAAACATGAGGTGTTATTCTCCTTCTTTCTTTTGTGCTTACTCAGTAACCCTGTACAAATATATCTTTCCTCTAGCGTGTAAGAGAACAGAGGAAGACTCTTTTTTTAATAATAAAAACTGGATAAAATAACGTTATTCTATGTTTTAGCCATTAAGAGTCATTGGGGGTTTTCCTCTTGTAGCATTGATCCCCAGCTAGCTTTTCAGAGGTGGAAGCCACAGAAATGGGTTCCAATCCTACCTTCTCTAGAGTCCCATTACTCAGTATGGGTCAGATTATGTCTACATTCTGTTTGCATTTCAGGGACAAGCCAGAGCTTCATGACAGACTTATGGAGATAAAAAAAAAAAAATGAGTCCTTCTACCATCAGAGTTTGCCCATCCAGCATTACAATAAAAGTAATTTGGACCTGCCAGGTTGTTTTGTAGAAGTTCTGTGACTAGCATGTGCTGCCTTGTCCTTAAATGGAGACAAGTGGCCTAAATCAGGGTATGTCAGGTTATACTTAACTATTACTTTTGGCACAGAGCGAATCCTCCAAGTGAAGTAGAATTCAGAAGGGAAAGAAATACCTTTGAAGTCCTCTAACTGCACGTGTAACCACTGAAGAACTCCTTGAACAGTACAACAGGAACCTTTGTGGAACCTTTTGCAAATTCTAGGTGGGGTTTTACTAAAAGAATTTCTTCACATTTTCAGAGCTTCTTGAGTATGGGTGCTGGAGTGTCTCCAATGAAGGGCAGTAAAGCTGATGAAGGAATTAGAGAGCAAGTGTTATGAAGAGCAGCTAAGGGAGCTCTGGCTGTTTAGCCTGGAGAAAAGGATGCCCAGGGCAGACCTTATCACTCTTTACAACTACCTAAAAGGAGGTTGTGGTGAGATGGGTGTCAGTCTCTTCTCTCAGTTAATAAGTAATAGGAGAAGAGGAAATGACCTCAAGTTGCACCAGGAGAAGTTTAGCTTAGGTATTAGGAAAAATTTCTTCACTGAGGGGGTAGTCAGGCATTGGAACAAGCTGCCCAGGTGGGTAGTGGAAATACTACCCCTGAAAGTGTTCAGAAATATGTGGATGGCACTTAAGGTTATGGTTTAGTTGTGAACGTGACAGTGCTAGGTTAACAGTTGGACTCCATGATCTTGAAGGTTTTTTCTAACCTTGAAAATTGCTTTTTGGTATGTGGAACTTCACTGACACAGATTGTTGGTAGCTGAAAAAGGGAAGAAGATTGTCTTTCAGTTTGATTCACTGAGGTTTCTTCTGAGTTAAAGTTGCTACAGTCTGGGCATATATGTTCAGTGTAGTTTTCTGTTTTGGTAGGCAGTAGTGTTAGGAGGAAATGCTTGCGTTGTGTCAGAAAGTAAAATTGTAACTGTGCCACAGTGAGACAGACTGAAGCAGTACAAAATGAAAGGGAAAAAAACAGAAAAATGAGGTTGTGATGTTAAATTTCCCGACTGATTTTGAATTAGAAGCAGAAATATGCTTTGGTTTATAATCATGATTCAGTTCTACCACCCAGGTCCCCATTCCAAAGAAGACCACATTCATTCTGTTGAAATATGGAAAACTGAAAATCCATTTTGATATTGTAAGAGGAAATAAAGAGGGTTGAAAGATTAATAATAGAATGCCAATGTATACATGTAATTCAGGCTTGAACCGGAGGGCAGTCCTTTCAAGGAGTTGAATGACATCTGTGTGTAATTTAATAAATGACTGTTGTAACACAATTGGAGAAGCTCTCGAACACATTGTGTTTGTGTTGATTGCTCAGTTCAATTACTGTAAACAATGTAACGTTATAATAGTCACTGAAATAAATCTAGCCTAAAAGGGTTGGAAAAAGGTTGGAAATATCAAAGCTACATTTATTCATAATTCAATGATTTGTTGCCAGACTCACCTAAAAATAAAAGGTCATCCTTCTATGAGTGTATCTGTAGCAAGGTTACCAATTTCAAGAGCTTAATGACAACTTTTAGCTGATGGTTAGAATAGATTTTTTTTTTCCCAGCATAAATATTCACAAGTTACTGTACACATAGAAATACTTAGCATCAGGTAGAGATTAAATACATTAATATGGCAGACTTTTATTTCTGTTTACAGACACTCCTGTTTGAATAGGGCCCTGAGTAACCTGGTCTAGTGTCATGTTCCCTACCTATGACAGGGGGGTTGGAACTAAATGGTCCCTTCCAACCCCAGCCTATGATATCTATAAAGAGCTGGATTCACAAAGAAAAGATAGATGAATTAAAGTGTAATTTTAATTGAAGCAAATTTATTTTACCACTTGGAATAACCAGGTGGTTCATTAGATAATAAGCCAAGTTCTTCTGGAAAGTCCAATTTTGAGATGTATCACAGTGCTCCAAATTATTTTTCCCGTTCTGCTTTTTTCCAGATACTACAGCTGGTTTCTTCTATTAACAGTGTTTTGTTTGCTCAGTAGATCTTCGTGATCTCTGAATTTTCATGCTCCTTCACCCCATATTTCTCCTAAACTTCTTGCGTAATTTAGTTACTTCGTATCCCCAGCTTTTTCAGCAGCAGTGGCAGCCTTTCCTCCTTCCCACGAGCTAGCCCTACCCGAAGCAATGCCTTAAGGCTGAGAGGACAGGATGCAGCTGCCTCTAAAAGCCTGTCAATGATGCTTCTTTTTAAGCCACTAAGAACAGCTGCACAGTGAGGTGGATTTACACTTTATACTTTTTTCTCCTATATGAGGAATTACTCAAAAGCTGTATAGAATAATGAACTAGCTACTGATGCATGACGGCAAATGAAGACACTGCCTTATGCTTAATGGCATCCTAAAGACAACCCTGCATTTTAGAGCCAGTTTTTCTGGGGAGACATTGTCTAGGTCAGATGCTGGGGTTATTCTTTACAGCGAATTTGAGGAGATTCATATCTTGATGTGACAGTGCTAGAGTAGGAACAAATTTGAGTTAGCATTAAATCTACAGCTAGTATCTTACATCCTTTGAGCACATAATTGTTTCAGTCTTGACGACTCACGCAGTGCCTGTAGACTGCAGCAAAGCAGTTAATTTGGGGCTGTAGTTTATAAATTACAATGTATTTTAACATCAGTGGGGTATTTTTTTTATACAGAGCAGTGTCTGGTGACCAGTGTGCCCCCCCTTTCCCAGCACTCCTCTTTTGTCTCCAGGCTCCATTAGTTACTAGCTTTATCCAGTCTGAGAAAAGCAAGAGGCAAGGGAGCAAGCCTGGCAAGGCTGTAAGTTGATGTTTCTTTGCCTGCTTGCTTCCATTTTCCCTTTTCTTGTTTATTAATGTTGTAACTGTCATCCACATGGCAGCTGTGCCTGGTTGGAGGAGGGCAGTGAGGGCAGTGAAGACCCAAGCAGGAGCACAGCAAAAGTGGATGCTGCTGGATGTTTGTTGCTGTGGTTAAAAATGCCAAGTTCAAAACATATCTTAACATTGCAAATAAAAAGCTATTGTGGCCTTTCTGTGATTTCCAGCTAGGCAAAGGACGGTCAGAAATAGTTGCTGAATAGTTTGTTAATGTCTGATCTAATGACTTGGATGCTATCTAACACCAGATATATGGGAAAAGGCTTGAGTTGCCCTTGCCCACATTGCTTCAAAACTGAGTCCTCATCTTGAAAAAGAAAACTCATGGGCATGTAAGTGAGTTTTGCAAGGAATTGAATGCAAAGGATTGTATTAAATTCTCCTAATACCCCAACATTATTACTGTAAGAGAATCTATTTGGATTTCTGTTTATAAATTTATTTTTAATATAGTTCACAGAATCACAGAATGGGTAAGGTTGGAAGGGACCACAGTGGATCATCTGGTCCAATCTCCCTGCTGAAGCAGAATCATCCTAGACCATTTATATTTTTCCATATGCATCATGTTAAATCTTTTGTAATTTTGTGACAGATAAATCTGCCACCTTTAAATGGGATAACAATTTCATTAAATTCATCAATTTTATTAAATCTCCTATTGCAGAGATCAGAACCTTTGCCTGGTAAACAGGCTGGAGAAAGCATTTTCAAAATTATTAAAGGTTCTTTGAAAATATGATTCTTACAATTAAAAATAAATTAACTACCAGTTAACATGATTATGTGCACTAGAAAGTGAAACCAGCAGCTTCATGTGATGTAAGTTCATAAAAACGAGACATCAAAGAAACGCAAAGCTATAAAATGGTAAGAAAATATTTGGAAAATTAACTTTAAGTTGTACTGCAGGTGATTAGGATTCATTTGAAAAATATTTAAAAGATATGTTCTGACTAGATTTTAATGAAAACACTTGCTTTGGTGCCCTTAATAAATTTGGATTAATTGGTAAGAAAACATGAAATGTCAGATGCTTCAACATGATACAACACCTTTCAAACGCCCAGTGGAATTTCAGAGTAGATACCAATATGTTACTTTGCCAGTGCTGGGAAATGATTGTTGTATTTCCAAATGTCATCAGAGTAGTTGATTCATGTCATGCACAAGTGAGTTCCTGAATATTCTTATGAGTTTTTCCAAACAACTGCGTTCCTCAAGCTTTGGCAGTTACCTAAGACATATCTAAATAACCCACAAATGGGCTATAAGTCTTTAATCACTTAAATCCCAGATTATGTGGGTGTGTCCAGCACTTATATGGGAATGAAATCTGGAAAACTCTTGATAGATACTGTTGTGTTGAAGTTCTCATGTGCCAAAATATCTGCTGATAAAACCTCCAACACTGCTGCATTAATATATGCATCTAGTCGTTAATATACTGAAGCTTCTAGTTTGTTAAAAGCTCTGCCTTTTGAATCTGGTGTTTTTAAATCAGGTATTCTTCCTTCTGGGACCCCTTATTGTCAGTTTTCTCAGGATAAGTCTCTCTCACTTGTGCAGAGAGCCTGTCAATTAAGAATCATGCCCAGGACACAGTATGCATGCTTGCATGGAGAAGGAGAAGTAGCAACGACAGATGAAATCTCTTGTTCTTTAGTTTTGCTTCAGCATTAAAGAAATTACATGACTCCTACTCCTTTCGGAGCGCTTGACTGAAGAAGGGGAGGCAGTGTGCTAGGAGGCTCCACAACCTGAAGTTGGATGATGTACTGTTCAAGAAGTGGGACATATGCATCCTCTCCTTCCATTGATTACTTTCTGCAGCTCTTTGTTCAGGCTGCTGGCTTTTGTAAAGCTAGTCTTAGCACTTTAAAGTGCAAGGAGAACCTGACAATGTAATGCAGATCTACCCAGTCTGCAGTTGGGTGCCAGACAGATATGTCATCACTGAGTATTGCAAAGGCTTAGTCCTTCTTTCTGTTATCCTGAGCTAATTGGCACTATGATTAGAAGGGTGGCTTCAGGCCATGACATGCACTGCTGTTACCAGCAGTGGAGTTAGACCAGTACAACAAGAGAAAGTATATCCTTCACCATTAAGCTTTAACCCTCCTGTGAAAAAGGCAGCTTTTGCTGGCATGTGATAAAATAAACAGTGTCCCTTTTCATGGAACATCACTGTGTGTTGTTCTGGCAATGTTAGATCAGATAGTGAACCTGCTGAGAAAGCATTGAGTGAGATTTGTTGGGGCAGCTGCCTTATACAACTACCCAGGTATAAGGAAAATGGTTAAACCTTTCAAGTTTGGTACACCCCAGAAAAAGGGTCAAGTTTCATCTAAAACAATATTAATTTTGAATTGCTCTTTTTATTACTAAATTAGGTGCTCAATAGGGTGAAGGTTTTTCTTCTTTCAAGGAGTTGGCGTGTACTTTTGTTTGGAACAGATTAGAAATATGATTTCACTGAGGAAATGTAATATCATCTTAAATATTTACAGTATGCTAATTTTATGCTTCTACATTGGCAGAAAAAACAGGATAACATTAATTAGTTTGACTTATTTTCTAACAGAAACATGTTCTCTCCCTTTGGCTAGGACTATGTATTCATAAAAAAACCCCACATTCAGGTCCATTATTTGGCCCTCAGATAATGCAACACAGTTTGCATCCATATGGCTAAATTTTCCTGTGTTCTTTAACCCTCCTCTGAAAGAGGATTGCCTGCTTTGTACTACAAGATGGAAATTGCTACTGGTTCCTCCTATTTCACATGCAATAAATAAGCACCACTTGGGGACACTATTTGGCACCACTAAAGGAGTCAGTATTGATAACTGTGTGACAGTGCTTGACCCTGTATGTTTTATATTCTAACTATACAGAGAGCCTGTGGCAGATGTCATACGACCACCACCAGGGTTAATACTAAAGGAATAGCTAAGTACTTGTGCTGAACACAGAACTTAATTCACTGGTTGCCAACATAGATTTTAGACAAAATATGACATTATACCATAGTTTTAACTAAAAAGACTCCCCAGGCATTGAGGCAGGTTATATAGGAGACTGTGAAATGCCTTTTTCTGCAAGTCTTTAAGTATAAGGCAGATATCTACTAGGTATACTTAATCCTGCATTACATTAGGAAGATGGACAAGGTGTTATCCTGAAATTCTAACAGTGGTTGATTTCTGTAATGTTAGGATGCTTCCTTTCTGGCACTTATGGCATGTGTGGGAAAAAAAAAAAAATCAAGTCTCTCTTGTACTTAGTAAACAGTACCTGGGGGTTTTTTTGGTCACTGGAATGGAATTCCAAAGTAGTGATTTTATTTTTTTTCATCCCAGAAATACTTCTATTAGAAGAGATTCCTTCAGGTATTTTGATACTGAGACTTTCTCTATATCTATAAACTAATCTATAGTCATGGATGCAGATTAATTTTTAAATATAAAAAAAGAAATTTAGAAATACTTGAATGCATTTTTCTTTGATGATTTAAGAATGCCCAAAGGAATATTTCCTATTCATATGAAACACTTAAGAAGATAAAATGGTTGAAGTATTCTTTACGAGAAAAAGCCACATAAACGTTTGAGTTCATAAGTGTTCTGTATAACTGTTTGTGATCCATAAATTGAAATCTCCTAATGTTAATCTCTGACATCCTCCTCCAGCTTCTCCCTCTCCACGCACTCACAGACCTCACATAGGATTGCCTCGGGATATGCAGTGCTAGGAATTAAGAGTGTTGTTCTCCCCTGTAAAATTACCAGAATCTTTGGATATGATTTACATGATGTAAGTCATACTTTTTGCTTAACCATCATGACATCATGATTTGTGTTTTCTTTTCTTAAGAAAGATTGCTTGAAAACTCAGTTGTAGATCCAATGAAAAAAAAAATGGGTCCTTGGAATTCTAAGCACCAAAATCTTATCCAAAATCAGCATTAAAAAAGAACTTTAATTTTTGTGTTAGTTAAACATCTGACACATACTATTGCAGTTCTGAGCATAAAAAGTTAGAAGCTTCTTAGATGGTGTTTAGTGTTTATAATGCATTTGTCTGAGCAGATGTTCTTGTAAAATTACCAAACCATTCCAAATTATAAACATAGTTCAAATAAAGCTTGTTTCAGCTCTGTGAAGAAGACTGATTCCTTCTCTCCAGAATTCCTAGAATACAAACATTATTGATGCAGTTTATTTTGTATGTGGATTATGACTGCCGGTTCTCTTTCCTTTTTGTTTTTTATTCCTTAGTATGTTTATTCATAGAGGAGTTATGAGATTGTGGTTGAAGGTGGAAAAGACTGTTCCCTTGGGCTTGAAAAGTGACTGAACCCAATCAGAAGGGCTTGTTGTCAGTGAGGCTGGAATCTCTTCATGAATGAGTGGAAAGTAGTTTCCTGTCAAGTTTAGTTAGGATTGGGTTTCTTCTCCTCCTTTTTTTCTTTTTTTTTTTTTTTCCCCTCCAGCATAGGCAATCTTTGTTTTTATGTACAGTGTGATTCCTTCACTGTCTTAAAGATATGAAGAAAAAAGCCTGTGTTAGAAATAGAGAGACTATTATAGTCTGGTTGCCTTTGTCTTCTGTCTCTGCTGTTTGAAACTAAGCTTGTTTGTGTCTTCACGCAAGTATGTTGTACTTGGTAGGGTATATATGAGGCTACACAGGTAGAGATGTGTCTGATGTGTAGTTGGATGAAGGAATAAAGAAATGCCTTTGAAGAAGGAAATTTTTTTCATTCTCTACTGAATGAGCTGCAGGGAAACAAACATACAAAAAATTCCTTTGGTTTTCCACACTAGACAATTAATATATGTGAGGTTAGGGTTGTAGTTTGTTTTTTATTTATTGCATAAATTTATAAAGAAATGTACTTCAGTTGAGGGGATTGGATCCATGTTTGACAAGACATCATTACCGCTTTCTGAGAGTGACTTTCAACGTTCCATCTGTAAAAAAAAAATCCATTTTTCATTGCAGTATTTTTCTCAGTATGATGGTCTGGCATTGACCCTTTACATTTGGCAGAACCAAATAGGTACAGTTCTCAAGTAGCCATTTTATTTCTGGATGTTTCTGGCTATTATTGCTTTTATTGTTCCAGTAGTGAAAAACGTTAACTCCTGTCATTTTCTCCCTCTAACTTCTGCTTTAGGAGGAGAAAAAGAAAGGACAGAAGGAAATTACTGAAGAAGAGTGACATTTTTCACACTTATTTTTGATGGTCAGGGAATTTATTGAAGTGCTGTTCTTGACAGGATGGTTTCAACTGCAATTCAAGCCTGGCCTCAGACCTGAGTCAGAGCCTGGACCTGACTAGGACAGAGGGGGGGTTGTCTAAAACCTTCTTGCAGTTCCAGCTACATCAGCTACAATCACAGCTTCCTGTTTTTGTAGGCTGTTGTCAGACTTGGTTATTAGACTAAAGTGCTCCGAGACAAATGGTGCTCTGTCATAGAAGTGCCAAGTGTTATTAATTATTAATAAAATATTTAATTAGATACCACCATGCTGGTAGTGATCAGCTGCAAAACCAAGGGGCAAGCTCTGAGATGGTTGGTATGTAAGTGATTTGAAGATTTTTTTTTCAGGATTTTTGCCAATTGTCATGAGGAATTGCATTCCTTATGAAAAAGCCAAAATGCTACAGTATGTCCTATACATCTCAAAGCAACTGCTTCCCTCTCCCTTTGTTTGCTACCTTTTGACATGCTTACAGTGAGGAATGATTGAATATCTGATTAACTTCACGTAAGAAGCATTTTTGCCCAGTTTTCTGACGAGATGCCGAACCAGTCCAAATCCTTTGAGTCTTATGCAGGAGGTAATCCCACGATCCAATGTCAGCATAATCCCCCCAAGACAGCTTAAATATTTGTAGTTCTTTCTTAAATCAAGAAATCCCTTGGGGTTTATACCAATCCCAATTTAAAAAATGACTTGACCTGAAAACCCTGGAGGAATGTTTGAATGAGGTTGTCTTGCCTCTGGCTTCTTGGCCAACTTGCTCTAATAAGATGTGAATAAGATATACAAGGTCCTAATTTATAATATTATATGAAAATTATACATTCAGTGAAAGGCTGGGGGGAAAAATAAAGGATGGCAATGGTAGTAGAGACAGTATTTATTGTGATTACTAGAAGGGGGCCTTAGTGGGCTGGGATTATTGTACTTTAAGTGAAATTGATTTTGTTCATGATTTGATTTTAATCTAGTTTAGATGAATCAAATTCTACAAGGAGCAGATATTTAATTTAGTACATTAGGATGAAAAGGACATCAGTTCAGAGAAGTTTAATGCATATGATGTGATAAAAGCAGTATCTGATTATGAGGGCTTTTTTATAGTAATTCCTTGTTATTTCATTACTTCTTGGATATTTTTTTCTCTCCACATAATTTTTTTTATTAAATACAGCCAAGATTCTAGTCTCCTTACTGATATTTAGGCTGCTTGCCTAAACAAAAACAATAATAATGCTAAAAATTGGATGTGGACAGGGAGGAAGACAGAATTCCAGACTTACCACACTGATCTATTAGAGATGTACTTTTGGACCAAAGTGAATATCCTTGGTTGGCTCCAGGGCACTTGCTACAGGCAAGCTCCTTTGCAGGATGAGCCCTAGCTGTCTTGTTACTGACTGCAGTTGTAAACAAAGAGTCTGTAGAAACCAATCTCCTGCAATTTTCCAGTCTACTGTTTTCTAATCTAGGGGAGCTGGAATGCTTTGTAATTTAGAACTTGGTTGCTGTTGAAGAGAGGTCTCCTACACTTTAGCAGTTAGGACCAGATGGATATTTTTTTTCTTCAGTTAACACTGGAGTTGGGAAAGCCATTCATGATTAGAATGCCAAGTTCAGCTGATATATATAGATACACATAGGTTTCTTTTTCTCATAGAATAATTTATGTGAAAATATTCCTATTTCATTCTCTGTTGCCTGATATCCAAGGATATCTAGTGCCTCTTGTTGGAAGAAGGAAATACTGTTGATTCGCTGGCTTCCTTGCACCTTTTCAGCACTGTTCTTTGCGTTGCTGTAGATGAATCAGAAAACCAGTTTCTTCACTGAGGAATGTTTTCTGTTTGGATGTTTAATGAACAGAGCTTTTATATGCTTAAGGAAAGGATTTGCTGAGATGGAAGAGACTGCCACCTACATTCACAAAGATTGGCATGGGTCACAGTGGTCTGCATGGAAAAAAAAATAAAAAGGAATAGTGAAGGAGAATTCTTACATCATAGATGCAGGGCAGGACTTGGCAGAAGAGCATTTTTATCAGGCTGGGAATGCTTGATTATTTGTTACCTTGCTCGCTTACTTGTGTTAAAACAAATTACAAATGCTTTTGCCCTCTTTGTATAAAATATAATTAAGATTTTTCATTTGCTGAAATGCTTTTCAGCATAAAGCAACAGAAAAAAAAAAAGAAAAAAAGAAGGAGACAGAGGAGAAAAAACAAAAAGGCAGCTCTGTGGGCCTGACAGCCTGTGTCCAGAGGATGGGACCTTCCCTTTCAATGCTTAAATCTAATCATGTGTCTCAGGCAAAACTACAGCCTCCTTTAACTCCCCCTTCCACATAACAAGTTGTTCCAATTTAAAATCAATTTAGTTAAACTGGGACACTGGTGGATAATTGTCAGATGTCTCCTATTTGGAGGCAGAATTCACTCTAGAGAAATCTCCAGAGACGGGTTTACATTGACGTAAATGAAATTAAGATTTTAAAAGAGTGCACGCTCTCTGTAGAGAATGCATTGGATTTTCCCCTTTTTTTTACTATTTTTAAGGTAGTATCTATCACCTGTTTTCCTGGTCCAAGAACTGTGGTCAGTGTGGTTCCCCATCAGAGGCTGAGAGCCAACATAGGAGGCATTTGAAGGACACAATGAGAATGTGGTCTGGCGTGACAGAGAGATGCTGTTTACATTTCTGGTTTGGAGTCCTGGTTCATTTTTGGAATATCCAGTAAATAACAGTCCCTGAGAGCCCAGTGAATTAGCAAAAGTAGATGTTTTATTTGTTAGTATCTTTTACAGACAGTGTGCCAACAAAGAATGTGTATTGTTTCTGTCCTTAAATACTTATGTGTTGAAGGCAGCAACTTCAATTTTAGCCTTCTTTTTTGACGTATAATGCTTTATTATATCTACATTGTTTTGTCTCATTAAGTAATTGGCATTGGCATATATTGTGGATCACATGAACACCACTTGAGATTTGAGTCAAGCTATGTTAGACATGGCAAGGGATAGAGCATTGAATTTGATCCATGTCTTATCAATAATCTTGGATTTCTACCACCTGCAACAACTATAGTTTCACTGTGTCTCTTGCTTTTTCATTGAAATGCTGACAGTAATGAGAATTTTGTTGTCGTTGCAGACTATAAGTCCTGTACTGAGATTGCATCAGTTCATTTAGCAAGAGCTTTTCAGAGACCTTCTGGTAGAATTGATTTCCTTTTTTTGGTCCTTCCATTTTCTGGATTCAACCTGACAAGCAGTCTTCAGTGAAAGAGGTTCTCCTCTTATATCTATTTAAAAAATTACCAGAACATGTTATGCTTGGGAATCCAATTTTCTTTATAGATAAGTGTTTTTTAAATTTGCAGAATGCTTAGAAACATTTTATTTCACATGGCAATGCTAACTAGCATGTCTTTAGGAAGAGAAGGGTAGAAGGGAGCAAAGTAAACATGTAAATCTCGACATTGCATTGATGAGATAAACTAATATGGTGTAATTAAAAGCTTGTGTATATGGTTATTGTTCTAGTAATGTATTTCCTTGCTCTTACTAGGCCTTTAACTGCCTGAAACTGTGAAAGCCTGTACTCAATGTCACAGATGTGTGCGGGAGAATGCAAGCGGGTTGACATGTACTTTTCAGTGTCAGCTGAGAAAAGAACTGGCGTGGATTGCTCGGTGGAACAATGAAGGAGGTGGTGTCTCTAGCACAATAGCATTAGCTGGCAGAGCAGATGGACTGCTAGCTTGGGAGGTCTAATCTGCTGTCATAACAAAGAACAAGAGTTTATGCTTTACTTGGCTAAAATCTGCTAAAGTGAAACAGAAATTGGGATGTATCAGGAATACTTAGGGCCATCAAGTGCAATAATTTTGCCTGTAAAAGGTGTTTTAAATTTCCAGGATGAGTGAAGGTATCAGCACAAGGATTCATTACTGTTAAGGAAATCCAGAAATTTTAACTATATAAGTAAACTCTCCTAGGTGAAATGATAACATAATTTCTTGAATAAAAATCCTTTCACTAGGAGACTGTTGTCAGTTCTTTATAACTTTGTCAAAATTAAGTTGCCTGACATTTTCCCTTGCCAAGATCTGCCTAGCCTCAAATTTTTGAAAATGTTGAGAGGCAAAATATATTATTAAAATAAAATTTTAAACCCACTTGTAACTGTGTACTAGAGGAGATGTAGCCCCTCTGTGCTTTGAAAAATGAACCTGGAATTTGTAAGAATGTATCTTTTTCTCTTTCTTTTGGAAAACCACCCACAGTCCACTCATTCACATTTAAAAATATCTCAGTTTGCCCTGGCTCAGCAGCAACATTAGAATTTGGCAGCTAAAGTCTGTGATTTGTGTCTGAATTGAGCTTGCTTTATCTCTCAAAAATCACTGGTGTGACCTGACTGCACATGAACCATCCCTAAATAGCTATATCCATGTATATGAGGGTAAGCATCTCTTTTCTTCAACTGTGGTACTTGCAGAGGGCTCTTGGTCTCCAAAGGGAGATTCTCTTCTGTGTTTTCAGTATTTGTTCGGTTGATGTCCAAAAAGAACTGAGAATTGCAGACTGGCTTGGTTGCAGTGAGGTGATGAGCAGGTGTGGAGTAGAAAATGGGGGACTTGTATGAAAGAGATACCTCAGTCAGCAGAAGGAAGAGGAAGCAGGAGCCACCTGAGAGGCACAGGGTGGCACATGGGTGGTGCCGACTGCAGTTGCCACTAGGCAGCAATGTTAAAACTGGAGGTAAGAGAAAAGGTGGCAAATAATATTGGTATGGTAAACAGGGCTCATGGATCTGAGGGAGCAGTAGCAGAGATTGGATAGGCATGGCGACTGAGTAAAATGTTGATGAGAAGCTCAGAGTTGGACAAGAGTTATGAACTAGAAGTTCAGAGTTAGAAAATATTCACTGAAAGGTTGGAAGCTTCCATCTGTAGGCTTGCTCTGCTATTCATGGTGAGAAAGGCAGGTCAGCTGCCTATGTCAGATATGCTGTCACCCTCTTCATTGCCTGGAAAGGTATCTGTTCAGAGCCTGCAGGAGGCTGTGCAGTACCAACTGCTGGAAAAATTGAGACCCTGGAGCATTGAAACTTATTTTGCACCTCCCTTTTTTTTTAATTTCGACAAATGCACATCAGCCTTCTTTTGTGAAATATGCCCAGCAATGCTACCACATACTGCACAGTGATGATGTGTGGATAAATCTGTTAATGTTTAGAAAGAACTAAAAAGTTCAAGTGAGATAATCAAGAGCCATCAATGAATATTTTGGTATCAAGTCATGGTTTGAACTGCATACTGGAAGGGTGAATGGTGTATTCACTGAATAGTGAGGATAAAGTAAGCACAGAGTAGCTGCTGTTTAACAAGCAGTGCGTGATCTGTACACTCCCTGGGAAGAAATTGCAGATGTCATTTGCAACATTTATGTACAGAGAGAGGAAAAGAAAACAGAAAATTTGTCATTCTGGCATTCCCTAATTTCTAGTTACTTGATTTTGTGATGTGAACTGTCTGCTGTATAATTTGAGCTGTGCAGCTTTCAGAAATATTCAGGCTAGGCCTACTCATCTTCCTTACTCCAGAAGGCTATCTTAAAAACAAACAAACAAACAAGAAGACAAATAAAATCACAAAACCCCCACCAAAAAAAAAAAAAAAGAAGAAAAA
>JAWWLV010000001.1:63546067-63559211 GCA_035041135.1 Platyrinchus mystaceus | reverse complement strand
GCAAAAACCAACAGGCCATCAACTCCTGGGAGCAGAGCTGTGACTCCAAATAGCTTGTTGTCACGGCCTCTTCCCCCAAAAGCAACCATAAAAACCCAAACAAACAAAAAACACAAACAAAAAAGAACATAGACACAAAAAACCCCCCAAACCAACCAACCAACCAAAAAAAACCCCACGAAAGGAAACAAAACAAAACACAACCAACCAACCAAAAACAAAACAAAACAAAAAAAAACCTACCACAAAAATCCATGTTTGCTGAGAAGGGGTTAAATAACAAGCCATTTTTCTGTCTGCTTTGCTAATCTGGACACTGTGTTAGATTCACAATTGCCTATGAGGTTATCTACCCTGTTAAAGCTCAGAAGAATTTTCAGTGATGCTCATTTGTAGTTATACCTGCTGGGGGAAAGAAAGAGCTTGTGCAATTACAACTTCTCTTATAGCCATTGCTTATCTGAGTCTGCCTCCGAGTCAGGAAGCCTATTCTGGCTTGAGCAGTGCAGTGAAGAATGACTCTGCTGCCAACAGAATGGAAACTCAAAACGAGATTGAGTTTAAATCCACAGCTGGGACTTGAGCACTTGGCACCAGGGATCATAAGGTCATTGCAGTAAGACAGGGAACGTTCATGCATAGTGTGTAAGAAACACATCGGCTTGCCAGTCCTCACTGCAGATTTTCACTCTCTGATATATGTGTGCTGTAGAATAGATACCCATTTTTTCAACCTGCAAGAAAAAAATAAGTCTGTATGGCTTTTTCGTTTTTATGGTCAGACAAAAACATTTACCTGCAGTAAATATTTATTTATGAGAGTTGCCACTTCCAAAAAAGTAGAAAATGGATTTTTCTATCTTTTTGACAAACAAAAGATACAAAATGTCCTATGAAATATGATTACATTGCTCAGGATAACAAAACTGACAAAACTGAATGCAACTTTTTTTTTAAACACTATTTGGGATTTGTGTATATCTTTTAGTGCCTTGCAGATTCAAGATTGCGCGGCCACTAAATTTAGTAATAATATTAAATTAAGGAAAAAACCCCACAGATTGTTTGCAAAGGTAAAACTATATTAGTAGATAGTTACAGTCTTACAAATTTTCTTTTCACTGTTTAGTTCAGGCTAAATGTATTACCTTCCATAATTCTTGATAAATGACCAAAAGAGAAAGTGCTTCTTTTCAAAGAGGCAGTGTGACCTCTGAAACTGGAGGTGCATGTTAATCTTACAGCCAATAATCCTTCCTGAGAAATACATAAAATGCATTTTAATAGAATCAGAAGTAATAATTTCTTGCTGTGAAGGAGAGGTGAAAGCTTCTCTTAGAAACAGAATGCAGCCTTGCTTCAAGGACTTAGGATAAAACTTGGTGCTGTATGGAGAAACAGGCACGGGAGCATATTTGGGAATCTGCAGAGGATTGAAATGGCAGTAATAGAATTGTTTGGTAAGAGAATGTATTCAGAAGAAAAAACATTTACTTGCCTTTTACAAGCTCTTTGTAACTTTGATAATTACTAATGTACCAATCTAGACATTGAGCATGTTTTGTCTCTCTTCTGGTAAGTACAACAAATGTGTCACAGTATATATACAGTATACAGACAGGATATAAACTATACTTTTAGATATCCGAATGCTCACAAGAGAGAGCTGATGAACCCCCTAAGCCTTGAAAAACACTGCTTGCGTGGGATAATTGAAATGCCAGACATAAAGCCATATTAAACTGAGCTTCATCAGTTAAGCCTCTCACAGAGCCGCATGGGCTGTATAAAAACTAGCAAACCAAGCAACTGGTATTCTAACTTTTGCTTTCAAATTATTGATTTTTTTATGGTAAAAGGGTGATAACTAGTGTCTAATAATGCACGTAATACACACCAATGATGGACTAAATGTATGAAGAAAACCATAAGAACTCCAGAAGGTAGAGATGAAAGCTCTATCAATTGATTTAAACAGCCTGTGACACTGGAGACTATTAAAACAAAAGGGAATCCACATTTGAGAGTCTTATCATTTGAGAAAACATTCAGTATGAACTGGATGGAAAAAAAAAAACTTCTGCAATTTGCTGAATCAAAAATTAAAAAAAAGTTTCAAGAGTGCTGGCACAATTTTTTCTGAGTTTAAATGGGTTCCCTGCAGTTGCTCAGTGAAGCTGGCATTCTTGACAGACCAGCAAGTTCAGTTTAGTGATCAGCTACTTTGAGTTTTAGGATCTGTGGCTCTGATAGCATTTGAGATACTTCAGGCTGTCCCCATTGCGGAATGGGAGACAAACACAGCGACAATTGGGCCTCTCAGCACTTTCTGTCTCCAGACTCCTTGACAGAACATCCCTGGCATGACTAACTGCCCTGATGGGAGTTCTTAAAACTTTCTTTTGGATTCATTGGCAGTTCATCTATTGCAGCAAGCATAGACCCAAACATTTTTTGGGGTCAATGAATACACAGTCAGAGGGACTCCTCAGGGAAGCTGAATAGAGCTTTCAGTAATGAGGAAAATGCCACTTTTCAGTGACTTCCCTGTCATTTTTTATATGTTTTGCAGTAGTCTTCTTAACTTTGCTTGACAAAGCCTTCCACCTATTCCAACGCTATTCAAACTTTAATTTACTCTATAACAATTTTTGACTGCCAAATGCAGAATTTATTCAGTAAAACAATTTTTTTCTGGCTGTGATAATGTTGAGGCATCTTCATATTGTTTTTTAAAACCTTTTTTCTTTTTCTTTTTTTTTTTTTTTTTTTTTTCTATTGGCAGGACAGTTTTCTGGCTGCAACTTTCTATGTTTCTCAAAATGGTGATTAGACTTGCAACTCAGATACTGATTTACTGCTAATAGGTCATACTCTCCCTCCTCTCCAATGAAATTGTTTACCCATTTCTAATCACATGATGTGATCATGTTTGTTTAACAGTTTCCTACCCTGCTTCAACTTAGTTCTCTGTTGCATCATTTGCTGACAACCAAGAAACCTCTAAAATAACTTAGTTCAACCTTCACTTTACGCAATGTTCTTATAAAACATATTTTGTTTTTTTTAAGTCTCGTTCTGCCAAGTGACTAACACCCAGCATCTTCATAAGTAATTATTAAGGTTAGAAATATGGACCTGTGTTTACTTGGCACTACATTTACCTTTGCAAAATGAAGATCAGGGTCTTAAAATATGATAGAACAATAACCATTAAGCTCCCACCTCTTAACCTCTCATTCTGGCTTTCCATCTTTATGTATTAACCACAGTGCTGTCTTTTATTCCGAATTATTTTTATTGTACTTTCCCATCAGGCTTGTGGTAATGCTGCTTTCTGTGGCTTCTGTGTGCAAAACACACATTCTTGCAGTAATCAAAATTTTGCTTATTCCATTTCAGGGGCAAGGGGGTTTGAAGAGAAGTACCAAGAGGCATTCTCTTCATAGTTTCTCTTACAACAGGTTACAAATTATATTTGACTGCTATTGTAGGCAGAAGTATACTGTAATGACAAAAGAGTATTGATAGATGAAGGAATCTATTAACTGTTTGTAGCTGTGATTTTTCCCATCTGTGGTGTGCACGTTTCAACATATATTTTGTGAAACAAGCCCATGGCTCATTCACAGTACGAAACAGTTTCAGATGGTTTCACTCACACAGAATACCTTTGTCTGCTAAAGCTATTGTGGGATTATGCTGCTGACATTTCAGCCATTGAAAGTGGCCTTTCTTTGTTCTAATTAGACAGCTGAGACTGTCAGCTTTTTCTGTGGAGTGAAATTTTTTATGAGATTTATGGTGGCTGCTTCTTCAAGAGGAATTAACTGTGAAAGGACACATCTGAGTAGAAAACCTTGCCACTGTGCAAACTGTTCAGGTTGTATTTGAGAGTGTGAGGACTGCTAGAGATGCACTGGCACAGGGTGAGTGGTTGGTGTTGCTCTGCCCGGCCAGTAAAAGTGGAGTGGTTTCACAGAATCTTCTTCAAAAATTAATTGTATGCGTCCCAGACTTGTCCTGTGAGTACCTTTGGCGTCATTTAGAAACTTCCATGGCCATTGGCAAGACAAACACTCTAGACTGTATTTAGTCATTGAGTGGAATAGGCTTCTTTCTGGTGTTTTTCTAAGGTTCGAGGGAAAAGGCTCTTCCTTCTTTTGAGTACACCAAGTACATCTGTACACCACATGACAGGATTTGCTAGCTTTCAGGCTCCTGAGTACTGAGTTGCTGGACTGTGTGAAGGCAGGAAAATGTTACACTGCTGAATTTCCACCAAATACCTCATCTACTATTTGTTTCACTTTGAGTTCGGTGTTTACAACTCTTGAGAGAACAAAGCCTTGAGGAGTTTTCAATAAAAACAGACAGAAGGGCAGTATACTAGCAGTTGTTGAGGAAAGAAATGCAGACATGATATATATGAAAATCAGAGCTCAGAGCATAGTGTATGTAGTGTGGCAGGATTTACCATAAAAGATACATCTCTGCTTGTCAGTGACACTGAATTTTTAGGATCAGGTGATTTGATATATGAAACAACACAACTTGCCAAAATCATTCCTTTTGTATCTTCCCGTAGATACACTTCTTGTTCAAATCAAAAAAATACCCATCCTCAACTTTCACTGAGTATGAGCCAAATGCCACCATCCCCTAGAAATGTGCTCCAAGATTCCAATATGTAGCTCCCTTCTGCTTATACACCAGTAAGCTTGTGATAAGTTCACTTTAAACCAGATTTTCTTCCTGTTCCTTGCTTCCTTACCCTCCTTTCTCTGCTCATAAGGGCTTAATTTCCACTAGCTTGCCAAAAGCATAATTATACTTGCTGCATATAAATACCCAGTGGAGATCAGAAGAGAAGACAGAGAAAGTAATTTTTAGAATTCTAAAAAAAAATTTCAAATGTAAACTGAAAGTGCCAACAGTATTGGAAGTGTGTGGGCTGGATAACTAATTTTCGTGAAGGCAGGCTTCATTCAAGGGGAAAATATGGTTAAATTAGACACACTTAGGTAATGAATTATTTGCATATCTCTAATGAGCACTTCAGATTACCTGCTATTAGAATTGTAGTACACCCAATCTAAATTTGGATGGGATACCACCTACACAACTCTCAATTTCAGGAAAAAGAATTACGTTCACTTTTTAGTATATGGGCAGTTCCTTTGACTGTATAATATTGTGTGTCATAAGTGCTGTCAGTTTAAATAGGATTTAACTATCTGTATACACAGAAAATACAGTCTGGATTATGCAGAAAGTCCTTGTTCTTTGTGTTAATTTATGATTCACTGAATTCCAGTGAGGCAACTTTAGCAGATTGAAATTGCAACAGCCCCAGTAACATTTAGTAAGTTCTACTTGCTGATCTGCGTTTGGAAAAGAACAGAATAGTTCTGCACGTTAGCACATACTAATTTTAAAGTTGTCAGGGCATTCCTTTATCACTTTATGTAACCTTTGATGGAAGACATGGACTGTGGGTTGGACAATGAAACCACAGTTGCACAGTTTACATTATTTAGTTATATTTTGACACAGGATGCATTCCTGTTAGCATGTCTTAAAGAAAAAAAAACAAAACCTTCAGATCATCAAGGTGAAATTCATATGGTCTGATCGGAAATCCTTTGTAGTGAATGAAAGACTCCTGTTAATGCAAACTGACTTTATATTAGACTGAAAACCATCTTCTGCAGAATTCTTCTGAGCTCTGCAATCACTTATTTTTATAGATTGCATTTTCTCTAATTCTCTTTACTAAGAGTGTCTCTTACTGATCTCTTGTTCTCTATTTTGCCCTAATACCTTTCTCCGCTGGATCTCACTGTTAACTTTTGTAGGCTTCTATTCATGAGTTAAATCCCTCTATTTTGTCTTCATTCAAATAACTCTTCAAAACTCATCCCTTTTATGGAGCCTTTAGGGAGAACCCATTGACTTAAAGAAATCTGAAATGCAAATAATATACTTTGCAAATATACAATATAGTTAATCACCTTCCCTGGAAAACTGTGGTTTTCCAGCACACTCGGGAATACTCTTTTTTCCCATATGGCTTTTCTGTATGACACTTTTTTGCATTCTCCACTGTTTTTTTTGTTCATGGGCACTAAAGGACTTCTGCATTTGTTTTATTATCCCTAACATTTTAACATTTTTACACAAGGTTTCTCACCTTATTTCCCTATAGCATATATGATTCACATATAGGGTTAATATATTTTTGAATATAGAAATCCATTAAATACTCTGCTGCTGATGTACTGTCATACTTCCCTTTATCAAGTAGTGATATTTTAAAAACATGTATAAAAATTTGTCTGAATCTCTGGCCAATGTCAGAAATAAAATAAATGCTAACACTGCAAATACAAATAAATTATCCTGTAATCTTTCCTGATTTTTGAATATTTGTTTTATGTTACTCTATGCAAATACAATGATTCTTTTCCATTCCTTGCTATGGATATTACTGAAGGGTTCATTAGAAGAACAGTGACAGCTGGATAGGAATGCATTTTGAACCTTTCCAAATATACAAAAGATGAATAAACTAGCTGAAGGTAAAATATATTTCCCTAGCCTTTCTGTATGCATTAAAATTATATGTCATACTTTTCCTGTCTGTGGCAGGTCATGAGTGACATTTGAACAGCCGTTCTTGTTCACATGCGGCATATCTAGACTGTCTCTGGATTTCTCTTTAAAAATAAGAGCAACCTCTTCCCCAACCCCCTCAACAACCCTCAACTCAACCCAACCTAGAACAATTCCGTAATGATGCCATTTCCAAAGGCCTTTCTGTCAGCACTAGAAGCAAATACACAAGTCATTCTTTTGTTATATAGAATCAATACTGTATCTTATTTGCTAGAGTTTTGCATACATATAAAGGTTATTTTGTTAGAAACAAAGACTATCAGCATCCTTTAAATGGTTAAGTGTTTTAAATATCATTTGTCTATTATCACCAGAATAACATCATCACATAAAGTTATTCAGTTTTTAGCAAATCCAGTTAGATGCTAGATCTTGGTTTATACCTTGTGATACCATCACAAGAAGCAAAAAACTTTACTAATTTGCACTAAAATTCTTTTTTGTATATAATGCTTAAATATTAATTTATTTTTTTTTGCTCATACTTTGCAAACAAGGTTAAAAGTAATAGATACAGAAAACAAATTAAATCTTGAAGTATTTGAAATTACAGGCTCAGATTTTCCACAGCTGAGTTAAGAGCTCAGAGTTAAATACGATAGGGTTGTTATGGATCTGCTTACTAAGAACCATGATTGTCACAAATGAAAAGAGTAATTGTTATATATAAATTGCAAATGGGTCCTCACAAAACAGCATGTTATCTCAGGACCCATGTGCAGTGCAAATATAACAGGGTAGTTGTTCTAATAAGGCTTACAGAAGATCTGTTCCAGCAACTTTCTTTTTTGTCAAATATGTGAAACTAAACACTTATCTATGAAGAAAATATAATGATAAGAAAAAGCAGGCTGCTTGGCACAAGGTAATATTAAATGCAAGACACTTTCATGATGTTCTCTTCAAGATCAGAAAGTTGTTGGTTATCATTGGGTATGTTTCAACAGGAGGTCTGATTTTTATTTTTGTCTTGAGAGATGTTTCACTTTACAGTTGACATCAAGCTTTCACATCAAACCTTCACATGTATAAACAAGATCAAAAGTTTCGAAAAACTTTAAATTCCTCAGTCAGCATTTCTTTTATGAGCTCAGTCATAATGCTACTTTACACAGTGTGGTATGGCTGTTTCCCCTGGTTCCTTTTAGTTATTTTTCATGACTGTGAAAGAATTAATGGTGTTACAACCTGAGAGAAATGGAGCAGCATCAGAAAGTGGGGTAAAAGAATGATCTGAATCAAAAGGCCAGGTTGTAAAGGTATAGCTTTCATCGATCAGTGAGGAATAGACGGAATTATTTGGATTGTCATACTCTGTTGCTTTTCAGTTTCTCAAACTGTTGCATTTTTTAAGATAAAGAACAAAGACTCTTCATTTGTAAACCTGAAACCTGCATCTTGGATAATCTATGCAGAACCAAAGCTAGGAGGCAGGAAGATAAGCAGCAGAGGTGCTCCTGGGAAGAAGAGCAAGTGGGCTGTAGGGATCAACAGCAAAAATTCTAAGGAAGGGGAGTCTTTGTGTTAAATTCTTGCACAATCACACATAGGTGCTTCTCAGAATCCCTTGTTTAATTTTGGTTTACTTTTTTTTATAGATAACCACGGGATCAGAAAATGAACAAACAGTAAACCCTTAAAGTTATGATTTCTGAATACCATACAGTCTCTTCTGTCATTAAAGGGTCAGATTTTTTTGTTGTGTGAGCCGGTATTATTCCATCGACCTTAAGGCTGCATCAACAACAGTGGGTTTCCAGAGATTCACATCAACTAAAACTGGTTTTCAAACTGAATTCCTTAACTTTGGGGGTTTTTTTCTTAATCTGTTCAGAAACTGGTTTATGTTTCATTGCATATTTCTTCCCCTGATATTTGTCTGACCTGAAATAGTTAAAGTTTACACCTAAACAGGATTTTCTTAGTGCACAAGTCCTTGTGATATGCATTTAGGTGTTGTCTGTTTCTCTTTTACTAACTTGTTGTGTAGTTCATCTAATTTCTCTGAGTTGAGCTGAAAGACTTGTATTTGGAGCTGTAGTTATCAGTGGAAGTAAATGAGTTGCCACTAGTTACAACACTTTTTTTTTTTCCCCCCTTATGCAGCAGGTAGTCAGGAAGCCCGGAACAGGATAAAAAAAAATCAAAATAATTGGATGTAAGAAATCTGAAGGTACAGCAGAGATGTCTTTTTTCTTTTTTTTTTTTTTTTAACAGGTAACTGTAGAATTTGAATAATTTAACCTTTAAAATGTTGTTTATTCTGTTGTGATCAAGAGGAAAAAATGTCACTCCTTTCTTTTGCTTATGCCATTTACAGGGTATGATTACAGATGCATGGTGTAGGTGCTTGTGTACAAGGAGCCTTCATCTTGGTGAGGAGCTTTACTCTGTGAAACAAATCAACTATAACACTTAAAAAAAAAAAAAAAAAAAGAGAAAAAAACCCCACTTGAATTTACCTGGCACCACTCTGGGCATTTAGAGCTGTAGAGTTTGACTTGCAAAACTAGAAATGATAAATCTGTCATAAACTGTAAAAAGAGCTTTTGAGTTTATTGCCCAAATAATGATCATTTCTTTGCTTTGTTAAATAGGCATTTGTGGTCACCCCATCTCTTTTACTCTGGAATAGGTTTCTGCCTAGGCACTATGTGGGACAATGGCTCCCTGTGGGCTAGGGCTGGCAGCTAAGGAGTTGTCCTCTAAGGGGTGTCAGGGAAAGGCCCCATTGCCAGGAGCAGGGCAGCTGGAAGTGGTAGGAGGAGCCCCAGCCCTGGGCATTAGGCCCTTCCTGGGAACTGGCTGAGGCCAGGCTGGGAGTCAGGTCTGGACTAGTGGCAGGAGACCTGGGCACAGGCAGGGCTGTTGATGCAAGTGGTGATGATGAGACATAGCACCTGCTCTCCACACCACAGTGCTCTACTTGTGTTCTCTTCCCTGCGTGCACAGTGGTACACACCATTGAAATTGCAGTTGTATGTGGCTAAACCAAAAGACATTGGGATAACTGGTTCCAGGTGCCGTAAAATGATCTGGTACCATTTTGCTACATCCTGAAGCTGGAAAATTGCTGTTATCTTGCCTTTCCTTGAGGAGATGCAGTTCAGACTGTCGTTGTTAGGCTGTGTGTTAATAGTGCTCTGTGCTGCCTGGTACTAGTCATTGTGGAGCCTTATTCATAGTGTCATACCCATATGTGATTTGTCAGCACTACTTCACCACTTGTGGGAAGATGGTGGTGTGCTGTCATTAATATTCCTATTCCGGGAAAGCCAACAGAAAGTGTTCATGGAAAAGTGCAAATAAATCAAGGAACAGATATTTTACCCAGAACTTTGTAGTAAAACTTTGTGTGCTTTAACATGTGACTAAAACACTCAAAAAAATGCCTTCACAATGTGTTATCCTTGCGCCTTCCAGAAAAAAAAAAAATATATTTTCTGGAACATAATTCTTCACCAGGTCTAGAATATATATTCTGTTATATGCTGCACCACTGCAGATAGCCCACTGAAAATACTCTGCTTGCTGTATGAAGCGTGGCCTGTAGCATGCCTTAGGGCATGGCACTTGTGGGGCTCAGGTGATAGCTGAGTTACTGTATATACACTGTATAGTTGCTTGAACTTACTTCAACATAAAACAGCACATTTACACATTAGACAAGCACAAAATGGTCCATGTGGAACTACTTTCACTTGACGCTAAGTGTCCTTGTAGAGGTTTGAAGTGTGAAGTGAATTTTATTATTTTAAATTGCACAAATAAGCAGAAAATAAAGTTAATTTATATTCTCTTCCCTGTTTCAGGGCAATTCAGGGAGAATTCCTTTTTCTCTGTCTTTTTTTTTTTTTGGAAGGGTAGGAGGACTAAGACAAATTACCTTTTTCTAAGGATGTAAGCCAACTTCCAAAGGAATATAAAATATAATAAAGAATGCAGTAGAGTGGGCCTCTAAAAGATTACTTGAAATGTGTGATGAGTACATTTATTTTGTGTTTTATTATGTGGAGCTTTTTGCCTTTTAGTTTAGATGAGTGGAAAGGAAATAACAGTTGGGTTCATGGTCTATCAGAAAAAGTTCTATGCACCTCTCTTTTTCTGGGAAAACCCTAGTAACTGGATATACCCGTTGCATATTTGAAGATATTTTTAGATCAATCTTACAGGTTGTATCACTTGCATCCTACTTGAAACACTGGCATACGGAGAGGGATAGTGTGGTTGATATTTATCACTTTATCTTACAGTTCTTTGGGCAGGTGTGCTGTTCACAAGAGTTTTTAAAACCTTTTTCACATCCTATGGTCTAGTTCTTTTAATTCAGATAATGTTTTTTTTTCTCCTGAGGAGCTTTCCAAAAGATGCTCACCAGAATATAGTAAACAATTTGAATTGTTTGGAAGTAGTGATTCAGGTGGAAGTATCATTAGTGTGCAGTGGCATATCTGTGAAAACTGTGATTCATGAGCAGCAGCAGTAATTCAGAGACCAAAATGTGGTACTTTGAACTTTCAATGCACTATGACTTGCGAGAAGTAAAACTGAAGTCTCTCTGTGGAAAGTATTGGAACTACATCTGAGAATGAAGCCACTGCATCCCAGTCACCATACTATAATAGTATTCTGCGAGTAAAATGCCTGCTGAAACAACTGAGGATTCCTTTTTTTGCTGTGACTATGAAAGCTTTGGCAGTTGCCTTATTCAAACCTGGAACGTCTGGTTTTCATGGAAAGCTCAGGATCACGTAATGAGTGGTGGTCTCTTCAGCTGCCTGGGCCTGAATAGGCAGGGCAATCTGGAAATCAGCTTCTCTAGCATGTAGTTCACTCTGTGTTAAGCCCCCATTTTAATTTACAGTCCATAATATAGTTTCTTCAGCAGGGATTCATAAATCTCCATTTCATCCGTACGACCGCTGCATTCTAATGGAGCCTTCTGTGGTGCTGCCTCTATCTCCACGAAGCCTGCCTCTCAGGACATGCAGAATTCAGCGGTATGAAATATCACCTGATGCGAGTCCTCACAGATGCCTAGCGTTATTGAAAATGCACTGGTACCTCACATTGCTATGCAGGTCCATGGTCATTAAAATTTTATCATATAAACCCTGCTGTCTTCACCGAAGAGGAATTGAGAGCCATAGCAGAGGATGATCATGTATTTTATCAGAATTTCTGAAAGGAAAAACTGGTAGGTTCAGAGCAGGAAGGAACCAGGATTACATTCCCTTTAATTTAAATATAATATAATATAATGTCGAAAACCTTTCAACTGACATTTATCTACTGCAATTCATTTTAACTTTTTCCAGAGTGGCTCAGTGTCCCGTGGTTGCACAACAGTTCAAACCAGTTGCACATGATGTGATTTTCATATGTTTCTCCTGCAGGGCAGGTATTCCTCAAAGCATGCAACGGACAGCTAAAGCAAAAGGCAGCAAGCTATAGATTATCCCATTGATTTTTCAGGGGTCAGACTGTCAGATTAGTAGGTTTAGAGACTAGGTCATTTGTGCTTCCTAGCACTGATGCGGATAGAAACTGGCAGACACGTAATTAAGCAGAGAATTCTGTAGGTAAGACAATTAAGAAATTTCAATTAAAAAAAAATTAGTTAAGCCATTTATTGGCCAAGCTATTTTGGTTTTTTCTTAGCAAAAGATCAAATGAAATGAGTTTTGCCTGGTTGTGACTTTACCAGGATTCTTTTCTTTTTCTTAATATTTTGCTTGTGTATGTATGGTTTCCTTTTCAGTTGGAAATAAAAAGAAATTAGAAGAAGAACATTACAGAACTAATTACTTTTTAAAAAAATGTAGGAAATACTAAGAAAATTACTATTCTGGGTTAACTAGGAAATATATTTAAAAATGGTGAATTTCAACTAAGTTTTCTGAAGTGATAACTCCTTTTTTTTTCCCTACTGTATTGAGATAACTGGCACACGGAAATTGCACATAGGTCCTACTGCAGAACAAAGAGAATCTTTCTGAGTTTCTCAACACCTCTCGTATTAGTATCTAATTCCCATAGAAGAAATATTCATAATGTAAAAATTTGAATCCAAAGCCTGTTGCAAACTTTAGATTCACTAGTTTTCCCCTAAAGAGAGGTTAGATCCATAAGCAAAAGTTTGCGGCCCATATAATGGTTCCTTAAATGAGTAAAGGGAAAGACAAAACCAGTTCTACTACAGGTAAAAAGTATTTTTGTTTTCATATTTAATGCGTACATGAACAATTTTAATGTTAGGTGGACTTCAATGATTACTGAATTCAGGAAAAGCAAACCAAATTTTCCTAGAAGACTGGCATGTTGCTGTTCTTTCTTAAAAAAGTAAAAAGGGGACTTTTTTTCTGTAAGACTTAGGACTAGTGCCGAATACTTCAAAGGTACTTAAAAGTAGCACAAATGTTTTCATTATTTAATGAAATTAAGGAGCACAAACTAATTGCTTTTT
>JAWWLV010000001.1:63528560-63545967 GCA_035041135.1 Platyrinchus mystaceus | reverse complement strand
ACTTCAAAGGTACTTAAAAGTAGCACAAATGTTTTCATTATTTAATGAAATTAAGGAGCACAAACTAATTGCTTTTTTCTATTGAGAAGTAATATTTATCCCCAGCATTGAAAACAGTGAGTACTGTAGGAACGTTACTTCTTGATTTTTTTTTTCTTACTTTTTAATGTAACAGTGGCTTTAGATCAGATGGCTAACTAGCAAATTCTTAACTTACCTTTTTAAGTGTACATATTATCACGGTCATTTTGTTTCACTTAGGAGCTAAAAGTGCTTGTTTGTTTCAGGTCTTGTCTTGTCTTAGTCTCTTATAGATAAGTGCACCTTTGTTTATCTCTGTGTCAGGCTAGCTTTGTCTACATAGAAGTACTTTTTTATGTTGGCTTGCCCCAAGTTTTTTAAAAACTTAATCAACAATTTACATCAGGGAGGATCTAGTGCTAGAATGAGAAAATGTTGTGAAACAACGGACAAGCAAAGATATGTTGATGCTGAAAAAACTACCTGTCCTCTCTTAACAGCTTTATATTCTGAGCTACAGATTTTTTTCTTTTCTTATTTTTTGTGAGTGATTCTGAAGCTCTCAAAAGAGGATGTGAATGGTAAAAAGCTGTGGAGTGGCCATCTGTGAAAGAAGAAACTTCTTCCTCCAGTGTGATAATCTCCATAACTTCATCTTTGCCCACCCTTGTCTTCTACCCTTTGGCCCTGGGGAAGGAGGATGGCATGTAGACCATAGGGTTTTTGAAGCTTAGGAGGAATGAGTATGCTTCCTTGAGGGCCTGCTTCTGGTATTATTTCAGACCACTGAGCTTATTCCTATGGGTTTGAAGGCATTAGAAAAACATTAAAAAGGGATTTTTGCATGAAATATTTCTGTTTACTTTTTGTCTTTCACTGTACTTTATGATCTGGTTTTTTTTATGGAGATTGTAATCATCTAGGTGAGTATTATCAGTTACTTAATGAAAAAAAGCAGGTTGCTTTAACCAATTAAAAATATCTTCTTTAATGTGAAGAAATTACAAGAATTCTACCATGTGCCTACTTCCTATAAAAACCAGTTACCTAATAATACCTCAGATCTCTGATTAGTAATTGTGGACAGGGTTGCAAGCAAGTGTTTTAAATATAAAATCTGAAAATATTTTGAAACTGTCAAGGCTTTCCAAACACCTAGAACATTATTTTTCTTGCCTGTGCTTGCAGCAATGTTTAATATACTTGTAGATAAAGTCTGCTTCCTTACAAAAAAAGATATGCCCTATTTTTGGAATGCACATAACCTTTTGAAACTTGTAAGCTGATGAAATCTATTTGGACTTGTTTTCATGGATCTAGCAAAAGAGAGCTCTGTGATCTCGGTACTCTTTCTTTGCTTAATATCAGGTTGTAGGTCAAAGCCTTCAGGAAGCTCTTCAAAAAAGGTACTAGAAGAATTCTCATTATGAGTAGTAGCTAAATGACTTGGTTCTAATTTGTGTCTTTTTCAAAACCAATAAAAACCTAGTTCACTGAAATACTAAAATCAAGTCAACGTAAAACATCAATTAATAAAAAGCCAGTATGATTGAGATGACAAGCATAATTTTAATTTCATTCAGTAAAAGTTTCACTAAAGTGTAAGCAGATGAGAACACAGCTCCCCCTATGTTCTAGGAAATTTGACAGGCTTCACTGGGGCATTTCTACAACCTTATAACCATCATATTATTATTATTTCTTCCATTCTCTTAGCTGTGGGAAATATGATGAGTAAGAGCAGTCTCATAAAGTATATTGATCACCCATGAATTAGTCTGCTCAAACAATATTTAGGGCTCACTTAGAACTTTTAATTTCTTTAAACATGAAAGCACTTTTAAAAGGCTGGTTGAGTCTGTATTTTTCCATTTTACTTATGGAGAAAATGAAGCAGGGCATGCCTAAGTGGATCTTCAAGTCATGACCTCAGAAGGGCAAATGAAGTGACTTGAACCCTCATGCCCTTTCTAGGGCTGGAAAGGGAGACGGCCAATTTCTCCAACTGTGGTTGTGCCTGCTATTTCTGCAAAAGCATATTTTGTGTAAATTCTTCCCTTTATATTTATTCTCTAAAAATAACAACTTCTTCCACGCTTGTTCTATCTCACAGCCTTTTCATCTCTGCCCATCTTCATGCCATTTCTAGGCTTGAAAAATGCATGCATACAAGTCAACCACTGAAGATTTCTAGGGCTGAATATTAGGTTTTCTTGTTCATCCTCTTGGTCATGGTGTACAGTCAATCTTAGGAGAAGGACTTGTACAGAACTCTAGTTCAGCACTTCAGCTTTAACAGATGTAGTACTTCATTTTTATCTCTTCCTGACAGTACTCCAGCAGGAGTTTTCCAGGGTTCTGGGACAATGTTTTGTGCAAGATAAGATAATATAGTGCACACACACTGATTCCTAAAAGTGTGCTCTCTAGCATACCACGTTGATAGCACAGCAAGTAAACAACAATAACTAACTCTCTGGCACACACATCTGCAGCTATTGCTGAGGGACACTGCCATCTGAAACCTGTGCTTCCATGCAGTGCTGCAGAGCTGGGCATGGGCATTGTGATTTATGGTCCCTTGACTGCAGTTCCAGCTAACCTTCTCTGAACCAAATTTTGCTTTTAAAACAACCAGTCTCTGTTTTGTTCTTTGTTTGAAAAAAAAAGAGGTCAACTGAGTTTTCCACTAGATTTTTAAAGTTCAAAATCCTTTTGTTTCAGTGACAAATACTTCTTCCATTGAGCCTTTTTACATCTCAGGGTGGAACCATCCCCAGCCTGATTTAAAGGCAAAAGACAGAAATGGGACAATTCAGGCTTCTTCTAAACAGTGTAGATGAAAACAATGTGGTAACAGTTCCACACAGTTTTCAGAGGTGGCTGAATTTGCTGGATTGCTGAGTCACTGACCAGCTGTCTTGTGAATGAGACAGTAATTTTTTTCAATTAGAAACTCATACAGCCAGGAATACACTTCAACTATCATGGAGGTAAAATGGAAGTTCGCCTCCATTTTGGAGATGGATTCCTCCGCTGCAGTAGAGCAAGTGGAAAACGATGGAATTGTGCATCTACTTACAGACATCAAACTTCTTTTCTTCTTTTCTTTTTCTTTCTTCCTTTCAGTATCTCCTAACTATCTTTTCTAAATTCATTTTTCTGTTGGCTGACTGTCACTGGTCACCATAGCAACAACCTCTGGTAGCAGCAAGTCTGGAATGCCCGATGTGAGCATCTTCACATTTGAGCCTTGCCAAGACTAACTATTAGTCCAGGGTTATATATTGGTTCAGCACTGTAAGATTGCTCTGGTTTTCACCCTGCTAGCTGTCTGCCAGTCTTCTTCTCTGGAGTTGGTTCCTTCTCTTTCCTAACTTCTCTATTGGGCAATCTGGTGTTAATTTTCATTCTTCAATCTTTTTGTGTTGGTTATTTTGGAGGACTGGTTATCTTAAGTATGTTTTAACAAAATAACATACAAAACAATTGCATTAAAAAACCTTTTTTTTAAAGTATGATCATAATGAAAAAGAAGGATTTGAAATAATTTTGTTCTTTGGACAAATATTTAAAGTTTATTAGCTCTTTAAATGCTTTGCATGGATTAACAGTGGTCAGTTTTTTACCAGGGTAAGGTGAAGAAAAATACGTTTAAGCATAGTGTGTTTGGAAACAGACAGCTCGTATGGAATAGATGTGAATGATTCAGCACTTAATGGCAGCATGACAGTCTTCAAAATTTTTTAAACTGCCATAATCAGACCATAAAAGAATCCCAAACAGCAGTTGAAACTTTGCTGTAAAGCAAAATAGCGAAGTGGTTAACAGAGTACTTGGTTGGGAAATGAGAGCTGAAAGAGAAAACTGCAGTGCAGTGATTGGTTTGATTTGCTGAATAAATTGCTATGTTCAGATTCAATTTGTATCAATAAGCAAAGCACTGTACACCTGCAGAGCCTGTCACACTTGGTATCCAAAACTCTGACACAGTAGTCTTAAACAATCTTTTTACTGTTGTCAATAATGAAAGCCAAAAAAACTCAAAGCACTCCACCAGAAATTCCAACAACTAAACTTAGAGTATTTGCATTTTTATTCCATATATGTGAAAAAAATGAGTAATGTTTCTTTGGAGCATTTCCTTCAGGAAACACAATACTTTTAATAAATATATGGAATATTGCAGTATTCTCAATGGATTATTTTAAAAGTAGCCAAGGGGTACTGTTCATTCAGTAGAAGGATTCCTCTTTATTAAACCTGACTGAAAGCTAGAAGCATAATACGCTGTCTCCTTAATACAGTGGAAATTGCACTTCAATAATTTGTAAGTATGATATAAAATGAGTAAATGTGTAGGCTTTTACATTTGCACCCAGGCAATTGATGTTTATCCCTGTCTGTAATCCCTGTGGCATTTCAGGATTGAAAATAGCTGGTTTCTAGGGAATGTTTTTCTTCATTTTTTCTTGGTTTTGTTTCTTGTTTCCTTTTTTTTTTTTTTTTTTGCGTATGTCTCGAACCTCTTTGAATATGTTTTGCAATGAGCAAATCATTCAAAATCTGAACTCTGCATATTTGGTGGGTGGTTTGTTTTGGCTTTGGGTTTGTGTTTTGTTGGATTTTTCGTGTTTTGTTTTTTGTTGTGTGGTTTTTTTTGTTTGTTTTTTGTGTGTGTGTGTGTGTGTGTGTGTGTTTTGTTTGTTTGGTTGGTTTTGGTTTTGGTTTTGGCTTTTTTTTGAGTTTGGAAAAATCCCTGCAGGTTTCTTTAGAAGAGTTCAAACTTCTGTGATGGGATTTTTCAGGAGAAATAGAACTGAACACTTATAAATGATACAGAATAATATTTATGAAGAAAGGGGAATGATTAATCTCAAGAGAAGTTATAATGACTCCAAGGTGTGGAAGCTTATTTAGACCACACTTAGTAGATTTTAAGGGAATTCCTCAGGCATGTATAAAGTTGCAGACCTGACTGAGAGCCTATCAGCTTAATATTTTCTGTTGGGGAATTTGATTTATTTCTAGGAGAATAAAAAGAGTTTACATTAGTCATTTGCTTGAGGGAGTAAGTAGAGTGAGTTGATGCTGATTACCTTTTGTCCTCACTCTTTGGGCTGCTACTCTCATATCTGATTTTAGTCAGAATACTGGAGATTCTTTCTGATGGTAAATACACAACTTTTTGCACAGCCCAGCACAAAGTACAAACTTGGAAATATTGCTTCTTAATTACAATTCACATTTGTGAACTTGGGGTCAGGCTACATTTTGAAAAAATGCCTATGTGTCAAATTTCAAGGTGTGTTTGGCAGTTGCAAGCCAAAAAACTTATGGTCAGTTCTATGAACTCTTTTTCAGTTTTCCTTAATATTAGTTTAACACCCTCATGTTTAATCAAAATGTTTGATAGTTAAATATTCAACATCGCCATTTTCTTCTGGACACCTAAACCAATATTAAAACAGAGTAAACATGAGCAACTTGTTTAATTTTTGTTAATGGTCCAGGCGAATTCCAAGACTGAAAAAATCAGCAGTTATTACACATTTAACAGAAATGTAATTTTATTTATTCTTGGTATTTTCACCATTTGAACTTAAAATATTTTGACCTGCTATAGCCCTCTTCAGTAGACAATTTCTTTACACTGAAGGAAAGTTTGGCATCAGGAAGAAAACGATGCTTATTTTTGATGACTGTCTCAAAGAAGGTTTCCTTCATAATATAGACAGGAGGTACAGTGAGTGGTCAGAAGTATATTATTAATTTGGAATCTGTATCACCAAGTATTCTGGGATAAATTTTTAAAGACATGCCCTGCATCTGAGACCTTCACATTATAGGTTAGTTCTCAAAAATAACCAAAATATTATGGAAAATTAGTCTTAAAAATTTGTACTTCTGTGCAAAATATATATATATTAAAGGCCATATGCAATGACTTGGATTTACTGGATCTTTTTCATTTTGGGGGAAATAAAAACTAAGCAAACAAGCAAAGGAAAAAAAATTAAAAACGGGGGTAAAAAAAAAAAGCGGGCTTGGTTTTCAGTGGTGGATGAAATCCAGATGGCAGTAAAAAAAAAAAAAAAAAAGCAGGGGGAGTTAGGGGAAAGACCTTTGACGGTGGGACTGACCAGTCTGTTAAACTGGGTTAAATTAATTTCTTTAACCTTGATCTCTAAGTTTACTCACAGACCTAGTTAAATTGGTGACTAGGCTGGCTCACCATACTTCCTTCAGGCTACACAGAAGGAGCAATTAAACACTCTTTTATGTAGTCACTGCTGGAAACAGTAGAAACTGTGCCACAAAGTGTTTGGCTGCATGGCAGAACTTGTACCTATGCACATAAAGAAATAAAAGCTATTTCTAAAACAGAAATTCAGAGTCCAGTGGATTTATTGGCTGCAGCTGTGAAGGTGAGTGGCTACAAGCAGAAAATGTAGTCAGGGCTATTCGGCTGTGAAGATGCCCCCCAAAAATCCACCAATAAACAAAAAAACCCAACAGATTTTTGCTGTGTTCTAGGATTGGGGGGTTTTTGCTGATATTTTATTTCTGAGCATGAAAGCTGTATTTTGTGTCCACTTTTTAGATAAAGTCAGTTGTTCTGACATTTACCATAAGTAAACAGGATAGTGTGAGGAAATTTTTGATGACTCCTTTGTTTCTCCGAGCAGAAACAGCAAGCAAGTTTTCCACTAGTGGCAAAACATTCAAGATAAAATATACATGATGGCATTAATTGCTGCAGTGTATGAAAAACTAGATGGATTGTTGTACTTGTGTCATGCTTCAAAGGCATAATATTTTCTTACATAATTTTTAATACATCATTTTGTTAGAAATGCCATGGATATTAATTCAGCACTTGCCATACAGAAAGAGGTTTGCTTGAATTCCTGTCAAAAATCTCTTAATTTATAGAAATCTTTAAAGCACTTTAGCCAAGAGGGATTTGGTTCTGTGGTGCCACTGTGTGCTACCAGATTTTGTCGTTTTACTGTATCTGTGTTCTTGACAGATGGACTGTTCTCTGTCTTCCTCTACTTTAGGGAGCTTTGCTCTTTTCAACCATGTTGTTAATGAAAGTAAGGAGTCTCTTCCTACACATCTTTATTGACACTCAAGCTTTAGAATGGAGGAACAGACCCCTGAGTCTTGATTTCTTTTTGGGTTTAGAATAAACAGGCAAGAAGCATTGACTTACTGCACAAAAGATATCAGATGATGATGCAAATGATGATTCAGAAGAGGTTTTAAATGCAGTGCCAATAAATATGATCACAGGTCGTGCCTTCTCAGCTATTTCTTGATCAGTTGGCACTGTATGTGTTTCCTACTCAAAGCCATTAAGCAATTTGTTTACAATGAAGATGGTTAAGCTGCAGAAGCCAAATGACTGAAACAGAATTACCATGCTAGTCAAGCCGGTATTCCCTGGAGTACAGAGACAGCTTCCTGAGGCTGTGCCTTCTTGAAAGGTAGGTAAGGACCTACAAGTCAATAAGAAATTTAGAGGATATTCAAGGGTCTTCCTGTTTTTCTGGATTGTGAGCGGAAGGATAAATACTGAATAACAGCTAAACAAGTCTAGCAGTAAGAGATGAACTGCTTTTTTTTCCCCCACGTGACAAACATTTGCTTCATTCATGCATCATAAATCTGCAGCTTGTTGTCAGTTTTTCCTTAGTCTTCCAGTACAGAGCCCTGGAGCGTACCCACACTACTTGTTCTTGGAAGTGAATTGAAATAATGACTGATTCAGGCTGAGGTAAATGGAAAAGGGAGGAACTTGTAATTTGTAGTGGCAAGATAAGTACTTTCATGAGCTTGCATTTACTTGCTCTTTGCAAAGATTTCCCTCCAACCTCCCCCCTCTCCCCCCCAAGGTGTTATGCTGCATGTGCTGCTTTTCAGTTTAAGCTAGATAGAGCCATTTACATTGCAGGGAGTTTATGAAGAACAACTTGAGACCTGATTTGCTTCTGTCTTTCTTTAATACAGAGTAATACCAAAACACTAACAAACTGAAATGGTAGTATTTACATTGTCCCAGTGTTACCAAAAAAAAAAAAAAAAAGTGCTAACCATTAATTTATTAAGTTTGCTAGACAGTAAGAGATGCCTACTGCAGAGACTGGGACTTGGTCTGGAGGGGGTTTACCTTAGAATATTCCTTAAAATGGCATTTCAACACACCTGGCAGAGGAATTGGTGAGCTTTCTGAGGTGGATGGTTGACATCTGTGAGAGGGATATGTTTGATTTCTCCCTGTATTGGATTTATGTGGCAAGGTTTTGATAGTGGGGAGGCTACAGGGGCGGCTTTTACGAGAAGCTGCTGGAAGCTTACCCTGTATCCAATGGAGCCAATGCTAGCGAGTTCCAAGACAGATCCAATGTTAATCAAGGCCAAGCACATCAGTGACGGTGCTAATACCTCTGTGATAACATATTTAAGAAGGGGAAAAAGTTATTGTGCCGAAGTAAATTGCAGAGAAGACAGGAGTGAAAATATGTGAGAGCAACAGCCCTGCAGACACCCAGGTCAGTGGAGAAGGAGTTGAAAGAGGGTTGGATCAGAGATTCCCCTGCAGCCCGTGGTGCAGACCATCGTGCATCAGGTTCATGGAGGTTCATGGGGGAGCAGAGATCCACCTGCAGCCCCTGGAGTACCCCATGCTGGAGCAGGTGGATGCCGAAAGGAGGCTGTGATGCCATGCAGGAGCAGGCTCCTGGCATGACCTGTGGACCCATGGAGAGACAGGAGCTCATGCTGGACAGGTTTTCTGGCAGCACTCGTGACCCCACAGGGGACCGACACTGGAAAAGTCTGTTCCTAAAGGACTGCATCCCATGGAAATGACACATGGAGGTCATTCTCCCCTAGCAGAATTTCATGGAGGACTGTCTCCTCTGGAAGGAACACCATGCTGGTGCAGGGGAGGATTGTGAGGAGGAAGCGCTGGCAGAGACAATGTATGATGAACTGACTGCAGCCCCCATTCCCTGTCCCCTGTGCTGCTGGGAGAGGAGATAGAGATTCAGGGATAAAGTTAAGTCCAGGAAGGAGGGAGGGGTGAGGGGAAGATGTGTATTAAGATTTAGTTTCAATTCTCATTTTCTATCTCTCCATTGGTTGTTAATTAATTTGGTTAATTTCCCCAATTATGGTCGGTTTTGCCTGTGACAGTAATTGCTGAGTGATTTCTCCCTGTCGTTATCTTGACCCATGAGCCTTTCATTGTATTTTCTGTCCCCTGTCCAGATGAGGAGGAGAGTGATAGAGAGGTTTTGGTAGGTACCTGATGTCCAGACAGAGTCAGCCCACTGCATTCCCATTTTTTTGTTTTGGGAATGGTTGCAGTTCTTAGCCTTCCTCTAAATTCTGCCTCCCTAGACAGAATTTCAGTTACACTTTCTTTATCACAGACATTTTGGGATGTTACCTGGTAATTCTCATTAACTTCACAAAGAACTCATTTGCAATACACAGTCATTTTAGGTACTTTACAATTATTTGATTGGTTATTATTTTGTTTCAGTCAGATCACATATTACATGCCACAGCAAATTGAAAAGATTTCATAAACACCTGTTATGACTTGTGGGTTTATGAGTTAAATTTAGATCTAAAATAATTTTGTTTTGTTTTCCATGCTTTTCTTCTTCTCCCCCCCCCCCCTTAATGGGACTCTATTGGGATCTTTCTCAATTCCCATTAAATAGATAGGATTTAAATATAAATTGAGAAATAGATATTGGTTTCTTGTTCATGAATGTTAGGGAATCTCAGATGAAGACCACCTGGTTATTTTATGTTACTTTTTTTTTATTTTTTCTTTTATTTATCTCTATATCTTTGGTTGCCAGATAGAGTTAATTGCAATGATAAGTGATGAACAGACAATGAGTCCCACTAGTGGCCATTACCTGAAACTGGTGACCAGTTCACATTCTAATCCATTACTAGCAAGTGATGGTTTCAGTTCATTTATGTAAAACTGCCACTATATTTCAGACTTTGTAGTCCAGTAAGATATGCTACTTTAGAGAATGTTTAGAATTAGAGTTACAAAATCTTATGCTTTAAAAATAGAGGGAGAAGCTTTCCAAGTTTCTTTTAAAGCCACTCTTTGCAGAGGAAAAGCAAACTATATACACATCAAGAAAGTAGCATATGACAGACATCAAGAAAAACCTGGAATATTTCTCCCTTTTTTTTATCAGATAGCTTGAAAATGTCAAATAGAGACTATGTTGTTCTTTTCATATTAACTAGAAAATTTTCAGCAATACTTAGGTAGCAGGAAGAAAATATTCGTGGATTGTTACATTATAGTCACAGTTTCTGTCATTTCCCAAAATGCACAACTGCATTAAGATTACGATTTAGAAGTCACTGCATTTACGTTTTAATGATCAATGGTGTGGCTCTTGATCTAAGTCATTAATGAGATTTTGACTGCATCTGCATTTAAACCTTGTATATTCTGCAAGAGACAGAGTATGCTTAGAAAATGAGATTTCTGTCATGGTAATAATAAGTTTTACATGCTCAAGCTGAGAGGATTCACTCATGAATCCCCTGCTCTACCCTGTGGAAGGTTACACAGTACAAACTTTCTGTTAAATGAGAAGGGGCAGAGGGAGAGCTCTTGCTGCTATTTCCAATACAGCCTTTTGGTCTGCAAGCACATAGAAAATGGCCTCTAGGTGAAGGTACCTGCCACTTCTGTGTTGAGAGTGAAGTAGTAGAAAGTCTCCTCAAAATGAGATGTGATTTTGTACCTTGCTCATTTATTAATATGCTATATACTACTTTCTTTGAGGGCATCAGAGTACCTTGAGAATGACAGATTGAGTGCACACAGTGTCACTTGGGGGATGTTTAATATATTGTCATAGATATTTGCGTATAGTTAAACTGCTCTTAAAAATAGGAGGTAATGACCTTCCCAAACAATGTCCGAATTGTAATTCTATTCCCTAAAATTTCCCCTTATAATTGTTCTTGTATTATTATTTTTTAAATAATAATAATGAGTATCAGTGGGTATCTTTATCAGTAATAACTTGCTTACAGATTAGTGGAGAAAAATTTAAATGTTTGTCAAGCTAAAGAGTGAGTTTCTAACAGTGTGTGCCTTCTTGCACGCTGCCTGCTCTGACGTATGAATTTCATTAGCGTTTCTATCCTTTCACTCAGAGACTCGTTCTGTCTACTTCAGATTCTTGGGAAATTTCTCTAGTTAATTTCTTCTTGCCTGTAGTCTAAATTAAATTCCCCGTACAACAAAAAGAGAATTTTCCAAATTAGATGTTGGTGAATATGTCTAAAAAGTACAGAGAGAGAACCATGATAAAGTTTTCTTGTAAGAGTGCTGTAATGTTCAATTTAGACCTATTGAACAAGGAGTTCAATTGAATAGGTGTCTCACTGGGTCCTTTGTGAAGCCATACCTTTTTCAGGCAATCAGTAATTATAGTCTAAATAGGCCAGCTGCTGTTGCAAAACCAAAGTACTTCCTATTAGGATATACAAGAAGTACCTTAGAAGAACTATAGATTGTTTGCAGAATGTTGGGACCAGTCTATTACTTCAAATACCTCACCTGCATGTAAACTAAATCTGTAAATTGCCCAAGACATTATGTAGTGAAGTAGCACATGGCAAAATAACAAATCAACTAAATGCTACCTTTCTTTTGGACAACATACATCTGCTACTAATTTCTGGTAAGGCCATGAGTCACAATCCTAACCATTGTTCTAGAAAAAAATTGTTAAAAATATGCAAAGTTAGGGATAAAGGTGTCCCTATAGACTATTCACTATTTTGAGCTAACTGTGTTGGAATTTGGTTGGCATGAGCAGTTTAGTAACAGATACTACTTCTAATTTGGCCATAAAAATTAAGGAGAATGCAAGACAATGTTAAGGTTGACAAGGCCAATAACATCTTTTTGTTATCTCTGTCAAAAATTATCCACTGTTTATTATTTTTCCACCCCGTTTGTCCTATACAAATCTTTAATATGGCCAAATGCCAGCTCTCAGTTCTTCAGCATTGTCTCATTTACAGCAGAGAGTTTATCCTTTGGTTTTTGACATGCTATGTGGCAATTGCAGCCTGTGCTAGCACTAAATCTTACCACTTGGGCATTGCAGAACTTAATAACAAGTGAGAATTAAATAATTTCATACAGAAACCTCTACAAATCTGACCAGTTAATTCCCTTGGAATATTTACTACTATGTGATTCTGAGTCATTTGTTTTTGAGCATGGGTGGAGGACAGAATACCCATATCCCCTATCCTCCTCATCTAGACGTTTTAAATATCAGACTATAACATGTTTAGGACTCTCTGTTCCTTCATCCCAGGTCAGAAGTTTGCAGAATCATAGAATCATTTAGGTGTGAAAGATCCTTTTTAAGATCATAGAGTCTGAACATTGCCAGTTTTGGAGATTAGGAAGGAAATGAAGAAGAGTATTTCAAGAGAGAGCTCTGGTTATCATGAACTGAAAATCCAATGAATTTCATAAACTAAGGAAAAGAATGATCCAGAATGTCTATCTCAGCAGTGGTTCAACAAAGTCTTATTGGCCCAGACATTGCATAGCATTTTTATAGTTCCTCTCACTAGTGATTTTAATATCAGGGAAAACAAACAAATGAGATATCTTGTGTAGTGAATGTCCACTGCATAGCGTAAGATGACCATTCTGTAATGCCTCTTATAAACACAGAACTTATAGAACTGACCTCCCTGGATAAATGTAAAAGGATTTAAAATTTTAAATTTAAAAGAATTAAATAAAAAAAAAAAGGTACATGTGCATAAACTACTGGATAAGAACAAAACCACAATTTCAGGCCTCATCCTACAAACACCTTCCTCAAGTAATTACTTACTCAAGTAAGTAGTGGATATCATGGTATTAATTATACGGATAAGGTTGCATATCTGGGCCCTTGGACTGGACACTTTGAAATCCTGAATAGAGGCTGATTTTGAGACATGAGTGGTTTTGTAGAAGCCATTACAAAGCTGATATTACCTACATTTTAATGCTGGAAAATTTTAATGTGGACAAGGGAAATAGTTACAGATCAGATTCTATGCAGTAAAACCCAGAGATAAGTTTATGCTAGGACAGTAGAAGTAGAGAATTTGTTATTATCTTTGCTGTTGCTGGGAGCCTATGGTTTATTTTGGGATTTCTTTTTTAAAGACATATATGGGTAAACCATATACTTATGTTAAGTACAAGTTTTATGTTTAGACAATATTAAGTATGGTTAAGCTTTTCTGATTACTTAACTATTTGCATGGAAATGTGGCTTATGTCCTCATCAAAAATAAAAAAGCTGTCCTTTGCCACTGGTGTCTTCCAATCACACCATTCCTGATTGAAATGTCTGAGAAAAAAAGGAGCTTTTCGCTTTTCAGCCTTAGGAAAACTAATTCAGAACTATTAAGCATAGCTCAATCTCCCACAATGAAGAGGGGAAGAAAAATCCCTTTTGGATTGAGGATAAAATGTAGTGTATGCCAAATCCCAAATATTGTGTAAGGAAAGCTACGAGCAAGTGAGTGAATTCTGCATAGGATTGAATATGATTGTCTGTGTTAGAGAGTTGTAATATATCGGAGAGCATAAAACTCAGTAGGCCTTTGTTTCAAGAGCATCTATTAGTTTCACCTTTGGTTCTGAAGCATAACTTGTAATTGGGTAAATGAAATTACCAGGTTTGGAATGTTTCCTTTCTAGAAGTGCTGAATGACATCTTGTAACATTCTGCACATTAACTTTTGTCTTTTAAAATAGCCACAAATTCTCTTTTCTGTTTTTAAGAACACATTTGCCATAATGGAAGCAGATATGATGGTACTCACTGGTACTGCTTCCAAAGCTCATTAGCAAGTATACAGTGACACAAAAAAAAACCAGGGTGCCCTTTATTTACCTAAAATAGTAAAATCTATCCCATCCATACTTCATTTCATGCACATGTCCACCTAATCTAATTGGACCTGAACTTTAACATGAGAAGATTGTTTTAATGGTTACAGAAGTGTATTTGTCTATAGCAGACACAATTTATAACAATAGAACACTTGCCTAATATGAGATACAGGGAAAAAATTACAGTATGTTGTTTAGCTTCAATATGCAAAACAAGAAGATAATATGTATTTGTGTAACATGAATGAGGTAATATGGGAAACCTAATTTTATATAACCATAATGAAATATTTTATCTCTTATTTTAATAGTTGGGTGAATTTTATTCTTCTTTGCTAAGAAAGGGAAATCATATTAGTTGGAATAGTTTTCAATAATTACGTAGATTTTTCATATGATTTTTTTTTTTTTTTACTTCAGGCCATGATTTTTAACTGATGACAAGATTTAGAATGGAGGACTTGACTTCAAAAGTAGGCTGGCAGACTTGGAAAGGTAGCATGAGCATCTAGGTGAAAACTTTTTGTTGCAAAATAGTGATCATTTAGGTAAATCTTCTTTTCCTGACCAGATGGTCTGCTACTTCTTTTCACAATATGAATTGTCAAGAAAGCAGATAAGTTAAAACTAAGTGGTTGTTAGTAAAATAAAATGGCCAAAATATGGCTGGAAGTACAGTGCAGCATTAGGGTATTTTTTTTTTCATTTATGTAGTAGTTAAGAAGAAAAAAATACAATACACTCTTTTCCTTGTAGGTGGCTTTCAAATTAAAGCTAATTCATCGTTTCATGATGGTGGGATTGTAATCAATGAGAATTAAGCCTTAGTAAAAATTTTAAAGGTGAAGAGCAATACACATACTAATTATTATGAGTTCATGTTTGTAAATATTCATAGATTAGAAATACCTCTCATATTCATGTGAAGCTAGAAGTATTCATGCTTTTTATTAATAGAGGATCCATTTCTTCTAGGCTTTTAAAATTAAATTCCTTACTGTTGCTAACCAGCTCCTCCTCTTTTGCTACTGAACATTGTACTACAATAGCATATTTGTGCCAGAATGTGCTCAGTGCGTGTCCTGTGGACTGGATTCTGCCTAAAACCAGTTTTGCAGACTACCTAAACCATCAGGCATGTCTAAACCATATGGTGAGTGCAGTGTGGATGTCCCAAAGACAGCACAAATATGTAATCCACATCGTGCTTTGTAGCATTGCTTGGGATATACCAGTTCAATATGTGAAAGGTAGAACATAATTTTTTTTTATACAGCCCAGGTTGGAAGGAACCTTCAAAGGTCTAGCCTTTTGGGGAAAAGAGAATTATCTAGCAACCTGCACATTGCATCTTGAAAACCTCCAGTAATAAAAATTGTTGGGGAAGAGGAGACAAAGAACACCACATTTCTGTGTAGTTGCTAGCCACATCTTAGCTAAATTGGGGCTGCCTGTCTTCTCTCAGGTGTTGTTCCTGGGTCAGGTATCTTCACAGGCTCTCTGCAGTGTCCAGTTTGTAAGCACTGTCTGAAGTCAGCTTCTGTTCAAGGCAGTTGCAGCCCCCAAGCTGTCCCTACAAGCACAGCTTCTCTATGTGCCCCCACTACCAATATCTTGATTTACATTCTAGTTACCCCCAAATCCCCACAGAATTTAGCAGGTTTTGTGCTGGCTAGATAAGTAGGTACTTAAAGGTTTTTTTTCTCTGTCCTCTTCCCCCATAGCTTTGAGAATGTAATGAAATTAATAACGGTGGAAGGAAGAATTTTTTGAGAATAGTGTTCAAAATCTATGATCCTGCTTCTACTAAGTATCTCTCACACTCTCCTTTTGATTCAGCTTTCACTTAAGAGATCTGATCCGAGGAGAAGGTCTTCTATGCTTGTGCATATCATTATTTACTTGCATTGAAAATCTTAATTTAGGAAAAACTAGGTAAAGAAGAAGCTAATGAATTAGAAAAGAAATTGCTTAAAAACAAAAAGGGAAAGAATAGTTTATCTCTGAGCAGCAAGACAAGCAGGAAGGATAAAATTTGGTAAGGAAGTTGTGGAGAATAGGAAGCATAAGAAGCAAAGTGCCTTTTGTTTGGAGACATTGCATATGTCTTCCAGCTGCAGGATGTAAAGCATGATGTCAGTAGCATAGCTGGAGGTTAGGATAGGGCTGGAAGACAATTGGGCCACACAGAATCAATTGTATAGCTGTCGCAGCAAAAATTAATTTGGTTCTGCATCTAAAAATTTCACAGTTGCTCCAAACACATGCACAATGCTATATAGCTTAGAGCAGTGGTTACACTAAGTGACAATGGGTGACAAATCTAGTTGGCTAACTGGAATGGGGTGGAATACAATAGAGCATAGGACAATTATTCTGCACAAGGGAAGACCTAAGTCCTAATACTGAGATTTCGTAGGAGATGCTAAGATACTGGGTTTAATACTAGTAATTAGAACAGAATAGTGATTCATTATTACACAGTCTCCCTCCAAGAATGCCCAGATGTCTCAAGAGAAAATGCCAACATAACAAGCAAAGAAAAGAACAAAATAATCGAACAGCCAGAGATGGGAAAATCCACTTTCAGGGAACTTTTCTCCAAATTCTTTTTAAATGTATTGTCTTTTAAATCATGAAACATGACACATAATCTCTCTTTCAGAACCTTTTAACAGTTGATCTGCTTAAGATTCCCAAGAATATAAGAGTTATAAGTGCCAAATCCTTCTTTGAATCTTGGTAAGGTCTTGACATCAGTGACATCCTGTGGCACTGAGTTCCATAATCTAATTATGTGCTGCATTAAAAAGTATGTGCTTTTATCAGATTTTGAGCTGCTGCTTTTCACTTTCATTTAGTGTCCTTTTGTTCTTGAATTATGAGATGCAGGACTACAGAAGCTCCTGATCTATTTTCTCTTTGCCACTTTTCATTTTTACACTTTCATCACATCCCTCTTTATTCATCTTTCTTTTTTGTTTTCCTAAGGTTAACAATTCAATTCTTTTTTTTAATCTTTTCATACGAAGCCTTCTCTTATATGCCTAATTATTGCAATCACTCTTTTCTGAATACCTTCTAATTTTTCATCTTTTTGTGATGGGGTGACCAGTACTTCACACTCTTTCAGAGGAAAGGAAAATTATTGATTAATATAGTGAAGTTATATTTTCTTTCTTTTTTATTGCCCACCTCATTTCTTATGCATCTTAACATTTTATGTGCTTTTTTAACTGCAGCTGCTTATTGAGCAGGGTTCTTCAGTGAGATCCTGGTGTTTTTCCGAAGTTGGTGCTCATAATTGAGATCTCTGGTAAAAAAAAAAAAAAAAATATGTTGCAGATTTGAGTATTTTAATTTGGGGGGGGGGGGGGGGTGGGTTTTTTTTTTTTTTTT
>JAWWLV010000001.1:63503678-63528550 GCA_035041135.1 Platyrinchus mystaceus | reverse complement strand
CCCCCCCCCCCCCGGGGTGGGGTTGTTTATTTGACCAATATGCCTTACTTTGTATTCAAATAGATTATTTTCACCTCTTTTAAGATGGCCTATTCATTTACCTTGGTCAGTTACCTCTCAAGTTTCCTGTCTTATTCAGACTTGGTTAACAGAATTTTTGTGTAAACTGTAAATTTTGCTACATTGCTGTTCATTCATTTTTTCAACTTCAATTAGTATATTTTGAACACCTGGTCCTTGTATGGTGCCTTGAAGCACCCTGCTGTTGAGTTTTTGCTATAATGAAAATTGACAATATATGTCCTTTTTTTTTTTTTTTAAATCTTTGAGAAATGTTTTGCTTCATTTTGCATCCTATCCTAAAATTACTTAGTCTCTGACTGAGGCTCTTGAGAGAAACATTGATCTTTCCACATTTATTCAATTACTCTAACAAGGTTAAGGGCCAGATACCTTCACAATTAAAGCTAAATCTTTGAGAGACAACTGTGCTCTTTGTGACCACAAGTATGGAAATTAAGGACAGAGGAAGGAAAAGTAATTCATTCATCATGTTGGGCAGACACATTCAAAATTAAGATGTGAGAAAGCTTTTAACATAGCAATTCTTAACACTGTCTTGGTGATAATCCTAAAAAAAAAGGAATATAATCAATCTAAATAGGCAGGAGTATATGAGTTTACTTCTTACACCTAAGACTTTATCTGAAAATAAGAAAAAAGGAAACTAGTTCTAGGTCTAGACAGATGTTAATTTTCAAGACTTTCGTTCAGAGTCTGATACAAACCAAGATATTTTAAGATTTGGAATCCCTAAAGTTCTTGTTGGAAAGGCAAACTTGTTTTGAGGCTTTATATATCCTGACATCCCCTAGGCCTGCTTATTTCCTGGTATCTCTCTCTCTTTCTCTCAAGTGTTCCCCATCCTCTCCCTGAGAGAGTCTATGTCTGCTTCATGAACCCTGACTGCCTACAGTATGCAACAGACTTCACCACCTTTCTCCACAAAGAAGATTGCTTGCCAAAGAAGGCTCCTCACACCGCTTGGGACACCTTGCACAGATGCCACTGCCTTGAACTCAGAATGGACATTAAAAGAGATCCTGAACATACTGGTGGAAATGTGATCAGTCACCTGCAACTCAGACCCCAACTTGCTTGGTAAAGGAACTATAAGGACAACTAGAACTTCTCGTGATATTCCCATAGTTTCATCTGACGGAAATACAGTGTTTTCCATGCTGTAGTCTACCCAACCTAAACCAAACTATTTTGGGTGGAATGCAGGTTGAAAACAGTTAGCAGTAGACAACAGGTATCAAGTATTTATTTTCTGAACAAGCCTGTGAAAATCCTAGTAACCCCTCAACAATTAGTACTGGTACCTGATAAGATTAGAGGGCAGAACAAGGAACAAATAACATGGCTATCTCTGGACCAATTATGCAAACACATATCTTTCTCTCTCTCTCTCTCTCTCTCTCTATATATATATATATATATGTACACATATATAGCTGTGTGTATAAGAGTATATATACAATATATATTCTTTTTCCTTTAGCAAGATATTTTGATATAGTAAAATATAGGATGCTGAATTATAAGAGTAACAGTAAAACTTGCCACTGTGACCTTTTTGTTCATTCATAGCAACACAAAAATTACCAGTATAATATAGCACAATCAAAAATACGGTTTCTTATTTGAAGGAAGAATAGGAAGAAAACTCAGTGCTCTTCCTTTAGTTTTGGAAGGCTCTAAAATACATTGGGCTTGTGCAGCATAAGAGGGTGACAGGCAGAGAATATAAACTGTACAGTCACACCTATTATGGAACATAATGTTATATTAATGACACTTTTGCATCAATTATAAGAACAGAAACTATATTGTGTACCATTTAGTTAATTTAGAGGGAAAAAATTGTATACCAAAAATATGAGCTCACTGCAGTGAACAATTTAAAGTTGAATGCTTTTCACAATGTATTTGCAAAATAAGCAGCAACCGAATAAAAAGTTATGCAAGTCCTTACAGTTTGCCAGCCAAACCTAAGAAAATGACTTAACGTTAAGTGATTGGAAGCAGGGTTTTGTGGAAACAATGCATATGGAAAACACTGACAATCCTGTGCCTGCTGCTGGCTTCATACTGAAAATATCCATGCTTTGCAATTGCTATGGGTTAATATATCTCTTGAAATGTGTGTGTATTCAGGTAGCATTAAGAGATAAATATATGCCTTTTCAGTGGTGCTTTTTCATTTGGGAGAATGTCACAGAATACTTTTCAACGTCTCTAGGAGGCTGTTACTCATTAACCAAAGCCTGTAGCCCACTATTTTTCATGTAACCCACCGTGACAAAATACATAAATAAACCATAGTTAAATATTAAAATGCTGTCTGAAATGAATCCGTATCACTACAGTATTCCAGTGCAGAATCTGTACTCCTTTTTTTTCCAGGATTTTTTTTTCTTTTTTTGTAGACCCTATATAAGAATTAATTGGAACATAGAAAAGATTTATCGGTGCTTTTCAGGCAGGTTTCTTGATTCTCTTCCTTCTCTTAGGGGGCTGTGCATCCACCTATGTTTCCCAGAGTTTAGAGGGATATCAGAACCCATAAGAGATGCTGCATTTTTCAAATCAAATGTTTTATTGCTTTCCCTCCCTCTATGCTGTTAATCCCCAGTAATGACTTCTTTTTGGGCAGTGGTATCAGTAGATATTATTTTAAAGTACAAGATAGAAAGTGAAATAACACTGTGTAAGTGAAATAGTGCAGTGTGAATAAGCCGTAGAGGGTGATATTGGCTAACATGCCTGTTTTTTGGCAAGTCCTGTTTCATCCTTAAATCTGTGACAAGATTTATCAGTTTCAGATCAAGGGAGTTTTTGTAGCTACTGGTAGCAGGCATAGGTGGTGCTCTTAGTACTTCTGCATTTCAATTTTGATGTAAACCTTATAATAATTATGATTTTTTTTCTTTAGGCTAAGCAAACTAATAGAATTATGAGGCACAAGAGGTAACCTTTCTGAATTTAGCTTTTTTTTTCTTCTTTTTTTTTTTTACCTGAGATTCACAGCTATAGAAGTGGATGTGTAAGATACTTCCTTACCTGTCTTCACTTAATCAAGAATTGGGACAATGTATTTTTGCTGCCCTAGCTGGGGTTTTCCCACATGTATACTATCATAGAGACATAAATATATGCAGTTGTTCAATTTATTTCTTAAAATATTACATAAAGGTAAAAAAAAAATCAGTAAAAATAAACAGGAATTTTGGTTTTTTTTGCTCAAGTCGAACTCAGATTTCATCCGAATATGTCAAAGATACTGTTGAAAAGGTGTTTTTTATGAACACTCTCAGATGAATTGGGATTTCACATTTTTGTGGGGGTTTTTTTTGTTGTTGTTTGGTTGTTTATTTGTTTGGGGTTTTTTTATGATGGCACTTTATTTTTCAAAGACATTGAATTTTTCCTGACACTTTTAATTATACTTGTCTGTGTAAGACAAACCGTGATCCTCAAACCATCCAGTCAAAACTCTCAGAGCAGAATTATATATGGTTCCCAGAAGAAAACAGCTGAAACCACTAAAGCTAGATGGACAGATACATTAATTATTACATTAACTTCAAATATTTTTTCCATACCAATACCACTTTGAGAAATGGAGAATCTATCAAATCAAGTATTTGACAGATAACGTACAAGATATCATGTCATTTATCTGTTAGACAAGAAAATATTCTCCCAGCTGAATCTTAATAAAAGAAACTTTTGTCTTCATACTAACACAGATTTCACAAGACACTCGGAACTTGCCTGTGTACAAGGTGTCTATATCCTTTTTATCCATATTAAGTACATTAGTGTATCGCTAACAACATGTGAACATTAGCAGTTGAGAATGTTGTCCATCTCCAGAATGGGTTGCCTTTTGAAAACATAATTATCAGAGTGCTTTGTTTTAATTTTCCCAATTGGTATGGAACCCAGGGCTGAATCAGTGGAAATATTTAATTTTTTCCTATCAAAATTAAATACAGTATAGCAAACTTTTGTGATATATTCCCAAGCTCTTACTGTCCATTTATTGTAAAACCATATTAAAAAATAATGTAATTAAATTCAAGATGTTCTCTAGTCTAAAGATTTTTGTGTTGTATTTAGTACTTTTGTAAAAAAGTCTTTGGTGTGCAACTTAGTAGAAGTTAACTGCCTTGTAATTTAAAATCAATGGTGACTTCACTCTCCTATTTGCTTTTCCTTGTTCATCTGTTTTATTTTAATTTCAGTTTTCACTGATTTTGAACAGTGAAATCAGATTGGCCTTTAATTTTTAGGTTCCATTTCATATTTCATTTAGCAGGTACATACAATGCCACTCATGCAATAATAAGATAGGGCTACTAAAGGCACAGGGAGAAGAAAAACCCCCAAAATCAAAGCAATGTCTTTTTTTTTTTTTTTAATTTAAAAATATATCTGTTCAATTAAATTCTTTTTATAACTTCAAAACTATGTGTATTTTCAAGGTACTGGATTTTTTTTTTTCTTTTGTCCCAGGCTAGTTTTAGGAAAGCAATTTAAAGATTTAAAGTACAGCCAGAAGTGTTGATCGTAATGTCAATGTTACATCTCAGCTGTCATACAACATAGTACTTATTCTACAAAGGAGACAACTGGCAAAGCAACTTGTTAATCCTATGCCTAACTGTGAAGGAAGAATTTTAATATAGCAGTAGTTAGTTTGCATGCAAACGTCTCTGAACTGCCTTGTAAATTTTAGCCCAATATTTGAAGTTTGCCCATAACATTAGCTGAGAAATGTGGGGTTTAAAATAGAGTATATTATATAAGTTCTTCCCGCCTCCCAGGAATTGGTAAATCCAAGTAAGAAGCCCTGTCATGATTGTCAGTTTGAAATACTTCTTGTACTGAAAACCTATAGGACATATCTTGTATTGTTCCACACCCCTGTGCTTCTTATTAGAGGATCAGTTCCTAGTAATTGCTATGGTGAAAGCGGATCTGATTGGGATGGATAAACAATGTTGTGTTGAGTAAAACTAATTCCACTCATTTTAATTAAACTTTGGGTAAATATGAATTATTAGTAATTGCTAGATATTTTAAAAAAAAAATTAAAGCAGCATGGATAGAAATGCCTGACTTCTTTCAAAGTAATTCTTTGCGTGTCTAGGTCAGCTAAACATTTTCTTGTACACTTAAAATAGATTTGTGGTCTTTGTATTATATTGTCTATGAGATCACCAACATGTATCCTATTAATGGAACTCCAAGATAAAGCTATGCCATAGTAATTTCCCTACTCTTAGAACAGAACATACTTCTTTTTTATGCTGTGGAGAGTCCATATTCAACTATACTTTCTTTTTGTTTTGCCTCTGTAATTTTAGCTAAATTACATGCATTCATTTTGCAACTGAGACAGAAAAAACTTTTCTTCTTTTTCTGTCTCTCGTCACTTTTTCTCATTTACCATTCAACTAAGTAATTTGATAGTTGATGCATACATTGGTTAAGCCTTTTCTTATGGCTTGGTTAAAGGGGAGGCTTTCAGAAGTTAATTTTGAATATCTGGCTTGCAGTTCGCAATATGTTGAATTAGGACACAAATTATGACTGCCATAGTTAGTTAAATCCTGATACAAAAGGAATTTAGTAATTTCTTAGATGACTGAATTTGTGTATGAGAGATGATAAACTAAACAAAATCAACGATGTACGAGGAAATCATTCAGATATTTAGAATATATGCTTTTGTGTGTCCCAAGAGATCAAAAGAAAAGTATGTGAGTGGTACACTTAAACTTGCTTCTCATCTGGAGACTTACTAGTTGTCAGTTGAAGATCTGTATTGAACCAATCAGGAATCCAGTGTTAAGCAAAATGTATGATCTTTGTCCCCTTGGTAACAGTTGTGTTTAGCACAACACAAAATGTGTTGCTCTAATCATTACTCTAATTGGCACCTTAGTTGGCAGTCTCAGAAGAAAGGTCAAGATATGGTTAGCCATGGGACTGATGTACTGTCTTACAATCTGCAGCCTCCTTGGCTGAATGCTGCAATGTATTGAGCAACCATGTGCTTTTTAAATTCTAATGATATTTTAGCAAATTCTGTGAATAAATACCATATGCATTTAATCTTTTTTTTTCTTTCCTTTTCTTTTATGCTTACCTGCAGATAGCATGCTTACTGCATTAAATCTAAGTGAGGAAAAAGGAAAGTGAAGTGCCAAGCTAGTGAAAAAATACCTGCAACCCGAACATGTAATAAATTCATTTACTGTTGACAGGCAGTGTTTTATACAGTGGAATATTAACATCGCCTAGGCCAAGCTACTTTGGGTATTTGAAGAAAGTACATATTAGAACACCTAAGTTTAAAAATGCCTATTCCATATATAGTCATATTCTATGAGGTGTAGGAACTCTTAGAGGATGATTCAGAGCCCTAAATTAGTTGACTAAAGTTAGACAGTGTGAATACCTCCCACAGTAGCAATATGTTGTAGAGGGACAGAAATCAGACAAGTGAAGAGAGAAAGGGAGGAATGGAGTGATAAGGACAATAAATGAAGTAAGTCTATAGAGAACTTTAGAAACTGTTAGAAATTGTCAGAAGCTTTTTACCAAAAGGGAGATCAGTTTACTTGATGTAGCACATGCTCCAAACCACGTAGCATCTTCATAGTTAACTGTAACAATAGCGTAGGTATGACACCTTCAGCTGTGAATATCCATACATACATTTGTTGTATCTGTATTACAATTGTTCCTGGAGTCCCCAGTCAATACTGGAGGACCAAAGTACAGATATAAATAATTCCTTCTTCAGGGAGCTTACAAGAAAAATAGGATTCATAGATGAAGAATAGGAAGGCAAAGGGAAGAAGGAACAATGAAATTACCTGTGCAAAGTCATGAAGGATAATAATTTTTTCTTACTCTAACATGCACTGTAATCTATAATCCCCACAATTTCCACATTTAAAAGGATTTATAGTATACACAACTTTTGGGAATTAATTTGTTTTAAAAAAAAAAATTGCCTTTAGTAAAAGAGAAAGTATTTGTACTCACAAGTAATGGTACCACAGTAAACAGTCTCATTTATGTTTGTAAACGTTGGGTAGAGCTCTTGAAAACATAGTCCTTTCATGGTATTTGTGGGTTTTATTGTATTTTATTGTATTCTGTATTGTATTAAAATAATTCATTTAGGCTGTAAGCACCTTTTTAAAAGAATTCTGCATTCATCTGTCCATAAATTTATTAACTCATTAGCCCCTGTGCAAGTGGATAGCAAATTTCAATTTTTCATCCTCAAAACCAAAGGTTGTTAAAGGACAGACATCCTACATATCCCAGAATTTCAATTTTTTAAAAATTTTTATTAAACATCTATTTAAAAGTCTTTCTAGCATTTAGTGGGATTGCTACAAAACTTTCTCGTCATGCGTGGACATATATGCACACACATACTAATGCTTTATATCTGTCCCTTTACCTATAAATCCATTGCATATCCATTAGTTACATACCTACCTTATATTTACATATCCATCCATTATCTTATGTTATGTAGGATAAAAACATTTGACATGTAGAGATCCAGGTATCTCTGAGAAAATTGCCATTAGATACTGTTGTTATTGTGCACATTACAAGAATTGCACAACAAAAAATAACTATTATTGTTTGTGAAAAAAATGGGAAGCAAATTCTTCTGTAAGAATTGGTAGAATCATATTTTACTTGCTGTTCTCTTTGATGGACTTTCGTTCTGCTGACTCACTGTAAATTGCCTCAGTTCATACAGTTTTGAAAGTTCATATCCTTAGTTTTGGTAAATCTAATACATGAATCAGAGATTGTAGATCCAGGGTTTCCCATTTGTAAGTACTGATAGTACAGATAGTCTGATATCAATCTATATAGAGTGGCTCCTTTTACAGAAGTACTCTATATTGGACTAGAGCAATACATTCTTGATGGTATGTGGATTTCCTAAATTGCATGGTATTTTAGATTTGGGGTTAGATTTGACCTGGGCCATCTGTTGAAAACATAATAGCTCTGTATGTATTTTATTTTGGCTGCAATTTAGCATCCCATGGCAGTTCTTATAAGTCTATTTGATCTTACTCTGTAGAAGGCTTCAGCTGGATACCTGTTTACCAGCAGAGAACTGCTGATTTCAGCTTGCATTCTTTTATTTGGTAACATTCAAGAAAAGTATTTAGGCAAGTTGCCTTCGGCCTGAAAATACTGAAATAAATTTATATTGCCGTTTATTCTACTCAACAATATGTGGTTTTTTGATTAGCTATAGAAAAAGCACAGGCTGTATTTGATGTCTGATAGCTATAGTTTTCTTTAGATAGGCTCATAAATTTTGCATCTTAATAGACAGAAAGTGAGCTAACACAAGTTGCAGTGTTACATACTGAGCTATGTGAGCCTTATAACTACTAAATATTGAGATTTTTACAGTTCTAGAAAAAGTCCTAAATGTTAAAGAACTAGAAAAAGTTCAAGATCTGCTTATTATTGTACCTATTGTTTTATAGTCCTTCCCCTGTCTAACTTTTCTTGCTTTTTTGGTCATTTTAATAGGTTGTTCAGTTATATTGGATTGAGATTGTATCCTTAGGTAACAACTGTTGCAATCAGTCACTATTTTCTTCGTTCTGGAGTAAAGAGATAAGCTCTTTCATTCCACCACTATCAAAATTCTCTTCACTGTGAAGCAGGAGGCAGACACTGTATCGCTGGACATATCATCCCTGCAGATGTTGCAGAGAACATGCCTAACATGATCCAAATTTTGTATTTTGACAACAGAAAGACATCTGCCATACTCCCCTTGATAAACCTAGACAGTAAATCCAGACATATGGACTGGAGAGAACATGGAGTCATGTTCTAAGAGCATTAGGTTTAGATTCAGCTGGAACATTCTGAGCTACGTATGCTGTTCTTGATTTTCTGCTCTCTTACAACATTCATACTAAACATATTTGCTTGTTTATGTACACAGCCTTGCCTAAAAGTGATAACATTTTCTGTATGTCTGAAATACAAAACAGAGTACCTCAAAAATGCAGTCAAAATGTAGTAGTTTCTTAGAAAGAGATAAAGCAATTGGCTTCGCTTAGTAGCTGAAACTGTGTGTAAACTATCTTTAAAACTGACTCTGTCTTCCTTCCCCCCACCAAAGGTTATTTGGAAATAATAATAATGATAAAAACCAATTGTGAAACAAAAATAGACGTTGTATTAAAATAAAATAAAATGAAAGTGGTTTACCTGTTACCAGAATAGTTAAAAACTAATTGTGGTCTAATCCTAGCAGAAAGCTCAGCCCCACACAGCCACTTGCTCACTTCCCCACAGTGGGATGGGAAGGTGAATCAGAAGGGTTAAAGTGAGAAAACTTGTAGGTTGAGATAAAGACAGTTTAATATGTAAAGCAAAAGCCACACACACAAGCAAAGCAAAACAAGGAATTCATTCACCAGTTCCTGTGGGCAGGGAGGTGCTCAGCCACTTCCAGGAGAGTGGGCTCCGTCATGCATAACATGGGACTTGGGAAGACAAAAGCCATCCCTCTGAATGTCTTCCCCTTTCCTCTCCTTCCCACAGCTTTAAATGCTGAGCATGACATCATATGGTATGGAACATCCCTTTGATCAGTTGGGGTCAGCATTCCCTGCTGTGTCCCCTCACAACTTCTTGTGCACCCCCCAGCCTTCTTGGTGGGGTGAGGTGAGAAGCAGAGAAGGTCTTGAGCTTGTGCAAACAGTGCTCAGAAAGACAACTGGGTGTTATCAACAGCATTTTGGTCAGAAATCCAAAACCTAGCACCATACAGGCTACTACAAAGAAAATTAACTCTATCCCAGGCAAAACATATACAAAATTAAATTCATTATATTATTTATCTCATTTATCCCTTCAACCTAGTGTATTCTTCATATAAATACATAGCATGATAGTTTCAAAACCAGTTTCTGTTCTTGGATCCAGTGATGTAGACTTCAGGAAAAATCACTAATGTCTAAGTTATTATCTCATGGAATGAAAGAGAAAAAAAGACATTGTTGTATCATACCTTTTCATTCATGTTTGAAGTACAAAAATTTAATTTCCCTATAAATATGTAGTTTCTCTTACAAACTCTTACCACTCATCTGAGGCTATAATATATTTCGTTGGGTCAACTAAAGACAGATAATATTAAATATAGTGTAGCTCAGCTTTAGCTTTTTGTCATTTTTGCTGGTAGCAATTTCATCTCACTGCTTGTGTTTCCATGCAACCATATGTCTATATGAAGTCAAATTTCACTTTTTTGATGAATAAAGTCCTTCTAATTTCCTCTCACATCAGCTGTAGAACTCATAAGTGGAGTGCAAGTGTCATGTAGTTAGATCAAGAATATCATATTTTTAGAACTTATCAGCACAATTGTGTGGTTTGTTTTGTTATTCACTTCCTTTTATATTGTTTACATGCTGAGAATTTGCTTCATGGCTTTCTAGAAAAATACCAAACTCCAAGGAAGTTTCTCTTCCTTTTTACCTTGTTCAAATGTTTGTGTGCTTTCAGCAAGAGGATGCCAGCTGTATGAATTCAAGCAGCATAGACTGCAGGAGAAGATGATTTTAGCAGAACTCATTGCTTTCTGAGGTTTTACATGTTCCTTATTGGAACCTGTTTTCGTGTTCTGGCTAGCAGTGTAACGTGGCAGTGTGAGATGGACAGCTGTTGAGCACCAACAGTTTAGAGTTCTGGAAAAAAATCATGCCAAGCATTTTTCTTTTTATTTGACAATATGAGGAAGGACAGTTTTCTGGCCATTTTAACAGTTATTTACAATCATTTAGTTTAGTGTCTGTGGAAATACATAGTGCAGCTCAACTATGCCGTGAAAGCCCTTCTTTCCTTGAGTGTTAGTGTTGAGCTGTCCAGCCTTATGCAAGCCAAGTGTTTTTGAAATAGAGCTGCTTGCAGAAATCTTAGGATGTCTCTGGAGAGATGTGCCAGGACACGGGCATATTGGTTTTGACTTAGGAACTTGCAACCATTTTTCCTAGCCAAATTAAATATTACTAATGACAGCAGTTCTACAGGGAAACACAAGTGAACGTTCTGTAGATAACTGCAGAGGAGGGAGAGAATATATCTTCTCCCTGCCTGTTGTTTTCAAAGTCTAGTCTTAGAAGATTAAAGGACAGGAGAAAAATAAATTATTAATACCACTCATGAAATTTTAAACATACAAACATATCTTGAAATACAGTAGCAGGAGGGTGATAAACCCACACCCTTTCCACTTTTTTTCAGTAGTGGACATGTTTGTGCAACAGCACTCAAGCACAGCTTCTTACTGCAGGTGCTTTTACCATTTTGGGAGTTCACTGCCCTTGTTTTGTTAGCCTCAGCAGTTTGAAAGTGTTGGCTCACCCGCAGTGCTTGCAAATATATCACTGTCCATGCTGCCTTTGCTTTTTGTATTTACTGGTGTCTCATGCTTCAGGGTTTCCAATGCCCTTGAGAAGCTGTGACCATTTTTTACATCTGAAAGAGTGCCAATTCATTTATTAAGACAGAGTCTGTGAGGCCCGGATAAATGTATTCTATCTAACATTTAATAAAACATTAAATTAAAAATGTGACTTATGCTGTGACATACTCAGCATTATCCTTCCAAGGTTTATATTTGAGTGTTGCAGGGCCCCAATCTCCAGAAGGTAACGTGCTATCCATCTAGCTCTGAGGTGACAAGGCCACTGATGTTTTTCTGTGGTGGTTGTTTAATAATTAATTTTTCATTGCTAGTCTGTTCAATAAATAGATTGCAACATTTAAGACCAGTTTAATAGGTTTATAGGTCCCTTATAAATTCCAGCAATGATAATAGTTAATAAGAGAATAATGAATTTGCTCTCAAAGATCTCAAGATCAATCAAGCAAATTAAATCTGGCCTAAGCTGTGGCTGCTGGGGTGGGGTTTGTTTGTTTGTTTGGGGATTTTTTTTTTTTACTATAAAATGTACCCTGTGTGGATAGGCCTATCTGGTGATTTGTTGAATTTCTTAGTGTTTCACTTGTTGTATTAATTTAAATCTTTAATCTGAGGACGTGGCAGGCATATGAAGTGGCACATTAAATCAATATTATGTTGCAGACGATGTCTCTGAAGAGGGTGCCATTGTGTAGGGGAATGCAATAATAGGAATAATAAAAAGAAATTGCATTTTGATCTTTCCACATGTGTTATTACAATGCAGTTTGCACATTTTAAAAAACATATAGCTCTGCTTGTAAAGGCAAAACCTTTCACTGGGCTTTGTCGCATAGTTAAAATGCAAAGTAAAAAAAAAAAAAAAAAAAGAAGTCCAGATGGGGAAGTCTTGCCAGTTACTATTAGGATTCACAAACATCAGCCCTACAAAGAAGGAGTCTGTTGCTTAACAGGCGTTTGCTTGGCATTTAAAATAGATGGTTGTTGGTCTCGTTGGAGTTCCTGGTAGTCAGAGATAACCTCATTAAGAAAGTTAATAAAGGAGGAAGGTACATTTGGTTTATCTGCTTGCTTTATGTCTCACCCAGGGCCTGATTTTCCACTTCTCTTCAAACTTTTCTATATAATCACTTGAACTGGGGTGATCTGTCGTTTCACAGCCGTCTCCACAGCTCTTTATTATTGCACACACAGTACACTGGAAAGGGATTCAAAGCACTGTTATTCATTCTTGGCTCTGAAACTATCTTACTGAGCATCCATTCATTTCATTATCCATTTTGTACATCTGTAAAATACGAACCAAGCTGATGACCTCAGTAAAATGTTTGAAGTAAAAATGCGGAATAAGAACATACTATGTGAGATCCACAACAGCAGGAATTTGGGGCATTCGTTTTTTCACAACTTTAGGATCTGACTTAAGACCTTGTCTTACCAGTTCTTTTTAAGTATTTCTGCTTAGGCAGTAATTCTGCTGGTCAAAAAATCTATGATATAACCTAAAAAACCCCACACAGCAACTACATCTATTGTAATATAGATTCTAAAGAAAACAATCTTAAGAAGGACTACAGATCTAAACCAACCCCTGTCAACCACTTACTTCATGTGATACATCAAGGCATTTCATTAGCCTTTCTCATTCTTGACATAAGCCAAGGCTACCATCTCTCAAGGTTGCAGATGCAATGTAGCAAGTAAACGTTGCCTGGGCAGCAATTGGCTGTGGCTGCTGCCCCAGTGTGTTTGCTGAACAACTTCTAGAGAGAGCATAGGCTGGGTACCCATATGAAGGTGGAAAGAAGATAAGGTCTTGGGAAATGCAGCTGTTGTGGTTCTTGAAGACATAAAGATAATGAAGCTGAAATATTATGTTGCACTACTCAACTATAGACAGAGGGTGCGAGGATATTGCAGCAAAATGTAAAGAGAAAAACTTGGACATCGTAAGATGATAAAAAGAAGTGTAGAGCTGGTAAACCTCCATTGCTACAGCAGTTAATTATTCCACTTTGATTAGTGAGAACTTCATGTATTTAGAACAGGTACTACTTATCATTAACTACTGATAGTAGCCTGTTTCCAGTTTGGGTAGTAGCTGATTAATAGTTACTATCAATGTTGATGTCTATCCTGGCAAAAGTAGGTATTTCACTACTGTAAGCTGATTGGGTGCCACAAACTGCATTTGCCATGCTGTAACCCATCAGTGCCACCTGCTGTTATTGCAATATTTGCCATTTTCAAATTTGGACTCACAATTATAGAATCATAGAATAGTTTGGGTTGGAAGGGACCTTTAAAGGTCATCTAATCCAACCCCCTGCAATGAGCACGGAGGGACATCTTCATCTAGATCACATTTCTCAGAACCCCATCCAACCTGACCTTGAATGTTTCCAGGGATGGGGCATCCACCACCTCTCTGGGCAACCTCTGACTACTTAGCCTGTGGTAGGAGACATCGGTGACCTATTTCTGCACAGAGCAGTTGCTATTCAGCGGCTGGCAGTGACCTTTTTCTCCCAATGGTGAACGGTCATCACTAAGAAGCAATGGGCACTGATCAGTGAATGCAAATTACACTTATTGCATTGCAGCTCATCAGCAGGGAATATTCTGTGTAGGCTCTTATTTTGGGGCAAGAAGCTCCAGAAAGCAGTTACTGGTTCCTGCCAGCAATAGGTCCATAATTAGTTTCTGCAGTTAGCTTGTGATTCACAGCTGGTGATGAGCATCGATAGCTTACTAGTAAAGGATGTAGTGACTTCAGATAAGAAGCCTGGGACTGAGGAGATAGGAAATGTAGTAGGAAAATGGGATTATTGTAGCTAGAAGATAATAAGTAAGCAATTTTTTTTTTTTTTTTTTTTTTTTTGTAAGACAGAAGATGTAACAAGATTTCTAAGTAGGGGAGAAAAAAGGAGATAGGAAGAGGGATTACAGCATGGAAATCCTAGACTGAAATTTTAAGTGGCTCACCCATTCATTTGTCTCGTGCACTTTCCTTTAGTCTAACAAAGGTCTTGATATTGCTGTGACTGAAATTCACTTAATATTTATTCTTTGAATACCCATGCAGTTTCAATGAAATCATTCCTGAAACATAGTGGGAGATTCAAACTCAATGCATGTGGGCCTACAGATCAGTCACTAAATCCCAAGAAATACTATTTTCTAAAGAGTGGGAGGAGCATTGGTGGGTGGCTTGACTGAAGATAAACATTCAGAATAGATGTGATAATGAGATTTGTTCTTGATGTACCATAAGTGCATGGAAAGAATAGCAACAGCAAACCTATGAAGCTGGAAATACATAGGGGGAAATCAGAACATTTAGCAACTATTCTCTCTCACAGAAGCTGTAGGAAAAATTATTAAAAGTGTAATCTCCATTTAGGCAAATAGCAGAGTATAGTAATTTTTTTAGTATGTTTTTGGCTTTATTTTATGATGTTAGCAATACCAATGCAAACACTTCAGTGATGCAGAATGATAATTGGCACATGTTTGAGTGAATTAGTGGCCTTTTAAAACGTATCCTGATGCTACAGAAGGCAGGCAGGCAGGCATTAATTACAGTAGTCCTTATTATTAAGGAAAATTTTCCTTGATGTGTAAGATATCCCTTTGTAGCCTAAAATAAATTTTGAAGAGGGAATGACTAAGAGGTTGTATTTCCTTACCTGTTAAAGTGCAATGAAATAACTCTTCAGAAATCAGCAAGGTGTGAGTTCTGTTTATTTTGTACACTCAGTTCATTCCCGTTCCCTAGGTATGTAACTCATATGAAATTAACATTAGCACAATTACAGTGTGGTCACCTTTAACTCTCCTACTCTTGGAGCTAGTTATTTCTATGAATTTGGGAGTGACAAATCCTGTTCCTTGCACTCTGCCCAACACTTTTCTGCATTGGGAAGAGTGCAAATATCTGAGCAGGAAACCTTTGCTGCTATGGACTGAGGCCTTTCTTTTGCCTATCCAAAGTAGATTTTTTAGTTCCTGTAGTGCTTTCAGCCTGATATAACCTTCTAGAAATCAGTGTTAATAGTCATTCATTTAGGGTATGAAATCTTACATCCCTCCTTAAATACCTCTTATGGTTGGACATGCTATTTAAAAGGCCAGGCTTGTTAATAAAGCATGGTATGTTAGGTCTCAGTTCATTCTATTTTAGGTTTATGAAAAATACCATTTCAGATCTACAGTATTGTAGCATTTGAAAAAATGCTGACTTGTTAAAGATAATCATTGCATATTTCTGCAGAAAATGCTTTCAAGACATTTGCTTTAGAAAGACATCAGGTTATAGGCAGACAAAATAGCTCTTCTAACTCCATCTGAATTATTTCTTCAGTGCTGGTGCTGCTTTCAGAGGACTCTGGAGGTGTTTAAATGCCCACATTGTAAATTTCACGGGGGTTATCAGTGCCTTACTTTAAACTGGGGATCAACAAAAACTTACTTTTTTAAAAAATTAGTTTCCAAATAAAATGGAGCAGATAGTTAGGTTTTTGTTTACTGAATTGTTGATTTTCAGGCCATGCCAGGGAGGATCAGTGATAATCCCTAAGGGTCTCTCTTTTTTTAACAATAGGCAGTGTCAGAGGGAAATTCAGTGAACAACGAAAAGATCAAAAATGGAAATGTGGCAACATTTCCAATGAACCTGTTTCTAGTCCACATTTCTAGTAGCAGAGTTATGCACTGGAAAGTTTATTTCCTTATACAAAAGAATATATACTGTCCAGTGTATCATTTGATGGTCTTGTTATGCAAATAAATACCTTAACCTCCTTTGAATCCAGCTGGGCTCTTAGCTTCAGTGACTTCTTGAAGGAATATGATAAAACATGTTTCCCAACACCAACTTTCTCTTCTCCTGGGAATGAGCTACTCGTTATTGTGAGAAGGTATTCACCGTGGTCCTCTGGCTCTGACAGACCTGATCAAATACCTTCCTACCAGAAGCATCCAGCTTCTTATTCCCTGGGACAGAAAAAATGTGTTTCTGCCTCTCCACTCTATTAATAGTGTTTAGATTCTAATGGATTGGTCTTGAGAAATTGAATTCATACCTGCTGAAAGGACCAGCTCAGGCTTGATTCAGTCAGCCATATAGATCACTTATGGACCATGGACAGATTCAGGGCAATGCTTCTTCAAAAATAAGTTAGAAAGTATGGTATGAACTCTGTATAAATCCACATCAGACTTATAACAGGTGGGTTGAAGTGAAAGTACTTTAGAAAAAAGATTAGTCTACCTTGTGGGAATATGCAGATTAATGAAGTAATAAGGACAGAGGGCCAGATCCTCAGGGCGTTGTAAATCATCAGCACTTAGCTGAAGTTACTGAAGCCATGCTGATTTACAACACCTACAGAACTGATCCAGTAGCAAATCCTTAGTGATAATGTTGGTGTTTTCTCCCGGTAATAGAGCTGCAGGCATCCAGGATGACAGTTGGTTTGTGGGGCAAGTATAGATAAAAAACAACATGCATATTTAGAGCATGTGGGCAACTTAAGACTGCAGAAGACCTTCTGGAGTTTCTGTTGCAAGCAATGACATCATCTCATTCAAATTTTTCTTAGAAGTGAAGTGGTTAGTTGAGGAAGGATGATATTTTAAGCACAGCATTACTCTGAAAGACAGATTTTATGGAACTTTCATCACGTGCCCTCTGGTTTCTTTTATGATCACTTTTGCATCTTTCATTTGAAAAAAGGAAATTGCATATTAAAAAGGGGAGCTGTTTGCGGGTTTTTTCTTTGCTGTTGTGGTTTTGGGGGCATGTTGGTTCTTTGCAGGGATTTGTTTGTTTTCCTTTATTGGCTTTTTAGGTTGCTGGTTGTTTTTGTTTGTTTGTTTGTAGTTTTTCCCCCTTTAATTCTGTTGTTAACCCTGTAGAGCTGAGGGAGTTGTGGAAGAACAAAGTAGATGTTCTTGTAGTTCATTCATCTTTCAGGATGTTAATAATGTATTTCCAGAGCATTTTTTAAAAAAAGGCTGTGGGACCTGTAGACACTGCTGTGTTTCTAGAACTGATAGCACATAGGAACATGATAGGAAGGCACTATAAGTAAATTGACTTGGTGCTGCTTTGTACTGCAGTATGAAGCTGCACTTACCACATGAAGTATCTGTTCATCTGGGAGAGTCCAGCACTCCCCAGTCCTCTGTGCTGTGTCTACTGAGCAAGAAATTTGGTCTGCCTAATTCTTTAGTACTGGCAGCAATGTGCGAAGCCAGAAGGACAACAGCTTGGCTTACAAGTAGCATGCTGAGTCTGCAAAGACCAGATAGATTGAAAGACTGTCTATTGACTTGTAAATTTAGAAAATTTGATAGTGAATCCTGTGGCATACTGAAAATGCAAAAGTGTTCTGTACTGTTTATGAATGCAATTTACAGAATAGAATTACACTTTAGATGAAATCAGCTTTTTATGCAGAAGTTCTGAATAAACTCTGAAAATTTTTGATTAGTAATGAAGTGTAACCTCAGCTCCACAAACATTTGAAATTGCGTGTTGCTGTTTTTAGCTAGAGATTTTTTTCTTGCTTCAGTTACTAGAGGAGTGCATATGTGACAATGTGGTGTGAAGGGGGGAAAATGTGAGAGAAGAAGAAAAAGGAGGGCTTTTTTAATCTTCCAAAATGCAGTTCCTGATAACTGTTAGAGAAGATAACATGGATAAGCATTTAGTGTTCATTCCCTAAACTCAATCTGTTTTATTTGAATTTATCAAAGTTTCCCTATCTCCAGAGAAGAATGAAAGTGAACAGTTTGCTGATAAATGTTTTACCATATTTTTAAATGTAATTTTTTTTCTTTTTTTCTTTTTTTATTTTTCCTGACTACCTTTTAGAGCTGTTGGGTTCTCTTTTCCTGATGTTTATTACATTCAGTTAAGACACCACCAAATCTTTGCAAGGCAATGTATACAGAAATTAACTGTTAGGAAGCACTAAAAAAAGTTATCAAGCTTGTTATCTTTCCAAACCCCCATGTTCTTATTTTCATTATCAAATACAGTATATTTGAATTAGACCTGCTCTATTTATTCAGCTAAATTGTTTTGAAATAATAATGTGAACAAAATATTTCTGTGTTTTGCTGAAAACTATATTTGCTTTTCCTAAGAAAACATTGGGTCTCCTGTAGAGGTATAGTTACAATTGAAGTCTGGAGCTAAATCATGCTGACATTAAAGAAAGCCTCCCTATAGTAAACAGGTTAAAATATCTTGATATTTAACTGGTGAATTTTGATGCTGTGGTTTGGGCTTTTTTTTGCTTGTTTTGTTGGGATTTTTTGTATATTTGTTTGTTTTGGTTGGTTGGTTTTGTGGGGTTTTGTGTTTGTGGGTTTTTGTTTTGTTTTGTTTTGGAGGGGAAAGGTATTTTTGCTGTTTGTTGTGTTTTGTTTGTTTGTTTTTTTTTTTTAATAAAGCCAAATAGTTCAAGTCATGAAGAAGTTCATATCAATATCTTGTACATCAAAGTTTTAAGACAGGACACTGTGTCACTTGCAGAAGTAGCATAATTTCTGATTATATTTTAAGTACCAGTAGTAGTGCCAGTATCACTGGCTCAATATTCCTGAGGAGTGTGCACCAGAGCAGATAAACTTATCAAAGTCCTTAGGAAAGTGGCAGTGTGAAGGAGTTTCAGAAGAATATGGGCTAATTTTATATAGTGCTACTTCCATGATCAGTTGCATTCATCACTATAAAAAATAAGTTGGGGAATGAATTGCATAGTTTCTTAAATAGCTCACACATATGAAAATACAATTTGGATAATGAATTCTAAATTTTTGAAACTGTTTGCTTACTATAGTATTTAATGGAAAATGGTGCATGTTAAATTGGCAGCAACAGCTACACTCAACATTTATTTTAGGATATTGCCCAATAGAGAGCACTTTTTAGACTTATACTATGCAATAAAAGTGATTAATTGAACCAAATTGACTACACCAAGGAAAATGAGATTAAATTGGTAAACCTGACTATTTCACAGATATGTGCATATTCTCATTGTTATAGAATGAAACTCCCTTTTCATAGTATGTTGGACTAATGTGACGATCTCCTGGTCTGCTGGGTGATGTACAAACTGTCTTCAATTCTCCTGGGTAGTACCCATCAGTGACAGTGAATCTGTGCATGTTTCTGGCTGTGCTTTACACTGTACAAGACAACAGCTGAAAGACAACAGCTGAAATGGATCTGCTGTACTTTGTCTGTGGTTTTGATAATGTAGGTACCAACAGTCCTTTTTGAACAACACAATTCAATGTAAGTATGATTAAAAATACTTAATTAGCCACTACAAAACTGGTGTTACACATGCACTTAAGGACATCTGAGAAAACCAGTTGAACAAGTCAAAACCTCAGAAGAACTAAATTAGGGTAACAAAAAAAAAAAAAAGCCACAAACAAACAAACAAAAAACCGAAAAAAACCACAAAATAAGTTGAAATTCATTGACTCTGAAACTTATTAGAATGTGATCTTGTAGATCTATGAATTTAATGCCATGTTTAGTAGGAGATTTAGAGCAAATTATTTGATGGAGTCAGTTTAGTAAATGGTAATGTAAAAAGTACTGTGAAGAAAAATAAAAACCTGGAAGAGTCTTTACACAGACTAAATTTTTTTTAAGAAGTCCTTAGAATATTTCTGTTTTACTTCTGTGTTGCAGTTCACCATAGTATGTTTCTTTAAAAAGACTGCAACTGAGCAGTTGGGAAAAAGATTCATGTTTTGCATTGATCTGGCCTCTGCATTTTTTTCTCAGGTGTATATCTGCAAGGAGAGTGTTTATCCCTTTGCTGGTAGCAGCTGGATATTGGACAGGAGGTGAGAAAGAAAAGGAAAGTTAAAAAAAAACGATGAGACTTGCCACATAACAGAGACCTGAATTTTGCTGGGCCAAGCAGGGAACAGAGGTGCAGCCAGTTGTAGGAGGGATGGAGGAAAAGGCTGCTCTGTTTCTTTTTACATTATTTTTCTTCCCTAAGGAACAGTCACTTCTATGGCATTTTTTGTAATAGGCAAGCTATTGAAAACTAGTTGATCTGAGAGGAAAGCATGAGGAAGAGACACAGCAGGCAAGAAAGATTTGTCTGTAGTCTTATTTCTGGTACATTGAGAGTTTTTTCCATGTTATGTATCTGGTTTCCAACTTAATTTCTGATACAGATCAATCTAGAGGAAAAACAAAAAAAGATAAAAAGGAAAAAAAGCCTCATTTTACATTGCTTGTAGAGAGCACCTGAAAGAAAGAGAATAGGCAGGTTTACTTCCAAACTGTTGCTAAATGAAGTCTAGAGCCTAGTTATAGTAAAAAAAAAAAAAAGGAACTTATTAGAGATACTATGCAATAATTTCCAGATGGCAAAGCCTTAGGAACTTTTAGCCTCATTGCAAGCAATATGAATAACTGACTCTGATAGTTACCAAGACAGCAGCTACCACATTTGGAGACCTTTCCTTACCATCAAACGGGTTTGTTGTAGATGTCAGTGGAGAATATGGCCAGACTTTAAGCCAATGCCAGTGTTTTGGGGTTTTTCAGGTTTCCCCCAGGGAACTGACTGCTGAAGGATTTTTTTTTTCTTTGATAAATGGATTTGCATCTGAAAGTTTGAGATGGTGTCAGGGTATTATCTTAGCATTTATCCTCAAAAATCCAAATTCTGTGATAGCCAGTTTGGTGCTGTGTACATTGCATGAGTTAATGGGGAGCGACAAGCCATGTCTGACAATCACAATAAAAAGCATGATAACTTGGAAGGTGTTTTCAGCATGTGGCATGTAGATTTGACAGTATACCTGCAATAGTTTTGATGTACCCTACATAATGCACTTTGGGAACAGTGACTGTATAGAGACTCAGTAAGGAAATATCTAGGATAATGACAGCTGCAGGTGAGTAACTGGGTCCAAAAGTGCTTATGACGAAACCTTAACGTATCATAGTGTATGGGTACATGAATATTGTAAGAATAGGACTGTAGAGGATGCATGTGGATATCTCTCTTTCCATAAATGCTGGATTTAGGGAAATTTTCTGAGACTTACGCTCTCACTGGATCTGACCTTTTTAAGACTGAAACAAAACCTAAAATACCAAACTCTTTCTATCGCTCTGTGCACTCCAGTCATTTCATAAAGGCAGGCAGCTCTCTTACAGGAATTTGAAGTAACAAGGTTATTTACTTTAGTTACTTACATGAGTTCTAAACCACTAAATTAAGAGTGGATTTTATGTATTTTATTTGGAATGTAATTACATCTTCATTTAGAGATAGACTGGCAGTGTGAATGAAAATGCAGGATGATTTTATATAACTTGCAGCTAGACAATTCAGTGAGTTGGGTAGGGGGTGTTAATATGTTCTCCAGTGTTTGTGCATAGTAAACTAGGTCCAGAATGAGTTTGTGGCTTAGAGCCTTTTCCAGCCATCTACAAACAGCAATTTTCATTCACTATGATTAGGACTGAGTTTGGTGTGAGGTCAGCAGCTGATTCACTAAGTCCCTTGACCTCCTTTCAGTGTCTTATTTCAATACTGCATCCTGTCCTTTTTATCTTTTGCCCCATCAGCTAAGTTCAAAATATGTTTTGACTTACAAACATAACATTCTCTTGTGACATAATACTTTCTATATTAACTGGCATTTTGTCTCTAGAAGATGAAGATAATGTTTCCCAAGGAAGAGCTACACTCAGGTTCCACTGGTGGGTGTATGTATCTCTGTTAAATTGCTTGACACTTAGAAGGGATGCAGAACCTTTTCCGCAATCTCCATGCAGCCTCAAGTCTATAACTGATTTGTGACAAACTTGAAATTTATTTTTACAGATTATTTTTCAAATTGACTTTCTATTTGGATTCCAAACTGGATAGGTAAGACAGTTATATTTTTTTGTGAAATTTATATTTTCAAAATATTTTTGAAAAATTGCAGTGAAATTTATGAAATTTGACAGCACCAGGCCAATCTAGCATGACATTATTTTATCATACTTTACCACTCAGCCTAGAGTTCATACTTTTTTTTATTTTCCATGTGTCATAACTTTTTTTACAATGTGAATAAGCATTACACTCTTATTCTTCCAGTTTATTTTATTATAGTTTGTGATGCTCAGAAGCATCACAAGGATATTCAAGGTCTTTATTGTCTGCACATTTTTTTGGTATGTAAAATCAGTCTTACTGAAGTCAATAGCACTGCTTTGTGTGAAGGTAGTAGTCGTGTTCTTTTTTATTATGTATATCTATTATAGTATTAATGAATATAATTTAGACTATTGAACATGGTAATTCTTTGGGTGAGTTCACAAGAAGGACACATTGGGCTGAATGAAAAGTTATAACACTTCAGTCAATAAACCAATTAATGTATCAACAGTGTACACTATTACGCAACAGTGCAGTATTGCTGATCCTACAGCAGTCTTTAAGGCTTAATCTGGAAGAGGAATAACATATTACTATCCTTTTTTATTTGTGCTGCTAATTTTTTAAAAAAATAAATTTATGTGAGAGTAGTGGAAAGTAAGAGCAAGTTTCTTCAAATTATTCTTTTCAAATAAATCACTTTTGAGTAAGTCTTAGCTTAAAACAACAACAAAAATAAACAATGAAAATAATGTAATTTAGGAGATTGCTCCAGCTTCTTAAAACGCAATTTGTTTAGGAAATTAAATGCCTATTATAATATTCTGAGTGCTATCAATGGAATTAAGTGAGGTTTTTATTTTCAGGAAATGATAAGATGTGTTGCAGACTATGACACACCCTGCAGTTTCTCTCCCACCTTGTTTTAAGATTAAGAACCTCAAGTATCATTAACAATCAAGGCAGGCTTTCCTACAGGAATGGTATCATTACAAATAAGTAGCTTAGCACTCTGTGCACGTTAATGCACAGAACAAATCCTAGCACCGATTTGCTAGCACTAAAAACCATTAGGACACAGGCCTCAAAAGGGGCAAATCATTGAAAATGTACTAATTATCAGTCAGGCTCTTCAGAAAGACTTTGGGTCAATGCCAGACGTTATTAAGATTTTTCAGAAAGTTTAGACTAAATTTTCTGTTTGGTTCTACCAAAGAAAAATATAGGTAAGAGAATGTGTTTCATGCATGTATATATCGAAACCTTATGGATTTATGGAATTTTGTGTTAAAAGAAAATCCATATTTAGTGAATTCCAGTGTACTGCTGGGATAGGCAGGACTAGCACACTGTGCCCTTTCTGAAACCTATATTCTGCCTGTGCTTAGGTCTTGAACCTGGTCCAGGTTATATCACCATTGTTACTTGTCTGTCCTTTGTCAAGGAACTGAAAAGCAGTCAGTGTAAAATAATAAATGAGTAAATGTTTACACCGATGTCATGGCTGGTGCACTGCAGGCTGTCTGGGGCGGGGAGCCTGTCTGTGAAAAATGGACAATGAGGGAATTTATGGCTCTGTCAGGTCATTCTTATGTCTAAGGGAATGGGGATAGTGGTTATCGACCAGCACAGAATTTATATCTAGGATTGACTATCGTTTTTCAGTACAAATGGATTGTTTCTCACACGTCTCATAAATAATGTGCAGCTTTTCATTCAAACTGATGAGTATACCAAAAAGTTGTATTTTCTGCTTTTTTTCTGCATGGTGTTCAAACAGTGATGACATTTTTCCACTTTCTTCTGCTGCTTTTACATCTATGAGGCCTGGGAGAGAAAATAAGATAAACAGCTATAGAAATGCCTACTTGCTTATTTTTTTCAAGCAGCCAGAAGCCCTGTTACGGGATGTGTACTGACACTGTCTCTCATCCTGGGTGAGTCAGTGGTGGTGGGAATGGGTTCTCTACACTCTGGCATCTCAAGATGAAAATGTTCCAGGAAGATGGTAGAAACTGAAGTTTTTACTAAGTAAATGGGGTGTTCATGGGCTTCAGTGAAACTGAATTCCTTTTTACAGTGCTGGATAGCCTGGAAGGGTCTTTAAAGCACATATGCCTTGAAATAAGCTATTCAGTCATGTATGAACTGATCAAAGCAACCACTCATGGTCAGGTAAGTTTATTCTGTCCAGCTAGAATAGATCCATGGGAGCAGGGGAGAGTGGGAGAAGATGGGATACTTCACATAGTCGTAAAAATTCATTGTAGGCTTTTCCAGCCTACATTCTTTGTGGGCAGGTGCCACACAGGAAGTGGTGGAAAACATTGACTGCAACACTTGTGGCTTTCAAAGATTAGCAG
>JAWWLV010000001.1:63450890-63500761 GCA_035041135.1 Platyrinchus mystaceus | reverse complement strand
TCTGTAATTAATTTCACATCTATGAAGTAAAAGATATTCTTACTTTTTTCTCTTCCTTATAAATTTCACTATTAAATTGAGCTAGCTGTATCTTATCTGAGTTTTCAGTTAATCCTCTAATTTACTCAAATGAGATTATTAAAAGTAAGAATTAGTCCTTTTTCATTGTTGTAAAACAGAAAGGAGAAATAGAGTCCTTTTAAGTAATAATAGAAGTAGGAATCATTATTATGATTTAAAAAAAAAAAAACAAAACAGTTTTATTCTTGCATCAGGATGAGGACAAATCTTTTATTTTTTCCTTTTGCTAAGTAAAATTCATTTTCTATTTGTATCCCATTGATCCGTTTGGGTTTTACAGATAAAAACATAGTGCTTGTTAAGATTAAAATGTATTTTCATTATATAGAACAACATATACATTTTTAATGCCCTGCATTTAAATTATATCCTAGACTATTTTTATAGTTCTCCTTACTATGAGACTCATGCCACTTCACCCAGCGAGTGATTCAATGTCTAAAGTCTGGCAAAGAAAATAAACATCTAACAGCACAGTGAACAACGACGTTGTACCTTTCAGAACAACAATATTACCTTTAAATCTCTAGTTTGTCTTCACAGGGCTTGATACAGAATAGTCCATTGTATTTCAGTATTGGTGCATATTTTTACTAGAATGATTATTCAGGCAGCTTAGTAACGAGTAAGAGAAAAGCAAAGTTCTAGTATGTTGTCCCAAAACCTAGCAGGTAAGTCACTAAATAATCAAATATTAGGGTAAGATCTGGAAATAATTAATGATTTCTAAAATGAAGGTTCTGCCACAGCTATGTAACATGAACGCTGTCAGGATTTGACAGCACCTGGAAAGACGTTTTTAAAACTGTAGTTGTATGTAGACGCTTACCTTTTACCATAAGAATGTTTTTCTTTGCCCATTAAAGTACAAAAACCACTTCAGCTTCCAGTATAGCCCGCAAATTTGCATTTAATTTGCAATATACATTTCTTTTGCCTTTGAATAGGATTTTGATATCTCATAAATTCTTGATATTAGTCTGAGAGCAAAATAAAAATGCCAGGGCTACACTTCCAAGCATCTTTCATCCTGTTTGGCAATACCTTATGTATGTGCTTCAATGTCTAAGTTTTGGTGCATGCAAAATTGGAGTTTGATTATTGTGTATGACAAGCATTTATTCTGTACGCTCAGTGATTAACATTATTAATGTTGTGTCTGCAACAGTGGCTATTAATGCTACTGTTATTTTAAAATAAACAGAATAGAATAGTTCAGTTTGAAGTGACCCACAATGACAATCTAATCCAACTGCCTGTTGGACTTAGCTCTTGAATATAACTTAGGTTGATTCTGAGAGAACTGGGTAAATACTTAAAATAGATAAAATCTTTATCTAAGAGGTAAATATTCATAAAATTATAGAGGTCGTATATCTACAGATAGTATTTGCAAGTGATGAATTTCATACTAACTCAAAATTCAGGACATCTCTGTTGTCAAGGCCAAACTGTAGAAACAACTTCAAGCTATTTAGAAAGGGGAAATAAATCCAAGAGCAAACTGTTTACCTTGCACAGATCACATAGTTACTTAGCTAAAGGCACTGAAATACTTTTTGGCACATGCTGATATAAAGATTCCCTGAAGTCAGACAGGAGTTTGAAAACTAGAGCTAGATTTGTCTCTTTTAATCTTTGTTGAGTTTTAGTTGTGTCAATAACAGCTTCTAAAAATTCCTATTGTTTGTTATAGAAGATCAATCTTTGATTTTCATGCATGTCACAACCTTTCAAATCATTGCTGCAGTAAAAGCAACCTTACTCTTCTCTCTCCCCTCTCTCTTTTTTTCCTAAAATATTTTAATTTTTATCTTTGTTACCACGCACATGTTGAGAGTTTCTACTTTCACCTACGTGAAAGTTCTGTGATTCTTAGTGCTACTTGAAGAGAGTAAGTTTAGATTGGATGTTACGAAGAAATTCTTTACTGTGAGGGTTGTGAGACAATGGAACTCGTTGCCCAGAGAAGCTGTGGATGCCCCATCCCTAAAAGCATGCAAGGCCAGGTTGCATGATCTAGTGGAATGTGTCCCTGCCCATGGCAGCAGTGTCGGAACTGGATGATCTTTAGGATGTCTTCTGTGATTCTGTGATTATACAGTACACGACCAGCCACCTTAATTTAAAAGACCAGTGGAGATGTTTTGGAAGGTTTTTGTCTTACATTGATAAAAGACTATTCAGACAAACCCTTCTGCTAGCATTTCTGTGTAATGCTGAAATCCTAAACCATTGAAACTGTTAAGAAAGTGGTTGTGACTATATCTGTGCAATGCAAAAAAAAAAAAATTAAAATATAAGAAAAGCTTAATCATGTGAGGTTTTTTAAGGTTTGTTGCTATTTATAAAGATTATTTAAATTTCTTTTGTACTGATCTATGTTACTTTTTCATATTTTATTCTGGTAGCTGATTTTAGGTTCTGAGGTTCTGCTTCAGTGGTATATATTTTTTAATGTAAAAGAAGAATCACTAAAATTTAGAATCTGGGAAATCTATGTTTCATGTGATATTTGAATTGCTTTTACTAAAATATGAGTTGTGTTTTTAATTTTTCTTTTGGAACAAGACAAAAATGAAAGACTCACTTTGGAATCAGCTAAGTCTTAGTATGATTTTTCTTTATATAGTGAGTAAAAATAGAAGGAATATTTTAGTAATTTTTCTGCTTTTCTTTGGGAAAACATTTTGGAATGGAATAGGAAATTTAAGGAGATGCTTAGAAAACAAGTGTCAACAGATTTTCAGCAGATTTATTTTCTTGTAGAGCCTTTTATAACCATACTCTGAGACAGTGTGGATAGTGTCTCGCCTGACTAGCATCTTTCTGGAATAAATACTCTGAGCCTTTTTCAACCATTTTTCTTAGTGATGCTTATGGAATGTTTTGTTGTGGTAGAGAAATAGTATATCTTTGTTGCTTTAAGGGAAGCTAAAGGCAATTATGTTGCATCAGATTTGCGAAAGACAGTTGTATGAGTCTGGTGTCACCTGCGTCCAAAGTCAGAGACCTTTCGACTTCCAATTTCTCTCCCTTATAGTATGTTCAAAGTATTTGAGTATTGAGACCTTTATCTCTGGCAACTTTTGAGATAGCATAATATTGTTTCAAAAGCAAGTGGGAAATTTTGGAACGTGCCTCCACGTCCTGGTCTGCCAAGTGCTTAAGTTAGTGTCTGTCTGCAGTATAGACAGCTGGAGATGGAGTTGTGGGGGTGGAGGAGAGATGTGTTGGTGTATACTGAGAACCTATACAAGCATATAGAAGTTCTAATCCCTGGTTCCTAGTCAAGATGAGAAGCAACACTGCTTTATAAGTGTGCAGTTGCATTTTTTCTTTTGGGTTGTTTCAGTCTTTTTTGAGAATTAATTACACAAATAATTCAGTGATGTGATTTTTTCAGCATCAGTGATCTCCCTCACATATGGACAGCCTTAAAATAGCTATTATACTGGTTTGATGGACAGGAACATGATAGGAAAACTTAGATTAGCTTGGAATTTCCAATTAAATAGTGTGACAGCTACCTTTTAAGACCAGGGAATCTAACCCAGTGGTGTATTAAGAGGAATGACTTCAGAGAATATGTGACATCTTATTTCAAATAATTTCCCCAATGTCCAAGAATATCATCTTCTCCGTGTTTGGATATGTTGAGTAAAATTGAATCCCCAGATAGTTTGTCATTATTCATTCTTGTGGAAACTATTGACACTGCTCTTACTCTTCAAATCTGGCACAAGCTCTTGCACAGTTTAACAGTGCTCTGGTCTCATCACTGCTATGTTTTTGTTTATCAGTACACTTTATAAATGTATAAAGTGTACTTCAGTTACTTCAGTTACTCTATAAATGATAGATTTCAGAAGGTTTTTGAAAAATGAAAACTTAACATTCTTTGGAGGGTTAATTCCTTCTGTCCCTGTGTCCTCTCTACCATGCACAGTCTGAGATTTATTTTTCAAATACAGCACTTGAAAGTGTTGCTGTGAGGTTTATACCATGCTGCCTGTTCCTCCACTCTCTGTGGGAAGTCCTGGTTAGGCCTCCGGCTTGTCTCGCACATGCACCGAATTGTCATTCAGAACAAGAACACAATGAGTTGCTATTGCTCAGAGTGTTAGCTTACATTTTGGCATCCTTCTGTTGAAAGTGCTTTAATTCCTACCAACTCAGTAGGTATTTTTTGTAGAATCATAGAAATTAGGATTCCTGAAAGCCTATTGGATTGTGTAGCATCAGCCTCAGCTGTAACAGGAATTTTCTTGACTGATTTGGAAAAGTGAAGCCTCAAATCAAGTGGCTTTTGCCTTTCATCTTACTAAACTGTGGGGCCTTTTTTTGTGTGTGAAATCTGTTTTAATCCAAATTTTCTTTCTTTGATTTTTTTGATTCTTATATTTAGCCTTCAAACAGCTTTGTTATGTGTCTTAACTGTTTCTTGGGGGTTTAAGCCTTCATCTTAGAAGTTAATATTGCAAAGGAACATGTTAACAAGAGCTGAAAACATTATTAGATATTGGAATGCTTGGAACAGAAATGAGATATTATTTTCCTGACTTCAGGGGAATTTACAGTTATTATCACCAACTAAATTAGTATGCATATGTATTTTAATGCATAAAAAGTTTTATTTAAAAAATGTGTGCTTTCACGATATTTGAAGTAGTATGCAAAACTATCAGCTATTAGTGGATTTTTAAAGTTGCCATATATTTTGAATTTTCTAGTGCTGACGAAATGAGATAATTTATGAGGCAATTTGCAGTACAGCATAAATATATAGCATTCATCAGATAAAAATGGTTGCTGAGGAATTATACCATATTTAGTAACATTAACTTTTTCGCCCTTTACCTAATGGCATAAAAATGCTTCTGGAATTAAAATGGGTTTTTCCTTGAAATATATCATCCATTAATATTGCTTGTAATTTCTGTTATGTATCACCAATTATATCTTGGCACTTTGCCTATCATAGTGGGTATGCTGTTAGAGTTGCAAAACCATTTAATCCAGAAGACCTGGTGGCCTGGAACAGTGCATTACATTTACAGCAGAGAGAGAGAATTTAGGGAGAAATGCAATTTTCCAGAAACTCTTGCTAATGGAGATTGGATGCCTACCAGAAATGATGCTAAGGAGATCTGAGGTATGAGAAAGAGAGAGAGAGAGAGAGAGAGAGAGAGAGAGAGACCTTCTGCTCAGTTGCCATTCAAGCTGTAACCTGCTATGACAGTTGTCAACATTGCCCTTTCTGATTTCTCCCAGTTGTATTCCATTTATTGCAGGCACATCAAAGAGATGCCTGCTGGGGAATTCAGAGGAGAGTCACCGCAGAAGGCTGGCTAACAGATTTAGTCAAAAGTATCCTTGCCCCCTGCTATGAGCAATATTTTAATGAGCACTTCAAGACATCAGTATCAAAATAGGTGTACCCCTTGTTTCAATGAAGGGAAGAGGTGAGAACAGTGGGCTTCCAAAATGCATCCTGTGTTTTTTGCAACTGGAATCTGAGCCTCTGTCTTTTTGCCTTGTTACGGTGAGCAGAGTGCAGAATTAAGTTAAAAGCTTGACCTGTTATACAGGGTGCATGATGTTTGAAAGCAGACAAACACTGCAAGGTTTTCTTACTTGCTCCCCAGAGATTTTTTTTTTTTCTATTTGCAAATACAAGAGTGGTGAGAAGGCCTGTATCTAAGCAGGTGTTTGGGTTTTTTTGTTTGTTTTAATTTTACTAGAGAGATAGACATTACTAAAGCAATAGACAAAGGATAATATGCAAATCTCAAACTGTTTTGTGGAATGTGAGATAAAAATTAATGGAATAAACCAATACAAGGCCTTCAGTGGTTGTGTGAGATCTTTAAATAAAGGTAATAATTCTACATATGAGGTATCTGAGTGGCTTACTTTTGCTTGTTTGGAGAAAGGATCCTTATGCCCTCTACCAATACAACATCTTCCAACTCCATTTTGCTGGAGTGGAAAAAATCTATAGCCAAAGAATCACAAACTATTCTTTAGAATAAAGCAGTTACTTGTCTGAAAGCAGCTGAGCAGAGCTCTGGTACTTGTTTGGGGGAGCAATGTTAGCTCCACATTTAAAAGGACACTTCTGTAAAGTACGTTGTAACCTCATTTCACTCATTGCATGAAGCAATGGGGCTTCACGATGCAGTAATTTTCCAAATATTGTGCAGTAATTGTTCTATGGTATCTCCTCCAAACTCGGATAAAACAACTAAATGACTACTAAAAGAACTGCACAAAATGCACACATGCACAGCAAATCATCTGCTGAAATACTGAGAAAATAGCACTACCTGGTGCAGGGCTATGTAGTTTTGTTACTTTTTTTGCAAATCCACTTAACTCTCTAAAATATAGACACATGTTAATACCTATCACACATTTCACAGGCACAGACCTCATTATTTAACTTTTGAGCCTCAAAATTATCCTTGTATTAATGTCCTGCAGTCTTGTTACAGATCAGTGCCAGCCTTGTAGATTATTCACTAGAGTTTACAAAATCTGTTGTTCTATGATCCTAATTTAGTTTCTTTTCAAAGAGAAACTGTAGGAGGCAATCACCAGTACACTAATATGGGGCAAGCTGTTACTAATATCAAATCAGAACTCATTAAAACACAATGTTGGAGATATCAATCCTTTATTAAAGTCATGTTATGCCAGTGCATTTCTGTCAATGAAGAAGGTGAATAGTTCACTCAGGATTGCTAGTGCAGTTGCTCGTAATTAGTCTACAGGATGTTGAATGTCAGTTTGTTACATTTTTAGCCTATTTATGCCCCAGGGGCCTGAAAATTCAGTTTACCATATCACATAATGGACCTTCCCATTATATCCTGCCTTGTTTATTTCCAGTTTTTCCTTTTCTTCCAGTGAATAAGGAAATCTCTTCTTTACTTACTTTACAAAAAAGCTTCTTTTTATGCAAAACAGCATTATTGAAATGAACTTGATCAGTCCCATTTTCTCACTTTTTCTGGGTCCTCCCATGACTTTTCAGCTTCAGAGAAAATAGACAGCTGGCTTTGTAGCTTGTAGGAGTGTGGATATCACTGAGGTCTAGATAACATTAATGTGACTGGGAGTTAATTTGCTTGTCTACGTGCTCTGCATTGTGGGGTGCATCTTTAGGTATAACAGTTGTGCTGGAAGAGCAGTTTGCCTTCAGAGCTGGGTACTATGAATAAGAGGAGATAAGAGGATTCACAGCCAGAATAATTTCTAACTGATGCTGTTAAACCTTGATTTAGGATATTTCTGCACAGCTTGGCCCATGCTCACAAAATGAAACTGGTGGACTGTGCTGAGATCATAGGCAGTGATTAAACATTTATAGTTAACCGTAGTATACTATGGTATTGCTGCTGCCCAGAGGCAAAGCATTGTAATGCAGATTCAGTATTCAGTATTGCTGCTGCAAGAATCTAAAACAAAAGGGGACTTAGAGTCTCTTCCGCAGCACTGGCTCCTGGCTGTTCTCAAAGCTACATGTATTCCTCTTCTATTCTTTATTTTAGTAGGGGGTGAAGAAGAATAGGAAGTGAAGGCTGCTAATAAAGGTTCAAAACCTGCCGTTTCCACCCTTTGTCTGCCCTTTGCATCTGTCCTCTGCTAAAAGTTTACTCTCATGTATATTAGGTTACTCTGCTTTTGTAAACTGGTTTATACAATTAAATTCTGTAACCCTAATGCAAGTATGTAGCTGTGCTGGTGGTGATGGCCCTGTTGCAAGATAGGTAGTTTAATTAGAATGCCTGCTTTTAGAGGGCCACCGTGTGTTAGGGAAATGGGTGTAGACTTTTGGATTTTAAATGCATTCCTATTGTATCTGCGATCCCTCAAGGTGTATATATGACAATCATGTATAAAATGCGGAGGGGGGGTGTACTGTTTATTTTTAAGTGATTATAAGAAATGATTTCTTGGCTGCCAGCAGCAGCTGGTATTATTCAAGAGTTCTGTGTTTTGCTTTGTTTGTATTTATTTGCATACCAGAGATTACTGTTTGCATAATAAGACCACTTCTAGTTTAAGTCCCTGTATGGCTGATTGCACACACAGCTCAACGTGGTACTTTTTTGTGCTATGTGGAGATTCAGTTCAGCTTTCTTTCTTGCAAAGTGTTGACTTATTAATGTTCATTGTATCTGAAGAAAATTGTAGAGTCGTAGCAACATGCTTTTGATGCTAAGCGTCATAATTGTTATGTTTTGAATTTCCTGATACTGGCAGGTTGGTGGAAGAGGAAGAAAGGAGGCTCCTTAAGGACATAGATCATTGCATCTTCTTTATGCACATGTAGCAGTTCTGATCAGCATGTGCTAATTTACTGCAACAAATGGCGTTGAGGAAAGAAATACAGTTGTCTGTTGAAGTCTCTTAGAGTAGAAAATTCTATGAAGAGTTCCTGTGGGACATGAAGAAAATATTTAAACCTGTTTTATTCTGCACTTACTGCTACAACATTGGAATTACACTTTTGAAATCACTTTGCAAGCATGTATACCATGTTCTTAAAGAGGACTTTTATGATGAAATTATATAACCTATGATATGATTATCTAGTGTCACACTTGGGGCTAATAATTAATGTGATTTAAAAAGATTTACCTGCTGGGAAGGCACCAACTGCAGGGGTAATTATGCATTGGTAAGTTCTTAATTCACATGCAGCTGAATATAAGCATGTCTGAAAGCAGAGCATGACCTTTTCTTGGAAAAGATTTGGGATTTCAGCTGGTTTCTTAGAGAAAACCAGAGCCCAATTGGTCCCAGTATGAGATAAATGGCACCATCTCATAACAGAAGTACTGTTGCTATCTTAACTGGTATTTGTATTTTCTATGAAATTTAGCTACCCTAAGAATTCCTTGAGTGGCAACTGTGTTTCATAAGCACATGATTCAAGTCAGCATTTGAAAAAGGAGGAACTGCATAATTGTTAGTCAGAAAAATGCAATTAAAGGCAACATCTTGTTTTAATGCAGAGTTTTGAAAACAGGGATGACCTTTAAAGGTTGTATTGTCTTTTTGTGACAGAATCTATGCAAGCCTGATTTGTCACAGCACAGCATCATCACTTGAGGAGAATTGCGGAATTTCTTGCTGTTGCTTATCTTACTCTTTTTCATCTTTCTTATTTTTTTTCTGCTTTTGTGTTTATCATTCAACATAAAGACAACTTAAGCTTTACACACTAGGAGGAAAAGGGACGAAGAAGTGCAAACTCACATCCACATGTCAGAAAAACCAGATGTTTGTATGAGAGGAGTATTAATGTCTCCTTTCTGTGGCCTGGAGAAAATGAGAAGGGGAGATGAAGCAACTGCAATACATAATTAACTAAGGGCCTTTGCAGGTAATGCCATTACAAAGCATGGGTGTGGCTTAAGGGCTAGGGCAGGGGATTGGGAATTAGGTTTCCTGAAGACATATGAGTTTCTTCAGATGATTTGTCCTTGACTTTAGGGGACTTTTTTGTGGCTTGTTTTGTTTGGCTATGTCATAATATATGGGGGTTTGTTTGTTTGTTTTGTGTGCAGGTGGAGGGAATTGGTTGTTTGCAAAATTCTTTTAAATTCTCAGAGCCAAATGACTCTTACTGCAGGCAGTTGGCAGCATTTTTATACTTGCGTTCTGCCGAGAAACAGTGAAGGACAGGTAAAACGTAATGCCTTTCAAACCTGACTTTCACTGCCTTGTAATGTGTATAATCATTTACCGTGGTGTAATGTGAGTGTAAAAATGCTACTGAACTGGAAGAAAACAGCATTTTATGCTTATTTTATCCAGGTACAGATCACTACACAATGATCAAGACAGTAGCAAATCAGGCTTTTTTGGTAGATACAGGATACCTATTCTAGACAGAGTAGGCTGCTATGGCCACAAATTCTCTTGAGAAACCCTCTTTTTCCTCAAAGAAGATATTTCTCATGGGAAGTTTCTAAGCAATCAGACACAAATTTCCTCTTTCTGTACTGTCTACCTCAGTGATGGCTTGAGACTTCATTCTGAAGGTGGAGTAGGACAATATGGCATAATTGCTGAGATAATGACTGAATTAGCACTGGTTGTTAATCTGATTTATTTCCTCCTCCTGGGTGGGTGCTGTACCTGGTGGCAATAAGGGCTAGATTAGTATCTCTGCTGTCTTTTGTTGAACAGTAAACCTCTGCTTTCTGTTGCTTGCAGAGCTCAAGACCCTTTTTTCTAGGTGACATGCCTCTAAAAATGTGGCCTGACAGAAGAGGCAGTACTTTACTGCATCCCCTTCACTGCACACCACATTGTATTATGGTGTAGGAGTGAACTATTTGCATTCTCTTATCAGCTAGAATCAAGTCAGGTTGGACGCCATGTACAGTGGCTGGAAACAGGCCCAGAGAGGTGGAAGACTACAGAGTTAGTAGAGACAGGTGAGAAAATAGTTTTCATTAGTCCCACATACTGTTTTTGCAGGGGGGTTGATTGGTTGGTTAAGGTCTTTTGGTTTGGTTTGTGGGGGTTTTTTGTGTTTGGGTTTTTTGATGTTGGTTTTGGTTTGGTTTGGGGAGTTTATTTCTGATTATAAAATATTGTCTATATGTAGTGATTTTTTTCTATAATTGCAAAGCAATGATTCCAGATATGTGGGAAATAGCCTATGACATGAAGTTTTAAGTCTTCAGTAACACTGTCATTAGAATCTGTACTTTAAAAAATAAGATAGGCTAATTCCCATGAAGTTCCCTCAGTATAAGATCTTGTTAAAGACAAAATGTGTCTCAACCTAAAGTCATAGTGCATTCTTTAGGTAATGCAAATTTCAAAAGCTTGCCCAGGTGTATTTCAACCCAATAACCAAATTATAGAGCAGATGCCTTTTCTATAATTGATTTTAAGAGGGTTTTAAATGACAAATAGTAGATCTGTGTTGGGAGAAAGACATGTGATGTACACTGTTGATCAAAACACTGATATTTACATATGTCTTCTCTGCAAAGGACCCATTGAAGTTAGTCCACTTGCTAATTCATTCGCTCCTTTCCTTAGAAGGCAGCTTTGAGAGTAGCAAATTTTAATTTGTGATTAATTTGTGAGTGAACAATATTTTGGCTCTGTCTGAGTCTCAGACATGACAGGATCCTGATCATAGAGGTCAGATTTCTTTGGCCGATAGCAGACTCTGGTTGACTGCTTTCTGCTGTGATTCTGTGAACCATATCAGTATTGAACAGAATAAAACTGCTTTCATGTCTGTGATCTCTGACTGTACCGTAGAATAACTTTTGTTTTAGCCAAATTGTGCTTGAGTGGTTTCCCAAAAAAGTTCTTTTCTCGTAATCTTGGTTTTTTTATGATAGCTGGCAACATAGCCTGTTACTTGCATAAATGAGCAGGCTTAGTTTTATTAAGGTCTTTCAAGCAGCATAATAAGAAATTCACCTTTTCCTTCGAAGTCATTGTATTGTTCTGGCTGAGATTGAGTTTCTTTTTTTCTCCCCTCATCTTGCGGAGGAGCAGAGCAGTAGAGCATTTTGGTGGTTGCCTAGTGTCCAGACTGGGTTAACCCACCACACTCGTCAGTGCCCAGTTGTACATACTTTGTAAATATGTTTTCAAAAATTCTGCTGAAAGAAAATGTTGCACTTGCAGGCAAGGTTTTTTGTGTCTTTGTAAAGCTACGTGTGCCAGAATAACATGTTGTGGATGTTGGCATGGAGAGGAAGGAAAAAAAGTTTGTTATGAAGCACAAATTGCTGCAGTGAAATGCTTAGAGGGGATACCTCACTCTCTGGGACAGCAGTAAAACTCCAATGAAAGTTGGAGTCAGATTTTGAGGTGATCAGTGAAGCTTTTTGCCTGTGTATGAAAGGAGCATGTGGTTTCATATTGTCGCTTACCTATGCCTCAGTAATACTGCCTGGAACTGTACAGTTTTTTTAGTGGCAGACAGTGAGATGGCAAGTTTAAATAGGGATGTGAGGGTTGATTATGAAAATGTGCTCCTGAGGAAATTGAAAATTTGGATCGTGAGAAGTCCTCAAATGGGAAATGGTTGTCAGTAGCTACAGGGATGTTTTAGAAATCACCTGTGCAGTGTTTAATGAATCTTTCCGAGCTCTCCAGCTGGGAAGATTGCACCTTAAAAAAGAAAGTGACTTAAAATAACAGAGAGGGCAAACCTACTCTAGCTGTTCAGATAAAGCTTTGTGGCTAATTTATTTTATTTCTTCAACAGCTGTAAAGGAACAATTTGAGAATCTGCTAGGCCAATTAAGATCCATGTGTGTACACATTTAATTTGTATTCCAATGTTTTATGTTTAGTTGTATTATACAGATATATGAGTATGAGCAAATTGTCTTTCTTTGTTTTGTTTTTCTTTTTAAGCAAGTCTAAGAGATATGACCAAGATGAGTTTTACCTGTTTATTAGGAAAAAAAAAAAAGAAAAGAAAAAGAAAAGATACCTTTTTAAAACAAGCAGTCTGTATAAAAAAATAACTAACCTAAAATAAGAAATGTAGTCAGTTATTTAAAGATGAGATAATCTATAAATAGGTACTGGACTTGCTATTGAAATAGCAAAGCTAAACAAAGCACTTACTCAAGCATTGGCAATCTCTCAACAAATTGTAATGTTCTCTTGGTTCCATAATGAAACATGTAGTTCTTTTCTAAGCAGTGTGCTACAGCTCACATGTAATAGCGGCATCCTTCTTGCTGTAGAGCAGAATTCTGGTTTTTACAGCCCTAAGTAAAGCAAATAGCAAGTATAGACAGCAGTAAAACAGGCAAGGGTGGTAATTTTTTCCAAGAATGACTTTTTAGCTTTATATTGATAAAAAAATACACTTTCATATCATACCAATGCTTAAAGGGGCTTTTTGGCCAATAGAAGTGGAATATAAATGAATGTCAGTGAAACTGTTACAGGCAGTTATTAACATCTCTATGACAAAGTATGCATTGGTATAACTACTGTACATACACTGGATTTTTTTCAAAAGCTTCTTCGGCTTTTTAGAAGTGTAATGGTCTGTGCATGTTCCTAGTGGAGAATCTTGTCCTTTGGCGTGCAGTTCATTTAACAAGAAGTGAAGTAGTTAGTCATGTACATGGATGTGATATGAGTATGTATTTTTTTTTCATATATGAGGTTCTCTAATGAGACACAGAAAATTTCAGTGTTTTTTCTTTCCTGCTTTAAAAGTGACTGTAGGGGATCTTGACTCCTGTGACTTCACTATTTATTTACTTTATTTTTTTTCTTCTAAGTGTGTCAAGCTAGGAGATGTGAATTGCGTATCATGCTGTGTTTTCGGTTGTCATTTTGAGATGATCTCCAGACAGTAAGGTCAGACAAGAAGTGTATGCCAAATGGGCCAGACAGAAAGAAGCTGGGCAGATGATTTAAAATAGAATAAGTAGATAAATATTCCAAACCTGTAAAGTGGTGGGCTTTAATCTCTCAACCTTCTTTATTGCTTTTCTTCTCCTCTAATACAGAGTTCCTTTTGAACAAGCAGGTATGCTGCACAGTATAAGAATTTTTCATTAAGATGTCAGTTAAGATTTATTCCTAAATCTTAAAAATATCAGTATATGCCTAACTTTATCATCTTAGGCATTAAAGATGATTTTTCATCAGATTTTGTCTCTAAATATATCTACACTGCTTTGTATCTAATGACCATCTCCAATATTTTTTGAATTTTAGCAAAACACAGTATTTCACTTGTACTTTGCACCTCTTGAGTAAAAGTTCTGCTCAAACATTTCTTAATTAATTAATCTGAAAATCTCATACTTTTTCAATGAAGAATAGGTGTTCCTATCTAAACGTTTAAATTTCCTCATACTAGGAAAAATGTGTTGCACATAAAGAAACAAACTCTATCTAGGAATATATGCTATGCATATCTAGGAAGTATGCGTAGCAAACAGTGATTAGATTAAACTTTAATTTGAAATGTAGCCAGCCACCTACCAAAGCAGCTTCAACTATCACTGAATTTGAAAAATTAGCATCTACTATATCTCACCCAAGCCTCACCATGAGTGCCACATTATACAGAAGTGTGAGAGTTTTACTGCACAAAGACAATCCCTGGTCATTCTCTTCTGTCATATATCTGAACATGTTGACAGAATTTCTGCCTAAGTACCTAGTTTCTGAAAGTATGGAGGATTTAGCATCCCATCATAGAAAATTACCTAATTATAATATTTTCACATGGTCTGCATAAATTAAACATTTGCAGCAGTATAACTCATATTTTGCCGTAGCTAAGGGTTAAACACGTCTAGACGAGGTTATCCCAGAATGCTCTTTTTGCAAGCAGTCTCCTGTCTCTTAATTCTCCTGTGTCTGCTCTCTCTACTGCAATGACCCCTTTTGCTATGATTTTTTTCCTTTATTTTTATAAGTAGGTTATCTTAAGTTCTGGTTGTAAGGAAATTCGTATATTTTTAAGACCAATAGTTTATAAACTGTAAAATACTGCATAGTTCAAGCAGCTGTTGTTTTGTTTTTCTTTAAATATACATGAACTTATTTCTCAGAGGATAAATTAAATTCCCTACTATGGAAGTGCAGAAGAAAACATATGATATATGTTGTTTACAACCCTTACAAGTGTGGTGCCTCTATCTTGAAAAAGAGAAACTTTCTTTAAAAAACCAGGAGAGTGTTCCTACTCCTTTCCTTACTAAATTCTGGTTTGACATGTTTATTCTCCCTTCTGGAACAGAGTTAGATTTTACATAAAATGAAACAGATTTATATTATAGGTTAAATGAAGATAGGCCTATCTGGGGTTTCAACTTTTAAGACTAGTCAGGATGAATATCCAGCAGAATCTGCTTCTCTTTTATTCTAGAAGTGCTACAAAAGACAGTAACAATTCATTTTGCAACTGGAGCACTAAAGTATCTTTAAAGTTCATATTTTATTTGATTTGACAAAAATAGGAGACTGCTTTGCTTGCAAGCTCATATCAGCTTCTGTTCATAGTGGAAACCTAAGTGGTTAAATATTGCTAGTTGCCACAGTTTATTGTTTTTTAGGCACAGTGCTATCTAAAGCACTGAACAGTGGAACCAAACTAACTCTTCTGCCTTAAATGTAGGACACTAAGACTAGGCTGTAAATCTTAGACCAACAGCATTCAAATATAGTTACTAACTGACTGATAGCATTATTAGATGATCAGTCTAACATAAGATTTATGAAGACAAAGGAGTATAGCAAAAGCCCTAAACTGCTGGTTTCCTTAGGTGAAAGGAGGATGAATTTCTAGCAGGCGCTCATCTCCCCACCAAATAATCCAAATGGTGTTTATTTTATATTACACTGATACAATAATTAATTGCTTTGATATTATAATATAGTAACTTTTAAAGATAATATTTTTATCTGAAGAGGTTAGCATTCAGGAAACTTTTCTCTTTTCTTAAGTTTTTAGAGGTGTATGTTCCACTATGGAATTAAATGTGAAGAAAAATGTGTTTGCTTAGTTTTACTGGAATCCACCACTTCTTACAAAATCCACTCAATGTGCTATTCCACAGTTGTGTAAGCATGAGTGCCTGTCATGTGGTTTGGGGACTTCCTGAAGTGTAGTGAAAATTATTTTCTGTCTGAATCATGCTTGTCTCAGTTTGTCCCTTGATATTTCTGCAAATTTTTGAATTCTTGAAAACCTAATCTGAAGAAGATGGAGAAGGTAGAAGAGCATAACTTTGAGTGAGATAGAGCATAGGGAAGCCACAAGAAATAGAACTGATAGAATATATTAGGAATATCTTAATCATCATACTCTCTTTTACAGTTTTCCTATAAGCAGCTCTCAATGTGTAAAACCTTGGGAATGTGCATTCATTAGCTTGCCGATGTTCATAATGGGACACAGATGCAATATCTCAAAGACAAAAGTCATGAGGGCTTGAATAGTTTTCTGCTGTTAGTGGTAACAGAAACTCCAATGAGGTAGAAAATAGGATAGATGTAAGCTGGAGAAAATATCTCTTGACCAGTTTGGTGTTTTTTTTTGTTTGTTTTTTGTTTTTTGTTTTTTTTTTTTTTTTTTTAAGATAGTGTAATAGAGTTACTGTTTATTAAAAAAAAAAAAAATCAGTATTGTTAACTTGTTCCTTGGCAAAAATACATGCTTTGGTTCAGGAGCTGCAAATAGTCACATCAGTTCCTTGCAAAGCAGAAAGTTAAGTATATGACTGAACTTGCTGGAGTAGACTCTTAGCTCCAACTGCTTCTGAAGATGAACTGTATGTTCTTATAAATTTTTATCTAAAATACCTTTTTCCCTCTTTAGCTATTAGCTGGTCTTCAAAAAAATTCATCTGCTTTTTTATCACACTGAAAAACTATACAGACTCATTTGGTGTTAACCACTAAGATCTATCACACAAATATTTATTGCAGTAAATTCTATGAAAATAATTATTTTCTTTCTGGAAGGGGAAACACTATCTTCTGTATGATCTGTGTATGTTAGTTGCAAAGAATGAAGTGTAATACATTAGAAATTCATGACTCCAAGAATTTTTTGCTGAAGGTAATTAGAATTCATGTAACCAAACCTACTGTGAAAACAGTGTAAGGTCTGAATAATACAAATCTTCTTTTACAGTAACGCAACATCGTTGCATATATAAAAACTGAGGTCTTCATTTCAGTATTACAAAGCTGAAAATAACCACTAGGTATTAATTTTCCCAAAGGGTTGTCAGTAATGGTTTCTAATAAAGCAAATGACTGTGTCTATAAACTCATACATTCCCTTTGCACATTAAGCAGTGAATGGGAAGTGTTACCAAGAAAGGATTTAATGCTCAGCAGCTCACATGGTAAACACAGGTAAATATTTGATAAGGCAATGTTTCCTAAAGACAGTAACTTCCTTAGCTCTTCTGTATAGTTTTCTGAAAGACTATGCATTATAGCTGCAAAAAGATTGTTCCTGACAGCAATGTTCTTTATATTAGAGCATTGTCAAAACAGGTATATACATAAGGACTGGAAACAGCTGAAATACATCACTTGCTGAACATATTGCTGGGTATGCTCAATCTGGCTGTGCAACTGCATAGCAAAGTTTAAGGCACTAACACAACAGATGTAGTGACTCTGGGCAGTGAGTCTGTAGTGCTGGAATTATTATTTTTTAGTAACTGTTAGTGAGGCTTGAAATATGTTTTCATATTTTGTGTAAGGAAGAGAAATAATCTTCTGACTTGCATAAATTCACATTCGACTTTTGTATTTTGACCAACATTGCTGCTATGTACCTGCTAAAGGTTGGTGGAAGGTATTAAAAAAATTTAGAAAAGAAAATGTAGCCTTTCTTGCATTCATTCTCTGATATGATTTCATGATTTATTGTTATAGTCACTGAGTCACATGCTCAAGGACTGGAATACATTATCATGCGTATTAGACGACAAGGAGACAGGATTTAGTTTGCATAACTGTCATATACTATCCAGGTATTTACTCTTCCTCTCTGAAGTGAGAAGGGAAATCTAATTATCATCAATAACAGGAGGGACCTGTTGTAGATCTCTCACTGAACCACTTCTGAATGACTATTCACACTCACTTAACTGGGAATCTGGACTGTGTATATATTAATTTGTCTCACAGAATTTGATGTTGTCACTTGAGTGTGTTGTCTTTAACTTATGCTCCAGGAAAAACATCCTAACATCTTTATAGTCAGGTTTAATAACCAGCACAGAGATAAAATTCTAAGTCTAAACCATCTTGACAGAAACTTTTGAACATTTGCTAGACATGTTTGGATTAAGAGGCCAGTTCTTTTCTTTCTCGGAGTGTTATAATTATTAACAATGTGTAGAGAGGTGGAATGAGTTTTAGTCCTGTAGGCTTTTGCAGTGCCTCCAATTAAAAAGATGTCTAATTTGGAAATATTTCACTTTGCACCTGAGAAGGCTTAAGAAACGTGGGTCCTTGTCACAGGCCCGGGGAGGCATATGTGTGAACATTAAGTATTTGGACTTCTAAACGCCCAAAATGCTCTTCCAATCTGTGCCTTAATCTTTTTGTGATTCAGTTTACAGGTTTGTAGTATCACTAACAACTCTGGGTTGCTTTAAAGCATAGTTAAGGAACAGATTCTCTGAGGGAGGCACAGAAATAATAGATTACTCATTACTATACAAAATCTGTGTGCCCTACTTAACATGTAAAGAAACAACCTGTGTTTACTCTTGGATCTAATTAACTTCTGTGATTCTAGTTGGGAACTGCAACAGCAAAAACAGACAGTCTGTCTGAAGTGATCCAGTGCAGATCCTTCTCTATTGCAGACTCCCATTCCCATTTCCCTTTCCACCTCCATCATATCCAAGCAAAAATAGTTGAGCCACCTGGTGCAGTGTATCTGCAGGAATCAATTTTCATTTCCCATCGGCAGGTGAGCATCCACTTGCAAGGTGAGTCAGTGGAAGCTGACTGCTCCTCTGTTGGAAGCAGTGCATGAATTACAAACATTTCCGATGTGTTGTGGAGTGGGGGAAGGGAGGGTCACATCAGTAGTAACAATGTCTGGTTTGCAAGCAGTGCTACTGTAGATAGCAAAAAGTCACATCAGAGTGCAAAAGAGGGATTTGTATGACCGACCTCCCAGCCTGCGATGTGTACTGTGCTTTACTCTCTCCGTGAGAATGGAGAGCGTGGTACAGCCACCTGTCAGCAGCCTGCTACTCCACGCAAGAGTAGCTGGTAGAGTCAGCATTCATCTGTGAAAACATCTGTGTAATTAAGCTGAATGCCGAAGAACATGAGAGTTCAGATGATAGTAGAAATTTTCAAATATACCCTTAGATAGAGAGATTTGATTATCACATGGTTTTCCCAGACTTGGCTACATAATTCAATAGACATTGATCAATTGACAGGTGTGTATGCCAATTGCATTAAGAACTGTTATACTGATGTTAGGATAGAAAGAGAAAGAGATAATCTGTTTAAAAGATACTTTATTGTAAATACACATCATCCTCACCTTCTGTTCAAATGGGAATTGGGCAGCTTTCTACTTTCTTCCGAGTTGCAGTTTAAAACAGAAGTGTATGATTTGTGGTACAATGTGAGGATTTAGGTAAAAAAATCCTATTTCTACTTACAAATAAAAGTGTTTTCAAGTACAAAAGTATTCTAATTGCAAAAATAACTTGTAGGTGGTGCATGCACTCATTATATCAGTATTAGATGAAGTATTGGTATGGTAGGCATGAGAATACCAATGTGCATGATGTCTAATTGCAATATGTTGTTTTTTGCAGAATGTAATTTTCTATAAAATGCCTACAGATGTTTTAAAAACAAACATGATTCTCAGAACACATGCTTTCCTGAAGATTAAAAGTGCATACAGCTGTTAGGGCTTGGTTTTTTTTGTTGTTGTTGTTTATTGTGTTTTTTTTTCCTTTTAAATTACATTTTAATTTTAAGGGATTGTGAATGTCTTACATTAAGGATTATATTGGGCTTGGTATTATCTGAGAGTTGTTTTCCTTTAAAAAAAAAAAAAAAAGAAGAAAAAGAGAATTCTTTCCTAAAATCATGAATTCTAAATTTCTGTTATAATGTACCAGATTCAGCTGGGAAGCTAGTGAATGTGCACAGATGTGAGATAAGTTTTGTCCTACCCTGAAGTTTTGTTGGGAACTTTCAATAGGAGCCCATTTAGGAGAAAAGCTTCATGATTATTCATTTATTGCCTTTTTTTTTTTTTCATATTGCAGTGATACTATTCATGTCGCAATTCAATTTCTACTATTTACATTTTAACCTATGAATACAGTCAATTTTGCTGTTGAAGAAAGAACTGCATAGTGTTCCAGTAACTCATCTGCTAGCATAGTTGGTTTTGATTAATGGACTCAGTCTAAAGGATTCTCTACTATGATGTGTGATACCTCTAACAAAAAGAAATGCATTTTTCATCAACACCTTGGAAGGAATCATTTATATTGTCACATATGAATGACTTGTTCAATTGTTGTGTTTCCTCTGTCATACCGAGCTACTCATTTAAAGTGTGCAAGGAGAATTTACTGGGTAAAAACTCTTGTTCAGCTAAATAGTGATATCTCAAAATATTTAAAGCATGTCAATTAAGTGTGACCTTGTGTTGTTTTCATTATTTGTTTTAAACAAATGACAGTTCTGATTTTAATAGCATGCTGACTAGTGTTGAATACTTGAGAATAGTGGCCAGTCTTTTAAATGTTTAATTGGTATTAAAACTTAGATACTTTGACATGTACACAGGCAAAAACCCTTTTGATTCTAGCTTAAATATCTGATCATCACTTAGACATGTTTATTATTTAATACATATATTAAAAAATACTTAGCCTGACCTAGGAAGTAGATTTGCAATGTAAAAATGTTTGTGTCTATATTTGTTTTGTCAGTGGAAGAAAAGCCTAATGCATGCACACAGTATTTCTCATGCAGTTAATTAATTTCCTATTCTTTATGTGGGATAGAATTCCTTAAAAACATACACACTCGTCTGATTTGCCTCTCATTTTAATACTTGCATAAAGATTCTCTAGGCTTTCTGATCTTCTCTTTTACATATTTAATTTTCCTCAGATTCTGAGAAGGCATTGTATTGAGGGAGTCAACTGGCACAATGCCCGCAATTAATGATAAGCCTTTCCTTGTCATTCTTTCTCTGCCTCATTGTAGGCTTTTATGAGTAAAGTAAAAGAACACAGTGTATCTGTGCTTCTAAATGCAAAATCCGTCACTTCACTTTTTCTTCCAGGGAGAAGACGTGTAGCTGAAGGGACAGAGCAGGACAACTGATGTCACTAACAAATGCATAGAAAGCTTTCTTCTTTCTTTTTCTCTCTTATACTTACTTATTTTTAGAGTTGTGGCTTTTTTTAATTTCTATTTATTTTATTTTTAACTATACATAGTCATAATTACACCCCCCTGCCCCATCTTTATAATATTGTAATTTTGTTCCAGTTACAGAATTTTTTGAATGGGACCGTGTGAATGAGCTGTCACAGGCATTTAGCTACTACAAACTGATGTCGACACAGTATCACAGTAGATTTGGGTTAATAATACTATATGCAGGATCATAATGTTTGGGGAGATTTGTAAATGTTTAAAGATCCTGTACAGTAAGGTGTAATTCCTCAACCTCTTATAAACCTCTTATAAACATGAAAAAAATTCTTAAGGATTTATCTGATTTATCTTAGTGTGTTGCATACCTGTTCTGTGATTCACAGGAAGGCTCTGAATGACCCCTGTGCAGATAATGGTTTTGAGTAATACAGTGTTTAGGGCTTTATGTAATGACACTTCCATTGGTCATGTTTTTCCATATGGGTCTTCAAGGTCCAGATGCAAACTCCAGTGAAATCAGTAAAATACTTTTTTCGTAGTTCAGGAGACTTTTTAATTGGTATTCTCTGATTTTACTGTTTTTTCTAGGGTTAAGTTTTAAAGCCTCTACACTCAGATTTCAAAAATATCTAGAGAGCCCTTAACCTGACAAGAGATTTCTTGCAGTCTAGCAGCTATCTGAGCTTACACTTAATTAGCACTGGCTTTCAGATTTTCAGTGAGGGGAAAGAAAAATCTTCTGATTCAGGGTAAAGTAAAGAGTATATGGACATAGTATATGCTAGTTTCAATTCTTTGCTGTAAACTATAGCATCGGCCAATAGAAGGACCTTTCCCAACTGTATGTTTTGTATGTTTTTCATACAACATGACTTTATTTAGAGTTGAGTCAATAGCATGTAGTCCTTTAGTAGGGAAGGGGTTTTTTTTATTATTTTTCTTACTCTTTAAAAAAAGAATGAATGTGTCTTAATGATTTTGCAATTGTGTGATAGTGCTAAGAGACCTATTATGACAAAAGAGTAGAATGACTATAGCATAACTTGTCAAAAGATTCATTTTTCAGTAGATTTAATAGATTTCTTGACTAAAATCTTGGGAGATGCTGGGTCTATTCAATTACTAATGCAACTTAGTTGTGTTACTAATGTAACCTGAGTGTGTTTTATAGGCTCTGAGGCAAATATATGACAAAATTATGCCTATAAGAAAATACCACTACTGTGTCTTATCTTCTCTGGAAAAAATGGTACTGTTTATATATAATATATATTGCGACATACACAGTGGGTAGCTTTTAAAAATAACCATCACGTATTCAATATAAGGAGAAGAAAAGGTGGTAATAGTTGATGATTCATTGTAACAGGTGTGACATAACAGTTCACGATGGCCTTCCGAAATAAAACTCTGTGGATTTACTGTAATGTAACATTTTTAAATAATTTGCTGCTTAACATTTTATAAAAACTAGAATATTATAAGCCACATTCAGATTGCTTACTATACACATCTAAATGTTATATTTGTTGAATACTTATGTAGGGACAGGAATGGATAATAATTTCATTGGCTTGCTCTGTTGAACTGGATATCTGCTTGTGGAAATAATACCTGAGTAACATACCTGCCACTTTCAGTGTATTGTCTTACCATATAATCCTGTTAGAAAGTTAAGGAAGTAGATTTAAAAGATGTCCATACACCATGGTGGTTTTGTACATTTTTTAGAAAAAAATCTGTAGAACTCTGTTTTTATCTGTATTAAACTCTTGTATTTTTCCACTGGAAAACTATTTGCCAGGTTACTACCAGAGTTTTGATAGAACTATCAATCAAAATCATTGTAGAAGGAAAAATAAAATGTGGACAAAACAACACAGCAGGACTGGCTGTGAACAAAACTTATGGCCTTTTTTTTTGTAATGTCAAAAGGACGCTCATCAGAATGCCCTCATTTGTTTGGATGCAATTGAGCTTCAAAAGGGCATGACAGGTGTGCTGTTTTCAGGAATCTTAATACATTTGGTGGCACCGTTCATAAACTTGCAGCTAAATGTGAGAACAGAACACATTTTGGGGCCAGCTCAATGTATCTTTACTTTCTCTAGAAGCAAAAATATTTAATCAATTTTTTGTACTTCCACACCTGAGTTGCTGTGGCATCACAGCAGAGTGAAGGGCCTTCTCTAAGAGATGTGCCAGGATGCTGTCTGCTTGGCTGGGATAGTTCAGCACTTCAAACACGTGGACAGATGGGATTGCCATCTCATGAGAGACAGCATTCTGCTGGGCTTCAGGTGGGGCACTGTATCCAGCTGACATACCAGTTCTGCTGCTAGCTTACGTTCCAGCAAATGAGGAGACGATGACAAAAAAGAAAAAGAAAAAAAAAAAAGCTAGGGAGCAGAGCTTCATCCATCAAAGATAAGTATGTCTGTTGTGTTCTGACACTCAAACCTTTAAATTGACGGTTTTTGGAGGTAGGAAAAGTCTTTGAACAGACCTCTACTTTCATTGTCCTACTCTCTGTGTTTGGTCCTGCACTTTCCGCAGTAGGTGTCCAAACCACTCCTGAAAAACTCTCTCAGTCCTCTGAATGTCTCAGAAACTCTTCTATTTTTGCACTTTTGCTCCTATTCCTATAAAAATCATAATATCCTTTCCTGGTTTTGTGGCCTTTATTGGAATGAGCTGGACTTCCTACACTTACTTTGTTCTTTCTGTACTATTCACTAGCACAGTTACCTCTCCTGTTTTTAAAGCATTTGTATAGAAACAAATCAGCTGCATACAAATGGATCTGCACTGATGTGCCTTCTGCTTGCAAACAGCATAAGGCAGCCAAATTTCTACAAGAGATCAAAGAGTTAGGTTACATGGGTAAAGGTGTGTATTGGAGACAGAACAGCTGCTCCAGAGTCTTTTGAACTTTCATCTACCACTTCCCTATTTCCAAGCATGGTGTCACAGCAGCAGTTTTTCACAGCCATCAGAGACTGCTTTCTTTCCTAAACTGTTACCAGACCCCTCGTATAAGGCTTCCCGTATATGCTTGTGCTGTGTAATTGCAGTTAAGTGTGGTTGAGGCTTATGCAGACTAAAGTACTGTGTGTTGAGATCTGAGTTTAGCACTTCTGAGGTGAAGTGACTGCAAATGGGTGGTGTCCATGGGAAAGGCTCACTGTCCAGTTGCTTAGATAAAAAGCAATTACTTCTTCCATTTGTACCCTGGTATAATAGTTCTGAGCTGTCCAACAGAAGTGATATTATAAAAACCCACTTTATATTTAAAAAAAAAATGCAATTTTCTTACCTATTTGCAATTTGAAAAAATTGGAAGGCTGTATGCTCTTTCCTGAGCAACTTGCACCCACAGCACAGTCCAGGGGCCCTATGCTGATGTGGGCTTGTGCACACAGCTGATTGTGACTGGAAATGAAGATGACTCTTTGTCTCCTCTGTCATGTTGAATTCTAGGACTGGCATTTAAGAAGCCCTTTTGAATGAGTAGCTTCAAATTGATCCAGTTTGTTGAAAAGCTTGAGGCCCACTGAATTGAAAAATAGCATTTGGAATGGAAAAAAATGATAGATTTTAAGTCACTACGCAAGCTTTGTGAGACTGGATTTTGCATTGCAGCAGTCATTTAGAGTGTGCAACTGCTTGTTTCAGCATTCTTTTAATTCAGTGACTTTTATTCCACTAAACTTAGAACAGGAAAATATTTCTGTATATGTGCATCTCTGTGTGTGCATATATGTTATTAGTAACAGCTATATGTAAGAAATAATTATTTTAAACACCTCCGAATGTTTAAGAATGTTTAGAAGCTATTCAAATGTATTTTTCTGAGCATGTTCCAGTTGTGAATACCATGTGTTATGTACGGCTTTATGCAGATCTGTAGAAGTTTCAATATGTGGTTAAAACGCTTAGTTATAAACCCAAAGGCTGAATTATAAGATTTGTGGATAATCAATTACTATGGATTAGTAATTTATTAAGGCACTATTATTTTACCAGCTATTAATAAATACAATAATTGTTAATGATGTCATGTGAACACACACTGATAATTTCTCAGCTTTGCTATATTTTTCAGGAGGTCTTGTGACTAGAATCTTGTAGTTTTTTTCTAATTGTAACATCATGAATCAGCAATTAGCCTTCTGCTCGCAGAAAAACTTCAAGCTGTGCACTTCAAAATCTGATGTCGAAGTGTTTTAGTAAGGTTGCACTAGGCATTTATTCTGTGTTTTAAAAACAATCTAGGCTTTATGAGGACTGTTAAGACTTACTGCTTAAAAATTGATTTAAAGTGCATATTTCCATGTGTTACCCATTTCTCTAGAATATGTTGGTTTTGATTAGGGGTTAACAAAAGGATCTAGAAAATTCTGTGCTTCAAATGTCACAGCACTGATCACAGCCATAAATTTATTGTCTGTCTTCACTATCTGTCTGTTCTCCATCCTCAGAGGATGTTGCCTGCCAGAAGAGCAGTCTCAGGCCATACTGGCATCTTGAGCCATGTTAAGGGACTGTAGTAAGTTTTCACAGTCCAAACAGTGGACAGTGGACAGGCTAGTGAACAGTTTGACCATGCTGATAAGTATGTGCCAAAGTTCAGGGCTGTGACCTGCTGCTGTTCAGATTACTAGGACAAACATAACCACTGGGGCCAAGATTAGCAATTTAATTAGAACACCATGTAAAATTCATATCACATGTCATTTGCTGAACAGGACCTATGTTGTTTTACATCTATTATGTAGCGGAGAAAGGAAAGGGAAAGGCAAGTAATATTTATGTAAACAATATAATTATAATGCTAGTTTTCAGGGTGTCACATAATAATCTTCAGGTTTTATAATTTTGATGTGTTGCCTATGTTTCTTCACAGTAACACCCTCCAGAGTGAAATGCTCACATGGAAAATAGCAACAATTTGGCACTGTCATGTATTACAGTTACCAGAATAAAAAATCATGAACTCCTAGAAAGTTTGTTGTTGAGGGATACATTTGGTGCAAGTGGCTTGGTGTGCAGCTCCAGACTAAGCTCTGGGAGAGCAGGAGCCCGAGACAAGGGGCCATGAACTGCTGACTCTTTGCATAATAATCTCGGGGACCTGTGGCCCAGCTAGGTGACCAGACACTTGGAGACATGGCAGGGGCCAGGGGCTCGGGAGAAAGAGCAAAAGTTTTGGATGCTTGGACTGTTAGGATGTCAAACCCAAGGGTTTCTTTTTTTTGGGGTCCCTTCTCAGAGGCACCATCTCAGGCTGTTGTTGCACTGTGAATGGATGGCTTTATGGAATGAGACATCTATGACTCTGCCATGGGAAACCTGGGGCTGAACTGGTAAGGAAACCTGGTCTGACTGTGTGTTGAGTGGGGTGTGTGAGGAGTCAAGGGGGGACCCGTCGGGTCAGTGGAGCCTCCCGCTGTGAACGAGCTTCTGTCCCAGCAGTGACAGTCTTTGGCCTTGGGAATGTGACTGCCAGAGAGTCTCTGAATGATCAGACTGGGAAGTTTCCTTAACATTGAAAACATTTAACTGAAGATCAAGGATATTAATTGTTATGAGAAGTAATGATAGCAAGAATAATATTGGGGATAAATTTCCAAATTAGAGGTTTAAAGTAATTCCTCACTATTCAAAATTAGGATAAAAATATGACAGGGATGAACTGACCTCAAAGGTGCCTAAGTGGGGGTTTATTCTGCATGATACTGGTAACAGCTGGAAACAAGGTGCTGGGTTTAAATAAAAAAGTAATTTGCCTGAAATTTTCCTATCAGTTGCTAAATTCTGGATCTGTATTCTGTTTTCCAAGGTGTAAGTTTTATAGCCTAAAGACCGCTGTCCTCTGTTATATACCAAAGCCATTCAGACTTCCATTTGCTAATAGCTGGTGAAGCTTTTGTCTGTCCTCAGACAGTACAGTGACACTGGTTCCAGAGCGATGCTTGCACAGAAGGGAGATATGTAGCAGGATCATGAGGAAGAAAATAGAATAGTTGCACCGAAGTGGTAGTTTACTATGGCTGCAGAAGATATATTCTTATGAAGACTGTACATGTAGTTTTTTACACTTTTTGCTTTTATAGATGAAATATGCCTGAGAAGCTGATCAAGGCAGCGACTTGCAATCTTGTGCTTAGTTTATGGGATAACTCAGAATTGACATTTGGTGGCTACACATAAATAGAATAATTTGCTCCTAAGAAAAAGTGTCATACTTAAAATTTGATATTTTCCTTTTCAAAATGAAAAAAAGCCTTTGGCATAAAATTTATTCAGGGTCACATTTCACCTATAACCTGTTCTGTTTTTTTCTTTCTCAAACCTGTACCTAGTTACACTTTAATATTTGCAGTCTCTCTAGATTGTCAACATCATTGTATAATAACCAACTTATTATAGAAAGCAGCAAATGCCATGCTGCCAATCATTTGTCCATCACACTAACAGGTGCACTGCCATTGTCAGTGTCACGCTGAATACTGGGGATCAGTTAGACAGGTGGAGTAATTTACTCATCCTGTAGTGGCAGAAGGGGCACCTTATCAAGGAAAAAAAGAGAAGTAACTTCCCTTGGTGCATTTGGTATGTGGCTGTATAACTTGGATTTATAGTCTCTGTGTAGAAACTGATGTGCAGACTAAATTTTACTGTAAGGGAGGAGGGGGGGTTCTTTAAGTTATTATGCAAGACTATTTCTTTTTCCTTTTTCTTCACCTTATCCATTGTCATTCTCACCCTTTCCCCCTGCTCTCCCATCCTCAACCTTTCACTATTGTCAACCTAACAGAGTGCTAAATCCTTGAAAGATCTGTCAGTCTATTTGAGTAAAATAAATGAGAAAAAGGAGTCAAACTACAATGAGAAGGAGCAATTAATGTATATTAAATGTTTTCCCACTGCCATTTTTTTTGGCAGTGTCTGGAAGAGGAGGTCCAGAGCATGGTTTTCCATTTCATCTGAAGAATAAATGTAGGAGTTATTCCTGCAATACCAATGCCAATCTTCACCTGTCCTCTTCTCTGTAGTTATGACAGCTGCTGGTTAATACCTAGAAAGTTTTGGGGGACATCAGAGAAAGAAGTTGCTTTATTTACCTGTCTGTTATTATCTGTGTGCTGGAGAATTTCTCAGGTATCATCGGTGATCAGACTGGAGCTTTAAGCAGGAGAGCTAAGTCTGGTGTTTGTACCTGTAGCTTCTGACTAAAGCTGTCTGTGGTCATTTACTGGCCCAGTTGTCTGGGCCAGTAAATAGAGCTATTAGAGCGATCTATGAGTCTTCAAAGATGGAAGAGACAGCCTCAGACTAAACAGTGGGAAGGAAGAATTCATGGTAATGATTTGGAAATCTCACTTTTACTGCAGCACAGAGAGCAGTGGCTTGTTGGTATGATATATATATGAGATATACTGTAAATTAATTCTAAATTACTCACAGGAGCAGTCCTAGGAGTACCTGTCCCCTCAGACTGCAAAATTCGGTGTTTAAACAAACTTTATGTTGCTAAAGTGTCAATTTTCTTTAGGGTACTGCTAATAATAGGCTTCACCTGTGGGATGACAGGGGGTTTTGTGGTGAACTGACTGTTTTGGAGACTCCCACATTCTCCAATTCCATCATCTAGATATGTAGTTCAGCAATTCTTGTTAAGAGCTGAGCTTTCCCTTCTTCTCTTCTCTTCACTGTCTACCAAAATGTAATGGGCAGTACTAAGACTTCAGAGGATCTTGGGCATAATACCACATTATTATCTGATGTAATTCCAGGCTGCTGCCAACAAGGGTGCTCCTGGTCCTTATGCCCTTGTACTCCTGTTGCTTATCTTGTATCCCTTAAAAGAAAATAGAAAAAAATTATTTTCACTAATCAGTAAGAACCAACTACCTCCTAGCTGCAGGAGTGCTGGGAATTGCAGAGGATTAGGATTATCTTTTTCAGTGGCAGGCAGCAGTTAGGTGGAGGATGAAACTGCACCTCTGCAGCCCTTCCCTGTTCAGCATGCAACCCTTGCGGATACACATCTAGTCATTCCCTCTGTTGACTTTGCTATTATTCCCCACAAAGCAACACAAGAACGTTGCTATCATGCACTAACTTCTGAGGGGTTTTTTGATAGTGCTATAATGTTATCTCTGTTTAACTAGTACTACGTTTACAGATATTAAAAAGCATTATCCACCTCCATTTTCTGTTTACTAGAACAGCATGCAACCCCAAAGCCTGTAATTGCAAAATAATTTTTTTCTCTTTTTCTTTTTGATATAATTTGTGAAGTTCAGAGACACTGAAAAGTTTGAAGGGTTTGATCCAGAGCATTTTCTTCCGGATTAGTATTTTGAAATTCGAGTTGCAAAACAGGAATAACAGAAGAGTATTTAGCATAGATGGAAAAATGAAACAAAAGCAAACAATGCTGAAAATATCTCTTATACTGGACATTTAAAGAAAGCATTTTGTTTTCTATTGATATATTTTGTTTTAAATTGGCATTCTTGCACTGTATTAGGAAACTGGGCTCAGAAATCACAGATCAAGGTCAGGTCCTGGAAATGAGCCTGAGGCTTTAGCTACACAAAGCCCCAGGGCTGGATGCACATATCGACTGCTCATATTCTGACACTGCAACTGACACAAGACATTCATATTCCAGGCTTTCCCCCTTTCTAGCCCCTTTCTTCCTAGAGAAATGTGGATGCATAACCTGATTGCATGCCAATCGGTATGATAATTTGGTAAATTATGACGCTAAGGAATGATTAAATGCATGCAAACACAAAATTTCCATCACCATTGTGGTTTTTGTCTCTGCATAAAGAAAACCAGAAGCCAGGTGATTCCCTCTTTGGAGGGATCCACATGGTTTGCATGACAGGGCTGCCAATGTGGAACTGAAATTCAGTAGAATACAAGGCTTAGAAACAGGAGAAACCTGGGTTTGGTTAAATGCCATTTTGGCAAATGTCACTGTCACTTTTGTTTTAGAAAGTATTTGAGAACTGAAACACTAAGAACATGCTTTAAAGGTACAGATCAGAAAACACTAGTATTCCTGTTTATTCTTAATAAAATGTTCAACACAAAAATTATTGCAAATATTTAAATTAGATAAGAAACCTCCACAATGTCTGAGAATGAAGATTTAGATTTGGAGTCCTCGATTCATTATTTTTCTCTCTCACCTGAATGGAGATTGGAAAGATTAGTTCAGTTATCGCAGCTACATTGACTTCATTTTCAGAGGTACATTTTAAGACAAATTATGCTATTCATTTACAATAAGCACACTAGTGTTCTCTGCTGCTTGCAGTTCTCTCTATAAATGAAAACTGTCTCTAACACAGGCAGTCCAGCTCTTTTCATGACACCTAAATTCCCTTTCTCTCTCTTAATCTTACAGTTCTGTTTCTCAAAAAACCCTCAGCACACCACCTCTCTTTAATGCCTTTTGAATATTTCTTCTATTTCTGCTGTGTAGTACAATCTAAAGAGAATACAGCCTTTCACCAGTTCTGATATTATGCTTTCCCACCCGGTGATACACTTTTGTCTGAACTATAACCAATGCTTTCAGATCTGGTGTGTAAAGCTAAGTGTCTGCACCCACAGTGAACTGAATAAAAATTGTAGTTAAATATACCACACATGGATCCAGGAGCTGAGCCGTTAAGTGTCAAGTCTGGAAATGTTGGTCTGTGTGTTCTGAAGAAATGAAGGGAAGAAGAAAAGGGAAACAACCAAGGAAAATTGGTGAGGACTTTTTTTTTTTTTAATCAGAATACATTTCTGATGCTGTCATCAAAGTGTGCATATGAAAGCACCTCTTTAGAAAAACCTAATTTTTTAACTATACTGCTTCAGTAGCAAGGTTGCAGTGTAAAATGCTAGGAAATTCTTTGTCCCTGGATTGCCTTTATGTGTTCATAAAAGCTCTAATAATAACTTCATTTTTCGAACTCTGTACACATTGCAGAATTCAGGTAGTGCTTACTGCACTTACAAGCTGTATACACTGTGACATGTTCAGACACTATTCTGTGTGGTTTTTGTTTTATTTGTTTGATAGAGCAGTGAATAGAAACACCAAATTTTAAAGGATTTCTGGTTTAAAGAGTGAATACCTTTTTCTGCCTGAAAACTTATATTCATAAATTTAGTTGGCATGATCTCACTGGGAAAATAAAACACAGGATATGTAACTGTCCTGATGAAGATATGCAGACCTTCTAAAATCTTAATTCATTGCTTAGAGTACAGAAAGCAGAAAACTTACTTATATAGCTAAGATCGTTACAAAATTGAAACCCCAGAGGCCAACTCCAGAGACGGACCATGTATGTGGTCATATATGTAAGGTGGTTCATCTTTTAACAATTTTTTTCAACAACTTGCCATTTAAATGTTATCACATAAAGGCACAGGGGATTTCTCATCTTCCGTTGTTAACTTGAAGAACCATAGTGACAACTGCTTATAGAAAAATACTTTTTCTTTTTTTTTTAAGAGCTCAGCTCCCTGTTCCTAGAGTATGTTTTAAAAGAGATGTCTCAGATGCAGTTTTTTTGGGGAAGGAATACTTGTATTGCTGCCAGCTTACATCTCCCACTGGGAGCCACTGTGGAGCAAGGATTACCTCAAATAGGTTTTAGCAGATTAAACAAGCCACCAAAAAAGCTTGTCTCTGTTTTTCCTTCCTCTGTCTACAAATAACACAGTGGACAGAAGGAGATGAATTACAATTCAGTATGTCAGCCATAACCATCCTGTATCTCAGGAGGTTTTGCTCCAACTTCATTAACTTATGAGTAAGGTATCATCTGAAAACTTCTAAAGATAGTAGCAAATATATATATGAGATCACACTTGTAGGAACTTGTAGCTTTTGTTATGCTGCTGCACTGTTGCTACATTATAATTTTACATTTCTGTTCTTGGTGAAATGTTCTTTTGTTTTGTCTCTGCTTTCAGGAACTGAAAGGCATTTAAATTTTGAAGCAGTGTATACTGACAAACCAGTTATACTAAACAAGATTCTTGCTAAACAACAAATTTTGTTTGCTTTTACACTGAATCAAAGTAGGAAAAAAAAAGAGTAAAGCTTATGCCTGCACACACAAGCTGTGGTTCTGTATATGCAGTTGCCATTCTTGCTCGTTGGTTCCAAGGGCTGTAGAAGTAAACTGATGGGTTTAGGTTTAAGCTATCTTTGAATTTCAAGACTGAGAAAATGTTGCTCATACATACTCAGAGCCCACACTTTACCTGTTGTAGAGAAATGTAATCCATATAGTGTCTCACGGTGTGCGGCCACAGATCACTGCTGAGTTTCGGTCAGTGAACGTTGCTCTCTGTGAATAAAGCAGAAGAGGCAGAGCATGTTTGAAATTCTACTTGGACAGTAAAAATAAAATTCTGTCTGAAGGGTACGCCCAATTCAAAAGACGTTATCATGTTAAATTTTTGCCTTATGCCCTATCTGTATGTAACTGTGGGCATTTTCCCACATCTTTATACTACCTTTGCCATTCTAGCTGTTAGAATCTGTAATCAGTTTCACATTTGTCTCCAACTAAAATCTCTTCTTCGGTAGCTTTAGCCTTTAAAGGTGAGGTGATGCAGCTTGCTTCACTGATGTGTGATTACATATTAATTATACAGTACAAATTCACTCTGTTAAAGGCATTTTATAGGATTGCTTGCTTTTTGCCTCTAAATTGGTCAAAAATGGGTAAACATTTTGTTTCTCCTACAATCTTTATGAACAAATTGTTCAAAAATAATCCCTAAGACTTTAAGAAAACAATTCCATATCATCGGACTAATAAAAATTCTTCCCATTTCCAACAAAGTAAAATCTTTAAAGTATATGCATAAGGTCTATTTATACATTTTCACAAATTTTTTTCAAGGGAAAAGCAATCACTTAATGCTTTCTAGTCCTGAATTACTGTAACAGGTGCCCAGCAAACAGTATCTGTTGCTCTCAACTTTTGTATTTGTGCAGTCCGCATAGTTTATAGCATCATTCTTTATGTTGGTGATATTTTATACTGTTAGAACAAGTGTAAAGCATGATTTCTAGTTATGATTGAATTGGGGAAAAGGAGAGAAACAGTCAATTTTCACCAAAACTTGGCCTAAGCTTCTGCAAAGTTTGTTTTTGAAAAAGTTTCTTCATATTATTTGAAACTAAATTAACTTCTACAGCAATATTGTTTATTGTGGATGAGTGATATTGAGTTAATTCTCATACCCAGAAAGCATGATACTGTAAATTATATAATTCTTGAAATGCATTTAGAGTCAAAAAGATAACTTTGTGAAAATGACCGTGTGGAATTTCCTATTCCTTCCTTCTCCATGATTTCCCTATTAAATGTGTTTAGCTTGCAAATCTAGAAATCATTTTTCTAACTGCCAGCTGTTCATACTGAACTTCTGATTTTAAATCTGTTTCTCATCTCTTACCCACAGAATAGAATTTACTTACTGAAACTTAGATTCCAGTCCTTTCTGGTCATGGATGAGGCAGGATAGGACCCGGCTCATTCTTCCATGAGGCAGCTGGAGTGACATTACAACAGCCTTGCAACTATTGTGAAAACATTGCTAGATGAGGGAACAGATGCAACTCTAAATAGGAACTGTTCCGTGGACTGGAAATACGTCATTTTTAGATTTTGTATTTTATTTGTGCACACCAAAGCAAGTTAGAACAAAGGCAGGTATGATTATCTTTCTTTCATATGGAGAGAGAATACAACTGAGGCGTTAGAAGCTGCATTATTCAAAACCACAAAGGCTGTTTTTCATAGTCGAATATGTATCACTTTAAGATTGATTTGCTTATCTCTGTGGCTAGTAATAAACAAACATTTTACCTTCCGGAATAGTTGCCTTACAAGATAGCAGAGCTGTAGATTGAAGAGTTGTCAAATGATACTTGCTTGTCTAGGAATCATTTATTTAAACTCCTTTTATATGCACTTAGGTCCTTTCTCTTTCTTTCCATTCCTTAATAGTTTTCCCCCAAAACAGAAACCATGATCATCTTGATCTCTTTCACCTGTCTACCCAAGAGAAGCCAAACCTTCCAGGTCTGAGCATCACCAGAATTATGAAACTGTGTAATCTCAACCAGCTGGTACACCATGTCTGTAGGGTCTTTTCTCCCTGTTACCTGTCTTCTTTTCCAGATAGCACAATTTGGCCAGTATATGTTTCAGTAAAACACAAAGATTTAAATAAAAACTTTAATTCCTCACTTTTACTAAATATTTTGTTTGGCAGAAACTCCATTACACAATAAGTGAGTCTTTTGGAAAAAGCCAACTGCTTTGTATAAAACAAGCTCCTGTTCCTTTATTGCTTTAGGGGGAGAACAATGAAAATTTACTGTTACTGGCCACATCAACCTGAATGAAAGCCAAATAGGAAAATTGAAAATGATTGTCAAGTTCATCATATCTAATACAATAGAAGCAAATTAGAGTTATCTGCGGCAGCAGAAGTAGCAGCAGATTGCATTATAAATCATCATATCATTGACAGTCAATTACATTCAAAACTTTTCAAGCATGAGGCAGCAGCAGTGTTTATCTACTAACAAACTTATTCAAGCCAGAAAACACAGTGTGGGTGCATAAGGAGAATTTCTTGGGGGTCTGAAGCATTTGCATTAAAAAGAGAGAATTATATCAAAAAGCATATTCCATGAAGAGTAGAAAGGATGAATCCTGAAATTCCAGCTTTAAACCTAATCTGCCTTTCTTCTTCCACTGCGGTAAATGCACATTTGACTATCGTCTGGGAGAGCCCTCCAGTAATGTCAACTTCTCTCCAGTCTTCTCTGCTTCATTACCACTGCTGCTTTCACAATATTTCTAGTTTCCCAGCATTTTCCCCCTTTCCTTGTTCTTTTTTTTTTGTTTGCTTGCTTTTAATTTGAAATACATTTTTAGTTTGTCTACAGGAATGAAGAGTTTTCTGTAAATTATTCAAATTAAGTTACCTTGCATTTTAGGGAATCAGTGACTCACCTAATGGATAATGTGATTTTAATTAAATAAATTCTAATCAAATAGATTATATAAAAATTTATATAAATTGATAGAAAGGTCTAGACAATGTTCTACCAGTCATTTTATTGTATGAACTCTCAGAATTGGACTGAACCCTCAGAATTAAATGCAATTTTTTCTCTACTGAAAGTTACAATGAGTGTGCTTTCTGGCTGTTCCCCTGGGCACCAGGAAAAGCACAGAACAGGAGCAAAAACTTCTGGCCCCAAGACAAGGGTTTGTGATTTTGCTATAGTGGAAAAGATGGGGAGAGTGCTCCATATGTTGGTCCATCTACTTTTTCGATACATGCTGAAAGCCCTGAAGCCGTAACAGAGTGTAAAGCAGGGTTAGTATTGATCTTATATCCACACGCCTGTATTGAGTAGGAGAGATTGTTGGGTTTTAGGGAGAAGGCCCTAAATTTATTTTTTTGTAATCGAATCTGGGTAAATCTCCAGAGGCTCTCTAACATCAGGTCTCATCATATTTTTCAAATAACATGAGAAAACTATTTCAATAGGGCAATGAATTGCTCTAATATTAAATTGGGTAAAGAGTCGAGGTTGAGAACTGTGCTGCTATTTTGCAGAATAAAAGATTTATTTTTAATAAGAAATAAGACGCTTCAGGTCTAGGGCCTTTCTCCTGCAAGAGGTCTCCTTTGTGCTCTGAGAGCCACTGTCTCCATCCCATTTTAGTCAGTTGAGTCCAGTTGCACTGCATGGAGATGTGCTTGTGATTCATTCTCAGTTGCAGTACTAAACCACCAAGTAATTTTTGTCACTAACCGCACAACCCTCTATTTATTTGAGGTAAGAGGAGCGTGAGGATGAAGAGCCATCTTATTACAGTTGCCACCCTTCTCTGCTGAATTTTGCCACAACTGAGAACTGATCAGTGTGTCCCTCTAAAATTAAGCTACCAGCTGAAATTGTAGGCTTATCACTTCTTGGATAATTAAACAAAAAATAGAGGTAACTGTAGAAAGTGGTTCAGATATTAGAGTGTATAATCATGCCAAGAATTTAGAACAAAAACTGAGTTAATAAAGGTATCATGGTTAGTTGCCTGAAGATAGGTAGAATGAACCTATTAAGTCTAAAATCAGAATGAACATTAACAAAATCTACACTGACATAATTTTAAAGCACTGTTAAATTAGCTGAACAGTAGAAAAGAAAGGCTTCTGCATAATGGTGAAATCAAATGTGTGCATGAAATTTTACATATCTTGAAACACTAAAAAAAAATCTCTTAGTTAATGTTTGTATCAGAGAAGGAAGGAATGTGGACACTCTGTCTGGAATTCAGATATGCTGGTTATTCTGCTTTTCTAGAACTGTGCAGTTGACCTAACAGTCCTATATTGTGTCTACCCTATGGGTTATAGCCTGTGTTGTGAAGGAGTCTCTGGGGCACTAGATATCTTTGTTGAGGTAACTGAATCTCATCCACTCTTTGGACTGTGGTCACAATATGGAATTCCAATTACAAAATAGAAGACAATTTTGCATTCAGTGCAGTTTTCTTTTGGTTAGATGTTTCACTGAGTATGGGCTGAAACCTACATTTCTGTGGTTTAAACAAAGTTTAGCATATTTTCCAAGATTTTCAGTTTTACTAAAGTCTTCATACAAATCTGGCTGTAAATCGTATCTTTATTTATTCATCTCCTTTGCCTCTTTTAGCTTTTTATGAAACACTCTTGCATCCACTATTGAAAGAATGAATACTAAATTTAGTATTTAAGTAGTTTTGTAGAGGATTATGTTCCATATCCTTACCATATTAAGAAACTGTGGTGTTTGGCTGGCTTGTTTGCATTTAAAGCTTCTTGACAGCTGGGGTATGACAAAAAAAGCTTTTCTGTATGCTTGTTCTGAATTTTTTTTGACTTGGATTATCAAGTAGCCATAAATAAGCCTTATTGATCCAGGTTATTATTTTATGTTTGCTTTCACACATTTCACATACTGAGTTCCGTTGTGTGCCTTATTCCAGAGGAGTAGGTCAGTGTAAGTTACTCTCCGGGTGACATTCTGAGAATGAGTCAAGACAGAAGTACTCAATTGTTTACAAACATGTTTTTCAGTAACCATCATGAATAAAATACTAGATTTCAAATTGCTGTTTTGATTACTTGAAATTGAAAGTTACTACCATTGCGTTATCATAAATACAGAAGCAAACTTGTGATAGGAACATTAATTAAGATCAATGGTAGTGATTGGATCTCAATAACATAAAACCCCATTCAAATCATGGGGGGGGTTGTTTTGTTTTATTTTTCTTTTTGAATACATTATTCAACTTTGGTCATCTTTTGGGACAGTTTTTCAGTGATTTTCTTTTTAGCTATGCTCATAAAAAATAAAAAATGTCTTATTTTTTTTCACTTGTACTACATGATCCTGCTAATATTGACTGAAATTAATAGGACACCTATCTTGCTTTATGCTGTGTATGCTAGAATTGATTTTGGAAGCCAAATTTTCTGCTCACTAGCTTTAAATATTTGATTTGGTTTAATGTTCTTAGCAGACATAACCAGGGTTTTTGAAAAGCAGTTCTGACATTGTTAAGTAGTCTTTAGATTGTAGGAATTTTTTGGATACTTTGTTCTTTCTCTCTTATTGAAGTGTATGCATTGCCAATTAATATTTGAGATTGTGTTCAAACTCTTGAACATAGCACACCCTCAAAACCATTCCATTTCTTTTTAATGCATCTTGAATTTCATCCTTTTCATAAGACTTTGTATTATAACAGTATATTTCCTACAACTGTAGGCCCTTGAGGTTCATCTTTACTAAACACAACATGACTCAATTCCTCTATTTCCAAGGAAAAGTTTTAAAAAGCTCTTCTGTTTTGTAAAGAGATGCCATATTTTTGCATTTATTCTGGATTTCTTGATTTTGCTTTTATTCTGGATTGGTGGGTTGGGGTCATGTTGGCGTGAGAACCACTGTCTGACTTATTTTTAACTGCTTCCCAGTGGGAAACATCTTATCTGTAAAAAGCCCAGTTAGAAGCTACAGAAATATGTATGTTCTCAGAATTTAATAGTGTTAGACAATATGCATAATTTATGCACCACATTTGGAATTTTGTACCTTCTTTCTATTATTTTGTAGGAAGGAAAATGATAGATTGTCAAATAATGCTCCTTGTTTTAATTTTTTGATCAAAAAAGTGAATATGTTTACACAAGGTCCCTCAACGCCTGTAAGAAAGCTTATTAATGTGAGAAATTATTTGCTGAGGTAAATCATCTCTGTTAGAGGTGTAAAATTCATCACTCCAGTCTTGTTTAGTCATGTACAAAATACACTGAAAACGTTAAAAATTCAAGAGAATTAATGTTTTAGCCAAAATATTTTCAGGCTATTCTAGCAGGAACGCTGGGGATTGATGAGAATTGGTTTTGATGAGGTTGACACAAACGGTTTCTCTGATGTGATCTGAAGTTTATGTTGCCACATATGAGCTACAGTTTGTTGAGATGTTGAGTGTGAAGTGACTCCACAGAATGTGTTTATTCTCCTCCTGTTTGCAAGGCACTAAGATGAGGCTCTCAGGTAGTTGTGAAGTAGCTAACAATGATTTTGGCAAGTGAAATTGCAACTTAACAGATAAATTATATGCCTTCTAATAATGCAAGATTTCTATTATACTTATGCCTTTTTGTTGTTTTTCTTTAAGTAAGTTCACCTTTCATGTTGTGGTTGCATTGTCTAGCTCTCAAGTCAGTCTTCTGGAGTCCCATTACATTAGTATTCATCTTGTTCTGTATATCTCTTCTCTATAGTTTTAAGGAAGACAATTTGAGTTTTTTTGCTAGTTGCTAGAGAGTATTAAAAACTGTGTTTCCCAAGACTTCTGAGTTCAAATTGCAAGTCAATTTTCTCCAAAATGTTGATCACAGAACAGAATACTAAGTGTTTCTAGTTATCAAATATTCTTCCCTCTAGAAAATACAGTATCAGTATTTATAGCAGCCATGTTTTTGAATGGTCAGCCATTAATACTTGAGGGAGAGAAGGTTATTCTGAGACACATTTTCAGATTTCCTGAAAAAGATGGAAAGTTTTTTGCAAAATAAAAAAGATCTCTAGGATAGAGTGTATGGTGTCGTTTTGACATTCTGAAGACCTGAGTTTATTAGCGTGATCATGACTGTATAAGTCTCAAATTATGGACATTTGAACAACATCTTTGAATAAACACTTGGAACCTACATTTCAGTCTTCTTCCTCACTGAGAGGGAAATGCCTACAGCAGAATGAGGATAATGGACTTTGACAAATTTAGGGAACAGGTAAGTAGGTTCCTGAAGGAAGATCGTTGAGAACGGGAGACAGGGGCTCTGGTAGGTGTATAGCTGCAAACCCTTTTGAGAGATGGTGCAAAAGGGACAGGCAACCTGTAAAATGCCATTATAACTGCATCAGAAGCTCTTTGATAACCTGAACTAGAAAGAAATAATAAATGATATAAATAATTTGGTAGTAGTGGTGAGAGTATTTGTACATGAAATATTGAGATTGCTTGGGTATTGTGAGAATGGAAACCATATACATTTACACTGTAGAGTGATAGACAGCTACTCTGTGTAAAGGCATTGTGAAAATGACATTTCTTTGTCTTGAATTCTTGCTTTCTCTTTCTGGGAGGTCGGAAGATACAGTGGCTTCACAGAGTTGTAAAGGAAGTAGCTAACCTCAGTTGTGCCTCTTGGGACCCTTTGGACAATTTTTGGAGAAGTGTTATTTGCATATCTCCAATCAACTCTTTGGCAAGTATGGAAAAAGTTCCCAGCTGCCAGTTTTGACAGCCACAATTCTGGCAGCTGTTAGTCTTGAAGGGGAAGGAGGCAAAAAAAGAAAAAGTAATGGCATTGGTATTTTTGTAGAGCTTGGGTGACATTTAATATTACCTGCTGAGAATAATAAAAATAAAAAGGCATGAATGAGAAAGAGAGAAAAGGGTTCCAACTCATGGAGCAGATAATAGTAATTTAGTATATTAAAGCAACTCAATGACTATTTCATCTCTGAATGGTTCCACTTGCAGCTTGTTAAACTGAAAGTAGAAACAAGAAGTTACAGGCTGAAGGAATAGGGTTAAAAATAAATTCTCCAGTGGGCTGGCAAACTGCAACAACTTTGGGGAAAGTAGTTTAGCAAATGTCATTTTTCTTTTGTTATTTTCACAAGAAAAGGTCTGATACTGCTAAGTATTTCTTAAAAGGAAGGTTACTTTAATATAAAGGTGTGGCAGGAGAGCCTACCCCTGATAAGACCTAAAATCCAACACAATGTAAGCTATCAACTGCTGGTGCCAGGGTGCTGTCTTGGTATTAAAGACCATAGTGGTTCACCAGACTTCGAATACATATCCTGCTATTGAAACAGGATTTGACCTATAAGCTAGTCTGCTGGCTTGTAGATCTGTGACTAGCAGTCAGTCACTTTATACTATAAAAGTCAAGTGCCCTCTCATGCAGTCAGGTTCTTCTAACATAACCCTTCTTGGGGTGTACGTGTGGAGATTCCTCCCTTGGCTGGGGATGCCCTCCAAGGATACTCCTTGAGGTTGAGAGAAAGAGATCTCCCCACGAGCATTGGTGTGGGTGAGTTACACCAGATCTCTACTTCATAATTCATAATTATTCCTTTTCACTAACTTTAATATAATTACTTCAATAGTGCTTTGTTACAGTGCACTATATGTCTTTATGCTATATTATACTCTACTAGTAGATTTTTAGCATTTATATTGTGTAGTAAATAGTTCTGATTAAAATCTTTTGTCTGATCATTTGTATAAAATAAATTATTAATTTTATATAAATATTCTCATTTTGCTAATCATTAAAAACCTGTGGGACAGTGGTTCAATCACGCCTCTATAATTTCTCAGATTTAAACCATTAACATAATCTGAGGCTAAGATTAGGTTTAGCTACACCTGGACTCCTCTCTGAGAAGGGTTTTAGAAAACAAGGGAGACCTTTCTGTACCTCGAGACTCACCGGCAAGGCTTTGCTATTTAATAAATATGTCTAAGCCTTCCACTCCCACTTGCGACAAAAGGTAAAGATATATAATATTGATTGTATGAAATAAATAGATTTTTAGGTGTTTGAATGATTTAGAGGGAAAACTTTATGAAAAGGAGAGAGGCTGTCTCATGTCTTTTATTTGTATTTGCAATATTTTGATTTTACTTTTAAACAATAAAACAATCTTTTCAATGAACTGCAAGCTCATTTTAGGAGACATCATGATGTGGCTTGGCATTGGTTGCTGGCCAATTTAGTGGGATTTGTATTTTCATTCACTAGGATGCTTTAGTTTTCTGAATGCAAAACTGATGTTACAAGAAATTTTGCTTGATTAGGAACCATGTAATTTGACCTGAAGGTCACATTACATTTTCTCTTGTATTGAAGTATTATGGATAATATTAATCTGTATTTGTCTTTTGTTTTCTGCTATATGTTATCATGATGCATTGCCATTACAATAACAAATAGCCTGTCAACACATTTACTGGACCGTAACCCTCTTGGGATAATCACTGAATTTTCATCAAGACTGCAATGATTAGTGTTTCTGATTATGATAATCAAATAACTAATTAGCTATCATGTTTCAGAAAAGACATAAAATTAAAAATGTTTTCAGAATATGTTAAGACTGAAGTTTTTAGATACTTCCACTTTTTTTTTTTTTTTTTCCCCAGAAAGCTTTGAACATGTAGGAAGAAATGGAAGTTGATACATTTTACTGAAAATGACTTGTTTCTCTCTCTGTCCTGTACTTCTGTTCCTTCCTTTTTGAGTATAGGTGATTAAAACATATTGTGAAATTACTACTGGACTGTGTAACACAAGGCAAGACATTTTGTTTCTGGTGCTTGTATGTTTCTTTTCCCTTTACTTTACATTTTGTGCCTTTTTCAGATTTTCAGAAGTTTTAAGGTCTGATTAGACATCAGTGTATAGATAGATAGGTCTCATCTTCACAGATTGCCTCACAGCGGTGCTGCATTGGGGCACTGAGATGGTGTTCTTCTCACCTTTATGTCAATTTTCCCCTTTTGTATTTGAATGTGATGAAAGCTTGTGGTGGTGTTTCATTCAGATTTCTTACCTTCAGAAGTGAGTCTGACTGGAATTTCTGACTTTTGTAGGTTTCTGTTGTCGTTTTTTAATTATTTACTTATTTGTTTAATGATATGTCAGAGAAAGAAGGCAACACAAGGAATGCTGGAGTTTGTTAAAGAATTCATTACAGGCATTTCCACTTCCTTGTCCTCTTCCAGAACTATTGTTGGATCCAGATACTTGTAATTGCATTGTTTTCCATGCTGTCCTTCATCTGTGCTCATTTTAAATGTCACAGAGAGAGGTGGTGACATTATGCTAATTTGTAATGGATTCTAGTGTTACAATGCCCCATTTCTTTGACCTCAGCAAAGAGCACTTGCTGAGAAGAACAGAGGATGATTACCTCCCCTCTGAGCATGAACTAGCTGCTATGGCTGCATGACCTTGGATTTAAAGAATAAACTGTAAAATTGCTGTGCAGAGGTTGTACAGGTTTTGTGCCTAAAACAAAGAAAATATTTCAAAGAGAATTTTTTTCTCCTCTGTGGCTGAGTTTATAGATTCTTCCTCATACAATATATCTCTTATTCAGAAATTCACCCATCTAAGCTTGTGAGATCAGTTTTTAGTAAATGTGAAAAGAAATGTGACTCACATATATTTAGGATATGCTCTTTAGGAGATATCAAGCTTTTATAGGAGGATTAGATGAAAGACAAAGTGTTGCAGTTTATTATGAGTTCATAGCTGGAATTAGACTTTACCTGTATCAAGATAAGGATCTGGCCTGAAAGATTGCTGTGGTTTGATCCTCCTGCAGCCTAAATGCAGGAATTATTGAGCTCCCAACTACAAAAAGACTCTCAAAGCAGGCCCTGAAACTATATCAATTCTATACTGCTAGAATATATAAAAAAAATTGTGGTAGGATCAAAGGCATAGTTCAGCCATTACTGCTCTTTTTAAAAGAGAACTGAACAGGGTCATGTGAGAGGACCCTATGAATGGTGGAATTGAAGGAAGAATTCAATCTCCCTTTGAAAATATACTGGCATTAATATGATTTTGAAGAGCATGAATAAGAAGCTCTGTAGTCAAAGCACTGCTGCAGGAGCTGGTTTTTGGCCTTTTTTAAGTCAGTTACAATTACACTGGAGCTCCAAATAAGAGGTGAGTAGAGCCTGAGGACATGATTCTGCATTCATTCCCATCCCAAAACTCCCCCTCATGCTCTGTGGGAGCGTAAGGGGGAGTATTGTGTTATGCAACACTGCTTCAATTCTTGATTCTGGTTCACAGTGAAAGATAAATCCATTGTGCAGCTTCCTTATTTCTTCTGAATCCAACAAAGCAAAACCAAAGAGAAAAACCCAGTAAGCAGATTGGAATTCCTTTTGGGAAAAATAATCTGTTTTCTCTAGAGGTGTTTTGGCACTTTGATTTTGAAAGATTAGGTCCCTCACACTTGGTGGAAATCAAAGGCTATTGAGCTCTGCCCATGGAATAACTGATATTTTTTTATATAAGACTTTTGATTTTCAATCTTGACACTAATTATTTTTTTCTCTTGATGATTATTGGATCGTTAATGGTACTGAATGAAATGTCTAAGACTTTCAGTGCCTTGGTGGATTTGATTTTTTCCATCAGCAGAATAGGAAAAGTAACATTGTGTCCTGAACAGATGCAGAATGAATGTCAATTGTAAGTTACTGTAGCATTTTTCCCTCCATCTTATGGACAGATTTTATTTGTTCTTGAGGGAAAAGACCTTAGCTTTGGTACCCTTTTGGGTTTCATAGAGTTTAAAATTTCAGAGTGGGATAGACTTTTTTGTGGATTTAGGAAGGTAGAAGAAAGGAGCACTGATCTTAGTAAGAAAAAAAGAAGCCAAGCTTTTCAGTCATACTGTCTTTCTGTCTTCATATTTAGTATCTTTTCACCCCTTGAAGCTTGTTTCCAGGTGTTTGTTTTGCAAAGTTGGCAGAGAAGAAAGCTTAAGACAGTATAGAAAGATGATTTTAATGTTTATTATATTCTTATCTTACATAGTGCAGGTTCATGAATCAACTTACTTCAAAATGCCACCTTTATTCGGGTCACATTCACTGTCCTAAGGTCCAAATAAAGTATATTTTCTGTCGTAAAAAGGAACACTTGTATGGGTGTGCACACATGTTTGTGCAGATAATGAGGAGGGGAGTTTTTTGTGTGCTTAGAATATCCTTAATTTTAGCACCCCAATACATTATTAAAATCTACTAAAATAAATTATATTTCTGTTAGCTTTCTTTTTCCATAAATTTCTTAACATATGTGAAGAAAAAGATTGATCTGTTTGCTTACATGTTCAATCACATCTGTAACAGTTGCTGAAATACTTGTGGATTTTGTAGGGTGCTTAGAAAGGTATCTTCCATTAAAATTGTATTACAGTTTTATATAAGGAGAGGTAAATTTGAACTCTAAGTTAAAATACAGCTGGTTTCCATATTTAGACAGGCAATCACTTATTTTAATCAGATCCGAGTAGTACAGTGTCATACTTCACCTGTTTCAGAAATAAATCTCTGTTGGAATATACTGCACAGGAGGTAAGGGGTTTTTTTAGCACTGTAGTAATGTCATATTTAATATTATATATGTAAAAGGAGTTAATTCTGTGGTGTAAGGCTAAGTTGATACACTTCTGCAATGCAAATAGTATGTGCACTACACTTAAAATGCTTCAGTTCAGTCGAGTCAGTCTACTTAGCAGCAAATGGAACAAAATCCTTTAGCTATTAATGAAAATATCTGATGTATACTTCCTAGGGCAGTCTTTGGACCAAAATGGCATTTTTATTCACCTGGTCGTAAAGTTACAAATGCCTACATTTCTTGTCTTAATTTATTTTAAGCATAATGTCAAGAAAATCACAGTGGCCTGTAATGCAGATCTGTAGAGCTGTTATCCTGTTGTCAGTTAAACCTTTCATTGCATTTCCCTTCTTAGAAATAAATTTTTGGCAAGACAATAACTGTAGGTGTGGAAGTAGCAAGGCAGATCTCATTAGTGTTCAAAGTATATTTTGATGAGAATTTCTTTAAATGCATACCTGTGGCAACTTTTCTGGAACAGATGTATAAAATTCAAATACAATGGCTTTGAACCATTGAAACCCAAGAAAAAGGCACAGAAAATCTGAAAAGTGTGATCCATACCAAAATGTTTCTGCATTCCTTCTGCCTTGTGAATAGTGACTTGAAATTGCATCCTTTTGGATAAAATAAGATGGAATGATGGATGGTAATTGAATGTGAATAATCTTTGCGGTTGGGCTTTGAAATACATGATTGGCTTTCCTAAATGTGAGGTTTTGCTTACCGTTCTCCAGTTGCTTGTTTTTTCTTCAGTTTTTTCCTTGGCACACTTAATGCTTTGTTGGGTTTTAGCTCAACTAGTCTGGCTTGTATATTACAGATCATTTACTAGGAACCTGCTGGGTTACTTTCAAAAAGGGTGCCATTCTTAAGTTCTTAAATAAATCACTAACAATTCCATTGTAATCGTACATTTAATGTATTATTTGCAAACCTTTGCTGGATTATTTTCAGTGGGTAACTGAAGTAGTGGTTCCTTTTATATTTCTGCAGTATGTTGGCTGTTACATGTGCAACAAATACACTGTTATCCTTCAGTTCTAATTTAAGTATTGTCAAGTAATACCGGTTTGTTTTTTTTCTTTTCTTGTACACTTTTAAACAAGACACTTAAAAATAGATTTGATTTAAGAGTAATGTTCTCTGATATTTTTAGATGTGTTTAGTTATGAACGTGTGCCTTGGAGCCGAGTGTTCTACAAGTACTCTAACTGGAATACAAAATGCAGTGGGAAAAAACCCATTATCAGTATTTGATATCTTTATGTCTCAATTCAGTTATACTATCACAGTTTCAGAGTTAAAGGAAGAGAATTATTCTTAATATGACATATATCCCTGATTTGATCCTTATCCACTGCTGTTTGTTGGTTTCCCCTATGAACACTATCCCTCTTTGCAGAGGCCTGGGAGCCCTTGTCAGGGAATACTCAGGCAAAGAAAGCATTCAGTACCTCAGCCTTGTTTGTGCCTACTATCACTAAGATACCTGCACTATTCAGTAACAGACACACATCTTTGCTGTTCTCTTTTTCACTATCTGCATCATAATAGAAATTCTTGTTATCCTTACATCCATTGCAAGTATCAGCTTTAGGTGGGTTTTTGCTCTCCTAATACCAACTCTCTGTGCCCTAGAATGCTTCTAAATTGCTCCTTTTGTAACTTGTTCTGCTTCCATCTCTTGTAAAATGACTTCTTTTTTTTTTTTTTAATATTGGAACAGTGCTGTATTGTACAACTGTATATAGTTGTGTGGTCAGCAGGTCGAGGGAGGTGATTCTGCTGCCTGTACTCCTCTCTCATAGGACCTCACCTGGAGTTCTGCATCCAGCTCTAGGGTCCCCAGTACAGTAAAGACTTTGGTCTGTTGGAGTGAGTCCAAAGGAGGGCCATCAGGATAATTAGAGGGATGGAACACCTCTAATATGAGGAAAGGCTGAAAGAATTGGGATTGTTCAGCCTGGAGAAAAGAAAGCTTTGAGGTGGCCTAACTGTGGCCTTCCAATACCTGAAAGGAGCCCACAAGACAGATGGAGAGAAACTTTTTACAGGAGCATGTTGACAGGACAAGGGGGGATGGCTTCAAACTGAAAGAGAGTAAGTTTACATTAGATATCAGGAAGAAATACTCTGAGGGTGGTGAGGCATTGGAACAGGTTCCTCCAAGAAGCTGTGGCTGTGCCATTCCTGGAAGGGTTCAAGGCCAGATTGGCTGGGTCTCCGACCAATTTGGTCCAGTGAAAAGTGTCTGTGCTCAGGGCAGGGGGGTTAGAACTACATGATTTTTAAGGTCAGTTACAACCCGAGCCATTCTATGATTCCGTGATACTTAACATTACTAGTATGTGGTACTGAAAAGAAATTACAACTTTGTAAGTATTCTGCTTCTTGGTCTGTTATTATCCTGTGATATTTGAAACAATATAAGTCAGTGGCAGTTTACTTGGATTTATTTATTTGCTGTGATGGCCTCACAGTCTTTCACGGTATACTTCAGTCTTTGAGTAGCTGAGTGCTTATTCAATTTGGTTTTAATATATTTCAGGAGTGTTTAACATATACCAAACCTGACTGAGTATGCATCAGGCATGGTGGGGAAGACTCTACATCCTTTTTCTAATAAACACATAATTTGAGAACACTGCAAGAATTGTTACTGAAGTTGTTGAATAAGCAAAATGGAAGTCACAGTCTTCTATCGTTAGGTTTCAACCCTAGAAAAATTTAAAAGTTGGTTATGTGCTTTGCAGGAATAAAATAGCTACTGATGGTAGTAAGATCCTTTTCAGGTGTAGCACTACATAAACATACGCTTACGGGATGTGCATGTGCACATTTTTATCTAAACATACACAAATAATTGTTTGACTGCCTTTCTCCTCCCACAACCCCCCCTCCCTATTTTGATCTCTACTTAACTTTGAAGAAATTTCCCAGTTTGTTTTCTAAGGAGCTTGGAGTATAGTCCTTTTCTTCCACTCCATGTTCTTTAAACTCTCTTTCCTCACCAAAAGATGTGAAAAAATTTAGTTCCTGCAAAGCTTTTCAATGTAGAGCATGCGGTTCTTAATGAGGGAGTAGAAATTGGTGTTACTTTAAGCAAATAAAGAAATAAAACATGGTTTAGTGAGGAATAACTGGTATATCTAAGAGTGCTAACTCAGTCCTGATGTCTGTTGGTATTTTAATGTATCCTGCAGCATAAATATAAGACTCCTGCCTCCTTAATTATAGCAAACACATTTTATAATGGTTCTATTGATCTTTTGTGAACAATGTTGATCTTGTAGGAAGGGTAGATGGAGCAACTAAATAACAATGTACACTGCTATTACTTTCTAGCAGGGTACTGGCACTAAAGTGCTTCTTAAAAATATTCAATTATTTGTGCAATTGATATAGCATATATTTTCAATATTATAAATAGTAAGTGAATACCATTCTCAATTTCATGACTTGGATTGTTATCAGCTTCTGTCATTCACAGGAAATTACATCCTGAAATCTCAATAGATAGTGTGTAGCTGCTGTAAAAGCTAGTGAGATGAGGTAATGCCGTGTAGGCAGTACAGATTGTCCCGCATTGAATACAGATTGAATATAGCGTTTGGAAGAACTTCTGCCAATCACTGAAAATAGTCATTATGTAATTAAAATGAAAGAAATGCCTTCTGGATTGAGTGACTTTTTTATAGGGAAACTAATTAGTGATCTTAAAATAACAATGATATTTTAAGCTGGATAAACCTTGCAGAAAAGTGGTAACAGAGATCATAAAATACTATCAACTTCAAGCTATTCAACCTTTTTTCAGTCACTTATCAACACCTTTTTCATCCACAAGTGCTGTGTTCCAGTACTGACAAGGAAATCTCTGAACTTGCTTAGAGAATCTGTTCTTTGTATTAAGCTATTTTTAAATACTGATTAGATATAATAGCTAATCCTGAGATACAAAACATAGAACTATGTAGTTTTTTCCTGGTCTTGAACTGCTTTTTAATCTAATCTTTTCTTATTTAAGTAGAGTTTGGATACACAAGCTGACTGCATAAACTGTGTCAGATATCTCATTCCAAGGACAAAATCCTTCTGACATTACTCACAAAGATAGTTTTGCATAATTCATTGCAATTGGAAAGAATATTTGATAATAAGAATAAAGGTCAGAAACATGGGAGGAAAAATGGTCTTTTTACAAACAAAAAGCATAAGTACACTATGTGCCAAATATCATGCATCGTTGGATGGGGGGATGAATTGTGTGGGATCTGACAAGTTCCCAGCACTACCTAATGGCATTTTAAAATCTCGGGTTTTATTGTGACTTTTCAGAAATACCGTTTGTTACAATTTAGTAGATCCTTCAAAGAAATTACACGCTCTTCAGGAAAATGAACAGCTATACAGGCAAGCATGCTTGCTTTACAACTGAGGCCTCTGAATTCATTCTGTCTCTCTCACAAGACAGAAAAGCAGCAGCATTTCAGAAGAAAACATTTAGATTTTTACAATACTTCTTTAAAATAACATTATTTGCTGGCAAGGAAGTAAACCCTAAGGGTCCTATTCAGTGACCTTTGATGCAAAGCAATACCTGACTGAAGTTAGTACATAATTTTTGAACATATTTGTCATTATGAAATATTCTTAGTTTATGTATCCATTGTTAAATATCCTCTATCATAAGAAAAAATGCTGGAAACCCCATAAAGACTTATAATAAGTAGGTAGACTGGAGTTCAAGATACCATTTTAGGAAAAGTTTGATCTGAGTCTGGCAAAGACTCATTTATTCTGAAGGAGCAAGGATTTTTACGGTGTCCTTTCTTTTGGTCTGGGACACCTGGTGGTCTAGTGGTTAAGATGCGGAGCTCTCATCGCCGTGGTTGCAGGTTCGATTCCCGGTCGTGCTTCAGGGACACTCCCCCGGGCAGATGGAGCTCGTCAGCCCCTAAGGCCATCCATCTAAGAGAAGGTCACTCTAA
>JAWWLV010000001.1:63438248-63450620 GCA_035041135.1 Platyrinchus mystaceus | reverse complement strand
GGCTCAGTTCAGCGCAGGCTGTGTCTCACCTAAAAAATCCATTGCGCAGGCTTGAAAGGTAAAAAGACCTTTCCCAATGTTTGAAATGTATACAATTTCCTAAATGACTGACAATGAAGACTTTGGATATGTAATGTATAGTAATGCAGAACTAGGCAGAGCTCTAACAGAGATACTTAGTCTGGAGCTGAGTTTTTATGAACTATTCAGCTTTCCCATGTAAAATTCTTGGATTTTCAGACTTACTGATATTTTCAGTCATTTCTGTGGCTTGCTCTCTCTGGAGCAGTTGGTATTATTTTTTTCTACAGTGAAACTCTTTATGGGTAATCACCTTGAGCTGTGAGTAGCTGACTAGTTTTTCACAATCATTTAGCAGTCAAATTCAGTGCAACTCAACCTAGTGAAGTTGACAGTATTCTTCTCACAACAGTGCATGAAATCCCTACGTGATAATTTCTCATTTGCAGAAGACTGGAAAAAGACATTATGAGATATGTTTCAAGGGAGTCTTCATGTTTGTGTCACTGACTTTCTCCTTGATCACTTCAAGGGTTTTCTTTTATGTTGCTGTTTTCTTATTAAGTTTGTTGCCATTTTCAACCATCTGGTTTTTTGTGGGGGGTTTTTTGTGTGTTATTTTACTATGTCTTCTATGGGCTATTAATTTAGTAATATTAGTTATATAAAACTAAACAAGGAAAAAATATTTTACATTAATGCCATGAGGTAAAATGTTCCTTAAAATATGCTGCAGAAATAACTGCTTTTCAGTCAGCAGTTCAAAGTACTGCTTAAATTTGGCAAGTCTTATTAGATTCTGGTGTTGGAAATTTCTTGCAGAGGTTTCCTAGTGCTTTTCTATTTCTATTTTATTCAGGTTTTGGTTTTTGTTTTTCTGTTAAGCTCAATAATCTGATTTTCAGAATGCTCTGACAAACAACCACTGAGCATGTCCAGGTGAGACCACACTGTATCATGAACAATGTGTTTGCAGGCACATTGGACTCAGAGTAACTGTCATTGAAAGGATGGGATAGTATTCATTTACAGAATAATTTGAAACGTTTAGAATATGCAGTTTATTGACAGGTGCAACACAGGTCTTTCATAAGCAGATTTGCAACATTAGCAGATTTTCTAATAGTATCAATTTCATAAAATACTGTGATTACCTTTCTTTGGCTTTCTCATCTCATTTGATTAAAGACTATTCCTTGAATTCTGAGTGCTTCTCAACTCTCAGTTAGAGATTCCTTATTTAACACAAGATGAGGGTATCTCCATTAAGTTTTTTTTTTCTTATGAGACAAACTGCTTATTAAATGGGTTACTTAATATATAAAGGCAACAAAACCATTCTTGCTTATTATTTCCTCAGCTTTAAAATTGTTGTGCCAAACCTCTAAGTTTCGAATTTAGCATGGCAAGTGTCAAACACCACTGTCCAACCGTAAATAGAATCTATCTCAGCAGGTGTGGGTTTTCAGATGATACCTAGATACAGGTTATTTAACTTACCTTTTTTCACTTCCTTTAAATTAACTGAGTAGTTCAGCCTTAGTTTATCATTTGGCATTTTCAGTTTTTATGCTCAAAGCCATGTGTTACCACATTGTCCCTTATGCAGCTCTTCTGGTCCTCAAAAGACATTCAAACACAAAAGGCTGGAAACATGGAGATATAAAATTCCAACACAAACAGGGAAGTTGGAAAGTATCTACTGACTCCCCTGGACTCACTCAAACTGTTAGAGTTGATCTACCCATATATGTCAAAAAATAGTTTATCTCTGGGTTTAGGATTGTCTAGGAATGCTTGACTGTGAAGACTATACATATCTTCATGGTGATTTGGGCAATGACAGCAAAGAAATGGAATCAGAGTCAAGAAGCTCCTAGAGTATAGATTAATGTGAGAATTAGGCTGTGTAGGCAGAACAGTGGGTGTATAAACTGTAAGTATAGATGAAGTATAGATTTCTCTTTCAGTGTTGGGTTTGGTTCTGTTTGGTTCCCCCCTTCTCTCCCCTTGCCTCATTTTGGAGATGGGCTTGTTGCTTGGGTTTTTTTACTCTAGAAAAACAAAGCGGGAAGGATGTAGTTGAATGTGTCTTTGGCTCATCTAGTTGTGTTTATAAGAATATGATCTGTATTTCTCTGGATTCCTCTATCCCTTCAGACCCCTCTGAGTATCTGAAGGTATGTTTCTCTAAGAGAGAAAGGTAGAAACTTAAGAAGTTAAAATAAAATATCAGCAATTGATAGGTAAGAAGGTAAAAAAGATTTCTTTTTGTGTGTGTTTTGTGTTTGATTAGTGTGTCTGTTTCCCATGTAAAATTATTGGACTTTCAGACTTACTCATATTTTCAGTGATTTCCGTGACTTGCTCTCTCTGGAGTACTTGATATTATTTTTTTCTTCACTGAAACTCTTTATGGGTAATCGTATGGTTATCAGTGGTTTACAATTTCAAGAGAAGTTTAAATCTTTGTTTCTGTGTACTCACAAACCTGAAGTGCATTCTACGAAATATAGCTTATGACACATCCATGCACTCACTTTCCCTGAAAATTGGAGAAAATTTCTCTGCCAGTGAGTCTTTTCTTGTATTTTTTTTCACCTTTATACAGCAAGATATTAGTGCGATTCTCTTATCCTCCTCTTTTATTACCTCCATAAATGTTCTTAGCGCACTCTGTTTGGCAACAGCTTTTACTGCATGCTCAAATAAAAACGAGTAAGGAACAGCATACAAAGACAGTGTAATATCTTGAAGTGTGAATTAAGAACCTTCAAACTGATTTTGCTGCTTTGCTGTTCATGGAAATAACAGAGTATTTTAGTAGATGGCAGTATTTGCTTCTCTTATATACTTGCTTGTATGGTGAATAAGGGATAAAAAAATATTTCTGAGAGGATCTGTCCTGCCTGTAGTAGAATGTAAGGTTTTGTAATAATGAGCAGTAAAAGCCATATTTCCTTGTTAATTTTCTTCCCAGCTCAAAGTTATACAGATCTTCTATTTAATATAATTTTTGATCTTTTCTTGAGAACTAAAACTGTTAAAGGATATTTGCCTTTTGCTGGTATGGTATCTAGGCAAAAATAATCACAGATTAAACATTTCACTTTTTTTTAATACTCAGTTTCTCATTACTCTGCACTTGAGTATGTATTGTTAAACACCATGCCTCTGAATAACGTGTGAATGGTTATTATTGTTGTTTTCTTTTATAATAATTACTTCCATGAAGAGTTTTCTTTTTTATTTCTAAAGAAGGGATTGCATTGATCTTTTGTTTTGTAAAAACTTTTACCAGAACAAATTTTCTAATAAAACAAACTTTGTTATTTATCTCAAACAGATAAACTAAGAGTCTCTTATCATGATTAATTCTCACCAGTCTGAGTTAGGAATTCCTTTTGAAACCCATCTCCTTGACTTGTTATACAGAAACATGACTCAGAGTTTTCCTCTGGAAAAGAAAAATCTCACTAACTTTATTGACAGTGAAGTAAATGGCTGTGTCTATATTGAGATATGTGGGATACTTCCAGCTTGGGGTGAGCATTTTGCCATATCTCATTTCTCTCAAAGGCTTGAACCTCGGTAGCTATACATGTGGTTTTCCATGAGACCAGCACAAATTTTTCTCAGTGTCAACACCGAAAGTGGGTCTTTCTGTGAGTGACAATTTCTTCTGTGGTTGAAGGGGGTTAAATCAATTTCTTATGATTGAAAGAAATACAAGACACAATTCAGAGGAACTGAAATCAGACCATTGTAAACAGAGAGTAAACAGAACATTGTAAACAGGGAGTTCTGTGTAAGGTTAAACACTTACGTAAATGTTTGTCGTAATGCGGCATAATTGGGTGAGTCAAACTAAGTGTGGGGATCTTAAAATTCCAAAATCACAAGTGTTCAGAATTCATACTGTGAACTCCAGAAGTGCATTAAATCTTTTTGTAATGTCAGGTGGTCTGCTGTTTATCTAAGAATGTGCTTTTAATTAAGGATTACATCACTGTAGTAATGGGCATTTCAAAGTATTCAAACAAGTATTTGGAAATAGAAATTCTTGCAGATTTATAGAATAATGTTTATTTTCAGGAAGCTTAATGGTATCTGAGAGCAGGTGGAAAATTAATGTAGTTCACTTTAAATCTGGGAACAACTGGAATTTGAGTGCAGAGTAGAACTGTCTAGAAAATGGAGGAAAAAATACCATTCCGTTCCCCTCACACTCTACAAGTGGGATTATTTTTTTTTCCTTTAATGGATCTTTCTAAAATCTTCCCCTCATTCCTTTCACAGAGGACATAATATTCTTAAATATTCATAAAACTTCTTCACTTTTTTTTTTTTTTTTTTGGCAGAACAATTTTTGGTTTTGTAGTAATTGTCTTCTGGTTCAGCTTGTGTCCTCTGGCAGTTGCCACAACAATCTCTGTGGTTTAGGATGTTTAAAATACACTGTTGTGGTGCTTCTTCCATAACTGCTACCTCATTCTGCCAAGTTTATAAAGAGAATTTTAGAAATATAATGAGTAAATGATTTACTTCTTCCCATCACAATAGTTCTTTTTCACTGACAGTATGAATGAGTGAAAATTTAATAATTTCATTAGTTAACTAAATAGTTTAGTTTACTAAAATAGTTTAATTAATCTCAATATTCATCTCTTTTAATTACTCATTTAGCATACATAAGAACGGTATACATAATACACTGTGGCCAAGAGTTCCTACCCAATTACGTGGCAGATTAGGACAAACATATTGTGTATCTATTACATATTGATGTTTGTGCATGGGTTCTGTTTCTCTGTTCATTTTTCACTTTTGTAATCTGTGATCTAAGTGCCTGCTGGATCAGGGGCTGTATTTTATCTTTTTATTCTGTAGACCTTGATGGACTTCCATAGTGCTGTCATATGTGGGAAAAAAAAGACTTTTTGGGTTTTTTTGGATTTTTTTTCCCTGTGCATTACCAAAATTTATTTTACATTTAACTGACTTCAGCTGACAGCTGAAATAAAGTAGTTGGTGTTTCTATGCCATTTCTGTAGATATGAATTGTTAATTTTTATCTGGGAGGTAAAATGCATGCACCTAATTTGTTTTCTGAGGTACTTTTGTGAAGCAACTACTGAACACTGTATATAATTGATCATAAGTTGTTTTACAAAGCTTTTTAAAGTAGGTTATTTGAAATAGAAGACAAAATATAGAATTTTATAGTGTCTATTTTAGGCAAAGATTTTGAACTCAAAGCGGGAAAAACCGTATTGGGCAAAATACACAACTTGTCCCAAATGCTGTGATGTTAATTATAATCCCACTGGAAGTCACATTAGGCTGTGTTTCAATGCAAGTAGCTGTTCCCTGTCAGTATGTTTGATGCTTCAGCTGAAGCAGTTTTACCAAGTCATACAGTGTGCACTGTATGAGTGTCTCTGATAAGACTTCTTCCTTGTAGGGATGAAATCCAAAAATCCATGTCAGACAGAAATCAAAGGTCTCAAAGTTTGAAGGATTGATGGAAAGAGATTTTAATGAGTGTGAATTTCAATCTTTACCTTTATAAATTTGGCAGAAAGGGTAAGCATGAAATTCCTGGGTTGCACAGGAGACATGTTTGAAAATGAAGAGCTTAAAAAAAAAGTTTAAATGAAAACCGGGCATAACATTTTGATTGAAAGAAATACTTTTTCCATATTTTACCTGGAAATGTAACTCAGATTTTGAGGAAATTAGGTATATGACTAAATGAAACTGGATGAGATCCCCATTCCAATTACTTCTCAGTAATTTGTGTAAAATTTAATTGATTCTATTTAGGTAGCTATTTCTTCTTATTTAAAATACATAAGAAATCCCACCACACAAAAACAGCCTTACTAAATATACTGCCAAGTAGAAGACTCAAACAAGGGAAATGAGAAAATGTAGCTTACTTTTTCTTTTTAATTTAAGCATGGCTCACAAATATATTCTGTAAGGTGAGGTTAATTTTGTTAATGATCAGTTAGCCATATAAAAATAAACTAATTTTAATTGGTAATACTTCTGCATCCATATCTTTTAATATAATCCCCATTTTTTCCTGATAATTCTATTCTGATTTTTTTCCTGTTAAACCTAGCCCAATTTTTCTTTGCTAAAAGTTGTGTGCTTGTGCCATACATTGTATATTACCACTTCAGGAGCTAATTTAAAACTATGATGGGCAAATCATTGGAGTGAAAATAAAGGTAGTTGCTCTTTCTTCATGTAACACTATCAAATTAAAAGTGGGTAATAAAAACAAAGGAGAGAAATAAAGTGGAAGCTTATTAATCATAACAATTGGGTTACATAGCTACTAATTCCTAACCTGTTATTTGCCCCTTTCAATTATTTACTCTGAAATAAAAATGCAATTATGAAGCAAATAAGGGAAAAGAGTTGAAAAATTTACTGCAATGAGCAGACCTTCTTGGAACGGGTTATATGGTCTACTGAAGTAGGAGTTTGGTCCTTTTGATACTATGGATTTTTTTTTTTCAATTAATATTGCATTGAAAACACATAGCCTTATGATATTCTTCAGAAATCTATGATAAAGATGTCCCTTTTTTACATGAGCTTGGGCAACAGCATGCCTGTGCTTGGTGAGGTACAAAGGTTTCGTGGGTAGTGAGGGTTTGAAAAAACTCTACATGACACCAGCATAGTCTTTTCCCAGGTGTGATTTGAGAGAAGAGCCATTTTGTACTCAGCTGCAGGAAGCTAAAACTGGCAGTGGAGGCTCTTCATCCATGGAAATTCCCCTAGCTTGACTAGACTAGACAAAGCCCTGAGCAACCTGCTTGTGCCCTGAAGTTAGCTTCTGCTCTGAGCAGTTAGACTAGATGATTACGCCAGTTCTCTTCCATCTTAAATTATTTTACAGTAATAAAATTTTAAAATCTGGCATAATGGCTGGGCTCAGAGTACATCTTCCAAATGTGACAGCATCATGCCCACACTATTGGCCATAGCTAACTATTGTGCTTTAACTCTGACAGTTCAGATGTCTAAAAACTACTGAAATTAAGTACGGCAGCTCCCCACAGGCATCCCAGAACCTTTTGCTCTACAGTGACCTAATAAGAGACTTACTTTCCTTTCTTATTCCCTTCTACATTTTCATCTTCTTGAAAAAATGCTCCTGAAGTCCAAAGGTTGTAATTTTGACTGAAGTTTAGCTTCAGGTAATTACATGTGCATGTAATGCTCAGTGTTTGTGGAGCAAGCCTTGCTGTGGAAGTTTAAAAAAAAAAACAACACAACCAAATCCCGTAAGAAATTGTATACTCTTAGTTTTTTCCTTTTAGAAATAAGATTTTTGGAGAGATGAATACTTTTAGAGAAAAGTTTCCAAAACCTGTGATTGCAAATACCATGCCAGTTAGAAGTGTATTAGCCGCTATTTCTACAATAACAACAAAAAAATGAGTCTGTCCCGCTTTTGCATTTTATGTCTTGCTTTTGATGTCAGAGTTGTGAGTTGTTAGTAGCTGGAAGAGCCAAAAAATATGCACAGAAAGGATTTCAGCAGGTATGAAACAATTCTTACTGAACACTGACAAAGCCTGACCCTCCACTTTCTACTACCCATACGCCGCCATCTTTCCTTAGAGACTTTGCCAGTCTCCCTAAATGAGGAACCAAATGTGACAGCTCAGCTGATGGTGTTGACATTGGCAGCAGGCTTGACGGACGGCACCAAACCTTGCCGTGGCCTCTCTCCTGCTAATTAGCTGTTCGAAGGAACTCTGTGTGCCACAGGCACAGTCTTATCGGAAAAGGACATCTTTGCCATTCACCCTGACAGCTGTAATGCAGCTGTATGTGGAGCGAACTGAGCACAGAGGGGGAGGACAGGAGGTGGAGGAGGAGGATTTAGAGCAAGCGACAGCTCTGGTATCTTGCATTGCAGCCGCCTGGAGCTTTAATAAACAACTGGAATAGAGAAGAGAGAAGATGGAAATCGAAATTTATAAAATGGGAACATAGTTTAGGCATGAAACGAGGAAAATGGAGAGGAGGGGAACAGGACTGCCCTGTGAGGGCTCTGTGAGGCAACTGGAGCTATATGTTCTTGAGATTAGTGCAGGCTGAGGGATTTAACATACAAGCCATTGTGACTTTCTATGGGTTGTGCATGTCGATGGATAATAATGGGGTGTGATTCAGAAAGTCCCACAACTGAGCAAGTGGAGGAGCAACATGGGCTTGAATAATTTATTGAGGTGCCATAGATCTGATGGCTTTGGAAACAGGATGAGGGAAGGAGTTGAGAAAAAGTGCTTGCTGTTTGTTCTGAATAATTACAGGTGGGGAATGAGAGAATTTGAGAAAGTGCTTCTGCTGTTTTTCAAAGTAAATACTCTTGCTGATGCAGAAATTCTTAAGTGGTAAAATGTTGCTAGAATATGTTCTCTATAGGCTGCTTTGGAAGACAAGTCTAGCTCAGTTAAATGTTAACTACACAGTACAGAAGTAAAGGTACTAGAGTTGAGGATGTAGAAGATTCAATTGAAATAGTGGCATTTTCACCACTGTACTTTTGTTAGTTCCTGTTAGTTTTTGTTGACCAGTGGTTTGTTTTTTAAAGGACTGAGACCCCATTTTGGACCTTTTGTGATGGTGAACTATAAGTTCTAAACTTACTAAGCATTTTATAATACAGCTTTAGAGGGGCAATAGAATGCAAAATTATTTTCAAGGTTAAAGCAGGTTTGCCATTTTTCAAAAAGTTGATGTCATCTAGAAGGTAAAAAACCAGTTCAGAATAAATAAACGAAATAAGGATAACAGCAACATTCCCTTCCCAGAAGTTTGTCTAAACACTTTCTTTAACATTGAGCATTAAAAAAGAAAAAGTTATTACAGCATTAAATAATTTTCCTCTGTGTTTTATAGAAGCAGAAAGATTAAGATAAATATTTTGCTCACAATGTATCTGTCCTAGGCAAAGGTAAAGAGGGATAGATTGCCTGGAAAAGCTTGCTTGTAAAAAGCTTTTGGTATAATTTTACAACTGAGTGGGTTAGTTTGTGATAGCATTGAGATTTGCGATGCTCCTGCAAATTAATTTTTTTAAGGTTTTAACTTTTTATTGCTGATTACTTGTGGGTTTTACTACATGCAACTTCTCTTTTCTCTACTGACACATAGACAAAGTAGCTAACAGTGTCCTGCAGTCAGTAGTCAAAAGTGTTCCAAAGCAGATGTTTCTATTGTATTAGCAAAGAAACCACACATATGCTTACACACCTCACCAATGCTTTAATTTTTTTTTACATTTACTACCGTGCTTCTTATTACCTCTTATCCTGCACTGAAGAAAGAATCTCAGGTTGCCCAAAAATAACAGATATCAAAGATGATTTTAATAATTTAGACATATATATATAAAAAATCCAGAACAATTAGAAAATATGAACTTATACATATTCTCAATCAATACTTGCTCTACTTTATAGTGGGACTGCTCCTGTGACTTTTATTTGTGTGTATACAGTGTATCCTGTACCATATTTACAGAGACATGCAATTTGTTATGTGACATTCTGTTTATTTTCAGTCCTGATTTGTGAGGTAATCCCAATTATTATACTGAAAACTTTAGATACTCTTCGTAAATATTTGATATGCTTACATAACCTGAGGTCTCAGATTTATGTAAGTCTCATGACAAATGTGAAATCAATTTTTAGTGAAAGTAGTTTGCTCAGTAAAAAAAAAAATAAAAAAAAAATTACATGGTTTGTCCACTGTTTCTTACGTTGTTGTTATGTTTTTTTCTAAGTTTTAAACAAATTTTTTTAATGAGTAATTCAGGAGATAATTATATCTTTCACTTTTATTAAGGTTATGCAGAACCGAAGACAGTATTTGTAGGTTCTTGAGAGGTAGACCTTCATGTACTTTGTGAATTGCCAGTATTTTTGATATTGAAAAAACATGGGAATTTTAATGAACTAAAAGTCTCCTAAGGTAAGGTTTAGACCGAGTTGTGCCCAGGAGATGGACACAGCCTGCCAGTCATGAAGTGGTGACTTAGAAAGGCCTTTAAGGATTAATGTGTTTAATAGTCCTGCTGATGAGATTATGAGCTGAGTAACAAAAAGAGGAGAGAGGGTGGGAATTTTTAACCTTATTATACGAGGTAAAAAATAACAAATCAGTGAGGTAAAAGGAGAATGACAGTTTCTTTCATTCTGTTTTCACCACCAATTTATGTTGTTTCTTTACTGCTGTTGTGACTAAAAGGCAGCAGAACGCTTCTCTAGACACTGGCTTTTAGATGTATTTATGAAGAAGAAATATATCAGTAGGAAATACGATTTTTATTTAGCTTTTTTATGGTAGTGAGTTTTGTTTTAATCTGTTAACTTTTTATTGGTGATATTATGATAATCCACAAGCTACTGATGCCTTCTGCAGTCATAATCTTTCAGATTTCTTCTTCCTCTGAAATTAAAATGGTATCTCTGGATGCTGCAGATACAATCTGTTTGATGGCATGTTTATGTGTTTATGAGTTTCTAAGAGATGAACAGGAAGGAGTTGTTCAGAGAAGAACAGCTTTTCATCTAATATATCAGATATAGTGAGTGTACATTTCAGAATCATATGTATATGCATTTTCAATTTAAGTAATAGACATATATTAGGAACACAGTTTACAGGTGCATTAAATTGTGTGGGTTTTTTTTCAAATAATGTAAGTATTAATAAGCAACAGAGGGAAGTTTCTATGTCTTTTTTTTTTTTTTTCAAGAAGGTGGTTTTCAGGTTTGGTTTCTCCTCATTTATTTTCTCTTGTCTTCCATGTGCTCTTCCTTGCTCTCAGTCTCACTTTCTTTCACATGTTCTGCCCTCTTCCTGTGACACCTGTTGCGTGCAGTGTTGCAGTCTCTCACATGCATGCTCACTGCCTCTCACACTCTCAGGTGTGCTCTGTCTCTTTCATGTGCTCTCTTGCATGTAGTATCACTCAGTTCTTGCTGGCTTATCCTTACATGCTCACTGTCTCGCTCTCTCAGGGGCTCTCTCGCTCCCACACTTTCCTTTGATTGCATGATTTCTCTTACATTCACTCCCTTTCTCACTTATGCTCTTGCACTCTGATTCTCTTTTTTGCTCCTGTGCACTTTGTCTCTTTGTCTCTTTTATTTCCTTACTCCTCTCAAACTCACTGTTTCTTTTTTTTTTCTAAGGAAAATATGATCTTTTTGTTAGCCAGCGAATGGTCAGGTATTAGTGACACAAGATAGGTTGATCACCAGGCATAATACTGGTTCATAGTGCTTTATGAACCTTCTTAATTGGATTCACATGTGAGATTTTTTTTTCCTTCAAGGTGTTCCCTCCCTCTTCCTTCAACCCCCCCCCCCCATCCGTTCAATCACATCATTGCTCGGAGGCAAGAGAGCATGGGAAGAGAGAAGTGAAGCTCATTTACCAGCCCTGGTAGACATAAGCATCATTGTACCAATCAATCAACACATATGCTTTCCCACTGAGACTCCCATGTGACCTTGAGGAATGTGATAAATGACTTAGAGGATAGAACAGACAGAAGGTTTATGATAAACCAAAAAATTATGTTATTCTGGGTGATGAAGAAAAATAAAAATGAAGAATGAGGCTAGATATGTATTTGGCTTGAACAGGAGTTGATAAATTCTGTAACTACCTTTCATGGTACTGGCTGTGGTTAGAGTCGTTTACTGTCATGGTGATCAAGACTTCTTCAATAAACCTCACTGCAGTGTTTACAGTACTTCTTTTTGTGCAGTACTGCAATACTTTATGGCTCTGAGCCCTCTACTGTGGATGAAGTTTGTAGCAGTTATTGATAACAGATTCCAGAGGCAACATATTTCATCAAATTTATGTAGAGGGAAAATAATCAGCAGAGTGAATCGCTTAACCTGGATTGACTTGGCTGATTCTGAAATCTGCGGCACGTTAACTCAGTCATGAGAAGGTTATTATTAATCATAAATGTTTGATACATTAATAAGTGCAGTTACGATCTGGCTGTGGATACAATTTCAGCAGATTTTTAAAATCCATTTTTACGTACTCTATATGCTTTTTTTTTTTTAATAAAAAATTTGAAGCCAGAAATCTTTTTGTATCTGTTATGTATCTATGGATTGAGTACAGTATGGGAAAAGAGTGCATTTTCTTGCACCCACCAATGTGTGTCTAGTCATAGCAGAAAACAGTGTTAGGAGAAAGATCTTTTGTCACGTCATTCATTCTTTGTGCCTCCTTCAGAATGCAGATTGGCATTTTCATTACTGATTCCTCCCATTCCATTTT
>JAWWLV010000001.1:63414808-63431198 GCA_035041135.1 Platyrinchus mystaceus | reverse complement strand
CAATGTCATTTGAGAAGTTATAAGAAGGTAATACTTAGTGGAACGACTCAGCACTAGATAAATGAAGCTATTTTGCCGCTTTCCAGGTGCTGTTCTTGTTCACTTTCAATAAAAGTGCTTTAAGTGGTGGAAAAGAAATGTGAAGTTATGGAAACAAAATACAAAGGATGGTGGCAAACCAATGCACAATCTTGCAGGCTGTCAACCATCCATATTTTTCCTGAAAATCTGGAAAATGTTGGCCTCTCTCTCTCTTTCTGCAAAACTTATTTCTAGATTAAAGAAATGCTTTTAATTTCTAAGTCCTAAAACAGTTGTCAGTCTTCATTAATTTATTAATAGTTCTGCTCCCCTTCTTCCCCTCCCAGCCTTCAATATCCCCCTCCCAAAAAACCTGTGGAGGTGCAAATTATGGTATATGGCTACAAGTCTCCGGTCAGTACGACTAAGAGTTATTTTCAGTTACCATCTATCCTTATGAATACATGTTCTGCAGTTTCTAATACGGCGCTGCAGAATATTGGTAGTGTTGTTAGATGTTGAGAAATGCCATGTAGACATAACAAGCATTTTTCTTGGTTCTGGAACATGACTTAAAGTATGGTTATCATCTGTCTGTCATAAAGAAGATCAGTTACCTACTCTTATCCTTTCTGAATAATCACCTTTTTAAATGTAAATGTAGTAATAATGGTTATATGGTAATACAAATACACGAGTCTTGACATTACCTGCTACAATTTCCTGAGTTTTTCAACATGCTATGGATACAGTCTCAATGATACTGAGTAAAAGGGGATAGTAATTTGCAGCTACCATGCTCCTAATGTGTGCAGCTTGTCTTATTTGCCATGAGATGCACATTCCACCTGACATCAGTCATAAACTTCAAACACCTTTTCCAGGGCTGTTATTTTAGGTCTGCATAGGTTGTTTCTTAGAACTTTGCACTTCCTTTATTGAGTCTCATAAGTTTTCTGCTGGTCTACTCTCAGTTTTGTCCAGGTTTTTCTGGATTGAGTGTCTTCCATTTTTTAAGTCAAGCACTCACCCAACATTACTGCCATCTTCAAACTTGTTGAGAGTGCAGTTTGTGTCATCATCCAGTGTGTAAATTAAGTTACTAAACAATTTAGAATAACATATCAACCACTGGGATAATTTGCTTGTTACCAGCTGTTAGCAAGGTGCCCAGCCTTTGGTTTCATGTCAATACAACCAACCCTCACCCTAACTAGCAATATTTCCTTTCTAGTCCTTGTCTCCTCACCTTTCATATGAAGAAAGCATTTGATATAACATCTATAGGCTTGCTAAAGTCAAGATAGGTTGCATCCACTGTCTTTTGCAGCCAGTCATTTCATCAGAGGTATCAGACTGGTCGTATCAGATGGTCCAGCATGACTTACTATTGGTAAAACCATGTTGCACATCCCTATTTACTTTCTTGTCCTCACGTGCTTGAAAAAAAGGATTCCAGGAAGACATATCCTGTGATATTTCTGTAGTCAGGGGCCTATCTGAGGCTCATAGCATTATTCTCTGTGTCATTTTTTCTTGTCTTTTTAAGGATGAATGTAATGATAGCATTTTCACGGCCATCAGAGATCTCATGTAATTGCCATGGAAGTTATAGACAGTGGACTAAAGTCACATCAGCCAGCCCTTATAGCGCTCCCAGGAGAATCCTGTCAGATATTAGGGATTTGGATATATCCCTAAGATATATCCAAATATTTTCCATAAGCTTTTGTAAGTTTTTTGTTTGGAGAGAAGAATAAATCATTTCTTGTTAATTATGTCATAACTTCTTCTTCTTAATTTGATACATTTTTTTCTTTTTATATTGAGGTAAATTGATCTTAACAATTCCTTTTCACACTAAAACTGTTACCTTGAATGATATTGTGGATGATGTTCTGGATTCAAGAAACTGATTCTACAGCTCAGCTTTGCACATACAAATAATGTAATTTATGTGCTTTCTTCATGTGTAGGTTCTCTTTCTGTTACTCTACTTTTCTTTTGTCTTTCTTTCTTCTCCACTCCCCACCATGGCTGTTGTCTGTTGTCATCCTGGAATTTTATCATCAGGACTTTTACCATCTTGCCTGTGTTAGGTGTTTGCTTCTCCTTAACTGACAAGATAGACAGCCTGCAGGGCTTCCCCAGTTGCTGATGGCACAGAATACAGGTATGGCCAGCAACCAGATGAATGCTATCCATACAAATGTAATTAAATGCTCACAGATGCTAATATCCTCTTAAATTTTCTTAGTTGTCATAGTTCAATAATCCAGTGTGAAAAGATCAAACTCAAGGTTGATTTTAGATTAGATGCTGCTTGCTCTGGGTTTGTGTTCTCACTGCTAGCAAAATAGAATGGATTGATTTGCAAGGTAAGGCAGTGAGATTACACGTGTGTGGCATAGGGGCAATAAGCTGATTTCCAAGATGTCTGAAGAGACAACATAATATGAAGAGAAAACTGAAAAATAGTTTAATTTCACTGGAACAAGAAAGGAATTGCTATACTGAATGCATGGGAAAGGTTAAAACACAAAGCTACTAGAAGAAATGTGGTGCATAATACTATAAATAAAAAAATCACCTTGAAAATCTCAGTTTTGTCCTTTCTTCACCACCACTCCCAACCTCAATATCCTTTATAGTCATGGCAAAACTTTCATTATGGCCAACACTTGGACATTTTCAGTGTATTTCAGCATTGCTGGCATCTTTCCTAAAAGTGGCATTTTTATAACAAGACAAAAATAAAAGAGGAAAAAAGTGTCCTGTACACCCATTTCTCTGTGTGAAGGTTTCACGTTTGTGGTTTTAATGCAATTAATCAAAGACCAAATGCATTTGTATTCTCTGAACAGTTCAGGAATACTTTCATATTTTCTCGGTGTAGCAGTGTGAAATGGTGCAGGATGCCAATCCTAATAGTTCTGGGAAAGATATTGTTCATGCTAGGACAATTCTTATGGGTTTTGTTTTAGATGATGGATTGCACGTTCTCAGTCATTTGCAATCCACAGGCTTTACATGTGCTGTCTACATTATCAAATTTCTCACTCAGTTTGAAAACCACAGCATTTTAATTGAAAGGAATGCTTGCCCCTCCAGCTCTATCAATGTGGCAGTGTTGTTAGACTCTGAGAAATGGCCTTCCCAGTTCAGAAAAATGGAAAAATACCATACAAATGTTTTCACCCTTAGTAACCAATGGGGCTGAAAGGTGAGCTGGCACACATTCAAGTGCAAAATATCAAACAGTGAACCCTGCGCCACAAGAAACTTTTTAAAATTCACTGACTTGGAAGAGATTGAATATCTGAGGGCTTAGCAATGTCTAACAATGGTGTTATTCTCCCTAGAACTGCCATAGAAAAGACTTTCTCCTTTGAGGCTAGTTTCAGTGTACAACAAAGATTACTGGATCTGTTTCAGTAACAGAAGGGATCAGAGCAAGGGAATTGGGCATTTGTACAGCAGAAGTTCTAAGACCAGATTGGTGCAGGTCATCAAATGGTGATTAGTTTAGCTCAGATCTAACACAGTAAAACAAACCTCAGTAAGAAGTGAATGCTTTAAGGCCTTGACCCTGTGAAATGACTTAAGATAAGCAGTATGCTGGATTTAAAAAAAAATAGGGACTCTCTTGACTTCCATACTGCCTTTCTTAGTGTTTGAAAATAGTGCCTTTTCTAGTGGTCGGGAACTTACTTTTGTAATGGCAAAGTATACATGGTTTACACAATGTTTAGGCATAACTGCTGACACACAGATTTTGTAGGTAATGAATTTAACTTCACAGGCTGCTGGTGTTCTGGCTCTCTCCTCTTCTAATCCCTGTTCTGAGGGAACAGGAATTGTTCTTTGACAAGTTATTTGCACAGATGCTTTTGGAAAAGTTGAAAGCTTGTTTTAGTTGAGAGGAAAGAAGATCTGTGCAGATTTTGGGAAATGTGAAAACATTATTTAAAAGTTTCACTTTCCAAATACATTCATTATTGAATATACATTAACATTTCCAGGGTATATTCAGTGTTTCTCATTACAGCATTTATGAAGACATCAGTTTAATAACTATGTTTAGATAATAAGGCTGACACGAATTTGTGACACTGGCTAACAATGAGATTGAAATATATCTGGAAAAGAATCCGTTTTTGGACCTCCCCCTAAGTAATCCCTGGTATTGTACAATCTGAATTTTAATATTTGAAAATATTTAAAATTTGAATATTTAAAAATAAAAAAAAAAAGGTCTAAGTCAGAAGTTTTCACTTCTCTTTCCAAGTGCAATCTGAAATTTTTATAAGATTTATAGAAACATATTTACTCTAAAAGTTCAGTTCTGAGATTGTTTGGATGCAAATTGATCTTTCTGGAAAGAAAGGCCACAGTATTTCTCCAAGTCCAGTCACTTATTTGAAGAAGTGGTTGCTTGATACTATTCAGTAAATATTCAAGGCAAACAGTTTAAACTTGCACTGTTTCAGTTAATTTTCTAGACATATACTTTGAATAATTGTCACAGGCAAACCACTGATGGTAAAATCATTAACTTTTATGCCTGAAGGTTCTTTGATTTTGTTGTTGTTGTGGTTTTTTTTTTTTTGTTTTGTTTTGTTCTGTTTTAAATCAGGATTACTATTAATTAACTTAAAATAATGTCTTTATATAGACATATTTTCATTGTCTTTTCTGTGATTTCTCTCCCATTAGTGCAATGTTAGGAGTCATCTTGTAGGCCTGAAGAGCAAGCAGGTATAGTTTACTATGAGCACTTTGTTTTGGCTTTTTTTCCTTCTTTGAGTGCAATATAGGTATCTTTTATAGGCTTTATTGTTGTAGATGTCTGGTGAACCTTTTCTTTAATGGATCGCAAGGGAACTGTGTAGTGACTGCTTTGGCAGATGCTCCTAACCAAACCCTCTGGTTCTGTGGCTACCTGTTCTTTTTAACAACTTGTTTTCCTAAGTTTTAAAAAGTCGAGATCCTACTCGATGTGCCCCTTGTGGACTGATAGCCTAGCTTCCAATACCATAAATCATCAGATCATTGTTCCAGATAGTGAAAAAGTACTGGTGTTAGCTGACTGTATAATAAAGCTAGTTCTAATGGGAATTCATGTTCATCTCATGCTCTTCCAGTTCAGGAGAAGAATACGGAATGAGATACAGCTCCTGTCATATAATATTCTAGCCTTGTCTTTGATCTATCAGCATCAGTTTTGACCACACTACTGCCAAAAAGGCAAGTTGTGCTCTTTTCCCTGCCTCCAGCTGTCTGTTCCTGCCACCTCTCTTGTGTCAGCACTAGTGATTGTTCAGCTCTTCTGGGAAAAATAATAATTTGGAGAGGCAGGTCTAGTTTTTAGTCAGTTCAAGGAACTGACATAACTGGTGAGCTAAGTACTGACATAGCAAAGGATGTGCCCAGCAAAAGAGAAGAAAATGAGAGCTGTCTTTCTGGTGGCAGCGCAGTGTGAGATTGCATAAACCTTGATGAAAGTTTACAGAATTAAAAAATTAAAAAGGTTTGGTTAGGATTTGTGAGTATTTGCTAAAATCTGGAGTTCAACAAATGGCAACTGCTTAATTCTGTTGGTATGTGCCCTTGTACCCTGCCGTGTTTTGTGCATTTTCAGTTTTAGTGGTATCTCAGGATTTCTGGGAACAAGCAAATTAGATAGTCGGGTTTGTTTTTCTTTATATATATTAATGTATGCTGATGCAATTCTTGATTCATTTGTATGTAGGATTTTTAAAGGGAAAACTAAGACTTTGCTTTTAGTTCTGAATGTGCTGAAGCTCAATTTTTTTCTGGTGAAGTCAACAGAAGGAAAAATGCAAATTCTCTCTACTACTCTTGATGCCTTCGGGTGGTACAGTTTGTTTTCAGAGAAGCCTGGTTGTCATGGGCGACACAGTGGGAAATGTAGTGTTTTGAGCTAAAGACATTCTGTAGCATCTTCTGTTGAACTCTGTAATAGTGAGACTATCACTGTATGGACAGAATACTAAATAAATATGTTGTTACTATTTGTATCAATTGGACTTCTTAAACTTGTGTTTTGTTTGATTTGAGTTTGGTGGTTTTTTTCAGTTACTAGATACTTAGAAGTAATACTGAAGAGTCCAAAATATGTGTGGTTTGAGTCACTAAGTAGTAGTCTTTAGAAAACAACAAATTAAAAACATGCCATAAAGCCTCACAGTTGCCTCTATAGGAGAGTTTAGCTTTAGCTAATTTCTTTTTACTCGTATGATCACTTTTATCTGTTGTTTAAGAAATTATCTTGCATAGATATGAAATTGTGGATTTCTAAATAGCTGTCAGGCTGATTTTCAAATAATCAGAAGCTGGAAGAAAGCTTGAGGGATGCTTGCTTATCTTTTGCTTTTTCTAGGACCAGCATGAATTTTTTGTAAATTCGGGTGTGGGATCTCTTTTCTGAAATAAAGAACTGCCTGTTCTTTTTTTTTTCTTTATTTCTTTCTCTAGAGAAATGACCAATTCTGTATAAAGCACACAGGAAATTACATGTTAGTTTTAGACCTGTGAAGGAATAAATCCATTGTAGATCCAGATAACTAGATGCTCTTGAGTTTGTACTCGAGTCATTTCACAAAAGTTGTTGAGGTGGCTGGACACAATACACTGAGCCAGCCAGGTCCTTGACCTGAACTGATAGGGCTGTGCCTCTGAAGGTCATCTGATCCAACAACCTACTATGTGTCACCTGGCACATTCAAATATTGGAATTACTGTCTCTCAGGCAGAAATATGATGAGATAGACTTGTCTTAGTCATGCCACCTAGTTATGTTGTATACACCTGAAGTGCGTACAACACTGGACCTGGAAGCTAGGCAGTTCTCTTTCTGCAATTCTGAAAAAATCTGACTGAATCTGTTGTAAGTAGGACCATAGTACTTACTGTAGAAGTTGTCATTTACTGATGAAGTAGTAAATAAAGGATTCTAACTTGAAAACCACACTAGAAAATTTTGAAAGTGACAGCATCTTCCTTTTGAGTACTCAATCTTCGCAGAGGAATTTAAATTTTCAAGAAACTTAATGTTGAACTTTAGCTCAAATTTTCAAGTTGTTTGTTTTCGACTACCGAGGTTTTCCTCCAATCCCCAATCAAATGAAGGCCAGGAATTTCATTATTTCCTCCTATTTACCCAAATACAAAAAAAAAAAAAAAGTAATATATGTACATAAAGAGAGGGAACGCAGGGTGACCTGCTGTGGTGACCCATTCAAATAAAAGCTGTGTGGGGAAAAAAAGATTTTTGATACACTTGGTAATTAGAATTTGTTTGGGGAGCAAAAGCAATTAATTGATGGATCCATATAACTGATTTGAAGAACTTTTTGCAATACTACTGCAGTAAATTCTTTTTTAAAAAACATAATAGACAAAATTTTTGCAATTAAAAAAGTTAATATATACATTTCTCTTCTCTGTCTTTACCTTCTAACATGATTTTCACAGTTTCCTTCAGCCTTCATGAAATTATTTTCTTTTGACACTAAACTGCCCATTTGTACTTTAAGTTGAAGAGGTTTTTGAATTATTTTATTTTCCTAAATTCACAATTTAGAAGATTCTGTATAATTAAATATTGGAATTGTATCATAGCACTACCTGCAGTTTACTTTTGCAAAATCAGACTCAAGTAACTATCATGGTAAAATGTATTTTAAATTAATTGATATAATATTTTCTTAAGATAATATTGAATTTTATGAAAATACATAAGCAGTTATGTTGGATTTCAGAGTTAAGAGCCTCAAATATCTTGCTATGTTATCAGCTGCTATATTGCATCAGAGGATTCTCTATCACATTGGGGAATATTGGATTTGCACTAGGACACTGAATGTCAATGTAATATAAAACTTGCACAACTGGTGGTTTTTAAAGCTGTTAATATAATAGACTAATTGAGTGAATTATTTTTATGTTTTGTCAGTGGCCTAGGATTAATGAAGAGGCTCATCTTGGCTTCTTAGACTGAAACAAAGTCACTGAAATGTATCATCCTGGTTAGTCCTAGTTCTATATGATTGTTTTAGGCAAAGGGAGGGAAAGGAAGATTCATACTTTGTTTCTCTGTGTTTTTATGCTAGCTGTCATAGAAATGAGTGATTTAATAGATCTCTAATTTTCACAGTCTAAACAATCTGTAAATGGTGGGGATTTTGAAGGACTTTTTCCTCTTCTCTGAGTATTTCACTACAGGAGGGATGGCTTCATGATGACTCTGAATTAAAGAATAAAATTTGTTGTTTATTTTAGCATAGTATTGCTAATTGTTAAACAGCAGCCACGTAAAAAGTAAAAATTTTAAGTGAAATAAAAACAACGTAAAATTTCAATTCAGCCCCAGAAGTGAAACGGGTGACTGATCCATCTTTGTAATGGCAAGTCATCTTTATTTGAGGATCAAAGGAAGGACTCTGTTTAGGATGGCTCACTCACCTTTTCCATTTTCTTGTTTTCCCAAGTAGGACATAAAACTTGCAAGTCAGAAGAGGTGAGTTGTGTTACTTATGATTCTGGTTTCAGTAAAAGATATTGATAAGTGGAAACATCATCGAATATATTCAATACAATTATGTAACATAAATTTCCTCTAAATAAACTGTGAGTATACCTGTAAATGTAAATTTCTATTAATAGCCATAGTTATGACTGTGTGCTTTCAAAGAAAATCCTAGAAACCATCAAAACTACCCAACATTCCCCTCCCAAAAAACCCCAACCCAAACCCAAGCACACTTTATTTTTGCTTGCAGTAATCAAACTTAGAAAATTTATATTAAAATATTCCATGAAAGATATTGACTACAGATGGAAAATTTTGAAGAACAGTGAGTTAAAATAAAAACTGTTTTGGAAATAAATAAAAAAAAATATATTAGAGAAAAATCTGTTTTCCAGCTCTATATAATTTAACCCAACAAAACAGACTTTTCTCTTACCTTGTATGTATCATATCATAGTGTTAAGGAAACCTGTTGACCTTCTGAATATCTTAGTAAGCAAATACTTCCATACAAACTGGAAGGTGAATCAAATCAGCTAACTATCTGATGGTATGGAAAATTTCTTTGAACAATTATAATAAGATTCCTCTTTTTGATAGCAAAATGATAGACACCTGTGCTGGGCTCTGTCTATAGCAAAAGGAGCGGCACTTCCAGAGAGCAGATCAACATAATAGAAGTTGGAAAATTGAGTTGGAGAATCATGTTTCTACCTTTGCCAGTCATATACTATTTGACTGTAGGGACTTGGGCACCCTTAAATTGGTGTTAATGGTTAGTTAATTGGTTATTAATAGTTGGATATTCAGCATACATAGATTTCATTTTGGGTTTAGGTTTGGTGGGGGATTTTTGGGTGATATATGAGTTCTTTTTTTAATGGTTTCAGGAGGGTGACTAGTTTAGGACACCATCCAAATTCTGGTGGACTTCAGACACTTTGGATGAGACCTAAGATGTCTGCTCTATATAACTGTTAATCTACTCTGTTTTCTTTCCAACATTCCCTGTTGACATACTGTCAAAATGAGGGTTTGTGCCATTCAAAGGGTTGCCACTTTGAAAACTAAAAGCAATCACTGCACTGCTAGACATCTTTTAAAGATGAAATTCATTTGATGTTGTGGTAGCTATAACCCTAACCCAGCCAGCAGTAAATACAGACTATTGAACATATGCTTTCCTGGCTAGTAGTCAGACTTCTTCAGCAGAGATTCTTTTATGCATACACCCCCTTTTGAGCTAATGGAATAGTGACAACATGTTTTCTAAAGAAAACCTGTGTATGAGAAAATTGCTTAGACATGCGTAATCATTTTTCAAGAAGCTGTCAAGGATTTGTATTGATGCTTGATGGTATGTTATTAACATGCTTACAAAAATAATTTAAAGGCAGTAGAGCAGGGCTGTTTATACTATTTGTGGTAATATTACCATTACTAATTACATTATATTGTAATACTTACTGATACAAATCAACCCCTGGCAATGACAGGATTAGTGTGGGATGGTATAACAAGCTAACATTTTAGACCTTTGAGTTCAGTTTGACATTATGTTGTTGAAAAGTGTTTTTCATCTTGTTTAAAGTGTATGGAACATGTTTGCTATGCAAATTACTGCAAAGACAGCATTTTTCTATTGACTTCTGTTTTTACTTTAGGCCTAGCCTTTGTAGAATTAGAAAAAAAATTAAGAGATTGAAGACTATATTGTTTGTTTAAAATGTTAGGTCTTGTTTATGAAGAAGCACAAAGGGGAAGGTGTCATTTCTTTTTTTATAAATATGGAGATAATGGATGACAGTGGGATCAGTAGAGATCAGATATCTAAGGGTATGAATAAGCCCTTAACTGATTAGGTAAGCAAATGTGTTAATTGTATTATTATGTATGCAATGGGTTAAACCTCAACACAACCCCTTCCTCTCCCTCTAGTATTAGCATCAGTATAAGAACTGGGAAAAAATCTGTGGCATTCAGAAGAGAAAATAAGATTAGACTTACTAGAAACAAGGTATATGAATAATTGAATAGAAAAGTCTGTAGCAATGTAGGTTCTTTATGTAAATCTTGACAAACTATTTTTTTCAGTTTGTGAAAGGGAAATTTACTAACAGTGGGCTCAGTCAATCATATCCTAGGCATTGTAATTAGGGTAGTTTCTGAAGTTTATTTCAAGCATTGCTTTGTTTCTTTGATATCCTGGCGGTCTTCATAAGGATTAGTTTATTACCATTCTTTATAGAGAGAAAAATAAACCGATCACATTAATCTCCTTGTAATTTTCTTCTGACTATAGTCAGAAATTTACAGTTATTTCTTTTGAATGGCAACAGTATTTAACGGTACAAACCTCCTCCTCAATGAGGGCTGCTACTCCCTTCTTCATAACAGACTTCATGTGCTATCTGTGCAAACCTTTACCAGAAAATCTCTCTATATATATTTATTCGCAGAACAGATTTGAACTTATAGAATTCATGGGATTGGAGTCAAAGCATTAAAATGGGGAAAAAATGAGTAACTATAATGCCAAATTATTCAAAGTTGAATCATACCTACTTTTGTGATTTTAGTAAAATGTAGCTTTTAATGACTAAGAGTCTTCCCACCATACTAGCATCCTCTTCTGAGATGTAAAGGATTGTCCTGTGCGACATAATATGTTCTCTGAGAGAAGGAGAAAATGAAGGAGAAATTCATATATTGCTTTTAAAGAGAGATTCTATTCCCCTTCAATTTTTTGTTTGTCTGTGGGATTTTTGGGGGTTTTTTTGGTGGTTTGTTTGGTTTCTTTTTTGTTGTTGTTGTTGGGGTTTTGTTTTGTTTTGTTGGTTTTTTTTGTTGTTTTGTTTGTTTGTTTTTAGCATACTGTCACTTAGCATTTAGAAATCTCTGGAGAGTATAAGAAGTGTGCTCTTTTTTTCACATTGCATGTAATTTGCTAACTTACTATTGCTGCTATTAAACGAGTCTCTCCCTTGGGTATTGCTGTGTGCTCATACAATTGACCTTTCTGTAGTTTCACCTGAAGAGTTTCACCGTCATGAGGGATGATACACAAACCCTTATCCTCCACTTTTTTCAAAGTGTATCCTCAGAACAGGTGCAATGCAATGGACAACAGTGCAAAGAGTCAGTCAGTGTTGGTCAGATAGTGGTTTGAATCTTTGATCTTTTTGACCTTAGTTACCAGTAAGTAGTTTATTTGTGTTTTTAATAAATAAATCACATCTACTTTGAGCTTAATTGAAACCACAAATTTATTTCAGGTAGTCGTGATCCACACAAGCCTAAATAGTAGTCATCTGTTTCTCAGGAACCACACGTTATTCTTTGTCTTTCCTTTGCCTTTGAGATGAGGGTAGAATACTTCACAGGTCATAATTCTAGGCAACACTGAAGAAGCAAACAACCACAATAGTTTGATATTTGCAGGATGATAATATAATCTTTTATGGCTGAAACCAGTTATAAACTCTCATGCTTAACAGTCAGTCCAGATCCATTTCAGTCATAAAGATTTGTACTGAACTAGAAATACAAAGAGGTATTTAATTAATAATTGGATGATGTTGTCCTTATATGTGGATTGCACCTACATGTCTGTGTTCAAAATAAGATAGGAATTCTGCTGGAATTATATATTCATACCTTATATATGATAAAGTTTTATATCTGTCGAATGGTCTCACATCAGAAGATCAGCACTACTTAGACATTATATAGGCAGTAAGTAGAAGACAGCAATGAGTTGACTGTAGAATATGAAAGGTGAACTTCCTGTTATGTTTGCACTGTCTTTGCAGTGTTACTTCCTCCTTACATTTAATTTTAACCATTACTGGTCAAGTACCAGAGACTTATTTAACAAAGAAATCTGGGACAAAGGTAGGGGATATAGGTCTGTGAGGCAATAGTGACTAAGAGATGTGAGTCTTATTAGTAAAATTTTTGATACTGTAGAGTATTATGTTGCAAGTACAGAGGTGTGGGGGAATACACATGCTTTAGGAATCAAAACTGAATTATGAAGTTTCTTTTTTCTTTCTTCTGATGAGGTGAAATTTCTGTCATCTCCAGGACATTTTTGTTGCTAGATTTTTTGTGTTCTGTATTCGCTGCTAACAGCAGTACAGGTAGTTTCTAGACTAGGTTTAAAAAAAAAAAAAAAAAAAAAAAAAAGGAAAAAAGGAAAAAAAAGCAGTGAAAATGTATTCCATTTCTTTGACAAAATGTTCATTTGTCTTTCTGAAAACATGCTTACTTGCTATACAGGAAAATAATTGCATGACGTGAACGTTTTAGTTCTAACACTGATATTATATTCTTTATTTCTTTTTCATTCTTTAAAAAAAATACAATTTGTAGAGTAAAACTCTAAGGTTTTACTTCATCCTTTGGAAAGTTACTTTGCCTATGTGTTTGGTTTTTTTTTTTGGTTTTGTTTTTGAAAACATACAATATTGCTTATCTCTGTAACTGATGTAGTTACTGCTTTTACTTCCTAATGTTTTTTTCCTCTTCCGTGATGAGAAACCATTGCCAGTAAATATTATTTATTTAATATTTTTCTGTTTATTTTCAAGTCCTGTAAATTACAGCATTTAAAAATAAAGGAAAGCTGTAGGCAAAAGAATGCTGAAGTAAATTTAGACCTGTCCAGCTGGCAAAGAAGAGAACCCAGGGAGCTGGCAAGGACTTTTAATCTGGTGCTGCTTCTTCAATTACATGTTTACTGTGGAGGTACTTTATGTGTATATTAATGTGTCAAAGTGCAAATCAGTCCATCATCCTTATTTCTCTTTTCTGTCATCTGCTGGCTCTTTTATTTCTTCATTATAATTAAAAGATCAGTAGTTCATTATGCTTGAATTCTTCATAAATGAAGGGAATTTTAAAGAATCTTCACAAATATTACGTTATCCTCACAGGAGAATATAATCCTGTGTAAGAATCCATGCAGAACTGTATCATTGCTAGACTGTATGCTGGTGTATTGCAGCTGCTCTCAGGCTCTCTAAATGAACAATTAAATGCTGTGCTGTCCTGTGAGTTCTCTCATATATATACACACTACTATGCTGTTGAAGAGAAAAAGTGAACAAAGGAAATTATCCTTGCTAAGGTCTATTAATGATCAGCCATAAATGAGTCTCATAGTTTTTCTTAGGACATTGTTGTTAGCACTACCTGATTTGATAGATTATGGTATGTATTTATTTTTATTTCTATGCAAGAGCCTCCCAAAATATTTCAGTAGGATAAAATTGAGAATTATGGTGGGGTAATAATGTTACTATATTACAGCCAAAATTACATTACATTCTTTTGAATACAGAAATTTCTTGCTACTTTATGTTGTGTCCTTGGTTTTTTTTAAAAATGTATAATTGTCATTTTCCTGAAATGAGTGACCAACAGTCAGCAAAATGAATTTATTGAGGCACACAAGAAAAAATTTAATTTTATTCCTCTTAGGCACTGACATGTCAGACATATGTTACAGGTTGTGTGAGACTCACTAGGAGAAATGGGCATTGAACCTCAGGCCCTTAACTCCTTGTTTGCTGGGAGTGAGAGACATGGCTGTTCACAGCCCGTATTGGTCTCAGTTTCAGGGAGATTTGCCTGATTAGAAAGTTTGTGTACATGCATTTCAGTTGTGTGATTCAGAGAGCTTCACTTTCACAGGCACTGTGCTGCAATATCTGTCGGAACTGTTTGAGGAGGCCAAAATTAAAGTATCAGGTGTCCAGGTAGCCAAGGTTCTTCAGAATGGAGGTTTTACTTGTGAAACTGAGCTAAACTTTTGAGGATTACAAAGTGCAGCAGGCTTTCTTCCTCAGGCAAGGTTATGAATTCTAGTGTCTGTATTTTTTTAATATATGATCCTAATGGAAAAGAAGAGGAAAAAACTAAGAAGTTTGATTAATGGAAGAAGCCTAGAAAGAGCTACGTATGAGAACTGATCTCGAAGCTCTTAGGCTGGAAAAAACGTCCCATTAACTTTAGTGGGAGTTTTGACTGCACAAGGACTTTCAAGTTCAAGTGCTTTCTTGTTCATTAAAGGATAGAAGGTAATTAGAAATAAAGCACAGAAAAGATTTTATATAGTATTGCTTTTGTCAGCTGAAAAAATCCATATTATTGTAGGAGTTTTAGGCTAATCTTCTCTCTCCCTTTCTTGCATAAAATGATGACACAGTAGGTTGTTTTCATTACCTTAGAGGTCTGTGCTTCTATCTGTTCATTTTATTGGGAAAAAGCAATTGGCAAGTTTTTTTTCTGTTATCTTCCTTGCTGTTGGATTGCAATCTCATCTTTGATGCTGACTTTGTCATTTCTCTCTTCCATCCAAACTGTTTAGCTCAAGATATTCCCATAACATTTTTGTTTGTAAATGTTGGATGATAAATGAAATAAAAAGCTACTGTGCATTATGGTTGAAAGATTTTGCTGATGTCAGCTCGTGAAATAGAAGAACAGTTGGAAAGAAAAAGATAAAACTGCACTAAGTTTTACAGAAACAAATCTTGCATGTTTTATAATATCTTAAATTATGGTGACTTTTGAACAACTTTTAGGGAAGAAGCTATATATTCTTAAGACCTCTTGAATCCAACCCTGAAGTTTAAACGTATGGCAGTTATGAGCCATTTCAGGAATCATGGATTTAGGTCATCATGTGATGGGAGTACTTTCTACACTGACCTCAGGTACAAGGGACTAATCTTCTGTTAGAACTTCATACTTTGTAATACTTAAAAATAAATTACAACTACTTTTCTTCCTCTCCTCTGTATCAAAGCCTTTTTTTCCTCATCTTCTAGCTGTAATTTATTTGTGTGAAGAGTATGGTCGAAGTTTAATTCTCATTGGAAGTGCCACTGGAAGGCTGAGAGTGGGAATTTCTTTCTGTGCTGATGGGCACAGGGAAGCTGTAAAAAATGGCTGGGGATCCAGGGAAGCTATTGTGAATATGTTGCTTCCCTGATTCTCTTTGCTGTCCCTGCAATACATGGTGATCTTAACCATTCCCAAAAGCAAGGAAAAGTGAGAAAGACGTATTTCACTTCTGATGTATCAGTAGTCTGCATTTTGTAGAAAAAAGGCATTGTATTTTATGATGCCATGAATGTGTCTTTTCAATCTGCAAATTGTTACATGAATGAGATATTATTTCTGCTCATTCCTGTTTTATTTTGATGGTCTCCCTAAGCTTTCAACTAGCAAACAGAATGGGAGAAACATTCATTATTTGTTGCGATGGAAATTTGTCTTGTGATTCCTTTCCAATTATTTTCAGGTAACTACTTACTATTTCTGCAAAGGCGACTTATTTCAGTAAGGGTGACTTTCTAACAACTAAGGAGGTATTAGGTGATATGGACTTTGCTTTCAAAAATTCATCACTTTATCAAAGTGGATAAAACTGTGCAATATACATTCTAAAAAGAGAGTCTGGTCCACAGGGACTCTTTCTTTGTTTTTTTTTACCAATTTAATTCTATTGCCTCTGGGTAAATTGCTCTTCATTTGTACTCATGTAAATGAGCGAAACAATCATATGTAAAGAGATACAGGCAGTGGGTTTACCTTACTGGTAAGCTATCCTTAATATTATCCATGGATTATGTAAGTGCCTTTTCATTCAGAGTGTAAGACCAAGTAATGTTTCTGCTTGCTTAAGACCAAAACCATTTCTGATTGCTTAAAGTGTTTTAATTTTGGGGGTTTGAGTGTTGTTTTCTTTCTTTCTTCCTTTTTTTTTTTTTTTTTTTTTTTTTTTTTTTAATTTTATTTTAAAAA
>JAWWLV010000001.1:63387539-63414708 GCA_035041135.1 Platyrinchus mystaceus | reverse complement strand
TTGAAGATATTCAGAAGCTACATGGACATGGTCCTGGGCAATCATGTCTAGGCCTCCCCGCTCTTACCCAGTTCAAAAGTAATACAAATCTCACCCTCTTTTTTTTTTTTTTTTTTTTTTTTTTGGAATTTTAGAGGACAAAGAAGGGACTTCCTGAAGTTAGTTGGAACTGTGACTTCAAATATCAGAGGAGAATACATTTGCTAGATAAAATACTTAGGATGACTTTTTGCTTTCAAGGGGATTTTTTGGAAAAGCTTTCAGAACTGTGATACAATTCTCAAAGAACACAGAACTTGTGTAAAATATCCGAGGTACCTGTTGGGAGTACTTTGGAAGAGACATGTGTTTTCCATTACAAGTAAAAGTACTATTTGATGTAAAGTTTTGTGAGGATTTTGCTCACTATACAGTGGTAAAGGAGCAGATGAACCATTCTGTACAGAATACTAATGTTCTTTCTGAATATGGTGCACAGAGTGCTTGCTTGCAATTTGGGCATATTACTCTACAGAGAATGGATTTGAAATTGTCCGACTTTCCAAAAAACATTACTCTTAATGTAATGTTCTCTCTCTGGGAAGCTTTTGTTTCTCAAATAAAGTAGAACAGTGCAAATGCCTGATGCTGGGTTGATACCTGACTTTCTGACTCTCCTTCCAAATGCATGTGTTGCTCCAGCTCAGATAGTTCAGAATTATCATGGTACTATTCTGCTCTCAGCTCAGTTCCTCTAGGAGTGGGCAGATTTGAAGGTACTGCAAACTTGGTTACCGACCTAACTTTCCCTCCACAGTTCTCTTACAGTCACATATGCAGAGTCTTTATGACTCTAGTCCTCAGAGATGTGATATTTTGGGGTGTCTGACTATTGTACTCAGGAGGGAACCTGAAGTTGTACATAGTGCTATTTATATTCAGCAGTTAGTAACAGAGCACGAACATCCATTAATGCTTCCACATTAAACACAGCTTTAACTGCAGTTTTAAAGATATGATGGTTTTGCTTTTTAGAGTCTCGAGGTTGATTAATAATATCTTAATAAAAAGCTTAATAGTGCATTAAACTGAAAAAAAAAAAGTTTCTTCTTATCATGAGACAACTTGGTAGTTCACTAAACAGAACAATAAAAACCCTCTGAAAATCTGTTGCCTGACTGCAGCAAAATGTTATACAATCAGCCTTCAGAAACCACTGATGTTTGATATAGCATTTTAAATGTTAGCACCCATATGTTTGGTAACACTACGCTGTGTCTTCTGAAGTTTGTGAACCCTAATAAAAAGTTATTTATCTGTCTTCAGTAGAAATTTGCTCACATTTTTCTTTCTGTATTACCAATATTGGGCCATTGGGGAGGTGGGTAATCTGAAGATCTGTAGCAAGAATGACACATCTTTTTTATTTAAATATTATTGCTTTTTAGGCACTGAATTTTGGAGATATGCCGAAGTACTTGTGGGAGATTTGGGTACCTGACAAACCATGGGTGGTAAGATATCAGATCCACTGAAATAAATAAACATGTAATTTTTGAGATAGGTATTTTGGGCCCTGAAGTATTTTGTCACTGAAGTCAATTGGCGAAACTCCTGCAGGGCTCATAAGAAGTGCATTACTTGGAAATTTATGCAAGTGTGTTTCCATTCTTTTCAATATTGTCACGCTGGTGTAAAGTTGAAGTAATGCCTGTAGTGAACTAGAACTCTGCAGTAGCATCTGACAGGGAGAAGAGAGAATTGCTCGTCTGAAGTTTATGAGACCAATTCTCTTATCTTTAGACAAGTAACCACAAGCAAATGGTTAGTTATTGCCTCTCAGCGCAATTAGTGGTCCACAGATGGACCTACTGAATAGTACCTTGCTCCAGGCATCCTCTTGAAAGTCTTGTTTAGCACTTGCCCTCAACTCCAACCCAGAAATTGAGTCTGGCAGATGCTGTCTCTCCTCCACTATCAGAGTCAGTAATCAGAGAAAAACTAGGGTTCAGTGCTTTGATTTCTAAAGCCCTGCATTAAGGAGGAACCATTCAGATGGATGCTTTCTTTGCTGTGCAGAGCACCAGTCCAATCTGTCGGTTTCCACACTGGATTTTGTGTGAAATAAAGGACTGTAGAATCTTTCTGTACTTTTTAAAGAGAGTGTCTCCAAAATTAACACCAGAAAACTCCATGTAGAAGTTCAGAAATTCCTATTGTTTAAAGGTTGAAAGTAATAAGTGCAATTTAAATTTAATTGCATTTTATGATATATTTAGTCACAATTGTTCAACTATTAAAACTAAAAAATGACAGTAAAATGTTGTTTCCTTTGTAATATAGGCCTCAATCCCCAAAACTAAGCACTTTTTGGCAATGGTTTTAAGCTACATCAGAAGAAAATTTCCTGGAAACTCGAGTTTCCAGTATCAGTTATTAAATTTAAAACTACATTTTCTACCTACCTACTGGGTGTTTGAATTTTTAGACTTAATAGAATATTTTAGCTTCAGTGTAGGCATTTCAGAGATTAGGGCATTGCTTTCAATTTTTAAAGTGAAAAATAATCTGAATAAACTTTTTTGAATCTCTATAAATGTACTATAAAATTAATATAGATTAAAAATTCTAATATCTATCTGTCTCTTTTCTAAAGGTATAGATTGGGGTGGTTATAAATTAATTCATTACTACAAGAATTTTGAAGGAAATTTTCAGGGAAAAACAGTCATTATACCTAATTGAGACTAGGTAATTTAAAGTAAACACAGTAATAAGTGGGATTCACGGTTGGACGAGATGATCATTGTAGGTTCTTTCCAAATAAAATATTTTACTCCATCCTATTCAGCACCAGACACTAGAAATCAATGTGTCTATAGGTATATATAAAATATTATTACGGTGATAGAGAACGGATCATCTTGAGGTGGAATCAGGCAATGGAAAACCATATGAGCCTAAAAGTGCACATACGTTCTTAGCTCACCTTTGGTATATATTTTTTTGTATAAGTACTGAGTACAGTGTTTCATCACAAACTGTCAAATCTAATATTTTATTTTATTGTGTATTAATTTTAAAATAAAAAATCCTGGTGTACTTTTTTATGTAAATCTGTAAGAAAAATACATATGTAATCCTTCATGTCTGAGTCCACTTTTTGGGTGAAAGTATATTATCTATACGTCACATTGTAAAAGCTGGTCTTTTAAGAGTTATATGTGTTAGAGAAATGGTTTTTAGGAAATTGGATGTTAATTATTAGAAAGAAAGTTCTAAAGTAACTGAACAGGAAGAAAGTTCTAAGCTTTTAAGCTAATTTACGGAAGATTCTATGGAAGTGCCTCAGTTTTTCCCTAAGAATTGTTGCTCTTTGTCAGACTAATTTTTTTTCAGCTGGGTTCAATACTTAAAGAGATTTAAACAAAAGGATAAAGTGTTTCCCATGCTTGTTCTAGGTTTTAAAAAACTGAAAAATTTATTCTCTTTACCAGCTGATAGTGGGCATGGAAAATGTTTGTTTTTTTGGTTTTTTCTTATAGCTCACAACTAGCTAGCTAATCAGTTTAATTAAAGGGGTTTTTTTGTACCTGGGAATGTTAGGCTTTGAAAAAAATCCTCTAACCTGTTACTTATGGAAAGCATTTTAGATATTTTAATTTATTTTTATCATTTTTATATTGATAGATGTTCATAGTCTGAGAAATAACTGTGTTGATGATCTGGAGAGTGAATGAGGAGTGAACATTTTGCAGTGCATTACTGAGTAAGAATAAAGTTGTATTCTTGCTTTTTTTAAAGACAGCTGAATTACCTGTGAGTAATTTGCACATCTAAATAGCAATTACACAGCCTCTTTCAAAAGGATTCTTGGCAAAGCAAATCTCCATTAACATTGTATGTAATAGAATCAAAAAAAACCCTCTTAAAACAAGTTTCAGACCTAATGGAATTTCTATTTTTTCGTCATTGCCTTTAATGTTGGTGGTATCTGGACCTAAATATTAGATGCTGAAGCTCTTAAGTAAATGGTTCATGTATCTGATAAGCTGCAGTGAAGGCAGCATGATTTTGTGAGGGAACTGGGCTGGAGAGGGATGGATGCAGGAATGGAAACACAGCACTCGGTGATGAATAATCGAAAATGTATTCAGAGTGTGGGAGAGATGAGAGCACGTGGATAGCAATTTGTCTTTTAAGAAGCCTGTTCTACAACACACACACAAGCATGCACACACACACACACACACACACACACATACACGAGGCACCAGTTAAAGCTGCATTTCCTTCAGCCCAATTCAGACCAGCATGCAGGGGTACAGGACACACACTCCAACTGCACACCCTGTCTGGGTCCTAGTTGTCAGCTGTGCAAGGTTAAGGCTCAGCCTTCTGTGAGATGTTGCATGCCCATGGATGTGTCCACTCAGGAGGAGTTATTGTCTTAATTCCTTATGGATTTATAAATCATGCTGTTGGCGTATACCACTATAAGCCAAACTAGCCATGTGGCCTCACTAGTCACATAGCCTCAGGCCAATCTCTGTGATACCATCCAATCATAAGGCCAACTAGCAGTGGTCACTGGGGTTTCTATCACTCTGGTCTCCCAGAGTGCCTGTACCAAATGTGTTACAGACGTGTGAAGTCAGCAACAATTATATGATAGAGTTTAGCTAGTGCAGCTTTGTTCTACATCTCATACTAGGCTAATTTTGTTACTTGCAGATGGGCAGATGTAGTCATGGTTCCATTTTCTGAGCAATGCTCTTGAGTAGACTCTTATCTTCTGACGTGATCAGAATGATCCCTTCTAGGAATATAATGATACTTTGGCATTGACAACATTAACATCTGTTCCTTGAGGGTGGAAACACCACCTCCCACCCCAACACATTAACACACAAATCTGGGAGTATGCATGTATAGGAGGGAGAAAAAAATATAGAATAATCAAAAGCAGAGGGAAGATTTGTGGAGGATATAATATGATCACAAATCTTATGGCTGAGCTTGACCTAAGTAACAGAATCTTTCTTTGAGAGAGGAAAGAGATGCAGAGCTGTAGGAAATGGGTAAAGGTTAAAAAAAGACTCCGAGACTGTTCAAATATCTCATTTGGCTATGTTTCACATAAATGACTTGATTTCCAAACAGTAGATTGTGGAGGAATATTTATTTCCCTGTAAAAAGAAGAAAAAAAAAAGAGAGAAAAAAAATGGACTTTTTCTCTGCTCTTCAAACTACATAACTGCATGAGTACTTGACAATAAGTACTTGAGTCAGGATTCTGAGAAGTGGACTGTTCTGCACTTTTTAATTTTTGGAGTCTGCATATAGAGATATTGTTATTAACCCTGGGAGAAGTTCTCACAGTTTTTATTTTGTTCTGATCATAACTCTTTGTGCCTATTAACTAGTAAAAGAAGTATCTTAATTTGGATGTAATTCAGGAATATTGGACAAACACTGATCTTCTTTGTAATTAGATTTTATTATGTCTTTGTTTTCAAAAGTAAACTTCTTTGCAGTTTAGAACTGTCATTAAAATTAATTGTGAAACAGCTCTTTCAAATGAATCTATATAGATGCTGGTCAATGAGGTACTGCTCTTCTGTCTCAAATGTGCTTGAAGTGAAACTGAGCAACCTCAGGTTTATATAAAAATAAATGTTTACATATATATCTTGACTTCATTTCTCTCCCTAATTAGTAGCATGGCATGTATGATTCTCATTTTTGATTCACCCCCCTTGGTGCCTGAACATCCCCTTAGGGATTCCAGCTGTTTTCCTCTCCTGCTGTAATTGAAATGAAACTTGTTGCAGCCTGTAATTGATAGTGAACCTAACCACCTAATGTTTTATATGAGACAGATGCACAGCAGAAGCACATGAAGTGGCATATGGAAAAGCAAGTGCCCTACTGAGGCAAAGACAGAGCCATTCTTGTTTTGTTAAACAATATTCCAATATTTAGATCAACTAGTTCACTTACACTTTAGTAATTTAAGAGATATTTGTAGAAAATTTGGAGTATATGCAATATATTATTTGAAATGGTTAGGCCATATCTTTCTGTCCTCATGAAGAACGTGCCTCCAGACTGCTCTTACATATTTACTTTGCCTGCTCTTTTCTCTTGAGATCTTAAAGAAAAGTATTCTAGTTTCTGTCTCAGTGTTGTTATGACAGATGTAATGGCTCATAAGGGAATGTAAATCTAGATGTTTTGTCTCACCTTTGTTTTGGCATCTAGTGCAAATCATAATCTTGTATATAGAGTGCATCTTTTTGTTTCTGGTGAAGACATTTGCTAAGAATCTGCCATTGGAAGCAGGGTGCTGCTGTCTGTCAGTATTTTAATATATTCCTGTTTTTCTTTCTCTCTTTAGTCATATAATGCTTCCATTCTTAGAAGTAAATAATAAGATATTTCTAAGTAGTATCCTATACCTTCCCTCCTCCCCTTCTCTCTCTCTCAGTTTCTAGCATATAAGAGAAAAAAGCACCAGCCATGAATTTTTATATTTAAGTAATATCTTAATATTTTAAGATGTGGGGTTTTCATTGTTGGTTGCCCCCCCCCCCCCCATTGGGGATCTACTCTAGTTTCTACACTAGAAAGGTTATATAGTTTAAATAGCATTCTTCTACCTCTGGCTTCTCTTTGTGAGTCATGCTATAATTAAATATAGAACTAAAGAGAAGTTGTAGGTTAATAATAACTTTGTTGGCTTCTGGATTTCTTGAGATATTTTGAGGCATATTTTCTTAGCAGAAATAATCTAATAGTCCCCTGTGTGGATTTCCTCATATCTTGTTTTGAAAGAAGCCTCACATGTTCCTTCCAGTGCTACTGATAACAAGATGTTATCAGCACATCTGACTCAGGCAGGCTAAGACTTTGAGGAATTGCATCTGTAACTGAGACTGAAGACCTAGCTTAAGTCAAAAATCACACTTATTCTGCACTGTTTCTGACTCTAAATATGGTTGCCCTGTGTAAAGTTCAGCAGGATTTCTCCTGGGGTAGCAAAGTTCCTTTAGGTATATCTAAATATTAGCTTTCTGGTGAATACTTATAAAGAGATTTGGAGGAAAGTTAGTTATTCTGTAACTCCTCAGATAATACCTGGTTTCTCAGGGACCTGAGAAAAAATAAAGGAGGAATTAAGTTCTTTACTCTGTTCACAATCACAGTGGAGACTATTCTCATTAAATATTTATCCAACATGGAGGAGGAAGAGAGCAGAGTAATCAAACAGTTGGTGTTAATTTAAATGTCAAACCACAATTAGAAAAAGCATCCTTGCAATCAAATTTTATTGTGGTTTCCGAATCTGTGCTCTGAAAATATCCTTCACTCAAGGATTCCAGTCTGAAGGAAGAGAGGAGAGTATGATATGGGTTTGACTCAAATTTTATGAACTTTTTCCTCTTTCTGAAAATTCCATAAACTTTCTGTGACTCAGTAATCCTTCATAAGTAAACCTTCACAAGGTTAACTTGAGGCTGTCACTTATTTCTTGCAAATAGATTTTCCTCCAACTTGATCAGCCTCTACCCTGAAAGAAAAATCTGAAGCCACTAGCTGCCCTTTCTGTGTGACCTTAGTAAAACCAATACAAGTGACAGCAAAGGCAGAAGTTGGTGTGGTTTTTTAAGTGATTGTGGTGGTTGTTGTTGCTTTTTAACATCACTGGTTCCTTTGGTTTTGGGGAGATGAAGTTTATACACAAAGTAGTTCCATTTTTTGACGCTATTTCAACATCTACTCATCTCATACTGTCTTTGTTAGATTATTTTTCTGATATTATTTCTAATAGCATCATCAGAACACTTTGAGTAGTTAAATATAGTTCTAATATTCAAATGTGTAGTGTTTAAACAGATTACCTTTGACCTATGATTAGCTTTTCTGTGTATTACAGAGAAAAAAGTGATGCATTATCAGTTGAAGGGACCTCCAGAGGTCATTTGATACAACATCCTGCCCGAAGAGTGCTAATTTAGATCGGGTTGTTAAGGGCCTTGTCCAGTCAATTTTTGAATATCTCTAAAGCTTGCCACGGACTTGCTGGGCAGCCTGTTCTACTTGGGATTTTTTTTCCTTCGTACCAAATTAGAATTTCCCTTGTTGCAACTTGTATCTGTTGCTTCTCCTCCTCTCATTGTGCGAAAAGAGTTTGGCTCTATATTCTCCAAACCTTTCTGTTAAGTGGCTAAAACTGCAATAACTTTCGGATCTTGCAGGTGAGTACGTGCAGTTCTCATAGGCCATTTTTTACTTTCTGGTCTTCTTACCAGCTTGGTGACCCTTTGCTGGGCTTGGTGATGAAGTTTTTACTCATATGCAAATCTAAACCTCCACTAGAACAACTGGAGGCCATTTGCTCTTGTCCTATATTTTGTTGCTTGGAAAAAGAGACTGACACACTGAATAGAAAAGAATGTTTGACTCCTAGAGCTTTCTGGATGCATTTTTACTGTTGCAATTTGTTCTTGGTTTAAAGACACACTGCTGACTCATGCTGAAATGGTTGCCCACCAAGATCAACGAGTATTTTGCTGCAAAGCTGGTTTCTGTCTAATTGGCCCCAGCCTGCACTGCTGCATGGGATTATTCCCTCCTGTGCCAGGACTCTGTTTGCCACTGCTGCACTTGAAGTACCTGTTGCCAATTTATCCAGTTTGTCAACTCTGTCTGAATAGAAGCCCAGATTTCTAGCATGCAGAGTGCTTGCCCCAGCTTGGTGTCATCTGTAAAGTTACAAAGGATGCCTTCTGCCTCATGATCCAGCTTAATGAAGGCATCAGCTGCAAAGGCATCACTGGCCGCATTATCCACCCCTATAAACGAGCTGCCCATTGGAACCATTTGAAACTGGAAGTCCGAGAAATTTTTCCAGGCACCTGGGAGTCCATCCATTCAAACCATATTTTCATCAATTTGTTAGTATGGACAAAAACCAAACAAAAATACACAGCTAAGATCAAGGTGCCTCTTTTTTACCAAAGCAGCCATCTCATTACAGAAGACATTCAGTTTGGCCAAGAACATTTTGCCATTAGTAGGACCTCTTCCTACTCTATGTGCCTCCATGTGGCTTCCAGGAGGATTTTTTTGAGTAGTGAGAGTAGGCTGACTGACCTGCAGTTCCCCCAATGATCCTTTTCCTTTTTTCTCAGAACTGGGCAACTTTTTCAGTCATCAGAAATGTACCCCAATGACCCAGACTTTTGTAAGACCATAAACAGTGGCTGATGTCCCATACACTTAATGGGTTTGTACCTCAGTCTCCTAGTGGGAATAATTCTTGAGTCTCCCAGATCCTGGCACTGGCTTAGAGGACTTGGGAAGCTTGACACAGTCGTTACCAGTAGAAACTGAAGAAAATAAGGCATCTAGTACCTCAGCTTTTTCCATGTTCTTTGCCACTAGATTCCTGACAGTTTGAGTGATGGCCCCACATTTTCCTTTGTCTTCCTTTTGCTGATATCATAACTTTCTTTTTATGCTTCATAGTCCTCACTACTATCAACACCAAGAGAGTATTGGCTTTTGTAATTTAGCTAAGCACAGTCAGGATTTCCCCGCTATCCACACTGACCTTATGCTGTGCCTGTTGGACTTAATGAGCATCACACAGGATTTTCCTGTACTTTGAAAAACTTGTCACTGATGATCAGTCAGCTCTCCTGAGCATCTTTACCCTTCAGGGCAGTCCCATTAGCCCCCACCAAGCAGATCCCTGAACAAGTTTAAACAAACTTTTCTAAAGTCTAGGTTTGTAATTTTTTTTTTTTTTTTTTTTTTTTTTTTTGCGTAATAGGTCCAACTGTGTGTCTTCTGGTCAGTTTGTCAGCCACCTGTACACCTGTATAAAAACCCCCAATTCTTAATGCTTGATTTTGCCCTTTCAGAAGATGCTGGGGTTTATTCTATCAATCTATCTCCTCTGAGAAGCATCCATGTGATTGTGAGGCTTCCCCCAGTTTTCTAAAGGAGGCTTATTTTCCTCTTCTTGATCAATCAGTCTTTATCAGACACTCATCATCGCACCCACCCTGATACGGGTGGTCACCTGCGCCAGTGCAAATATATTGATATATATGTTTAACGTGTGCATACAAAATATCTATGAACATATTTAGTGTCTACCCATGCTTAAACACTGTATGCAAGTTCATCAAGAGAACAGGCACTTTATGTATATTGTTCTGCATTTGTGCACAGCGGGAGAAAGAGGAGAATGTAAGAAACTTCCTAAAGTACTGAATAATTATCTTTTTGATTTGTGATATTGCCTTCAGCTTTTTATCTCCTGCATGATTTGCTGGCACTCTTATCTTTCAGTCTGATTTTTCAAATGGTACAATGTGTTTTTGGTTTTTTGAACATCACTGAGAAACAAAAAACAGTCGTATATATGCCTGGCCAGTTTGATGCTGATGATTTGCTCTTCTTTGTAAAGAAGGTGGTGAAGTGTTTTGAAAAGGCTGGTCCTGTATAGGGGTTCAGAATACAAGAGTTAAAGAGATACAGCGTTCGTGTTCTTTTCTTCTAGAACTATAATAATATATGAAATTAATTTTAAAAATCATCAGCATATAGTATTCTAAACACATTTGAAATGTAGTACTGAAATGTGTTATCAAAAAAGACATTTTTGCATACTCCCACAGATTTATTTTCTTTAAAAGCTGTTTTTCTTGGGGGAAAAGAAAAAGATAAATTTCATGTATTTGAATATTTTAAGGAAGATACAGCTATTTTTTCATGTTTCAAGATGACAATCTTTTCTGGTAAGGGGAGGTGCCACAAAGGTTGTGTAAGTGGGGTTTTTTGATACTCTATTTATATGAGAAGTCTCTTGGATATTCCTGGTTTTATATCACTGTTTGTGCTATTTTGTTTTCTTAAACTATTGCTTATCATTGTAGGTGGGAGAGGCAAGGAAGTATTGATAGGAACAGTTTCTCACAACTTTTCTTCACCCATCCTTTGCCTAATAAAATAAATTTATTTTCTGTGCTGAAGGAAATGCTTTCACTTGTATTTTTCCTTGGAGAAGGAGAGAATTAAAAAGAACATTATGTTCTATAATTCAGAGGTTTTATGATCCAGTGGTAAATGCAAAGGTGAAGTAGTATTAAAATAGATTACAAGTGTGATTCACGATAATATACATTTCTTTTTTGGGGGGGAGGGGAGGTGCATTTCCTTGGATTGAAGATTATGTGTCACAAAAATAATATTTTTTTTCTGTTGATGTTTGCCTGAGATGTTGTTTAAGTATCCTGCCTCAAATGCTTCTAAATATTATTTTTATTAGAGAACATGCAGGGTGCTTTATAGCATCTTAAATGTTAGCATACCCCTGTTTAGACAATAGACTGAAGCCTTAGTACTTCACTGCCTGAAACTGGAGCTTAAATATCTATATTTTGGATACTAACTCTGGGGTCAGGTTTTTGTTGTTGTTGTTTTTTTCCAAATCATATCCAGAGAATTTGTTAAAGAAGCTTGGGAAAACTCTGCTCACAGAGGTTGAAATGGTGTATGGATGGCCTGTAGTTTTTGTCCATCTTTTTTGTGCCATGTGACAACAGATTATGTTCTCAGACCTGTAAAAAAGAGCCCTTATGGTTGTCACTGAGGGCAGAATTTTGTAAGGTTTCAAATGCAGAAATTGAATAGGGACATGAAATGTCAGTATAGATTCTCAAGAGAGTCTTGTGGGGACAAACAGAGGAGATACACAAAATGTAATTCAACACCATTTTTGTCAATGACTGAAGAACCACAGATAAGGATACCGTTATCCTCATTAAAGTAAGCAGACATTTACCACTGACCTTCATACGCTTCTGGATTTTACCACTCTGTGTGACTGAACTGGAAGTTGGCCAAGTATGTGCCAGTGATTCTTCTTCTCATCAGTAGAAATTCTGGGTAAAAGGTTTGCTACTATTCCCATTATCAGAGTGAGATAGACAGACATTACTTAAGCCTTTAAAAAGTTTTCCTCATTTGTAATGATTCACCTGATTTGAGCAGATTGGGATAAAACATTTGTAGTGACTTTAGTAGGCTCTGAGTATCAAAATTATTAATAAGAAGTTTCAAATTTTTTTAAATACAATATGTATCAGACTAATTGTTTCTGATTTAGGATTAGTGAGGCTTCATGGACAGGGATAAAGTGGATAAACAGTCACTGATCTTTGTAGAAAAGAAATGGGAAGTATTTTATTCTGAAATGTTTCACCAGTGCTGAGTCTTTGAAATCAATTTTCTTGGTTTAATACAGCGCTGTTTCAAGCTGTCATATTTCTTATATATTGCACCACTGTAAACCCTCACATCCTGGGCCTTCCTTTTAAAGATTGGGTATATATGCTTGGGTATGTGAATGTAGCAATCAGGAAATAGTACAAAGTGAAATGTCTGTCACTGCATGTTCTTCAGCATTACAATGTACTGCAGATCACAGGGATTTATTACAAAACTGGGTTGTTGATTTGTTTTAGAGAGGGTTTTTATTATTTTTATTTTTGGGAGAAGTTTCTTTGTTTTTCTTTGTTTTCTTCTACAGATGATCTTCACTTAGCTTTTTTTTTTTATTTTACCCTTCCCTTGTCAGAAACAATACATCTGTTAATAACTACCTAAGTACTTCCTTAACAATGGGTAAAAGAAATCATTATATTTTGCTTCATACTCTGTTTCTCCTCTTCCCAAGACCCAACCTGACCTCTACCAACTTCTGTTAGGTTCAGAATCAGAGGCTTTACGAAGATGAAAGCTGCCAAGTATATTGGCTAGCAATTCATTTGTACACTTTTCAATTTATAGAACTGTCCCTCAGCCTCAGTTTTTAATTTGGTGCTTTAGATGAAATCCTATTTGGGGAAATCAATGAGAAGTTAACCAAAGTCTAGGCAGCTGCAGTAGTTAGGAGTCAACAGCTTTGATTGCATGCCAAACTGACATCTAGGTTTAGTTTTTCTATTTTACTTATTCCTCATTCTCCAACCTTTTACCATACCACATAACACTGTTCTATCAAGCTTTTGTACTGGGAGGGGAGAATCAGTATGCTTAGCAGAGCATTGCTTGTTACCTTATACTGTAATTTTACAAAGACAGAAATACCAAATAAAAAAATACAGCAAAAATAGATGTTTAACAATTTCTGACAAGCTTACAGCTGCTATGCCTGTTCCTCTGATGCCCTTCACTGCTGCTGATTTAAACGAGGCTATTGATTAAATCATATCATTGGTAGAATGTAAAAGGCCAAAGATGAATTTATACAACACAAAAGGATACATACAAAAATGTATTATTCATACTCCCTGCATACAAAATTAATGTGGGTCAGTTCATGTTTTCCACATAATTCCTTTACTTTTTTTGTGTTTTAAAATATTTAAAATCTTCTTGATGAATTAATATGGCAGTTAAACTGAATGCTAGCAATGAAATTAAGACAGATAAAGTAACATGATGTAAATTTCCCTCCCCCATCTTAATAATGAATTTAAATATATAAATATATATAAAAACATATGTATAGAATATATATATAAATGTAAAACCCACAAGAACTGTTGAGGAATACATTTAGTGCAGGTAGCTCAGTATGCAGCTGCAGTGAATTGCAGGTGCTGTGGGTTGAGCTCTGGGTGGGAGCCCAAGCAAAAGTCAGAGAACTGCCCACCCTTTGCATAACAAAGGGCCCGAGGGCTCCAGGTGTTCGCGTTCTTGGAGTGTGAGGGTACAAAGGCCCGGGGTGTCCTTTGTTCAGGGTTCCTCTTTGGAGGCACCAGGTTGGGCTATTTCTGCGTTACTGCGACGGGAATGAATGGCTTTATGGAATAAGAGATCTGAGACACTGCCATGGGAAACCTGGGGCCGAATCGGTAAGGAAACATGGTCTGACTGTGTGGGGAGTCAAGGGAGGACCCCCCGGGTCACTGGAGCCCTTCTCCGTGAAGGGGCTTCAGTTCCAGCAGTGACGGTCTCTGGCGATGGGAGTGTGGCTGCCAGAGTGCCTTCCGGGTGCTGGGAAGTGCCTTCTGCCTGGGAAGTTTACTTAACCAAAGCAAAAGACAGTTCTCAGCTATAATGTTATCTACATATAGCCACATGAATGCATTCTTATTATATATATTATTACTCGTGTAAAAAGTAGTATGCAGAGATCAGTTGGTAAAGTGAGTGAAGTGTCTCGGAAAGTCACAACTGACCTGATAGAACAGGGATTTTCTGTGAGCCTTACAGTGCCCATATCCATTTTACTATGTAAATTCAGCCTCCAGGTCCATGAAACTGAAAACCAGGCACTGTAAACAATTTGATAGTATTACAGTGACAGAAAGCAAAGGTTAGAGGGATAAAAATTAGAGATTATGATGCAGAAAGAAGGAGGGAACAATGCTGCCTGCTCATAGCAAAGTTCGTTCACTACTTGAATGAAGTCCCCTGGCAAATGTGCTGTACAATACTCATTGGAGCCATGGGTTAGGAAATTGGAAAAGCAAACGTTGCAGCAAACTCCTGCTTTTCCATTGCAGTTGTGACAAACACTGAAGACTCTTTTGGGGGGCCTCTTATGTTGTGCTTTTATTTTACTCTAGTTGGCTGAATCTGTCCTGCTGAAAGGTCTGAAGGAAGAGTAGGTCTTTGATCTTACTCTGGTTAAAGTCAATACAAAATTAGTTTTGAGTTAAGTGGCCTAAGTTCTGTCTATAGAGAGAAACCATTTAAGGCTTTCCAGCACATTAGAATACTTCCAAGGTGAAATGGGAACTCAAAACCTAAAAGCTTACCCTTTTTTACCTAAAATTCCTTTTTTTCTAGACACTTGTTAAGCAAACAGAGATTGCTTTGACATGCTATTATTCACTGTAAGATTGGAGTTTAATAGAAAGTCAGGAGCAGTAAATTAGATCACTTTTCTGTATCTCTTACTGTACTTTAAATACTATCTCAGTATTAATTCCAGAACATAAGGCCATAGTATGGTTCTCAAATAGTGACCTAAAAACTGCTAGTGACCTTCTGTTTTAAAAATGTGTGCCAAAGTTAATTAACGAAACCTGAAGAGATTAAGTTAATTATATTAATATTGAAATTATTTATTGTTATCTGTGATTATAGTCGACCATGTCTTTTCCATATTGTTGCAAAGAAGCTGAAAACTGAAATTAAGTGCAGTATCAGCAAGAAGCGTTTCTTTGAGTTTTGGAGTTGGTTTTGTTGATGTTGTTTTCCATGAACATAACAAATCTCAAATTGGCCCATGGGATTTCTTCCCTGAATTTCCTTTGGGGTGTCTTCTTCAGGTTGCTGGGTTAATGTCTTTGTTTTTTTCTTAATCACCCAGTTATTTTCTTCAAGTTTTTGTTTCTTGTTTTTTTTGTTTTTGTTTTTTTTTTTTTTTTTTACTTTCTTGTGATAATAGAATTCATGTAAGCAGAAAGCTGTTTATATTTATCAAAATAATAAGTACTTGGAATGAGAATTTGTATTTTGTCTAAGGTTGGAAAAAAATAGAAAAATAGAAAGAGAGAGCAAATTCCCAGATGTAGATTGATGCTTAAACAGGTTAACATCTAAACTGTAGAAGGCAATTCAAAGGCAAAACAAAACAAATTAGTTTATAGCTTCCATGCTGGAGAGTCTGTCAGTACCTAAGGTTTTTCAGGTAAAGTTTATATATCCAATAATCTGTCAATGTGAATGCACAGGGGGAAGACCCAAATTGGCTGAACTAGACATTTTGTTGTCAACCTGTGAATTCCAAATGTGCTTAGGCACAAAGGGAATGATCCCCATGAAAAGATATATCACTGAGTGAGAGGATTTTAGGAATGAGTAGTTGTGAAGTACAGTGTGAAGTACTGGCTATCATTGTCTTGTTGCTTGAGGATTGACAGGTGAAGAGCCAACCTGTAATACAGGACTCTGACACAGGGCTCTGTTGAGGCAGAGCAGAGGTCTGTCTAGGCAGGAGCATGATCATAGCGTGTGTGCATCCTTTTACTTTGCATGTGAAGAATTAACATTTTGGACATACTGTATTTATTCAGTGAAATTGTACTGGGAAATTAACCTGACATCAGAGACAGTAGCTTTCCTTGAAGCTAGTGCAGTTTCTATATGGCAGGGAACACGAGATTTGAGATGTAGGAAAAGAGGGAGAACTGAAACATGAGAAATCATGGTTTAGTGGCATATTTTAGGTCATTCTGATATGTACGTGCTCTTCATTTTCTGGGTTCAGCTCCAATACTGTTATTTTCCCAAAGATCATTGTGCAAAAACAGACTTAAAAGATGAGCAATAAATTGTAACCCATATTTATAAAAGGAAAAGGAAAAAAAATACTTTTTCCCCCCCACAAAAATTAACGGAGAAATTAATTAAGTTTTAAGTGGTAATTTCACAGAGATGTTTAGCTCCAGAGTGATGGTATGATCTGGTCCAGGAGAGAAAGATGCATCTATTGGGTGTTTCCTATTGATCGACATATCTATTTTCCTTCATGCCTGGCAGCTCCAGTCTGCCTGTCCCAGCATACACTTGCAAATTTAGGTGTGCAGCTTCTTCATAAAGTCTGCCTTGAAAGTGGGTACATAAGCACCCAGTGTCCTTTATGGGTCTTTACAGTGATCTAAGGCATATTTAGAAGCAAGTTTCTCATTTGTCAGATTGCAGATTTCTTTGTAATGCTACTTAAATATGTGGAAACATGGCACTAGGAAGCTTTTGAACAAAACAAAAAGGTGAGAGAGAAACACGTGTGATTTTGTTTATTATTATTAAAGAGCCTGAGATCTCCACAATGAATATACTTCCCTCCAATAATTTAGTTCTTCTGTAATAAGTACAGTGATTTTGAAATAAAATTGACAAGTTGAAATAAATAAATAGTAATTCTAACGATTGTTTTACATTTTGTTGTAGTGACTGGATTGGGACTTAGAACTGATTGAATATTACAAAACGCATGATCCTGCCCCAAATCTTTATCCTAATATTGCAACATTCAGAAGACCTGAAATAGCTATCTGCAGATTACGTGCAATTTCTGTTAGGTCAACGGCAATTTTTCACATCTTGTGTAATGAGTCTTAGGGTGCATAGCTTGCAATTCTGCAGATATTTTTTAATATGTAATACTTCATGACTCTTTCCCTTGGAACCAGCTTCTTATTCTATTTATACAGGTCATGCTGTGTAATCCACAAAGATTCTGTTGTCTTCGCTTCTGTGAGGAAAATATAAATTAGTTTACTGTGAAACCAAAATACAGCTCAGCACCCCACATAAATGCATTCTGCATTGCAGGCATTAATGATGTTAGGTTTACAAACACCAGCAGGGTATGTCAAAAGATGGACTGCTGTCTAGGCTCTCTGAAACAGTTATTGAACCCCAGAATGATAGCATGAAATCCATGGAAACTTTACCATGATTTTGTAAAATGTCAAATTATGCCTGAAGAAAGATGGGCAGCTGTAACTCATAAGCACAGTAGGTACAGATGAATTGCAAGGTCAAATCTCATTCTGGAGTACAGCACTAAGATTGATTTTTATTTCATTTTTAACTCCACCTGAAGATTAAAAAATAATGAAATTAGGTTTTCAAGTTTATGCATGACTCCTTTCCATAGAGTGGAAAGACCTTATCAGAAGTCTCTCTTTTTTTCTCATGATTTGTAAGGATAGATTTTTTTGTAGCTATATAATGAAGATGACTTAGGAGAGTAAAACTTCTGGATCAAAATCTGTAATTCTGAAGGAAAGGAATTAATGACCAATTTTCATGCAAGTTTTCATGTGCAAGACTTAAACTCTTACATCAGTTTTACAAAATGAATTTACAATAGATCTATCAACCTGCTCTATCTTGAAGAAAAAATCTGTAAAAAATATGTGAGCTACATGGAGGGTATCACAGCAAAAAAAAACCCCAAACCCAACATATTTAACCCCTTAATGTAAGGGTAGGATACTGAACTAAATAATCAGCATCAGATACTTCTGGAAGCTTATTTTAAATTAGCTGACATCCATTTAGGTCCCAGAAAATGTGATACTCTTAGTGCCCTTCTGTTTTTAGCCACCTCTGCCATGTCAAATAAATGAATTCAGGGACTCAAACATTCCTTCATCTTTAGATCCCATTTCAGGTGTACTGAATCTGATGTTTGATCCATTTGTTTGGGGCTTGGCATGGGATGTGGATAAAGAGTAAGAATTAAGGACAGCTTTTCAATTTGCTTGATCTGTCACCTGACCTTGAACCAAAAGCAATTAAAGGAATTGCTTTGAAATTGGAGGTTGTCCAAGCATGGAAGGAGATTACTTGTTGTTTTGGGTGTTGTCTTCTTCTGTGGAGCACTTTGCAAACTGAGATCGGCTTCCTCTTTACTGCCTTTTTTTACCTATTGTACATTAACCCAGCTGGCAACTAAGCCCCACTCAGTCACTTGCTCACTTTCCCTGTGCTGTGGGTTAGGGGAGGGAATCTGAATAGTAAAAATGAGAAAACTTGTGGATTGAGATAAAGTCGGTTTAATAGGTAAAGCAAAAGCTGTGCATGCAAGCAAAGCAATACAAGGAGTTCATTCACCAATTGCCGTGGGCAATTCTGGTGGTGTTTCATGGCAGTTGTGACAAGTGTTCAGCCATCTGCAGGAAAGTGGGGCCCCATCACATGTGACAGTAACTTGTGACGACAATAGTGCCTTAGACCCACTAAGTCCATACCTCTTCAATTTAGAGAGAAAGATGTTGAGGGAGTCTGTGTCAAAGGCCTTACAGAAGTTCAGACGGATAATATTCATAGCTTTTTCCTTGTCCACTGATGTAGTCACTCCATCATAGAAGACTAGGTCTGTTCGACAGGACTTGCCCTTGGTGAAGCCATGCTGGCTGTCTTGAATCACTTTCCTGTTTTCCATGTGACTTAGCACAGCTTGTAGAAGGATCTGTTCCATGATCTTTCTAGGCACAAAGCTCAGGCTGAGAGGTTGGTAGTTCTCAGGGTCCTCCTTTTTAACTTTTGTAAACATGGGTGAAGGTTTTTCCTTTTTCCAGTTACTTGGGATTTCACCTGAATGCCATGACATTTCTAATATCACAGAGAGTGGCTTGGCAACTACATCAGTCATTTCCCTCAGAAGTCTGGGATGCATCTCATTGCATCCCACAGACTTTTGTGTGTTCAGGTTCCTCAGGAAGCTGATTTTCTCTTACAGGTTCTTTGGTCTCCCATTCCCCATCCTGCTTTCTATCCACTCAAGTGGTGTGGGAAGAGAAGTTGCCAGGAAGATTGAGGGAAAGCAGTTGTCAAGTAGCTCAGCCTTCTCCTTGTCCATTGTTTTCAGTTTGCCAGCTGTGTTCATCTGTTGATTAAACACTTCCATTGACCTTCGTTTTCTGGATGACATACCTGTAGAAGCCTTTATTATTCTTTGTGTCCCTTGCCAATTTCAGCTCCAGTTGTATTTCCCAATCCCTTTCCTATACAACTGGGCAACATCTGTATACTTTTCCCAGGACACCTGCCCCTGATTCCACTCACTGTGGAAGTGTCCGTGTCACTGAATGTCAGTTTGTTGAATGTCTCTTGTTCTTTTACATTGGCAAATGTCATCAGGTGTGTTATTTTCTATTGTTAGGCTAAATGTAGCTTACCTTGACATGTCTGCAAGTCAAATTGATGTCTTACATTGTGTCTAAATATTTTTTTTTCTCACTGATTGTGATTTTTGGAGTAATATGTGGACAAAGTTTCAAAGAAAAGGTAGCTATACTTTTGAAGCTGTTGTCATGGTTGTGAGAGACTGTAATATTAATGGCTAATGACTCAAAATAATTGGCCATTTGGGGAGGTAGCAGAGTACTTTGCTGGATCAAGTTTACACTCCCTGGCCAAGGCGGAGGAGGAGAGTTTTTGGATGTGTGATGGTGAAACCTCTGATCTGCGTGAGACAGAGGAGGTGTGCACATTCCACTGGAGCCTCTGGATTTTGAGCCAGATAAGGGAGGAAGACAATAGAAGTTGACCCTGCGGAGGCAGGATAGTGCTTTTTATCATGCCAGTGACATCAAAATTGCAACAATCAAGTCTTGTTGGTGGATGCAGGGGTGGTGGTATCTTTCCACTCTTATCCTTTCTTTTTCTGTCTTTCTTTATTTTCCTTATACATTTTCATGTGTTATTTTTATGTTTTATATTGCCCTATTTCTACAGATAATAATAGAAATGGCTACATACCTGTTTTCCATTGCAACCAAATTGTTCTGAAACAAACTCTACAGATATATATAATGTGTGTGTGTGTGTGTGTGTGTGTATTTGCAAACACTGGTCATTCAATGTTGTTTCAGTCTAATCTGCCCTAAAAGAACTATTAACAAAAACCTGAGTTACTCTCACCTTCAGGGGCAGCTTGTAACAATGGTGTCACTTCTTATATGATAGAACAAACTTTTTGAAGTTCCAAATAGTTACCTCTGTAGAGTGTCTATATATCTTGGTTTGTCTAGCTGTGAATCAAGACCCCATTAACAAGATTTCTTCTGATCTCTACTGACAAAAATAAAGTACCTTCTAAAGAAGATAAGATCAAAGCTGTAAAGGTCCTCAAAGATTAAAATCAACAAACTTCAATTACTCTTCCTGCTGGTCCAGATTTAAATGTGGCTTAATACTTGTGACCGCCTCTGCTTAACAAGTGAGTCACAGATTTTTGTATCACATGAAAGCTTTGAGTATTCGTAAGTGCAGCCTGAGATTGAAGCCATCATATAAGTCTAGTCTAGATGGACAACAATATGACCAATTTTTTCCTTGAATTAGCGCATAACATTTTTGCATGATTTCATGGGGAAAAAGAGTTTTGTTTAATAAAAATAGCTTATTTGGTTTTGTATTCTTTCAGTTTAGAAGTATTTCTTTTAAAAATACTGACCATGCGAGTGTGGTATTTGAAAGACTGTATGCCATGGCCAGCTCTTCAGCTCTGACACTGCATGGTTCAAATCAACAACAGTTATACCTACAGCCTTCTGTGGAAGATTTGCTTGTAGAGAAATTGTTGAAACTGTCTAAATAGACCCACAAGGTAACATAGCAAGGTGAATGATCAGGAATCTAGTATAAGAGGCTGCTTTTAGTTAGCAAAATAGTTTACTTAGTGATGTACATTGTTATGCAACATGATAAATGGTTATAAATTCATGAATACAACTCGAACTACAGTTTAATAGTAATAATGGCAAAATTAAACAGGTTAAGCCTTTGATAATTTGCATCTGGCAGTTTTTTTATATTTTTGTTTGGGGTTTTTTTGTTTGTTTTTTTTTTTTTGTTTTAATATCTTATTGTCTCAGGTAAGAATATAGTTCTCAGCGCATGTACATTTTTTTATTTTCACATTCAGCCTTCCAAAAGTACTTAGGCCTGGCCATTGAATGAACAGGAGATTTAGGCAACTAGTCTTCTACTTTAAGAAGGGCTGAATGCAGAAACTAGAATTTTTGTTTTATTGCCTTTTGTAGAGTTCTCTTGTAATCCAAATCATTCAGTAATACAGGGAACTGTAACTCATTTCCTTGACAATGCAGAAAAAGTAACTTTTGCAGAAGCTCAAAGTGGGATGACTCCCATGAAGTAGTAGGTTCAGCACCTTATAAGAAAACCTTGTGCAGGCACACTAATTACCAACAAGATCATGTAAATATATTTGTCTAGTTCCCTCATTATAGCTGCAAACTGTAGTTCCCTATCTAAGCAGTTAGTCCTGGCCTAATAGGTTGGCAGATGGCATGCTGGTCCTTTTCCAGTAGAGTCTGCCAGCTCACAGGGCTACCACCCACTCCCTTCCTTTTTCCCCCCACCTTGCACCTCCTGTATCTTTATAATACCCTTGCATCTCCCCAGAGCTCTTGGAAGGTGGTATATTTAGAGAAAGGACAGTTTCATGTTCCAGGAGATTTTAAAACTGTAGCCAACTAAGGCTTAGCTGGCATGCTGAAGTTTGCAGGAGCATCTGTCTGTAAAATATTCTGACTCTACTTCTTACTGATCCCTGTTGGAGGCTTTGAGGGGAAGCTTGCAGTTCTTGTTCTACAATCTGAAATTAAAAAAAAAAAAAAGCCCTTAAAAAATCTGTAAAGTAGTTGAAACTTAATAGAAAATATATTTTGCTGGTACCAAAAAAGACAGTCGCAAGGCTACTACTCTGTCTCCTCTTTCCTGCTCACTATGATTTATTCAAAGAACCTGTGCACTCAATAGAAAATTTGGAATAGACTTCTTTCAGGATGAAGACTCTGGAAATAAAGAGTATCTTAAGTAAGAATACACTTTTAGTGTCCAAAAGTGAATTAAATCTGAAAGTTAAAGTAATGAACGTGACCCCCACAAAAAAAATTCAGCAAGGTATGTTCGTGATGTTCGTGAGAGATTTTCCTATTAATTAGTACTTATATAACGTTAGAGAAAAGTCTATAATTCTAAGCAAGATCAGATTCCCCTTAGAAAATGGTTGGCTATGCTTCAAAGGCAATGCCAGTTACAAAGAAAACATGGGCAAATAATGGGTGTCAAGAAATCTTGTTAGTTTAAAACCATAAAATAAATTTATATGTAGTCTTTATTTTTAAGCATATTTAACAGCTATTAAAAAACTCTTGGGGCATCTCTATCAAATGTAATGACACGGTTTTTATGCGCAGAATAGGTTCAGTGCTTTTACATTTTAACTTATGGTGCACCTAAATTTTATCCACTATTTGCATGAAAAATGTATCATTACATGAAGGTAATTAGGTATCTGTCATTGCCAGATGCTGCTCCCTTTTAAAGATGGTGACATTTCAGTGCTGAATTATGGCTGGATTTGAATAAGGAGTTACAACAGACCTTCTATACACTACTGCCTTATCATAAAGCACACTGGACCTAAATAATTGCAGTTTTCTTCATGCCATTTGCAAGGAGTGCTGTTCAGGGTAGAGAATAGGACTCAAAATTTGTGAGGAAAGCTGGTACTTTAAAACTGGCAGAAATTAAAGCTGCATTATGACTGAAAGTTGGCAGAGACAGACTTTATGGTACTTTGCTCCAATATGTCTGTCCCTGCACAACTTGCTTTGTTATTGGCCAGCAAGCAGAGGAATGAAAGCAAAGAAGGAGTAATCAGAACAATCTTGCTTTATTTGTAAGTTTTCAGTGAATAAAACCAAGAAATAATATGAAAAATATGATGATCGCTTCTTTGGTGAATTCCTGTACTCAAATCCAGGTTGCCTGGCCAGGTGAGGTTTTTCATAGGGGAAAGTTTCTGACTTACTCTTTTGTACTTCGGTGAAAACCAGGATCTTGTAAGGCTGTTTTATTTCCTATGCCTATGGAAGCAGAGATCAAAGAAATATTCTTCATCACCTCTATGCTCCATTTGAAAAGTTGATGAGCTGTAGAATATATTTTTGCTTTGATTGGTCTCCATGGCAGTTCCCTAGAAGGGTATTTGCTTCATGTGACATAACAATTCCTAGAGGCAATGTTTTAAATCCCAGAGACAGTCTTTGAAAGAAGATACCCAAAATGCAGGCATCCCGTATTTTTTTGTTTGTTTTGTTTTTTATTTGTGTGGGTTTTTTTGTGGTTTGTTGTTTTTTTGAGTTTCTTTTTTTGTGGTTGCAGAAGGTGTTTTTGTTTTGTTTTACCTCATGTAACTGAATAAAATTACAGACAGAGGACTGTAATGAGTCAGTAGTACATCTATTGACTGAGTATTTGCTATTTTCATATACTGAATCCAAAAGATGCTTGGTTCTGCTTAATATGTCAAATTATTATGATATGTCTCTCAGTCATTTTATGGCAATTTCCACCGTTGCCATAAAATGGTTAGCAATGTGGAGGGTTGATAGAGTAATATTTTCAAGAATAATTAGTGACTTTGATTTTAGTTGCTTATTTTTTTTAAGCCTGTTTCTTTTTTAATTGACTGTGGTGTAGTACTATATTTTCATAAGTGCATAGATGGCAAAGGTAATACCTAAAGGGAAAAGTCCTATAAACTATAATCAGTTGCCTGCACACTGTACCCTCTCATCCTGTGGTCCCTGCTAGATCTTTGGTTTCCAACCACCTTCTAATTGTAGCTGCCTTCCTGAACAGCTTTGTCTTTTCATAGAATCATTTTATTCTTTAGGTTGGAAAAGACCTTTAAGATCATCAAATCCAACTGTTAACCTAGCACTGCAAGTTCACCATTAAATCATGTCCCTAAGTGCAACAGCTACATGTCTTTTCAATACCTCCAAGGATCGTAATTTGACCCGTTGTCTGGGCAGACTGTTCTTATGTTGGACAACCCCTCTTGTGAAGATATGTTTCTTAATACACAATCTAAACCTCCCCTGGTGCAATTTGAGGTCATTTCCTCTTGTCCTATTACTGGGAAAAGTGACTGACATCTATCTCACTGAAACCTCCTTTCAGGCAGTTGTAGAGAGTGATAAGGTCTCCCTTGCATGATGCTGGGGGAATTCAGGTTCTTCATCTTGACTCCAAATCGTGTCTTTTTTAAGCTAGGTTTTGAATCTGGGAGAGATTTCCTGTGTATCACTGCAGTGCTAACAGAGTTATGGTGCCCCAGTAATAGATTTTCAAATACTACTGAAAAAGAAAATGCATATATTTGTTTTTAGATCTGTCTCTCTTAACAACTGCAGAAAAGCATAGTGAATGCAGTAATACACACTTACAAGACACAGTTTCACTAGGTCTGTCTCAGGACATTAAGCAAGTTTATTGTTTGACATATCTTTATTAAAATGCAAATTCTGGCATTTTCCCAAGCTGGCAAATCCTTTACACTCAACAGTGTGAAGCAATAGAACCCACACAACTGTATTCAGAGTGAAAGTAATATTGCCAAGGCAATTTCCTAAAAACAGTAAAAATTTCAAACTTGAGTAGAGAAAAATTATCAGGAGATGCTAAAAGGAAACAAATAGAATCATAATCTGGCTTTTCATGTTGTCATTGTCTTCCCTTTCTTACTCATCAACCAGTACTTTATCAGGACTTTAACTGTTCAGTACTGATATTGATGTTTTGCAGTTGTATCTTGTAACAAAATAATAACTCAAATAGTGTCCTAAACATTTTTTGCAACAGCTTACCACTATAAGTATTCTATCTCATATGTATTTGAATACAATTTACATAAATTGAAAGAAATTGTGCAGTTAAATTGTGAACTAAATGAAGAAAAAGGGGGAAACATTCAGTAAAAAGGAATGGTGTTTGGCTAATGGTGTGGGCTCTGAGGTATTCAGCATGCTATATGGAAGAGAGTAAAAAGCAGTGTATTGAATTATTTTCCCTTTAAGCAATTAGTATTTCTGTTAGCAAAACCTTTTTTTGTTGTTTTTAATCCAACTGACAGAATAGCTTAATAGCAGCTACCAAGCAGTTCAATATTAAAAAAAAAATCATTAAATAATTCCTCAGGTCTCACTGTGACACCAGTGCGAAAAGTAATATTAGATAATATGTAGTAAGTCTTGAAGAAATGAGATTGTGTTCAGCATAAGTAGGGACAGAGAAATAATTATTAGCTGAAGGTCCCTATTTTATAAAGCGATGAAAAAGATCTAGAGGGAAGTACTTAATGCCTCTTAACCTATGCATGTAGGGGTACAGTACTGCAGATGAAGAGGAAGTTAGTCCTCAATCCAGGGATTATACGCTATGATAAGATACTAAGTAGCCCTAATAATTATAGATAATACTGGTAGTGTCTGGTATACACTCCTGCAATTTATACAGAGAAGTCAAAATATTAGTTTAACATTAGAATCAACCAAAGCTATTAAAATTTTGTTTAATGACAGAACAGAAACATTTTAGTTATTTTGTAGAATACATTTGTTACAAGACATGCTGGATTGTTTAAAAAAGGATTATAGAGCTGACCTGGCTTTGTTTCTGATTTATTTTAGAACCAGATAGTTGTGGGATTTACTGTTGCCAACATGGGAACTGGACTCTTAGCAAACTATTTTGAAAATGGAGAGTGAATGGAAGGACTACTTTTTCTTGTTTAGACCAAAAGGACAAAATGTACAGTCTTGGCTGTGTCTGCCTTGTCAAAGAGCCAAACAGGACTCAGAAAAGTATTTGGATGACGCACGGTAAAAAAGAAGTAATGTTTTAGCTAAAGCTGTCATATGCGAAAAGGATTACCCTGTGTCACCAGTGACTGCTTTACATTTTCGCTGCCAGAGAACACAGAGAGAGAGCCAGACCCTGACTTAAGGGTTTAGATCTTTATTTCACCCATAATGAATGCAACTTTGACTTTAGTGGAAGGCCTAAACTTTCATAAGCAACAGCTTAATATTAGGACTGAAATAAATCATGGCAATTTTAATAATTTGAAACTGGCAGGTGAACAAAACTCTTGCAGGCTTCACCTAATAAAGAAGAATACCCTAATCATATGCCTGTAGAGTCCCAAATATTTTAACAAACACTAAAAGTCTCAAGTCATTATATTCTTTTAAATTGGGTTTATGGAGACTATATTTCATGCTCATTCCCACCTTCAGGAAAATGTAACATGTACCTGGAATAAATGTGCTGTTAAAATCTTACAAACAGGAATAATTCAGCATTATCTTATTTGATAAAGCTGTTTAATTGTTTGATAATGAAAGTTATTTTAATTTTCAGGGCAGTAGTCATCAATATAGTCTACAAATATATATGTATAAATTATCAAAGGTTTATACAACAACTTTATAAGTTAGGCACACTGTTTGAAGATCTCTCAAATACAAATGTACACAGAAACTTAAAGATGTTCATATTGTGAGACAAAGCCAAGTCGCCTTACTGGCAGGTTAATGTTCCTTGCCATGGAAGATTACACTTGGCATGCATACAGCTAGAACAAAAAAAAAAAATCTAAAACCCCACTTGTCTAAAACGTAAGGACTAACTAATCATCACATAATATATCTGCAAAACACAGTGACTAATCAGGTAGGCAAAGTTTTTTTGTTAGGAAAAGAAAGAAGCTATTGCCTACATGGGTGAGAGAACCAAAAGAAAACAAAATCAAGACATTTAA
>JAWWLV010000001.1:63357923-63387439 GCA_035041135.1 Platyrinchus mystaceus | reverse complement strand
TTTTTTGTTAGGAAAAGAAAGAAGCTATTGCCTACATGGGTGAGAGAACCAAAAGAAAACAAAATCAAGACATTTAATTTTTAATTGGCATTACTGATGTCAGATCCTGAGATATTTTTAAGGTATTCAAAGTAGGAATATAAACCCACAAACTATAATTTCAATTCATTATCTACTGGAAGATGAAACTAAGCATTCATTCTCCCTCACTTTTATCAAGACTCCAGGCTTCTCATTCAAAGGTGAATGTTTCTAAAATGCATGCATCTTTCAAAAGTTGAAAGATCAACAGAATTAATCAAGACTGATGTGCCCTCATTTCTGCTAGTTCCTTGTAATCCATCAAAAATATTTCTGTAAAGATTGATTTAGCCTAGGCAGTATTTGAAAAAGTTACAATTGATAATGACCATATGCTTGAACTCCCAAAATTTAAAAAAAAATTATGCACATATATTCATACTTTGGGCACAACTACTAATCATATTTCTTCCTAAGAGCCATATATATATGTAGTAATTTTATTTTGTTTATACCTATTTTTCAAGTATACAGTACAGAATGAAGGTAGTAGGAGATTCTACTATCAGTTTTTATCATCATTCATGTTTTCAAATCAGGGTTTTTTTCATCCTCCTCTGTAGTCACACAAATAACTACTGATTATTCCTATGACTCCTTTTTTCCTTATAATTTTTCTTTCTTATTAATATTTTTATTCTTTTTACTTTATTAATATTTTTAATTCACAGCTGATTTTTCTTTTTTGTTTGTTCATCTCATTAGAACTTTGATCATTAATGTATCTTCATCTTCCACAAGAACAGAAAAAGTTTTACTGTTTTCCATTTGACTTATTGCTTTGCATTTATAAAGTTATTTGCAGGTATTTTTTCATGCCTCCCATTCTATAATGCAGCAGAAAGTTTGTGGCTTGTTATCAAAAAAGTACATATTAGTCTGAAGAACAGGAAAGTCAGTAGGAAGTAAGGAACATTTTAATGTTTTAGTTTGGAACATTTTAGCTGTACAGGAAGGCAATGAGCATTATTATGAAGGTTAAGCAAGAATAAAGCCTTAAAAAGAAACCCTCTCTTAATCAGTATTTTTCCAGATGATGAAAAGAAAGCCAAAGAGATGAAATTGACAAATGTAGCATATAATGGTCCTTCTTGGAGCAGTACTACAGGGGCCTCATTAGTAGACATTTTAGTACAATCATTTTTACCCCTGTGGCTGTCACTTCAGACTACTCAGAAAAGGTGGCTGTAGGAGCTAATCACAGTGATGCCTTTCTCAATTGTATTTTCCTTGTAAAAATGAGGCACAGGAGAGTTAGTAAGTTCTAATTGAAATCAGAATTATCATTGCCATGGATGGCATGCTGTGTCTGTAGGGTATGTTTGTGCCAGTGGAAAATTTCCTTCTTCCCCATAATAAGTATAGAAGCTTTAGACTTAAATGTAAAGTTGTGCTGAAGTCAGTATTACCACATATTTTATTCTGCTATTTTCAATACCATTTCCATCTTGCTGGAGAGAAGTACAGCTGTTAATTTATGTTTAATATTGCTAGCTGTTGTTGATAAGGGGAGGGGCAGACTTCAAGGAGATGTGCCACTTACATTGCAGTTTAAAGTTTCAGTGAGCTCTCGCATGTAATTCCTTTTCCTTCAGTATTCCTCTATTTTTCTTACAAAAATAATTATATGTACCATTTTCTGCTTGCAGTTTATTGCCACCTTGAGAGACAGAACAAGATCTCCATTGCTAAAAAAAAATGTTTAGGAACCAAGTAAAGTTTTATAACAGCATTTTAAAGTAGGGGAAAATCTCAATTTTATTCAGCTTCAGAATATCCTCTTGTATTGGTTCATCATACAGATACCAGGAAAAAGACAATAGAGATTCCTGAAATTAATTTCATTTCTTCCACCGTTGAGATTTTGTGGTAGTGATAGAGTAATAATCACTTTCTTTAGCAGGTATTAAAAATATCTTATGCCTTTTTTTCTTGGAAAGTAGGAACATGTTAGAAAGAAAAACAGAGAGAGTAGATTATTGTTTAGAAATTTTGACCTCCATTGGAGATGTCTTTGAATCTCTGTTCATGTTCTCTACTTTTGGAAAACTTCGTAGTTTTGAAGAACTGACACATCTGACTCCTAAAAGGAAGGTAAAAGGAAGAATCCCATCTTACTGTATGAGTAATTGGTGAAGCCTAATTGAATTTTGAAGAGTTTTTCTCTGAAAGAGGATGATATCACAGTGAAAAAGAGATGAGTCTCTTTGAGCACATAGGTTTGATACATTGAACCATGCTTTGGTTTTAGTACAGCCTTTTGATAGTTGAGAAAATGGAGGCCAGACCTCAAATACCTTTCCACCCAACATTTTGTGTGGGTGTGTTAAATCCACTTGTACCTGTTTTCTAATGTCTTAAAATGAGGTTTAGAAAGTAAAAAACTTTTATACCATGTTGTCATTCCTTGGGTTATTAAATATCACCATAACTAAACATCTGAAAGTGAGCAGAAACCACATCATTGTTCTTAAGATTTAGAATCCAGAAAAACCTTTCAGTGAGTTAATGAACTGTGATTTTCTGATATAAGGGTAAAGAACCCACTATGGCACAGCAGTTATGTGTCATCGTTAGCAAGCAAAGGCATGCTTAGAAAATGAGAAAAACTCAAGAACAGAAATTCTGTCAGTATGCTATCAGCAAAAGGGATATTCATTTCATGTGATTCCTGCTAAAGCTGACAGTTGAAAAGGTGAAGCTGTTCACTGATGAACTAACTGTAGACCTTTTGGACACCACCTGTAATGTGGCTACTTTATCCGTGATCTCCCCATCTTTGGTCAAGGAAACAAAATTGTGTTATGAAGTAAAAACTGGGATAGCACAGAGGTGCTTCTAGTTATACAGAATTCTATTGAGGCAACAATAAGGAAGGAGTGTGAAAACAGGTAGCTATAATGGAAACTATTTTTCAGCTTTAACTGAAGCAGATGCTATCACATACGTTTTGTGATACTGACTTCTGAGGAGGTGAGCATAAGGAGTGATTAACCCAAAAGGTTATACTGACTGAGGTGAAATTAAGGTCAACAGAAGTACAATAAATCCTTATGTTTCTTGAATGTCTAAGTCCAAGTGCAGATATTCTGAGTGGTTTTATTTGTGACCAGCAGAACTTTTTTTTTTTTTTTTCTGGGGAAACAGTATTGTGGTAATGATTTCCTAATGTTTTACAAGTGTTGGGGAACTGAGAGAAGTAATTCTGAAGCTGAAATCTATAGGGATAAACAAAGCTTCCAGAATGACTGTTATAATTAGTCATAATTGTTTGTCTGCAAAGGGAATGCTTTTGTTACTACTAAAAATATTGATGATTTTAATCATATTAAACAGAATTTAAATCAGATATTGACACAGGTAAAAATACTTTAAGCAAGATGTAAGTTAGTACTTCAGGAGTTAGATATGAAAGGTAGAAATAATTCTTGGTCTCTTTTCATATCAGTATGAGACAAGTATCAGAAAATGAGCTGAAATATGTAGGAAGGAACTGGAGTGAAGAAATCAACACAGAAGCCAGTTCATTCTTATTGACATTATGGATGATAATGTGAGTGCTGAACTGACTTTCTAGTCAGCTGTCCATGTCTGAAAAACTAAATAACCTTTAGACTAATTTGGTTCATTTATCTGTTTAATCAATTGTCTGGTTCCTTTACTCAGTGCAAGGCAGGTAGCTTTTGAGTTTTCTTTTTCAACTTTTTTTTTATTGTCCTTTCATCCTCTGTTCTTCTGTGAAGATGGACATACTGAGAGAGGTATTTGAAGCAGTTCTGTTACAGATAATAAATTCTGTTTCCTACTGCCTCCTTCCCCCAAATCTTCATGTCCATGTGCTATCCTGAAAGTATGAATAATTTAGAAGGCAAATAATAAAATACTGGTAAAAATTTACTACAAAATTATTTTAGAGGAAGAAACTACACCATTTACAGATGTGAATCTTCAAAACCAAAATGTTTTTCTCTTGACCTTCCTTTTATTTTGTGTATTAATTTGTTCTTTACAGAATAAAAGAAAATGCTGAAATGTCTTCAGCATTTTATTTCTGTATTGATTTTTTTAAAAGAAAATTCCATGTTGTCATGGAAGGTTTTATTTAGATCTAGCAGTGTCAGGTTAAAGATAAGGGGCACAGATATCATGGGCGTTGCATTGAAAGAGCCACAGATTCTTACCACATTCCTGTTCCCAAGTTACATTCAGTGTCTCTCTGTGTGCTTGATTTTTGCATACTTAAACACTTTTCTAAGTAGGACAGTGCTCAATGTGGGCTTACATACAAGATTTTAATGATTTTCTTCCCCTCTCATAATAATTTCTCATTGGAAGAATGTTCACTGAGCAATTGGGAATATTTTTTATCCAGAAGAAAAGATGTTTCCTGTCTTTCTCTTTTTCTATTTTTAAGGCAAATAATGTTAATAAAATATGCTTGTATCATACACCCTTGAATATCAGGAGCAGCTCTGTATTTCATAGCAATTTCCAATTGCTTTCAGAGACCAAGTTAGTTTCAAGAGACATTCCTCAAGCTTTGAATAAACAACTATCTGTTATAAACCACAGTGTCTAATGTATATTATTAATGATGCTTTCATAGGGCTGTCCCTCTTGAAAAAAAAAAAAAATTGTCAGGATCACATTTGAAGTGAAGGAAGGGAGGACAGCAAAGGACAAAAGAGCCAGACTCCACGCTACAGCTTTATATTCGGTTAATGCATATGTTGTAATTCATCTTTCAAGTCAATTACCCTGCTGGAGGCTTATGGGGAGAGCACAGACATTAATATTTCCAATAAACCTGATTGTAGTCAGATGAAATTTCAAACAGATTTCAAGCGGGAAAGAAAAGTAGGTCAAGAGAAATGGCCACTACAAATTAATGAACCCACTGATAACGTCACCATTAGCACCACTACTTCCATAAACTAATCCAATGATGTAGAATCAAATCAGACACTATTTCACTGAATAAGGAGAAAATATAGTAATTATATATATTATATATTTTTTCCCTTTCTTTCTTTTTAATAAACTGAAAAGTTTGCTGCTGAAGCAAGTGGAATATAAACTTTTAAAATCCTTAAATATGGGGAGTTTGGTGTGGATCCTTAGTTCTTTTTCTATGCTTTTCTGTATGCTAAAGCATTTCTTCTATAGAGAATAAATTGCAGGTCTGTTTCATAGAAGTGATGATATCAGAGGTATCCAGAAAGAGGAGACAAACGGGGGCCAAGAAGAGCTTTAACTATATATATATATATATATATGAATCAATCTATTCTGTAAAATGATCACCTAATAGCAATTTTATTTTAGAATGGGAGAGAGATGTGAGAACCATATTCTCTCACTCTCTTTCTTTACTGTTAAAAAGCATCAGTGTAGGTACAAAATAGATAATAATGTGTGTGTGTGTCTCTGTGTGTGTGTACACATACAGTGACTTCAAGATGCCTCAGTGGTTGTTCACACGCTGAGAAGCCATCTCCTAGATAAAGAAATGAATCCTAATACTCCCTATGTCTGATGTACATATGTGCACATATGTACACATGTGTAGTATACATGTATAGACCAGGACAATAGACACTGTTAATTTTAATTATTTTTACTATTTTTACTATTTTAATCTTTAGCTTTGTCATGTCTTTCCAAGGTGATTACTTTAGAATCACATTGCATAGAAAGGAGAAGAAAACCACTACCAAACCATGGAACTTCCTAAAGTCTACATTACCCTGTAAGATGTCAGGCGGAAAATGTGTTTCATGGTGCTTCTTGCTTTAATGTGATGAATCTTTAAACATTTAGAAAATTTTGGTTAAGTCTCTTGGAAATTTATAATGTAAACATAACATTGCAACTGAATATAGGTAGCTCTCTATATACTAGGAATTTAAAAGGATAATGTGATGGGAATGTGCTGGGAGAAGACTTCAAAACCAGCCAGCTTCAAGCCTCAAACTGATTCTTGCCTGTATTGACTGGATTCGTTAACAACACACATTGCCAGCAGTTAGCACTTAATCACTATCAATCATCCCTGACAAGCTAATTTTAAATTAGTTGCAAGTGTACAATGTCACTGAAGCAATGCCGTTTTAGTTCATACTGATAGCTATAATCCATCAGTCCAGGGAACAATTTGAGAGAGAAAGCCAGAACAGAGTTTTGTCACCTTCTTTCCTCCTCATCCTGTGCCATAAAACACCAGTGATGTTCTGTGCTCCTCTGCCTATTTCCCCAAAAGAAAATTGGGTGATCTCAGCTTCTCTTGACATTTATTTTTGGGATGAGGGCTTGTTCTGGTTTTGCAAATTCTGCAGGATTATTCTGGTTCCCTCAGACACCCTGCCTGCCTGCCTTCTCTGCAGGATTATTTTGGTTTAACCAGGCATTGTTCTTGCCTATTCTGCATCCTTAGTTCTTATGTTGCAGAGTTTAATAGTTGAGCTTTTTTTTGTGCACCTCATTTGTGCCACTGTATCACAACTCCATCTGCATCTTTGCCAATCAAGGCTACTATTTATATATTAAAGCTGAGCTGCCTTGCAAGATGTTATTAATGTTTTTACAATGAAAAAATATGCATATATACTTTCCCTTGTTATGCTGTTTTAGTGTGCTCATGTCTATGTTGCAAGAAATACTAGTAGACATCTAAGTACTTCATGTAACAGGCATAATTTTTGGCTATGGTAACACAAAATTGGGGTTTAGAAACAAGGATGTTTTGACATGTTGAAACTCAGTCCCATATATGCATCAAAAAAAGGTTAAATCTCTAGTCCATCTAATTGGATTCAATTTATGTTTAAAAAGAGTGTCTCATTTTAAGTTACGTGAATTTCAATAGAACCTATGTAGTGTATTTAGCAGACAGAGACCGAACTGCTTCTACAGAACAAATTTTAATCACTGCGTTGTAGCATGAGGAGTAGATAGCAATTACTGAGTTGAAAACAGGACTCTCATTCTGTGAGCAACAATTCAAAATCATGAGAGTCTAGTTTGATCACAAAGTCATAGGATTCCTGACAATCGCAAAGCTATTCTGAATATGTCTGTGCAAACGGTGTTGACACATTTTTTTTTGTGTTTTTGCTTAACATCTATTCATCCAAATAGGTAAATTTCAATTTTCCACAGATAATTTACTTGAAAGATTGAAGGAGAGACTTGGAAACATGTTGTCATTTGATGAAATAGGGAAATTGTTGCTAACAGGAAGCACCTTGCTGTATTGAACTGAATCTCCTGTAGCATTTTCGAAAATCTTCTAGAAATTGTGTGCATAAGTTAGCTCTGTGTGCCTAGGAGACAACTTTACTCAAAATCACTCATGGCAGCTAAGCAGCAGATCACCTTTGGCTGTTACTATGTTTGGCTATAGTAGCATGTTGGGGTTTTTTTGTTTGTTTCTTTTTTTTTAATTGAGTGCATACAGACTTTCTTGCTCATTTCTCTTCCCCTTTCCTCCCTTCCACCTTTCCTCTTGCTTTTTCTTTCTTTTAAATAGGCAGATATGAAGAGTTTTATCTTTTTACTTTTTATATTAAGATAGTGTAGATAACTTGTAAGGGCTCTCACAGGAACTCAGGTTGAAGTGAGCAGCTAACGGTATTCATCTTGGTTCAGAATGGAAGATTAAATTATTGGTTTCAGTTTATGCAAACTGAAATTTGGAAGTCAGCTGCAAATCAGGTTAGAAAACTAGAAATATTTCAGAAAAGCATTTAAGGTTTTTCTCCGTGTTTTGTGTCCAAAGTGGAGCCTATTCATTTGTTCAAACAACGAATGCTTGATTTGCCAACTATCTCCTGATCTGTGATACTCTGCTACCCATTGTAAAAGAATGTCCTTATGGTATTACTTGTTGGGTGCAGCCCCATCCAAGTTACTCACATTTTTAGAGGTGGTTTTTACAGTCAACTAAGTGACAGAAATGCTTGGAGGATTTTCTTGCTGCTCTTTGTTACTATTTCAGGCTATAAATAGTTTAACATCTTTGAACCTCAGTTTCCAGATATGTAAAATGAAAGCTTTGAATCATAATTAACTTCATTGTAGCACTGAGGTGCCCATACAGAAGAGTATTGGAAAATTTTGAAAAATAACTGTGTCAGTCGAGTGTTGTGTTTTTTTCCATAATATTTCCAAGGACAGTTGGGAAGAAAAAGGATGTTGGCCACACTCATTATGCCAAGTTGCATGGGAAATACAAATCTTCTTGACCATTAAATTACATAAGTCTTAGGGTTTCATAACTGAGTAATCTCAAAAATATTTATAATTATTCTTATAGCACATTTATACCATAAGAAAATATAAAAATCCTTGTACTGTAGAGGACTCTCTCATTTAGAAGAAGTGGTTTCATTAGAGTAAAGGTCAAATATTTTATGTACTTCAGTGAAAACAAGAATTTATGAAATGCTGTTAGCCCCATGCTGCAAGTGGAATTTAAAGGAAAAAGAAATGCTAACTGTCACCATATCACACTTTGGTGTTTTCTTAGACCAGATACTGGGATTGTACCCGCTTTGGGCAAATCTTCATGCTTTGCAAGGTATAAAATGGTAAATGAAAAGATACAAGAAATAATATTAACAAAATAAAAAAACATTTAACCTGGGGCATTTTTCTAGTTTTAGTAGAATAGAGATTTAGAAAAGATGTATTATTATTCTCTAGAAGAAATTTCAGTTTTAGAGAGAATAAAATCCATTATTCTTATTGTGCCAGGAGTCTATCCAGAAAACATATTTTGCCTTGTTATCTAAAAAGTTGTTTCATGAGAGAAAAATACAGAGGAGGTGAGGTCAGTAAGATTTTGAACATGTGTGTTAGGAGATGTTCTGCTAATTTCAAGAAGGTGTATGATTACTAGTATGAGATGTGACTTTTTGTTGTAGGTTTTCCTAGAAAAGTGGGATTGTGTCAGGTACGAAGGACAAATGAAATTACTGGAAAATCTTTCCAGTTCAGATTTAAGAGCTCACACTTGAGGAATCACAATTTGTATTCTCTGCTTTAGTAAAACAATTTGATATCTGCATTGAAATGCATTTTCAGTTAATCTTTGTCTCGAGGCCAATGGAGTGCTGTGAATGTTGAACGTTCTTTGGCTAAAACACTGAGCACACACCACAGCCATTCCTGCTGTGTTGAAGACCAGCTGGGAAAAAGATAGGTACTCTGAAGTTAAAATAGTCAGAACAGGTCCCCTACTTGATAACAGCCGAGTGCTGTAGTCAAATACAGCTATTGCAGCGGGATTCTATTGATTTATACTGGACGAAACTGGTGCTTTTATCAAACAGTTTTGTGGCTACTCAGCAGTCTGTGTCAAGCCATAGGCAAAGATTTTCAGGAAGTTCCTGGCATCTAGACAGACAGAGAAAAACTGGTTATTAGACCAGGAGAATCGCTGAAATCACTTAACAGCATGCCTGCCTCAGTCAGATGGAAAGCCACATTCACATTATTCGGATTATACCGCAAGATAGCACAGCAGAAAGATTAGGCCTTACAATTTTCCAGGTAGTGTTTAAAATCTTTTCCCTAGCTAAAGGATATAGCTGACAGTTCACACTCCAAAGTCAAGTTAATCTGTAACATTATCCACCCATTTTGCACTGAGCAGTCCCCAAAGCAGTTTGTAATATGCATATGAACTGAACCATTGTTGTGATCAAATTTTAAATACCCTTGTGAAATGGGAAAAAAGGAAAGATAAAATAAAACCCTGCTGCTCTGGTACTGAAGATTGACAGCAAAAGGGAAGGTATTGCTTCATTGAGTGCATGGCTCTGGCTACACTGGCTGCATTAAGTTGCTGGTGGGACTTCCAGTCCCTCCTCTAATGCATGGCTAATAGCTCAGCAGTAACTCTGTAGAGTTGAGAGATGAAGCTTTCCTATTTCAGAACTATGAAATTGCAGTGGTGTGAAATTAGAGTGATAGTTATTTTAAATTTGCCTCGGACAAGGATACTTGGTTAATAGAGCTCATGAATGCTTTTTTGTGTGGTAGGTGTTCCACACTAGCTCACTGCACCATCAGCAACAGTGCAAAGCGATAGCAATATATATGTTACATTTTCTGGATTTGATGGCTTTTAAAATTATTTCTGGTGCTCGGGATCACAGATCTGTTTGAAAGCAAGAGGAGAAACCAAGCACAAGGAAACAACTGCCATTATGGCAGAAGATAGAAAACAATACATCCTTGTTCGGTCTTCTGACGTGATGCCCTCTCCTGGAGTGGCTGACACCATAACTAATTATATCCATTTGTTTCATAGTAGTGAAATTCACTGTTGACTTTACCGTAGATTCAGAATTTGTCCCATTTATAAAATTATATAATTCACTTAAATACCTCAGCACTGTAAGTATGCCATGCGATTAGTATAGGACAAGAGAACAGTCTTAAACTGCACCAGGGGAGGTTTAGGTTGGACATTGGGAAGAAGTTCTTTACAGAAAGTGTGATTGAGCATTGGAATGGGCTGCCCAGGGAAATGGTGTAGTTACTGTCCCTGGAGGTGTTTAAGACTGGATGAGGCACTCAGTGCCATGGTCTACTTGACAAGGTGGTATTAGGTCATAAGTTGGACTTGATGATCTCAGAGTTATTTTCCAACCTAATTGATTCTGTGGTTCTATACTAGATGACTATGTTGTTAAATTAAAATGCTCTCTGTTAGTATAGTTTCCACAATATGGTGTGAATAAATAAATAATATAGAACCTGCAATTTGTGTTATTGCTGGTAATATTTCTTCTTTGTCTTCTTAGTTATTTACTTTTCCTTATCATTGACTCTGCTATGGCTTACTCTTGCAAAAAGAAAGTTAGAAGAAATTTATTTTTCTCTTTACTTCACATGGGCTTGGCAAAACATGTATTTAATCCAGGCTTTCTCACAGAGCAAGAGAAGTCTGAGATGCATTCCCCACCCTCCCCTCCCCATTAAAAAACTGTATTTAAATTATTACTCTGTCTCTGTTATTTCTGTTATTTGACAGAATGTGTTTTAGAAGTATATTGAAACAATCCTGAAATTCAAGAAATAGGAACTGATGTCTGATATGACACCAATGCTGTTTATTCAGTATTGAGATGATTTTGTAGCAGTTTCCTTTCTTCCAAGACTGCATTGGCAGTACAAAGACATTCAGCTTTTCAACCTGAAAGTAACTTCTGTAAACATCTCATTACCAATTAAAAAAAAGCTCATCATCGTGGGAAAAAAGGAAGCAAGCAATGGGGAAGCTTCTACCTTCTATTACACAATCTTAGGCTTGGTGATATAAAATGGATGAAGTCAACAGTCTTATTTTAACTGATAAATTAGAATGAAGTATGGTGTAACTAATAGGAATGGTGTTGGTTCCAAACCAAATCCAAATACAATCTGTAGAGGTAAAATTCTGGGATACTACTGATTTTTCATGATCTTTAGAAATAAGTGTGAAAAAACTGTTACCTAGTTGTGCAAAATCAACAATGAAATCATTAGTTAGTAAAACTATGATGTGTCTTAATTGATTTACAAATGTTATTGTCAAAGTCTTTTTTATGTTAATATTCATGTATTTTGTCTTGAAATTAATGTAATCATAAATTCTGACACAAGTATTGTTTGCATAGCAATTGGTCACAAGGAGTAATTGATTAATATTCAATGAGGTGTTAATATGTGCAGAGCCTAGAGCAATTGTAAACTTCATTTTGACTATAGATGGAAATTTGTTGCAGTGCAAATATAACTGTGTATAATTGTATTTATCAGTCCCAAAGCATATGAGGTTGAAACGTATACTGTTCTTTTATGTTTGACCTACAGTGGTGCAATATGAAATTATTTTCATGACAAAGAATGAGTTTTCTAATATTCTCTTAACACCTTGCTTTACAAATATAGTTAGAAGCAGCTGGGTTATATTATGAAGCTTTTATTTTCTTCATTATTTATTAGCTGAGTTACTAATTCAGAAGGATTTCCCCCTCTAATATCTATTAGAAACTTGAGAAAAGAAAGACAGAGAAGGACATGAAGTTATTTTTGAAAGAGGCATTCTCAGAGAAACATGTCACTCTTAATTTTTGGGGTCTTTATTAGGCTGAGAATATAAATCCTATTTATTTTGTTTTTAGACAAGTAGGCTGATTCTTCATATGCATCTATACAGTTGAAAATGAATGGAGCTGCATGTTGGCAGCTGGAAACGTCTGCTTATATTAGGCTTAAATTAGTGCACTTTGTAAGTGGATGTAGGCAAGTGAATCCCTGAGCCTTGTGATAACATGGATTTCTTGACTTGAACATAGGTGGTGCAGTGGAAGCTAACATAAATCAAACATTGAGCTCAAAAGAGTCCTTTTGTCAAGCTACTAATGACCTGAATTATATGATTATAAAATACACAAAAATAATATTGAACTTGCTGCATATTGAAGGTGCACAGAACCTTGCCACTCCAGCTGCTAATCTTTCTTTCAGACCTTATAATCATAGAATCACAGAATCATTTAGGTTGGAAAAGGCCTGTAAGATGATCAAGTCCAACCATTAACTGAGCACTGCCAAGTCCAGCACTAAACCATGTCCCCCGGTTCCATGTCTACACGTCTTTTAAATACCTTCAAGGTTGATGACTCAACCATTTCCCTGGGCAGCCTGTTCCAATGCTTGATAACTCTTTCCATAAAGAATTTTTTCCTAATATCCAATCTAAACTTCCCCTGGCACAGCCTGAAGCTGTTTCCTCTTGTATTATATTGTTTCTGGATTGTCAGGAGAAAATGGAATATTAAGAGAGAGTAAAAGGTACATACACAGCAGAAATGCCCATATTACCAAAAACAATTTGGGAGATCAGCAAGTAGGGATACCTGCAGTTCTCAGCAGTTCTTCCTGGATGATTACTACCTGCTGAGAAGAAGAAGAGCTTGTATCACTGTAGGAGGACATCACAGAAGTAGGTCAAATGCCCACAGGTGACTGACCAATATGGATATGATAATACATGGATCTTGCTCATATATTTTCTTTCTGTTCATTAGCGGGGTTTTTTGTTTTGTGTGTGTTTTTTTTTAATAAATGTCTTAGTAGTGGGCTCCTTACAACTTGCCAGCCATCTGTCATTTAGCAGAAGTCTTTTGATAGCAGACTACTTGCAGTATGTTGATACCTGCTTCTTAGTCAATTCAACTACTCTATTACCTGACCTTTAGTAGTAAAACCTGCATACAGTGTTTTCACATGAAAGGATAACCTAAAGAAGTCTTGTTTGAAAATGGTATTTCATCATAGAGCAGTTAACTGGAGCTCCAGATTTGTTTTTTTCAGGATTGTTGTTTTTGAAGCTGTGAAGAAACGTGATGATACATTCGAAGTTTATTTTTATTGTGTAAGGATATCTTGCAAAAATAGTTTAACTCATTGAACTGTTACAAAATGTAGATCTTAATAGCTTGTTGGAATTTCAACACTCCAATTATGACTAACAGGAGTAGATTATTGAGAGAGAGCTGATCAAAAGAATGTAGGATTTTTTGACAGAATGAACAATGGAGGCAGTGATGGAGTTTATGTGGACTCAAGTGATTTAATAGCCATGAGCTTTTAGTTTCATGGGGAAAAACAAAACTGAAAAATGATTACAGCACAAATACAGATTAAAATCATATTTTCAGAGCCAAAGTATATAGATTACATTAAGCTTTCACTGTTATCTGGCTTCAAGCTTTTTGATTCTGTATTCAAGATGGCAGAAATGCATTTCTGAGCCATTATTTCAAACACTCTAAAATTTATATATTTTTTAAAAAATCTAAATTCTCATGTTGATTTAACACATAGGAAAACTTTGATCTTGTCTGATCATATCTCAGCACCAGATGCCTAAGAGATCTCTTGTGCAGATATAACACCCAAATCTTGTTCTCTATCAATAAAGAAAGATTCCATTTAACAACAGTTAGGCTTTGCCTTTTTATTTTGGTTGACTATTTGCCCCACAGGATTTATCAGAGGAACTTCAGTTTTGCATTTTCTTTATCACTCAAACTAGAGAATAGTGTTCTCATCCAATTTGAATTGTATTTCTTCTGCAGATAGAAGAGACAGAACTGCTTTTTTAGCTGACCTTTCACATCTCTTCAAATATGTCTAGTTGAAAAAAAGTAGCTGTCATAACAATATTTCTTCATTCAAACCTGTCCCATTGTATATAACTCCTCCCACACCTCTGAAAAGAAATTACCAAAAAAAAAGAAATAAGGTAAAACAAGTGGCACTCCAAAAGTTGTATCATATTAACATTGTGTCATCTGTATATCGTGAAGATCTCAGCCTTAATTTTTCCAGTGCCCTTTGCTTACCTGTAACTTAATTACATGATAGTTCCAAACAGGTCTATGCCCTTGTCCTCTTTCCCTTTTCACATCTAAAGACTGTGGCTGATGAACAGTAGGTTTTCCCAGTTTACTTTTCAAGTGGGAGACAAGTTTGACTTGGCAATGCTGCCAACAGCTAAAGCAGGCTGGGGGCACAGCTTAACTGCCTGTCACTAATTGAAGGGAGAAGACTAATGGCTACATGTAATATTTCCACAGTAATGAGAGCACTATGCTGACACTGCTGTGTTGCTCTGTGAGAGACCAAAATGTTTTACAGGGATGGCAAGGCAGTACCACTCTCAACCCGCTCCACCCACACAGCCTAAATGTCATAATGTAGTGAACTAGCTGACTTGGCTGAGGAATTTCAGGCTGCTTCTTTTCCAATTCAGAAATGGGAAGAAAATTGGGCCTAGTGGAAAAGCACTGGCCAGCTACAACCCAGTGCCAGGACAACCACTTAACCAACAGCAAATGACAACCAACAAAATGTCCCCATGCAGACAGCAGTAATTACAGAGTCCTAGTGATGCCACGTTAACATGATTGCTTACATTACTTTTTAAGGGATGCAACTTTGGTGACAGAGACACCAATAAATAGCTAACACTGCAAATATAGTGTGAAGAGGAATAGAGGAAGAACCTACCCCAGTGAGTTCAGTGTAGAAAGGAAAGACTGGACAGCATCCAACATCTCCCATCAGAAAAATGAGCAGGTTTCATTCAGGAAGCTGAAACAAATCACTGAAATATAACAGGGGAGAGAGCTGAGTTATCTCTTTAGACTTCCTAAAAGGTGGTGTTTAACAGCTTCCATCTGCATTCAGACTTAGTATAAAATATTTTTTCTCAGTCATACAGTATTACCCTGGCTTAGAAATTCGTTTTGTCAACATGAGCATGTTTACTGTTGCTTTCAAACTCTCTAACTAACTGACTTGGCAGACAGGCGGCTCAGCTACAGAGAAATGTGGGACAGCAGCTGCATCTGTCTGCCTGCTTTATAAAAGGAAAGGAGGAGAATTCATCTGAAACTTTATGGCTGCTCAGGGCAGTCTCACTGATCATTGTCCACCCTTACACATGTTCTACTTTAAGGAAAGTAATGAAGATGGTAATAAGGTGTGAATGGTATATTATGATGCATGATTTAGAAAAAAAAAAAAAAAAAGAGGAGGTTGTGTTATTCCAGGTAATTTGGACAGGGTTATACATTCAGATAACTATCAGGAAGATATTCAGCTAATTCAGAAAATTTACCTTTGTAATCTGTTCTCATGTTCCTTCATACCTGAAGACATTAAGCTTTTAACAACCAAAATATTACAATTAGAAAGCCCTTGCCAAGATTTTAACATAGAAATATTTTTGTAGCATTCATTTGGCTGTCCCTTGTTATTGAACTCATAAAGTGCTACTTCCAGGCCAAGGACAAGTCATGGGTGACATAGATTAATATCTTAACATCAGAGGAAGTATAAACAATGTTTATATGCCAAAGAATCATCATGGTCATATAGTTTCTGGAAGAATATAGATATCAGATCACACAAAGGTACTTGCTTGGTCTTATCTCTTCTATTTGGTCCAACTTCAAGACTTGAATCTGTCTCATGTTTTAGGATTATGTAAGTTCCCAATTGAAGCAAACATTTGAACATGCTTTAAACGCTATTCTAAGGGAAAACCTTTTTCTTTCTACTACTTCAACTTACTGGTCATTAGCTTATACATTTTCTCACAGCAGTATTGAGATATCACCCCTGCATCAGTATCTTTCTCACTTCTGGCTTTGTTCCTGTATGTCTGTAAAAAATTCTTAGCTGCACTGGTACATCAGTCACATAGACTGTGGCAATATTTATTTGTATATTTATTTATTTTATTAAGAAGTAGAGATTAACAAATTATACTTTTTTGGAAAGAAAATTTAAACCCCGAAAGTCTTTAAACGCCCTTATGTTCACTAATAGATAAACTAAGCCCAGATTTTCATACTATACATATTTATTATTAATCCATTAGCCAAATGATCTGATTAATAACTTTATCAATGAAACGGAGTTTAATATTATTAGTGGTGATGTTACTCCTGTCTCTTGAGATTAGAAGCAAGATGCTTGTGGGGTTGGTTTGAATATGGTACAAGTGCTGGTGTTTATATGCATGCAGTTTTCTCTCAGTGTGCAGAGATTGCAGACATTTTTTTGACAATTATTTGCTGTAACACTTAAAAAAGTGGTAGGATGCTACTTACGAAAAGTTCTGCATGAGGGGTAATTACTGAATTCATATAGGATGAAGTGTTCACAGAATTAAGGCTAAAGGACACACAGAAATAGCTGGAAGTGGTGGGAGACCCATAGCTGTTCTTCACTGTAAATCTCAGCCTTGATCCACAAAGATTGTTAGAGCCTCTGAAGGGGCTGGCTGGTAGTGGTGACTGTTATCCTAAAAAAACAGATGGCGAAGTGAGTGACACCTATAAGTGTGCAGGCTGTGTTACTTCATTGACAAGATGCTAAGCCCTTCTGGCACTAAAATAAAAAGACAGGTGTTTTTGACACAAAAAAGGAGTATTGAAACTATGCCTCAAGCCATGTGGAGAGTCGGAGCCAATTTTTCAAGTAAAAGTAACTAAAAATCTAAATTGGGGTATACATGTAAAAGCACGACAACTTCAGACCTTCCCCATCAATAAGTTTTTGATGAGTTCTAGTGCCTGTCTTATGCCTCTAGAATTAGCCAATCACCTTTTTAATTAAACTTTAATTTTGAAGGCTTGAATAGATGGTAGCTTCACTCTGGAAATCTTGTGCAGCTCAATTCTAAGTGAATGAAATGGCAAGCAGTATTTTTGGTCTTCCCTTTAAGTTTGGTGATAGAATTCTTCAGTTGCCTCTATGTCTGCCTTAAATATAGTATGAAGTTAATCAAGTGTTCACATATCACATATTATACTTGTAATTAACAATGTCAGGTTTAGAGATTCATGTGGCCAACAGGGAAATGACAATGGTGTAAAAAACAATGTGATGAGTATATTTACTTTAAAATCCATTTTCACTTCAACATATTACTTTGTTTAAAAAGTATTAAAGTTAATAGCATTTAATCTACTTGCTTGAATTTAGTGGTATTTTTCAAAAAACAATGAAAATACATCTTCAATAATCTAGATGGGAAAATCTCCAGTGCAATTCTTTATCAGAGAAATTAGGTTTTAATGTTTTTTTTCTGCTTTCAAATTTAAAACACCAATTTATGTTTATGGATGAAAGGAAGCTGTTAAGTAATAAAAACTGCCTGAGGTATTCACCAAAATAAAATGGAATCCACTTGAAAAAAAAGAAAAAAGGAGAAAAAAAATGCATAAAAACCCCAGCAAAATGTTTTTTTCCAATGAAGTGAAATGAATAACCTCCACTAGTTAAAAACTTACTTTAAATTTGCATGACAAGACTTTTTTGTATCTAGTAGTCTGCTTTTTGTTTTCAACAAGTAGCATGTTCATCAGAGTTACATAAAAAGAATCAGTGCCAGATTATCCTGTTCTATTTCCCTCTTTTCCTTCATTTAGTCAGCATAGTTGTCTTCTTGGCAAATACTCTCCTTGCACATATAGATTTGTTTCAGCTGTATAATTTATTATCAGTCCTGGTGAAAACCTTGTCTCCAGGCACTATGTATTACCGATTGTAGGGACACTTTACAATATATTGTATTATGCTAGGGTAACTGAACAAAATTGTGATTAAAGGGTATAGGTATTTCAGTGATGGGTGCAGAACAACACATGCAGTGAATAATATGCTGGTGGCCTTTTGCAAATTAAAATTAATTATAAGATCATTTTATTTTATTGTTTCTCTTGTTCTCATCCAGTGTCAATGATAGAAAAGTGACATTTAACACAAAAAACATTTTTGAGTCCTAAAGAAGCCAGCACCTGAAAAAGCGTGGCTCCTTTGTTTTCTGTTGGGATAGTCACTTAGAAGAGGGAAATCCATTCAAGACTATTTTTTCTTTCTTCCTTTTCCATTTGAAAAACATTGGATAAAATCCTTGGGTGTAGGGACTGGAGCCAGAGACTTCTCTCACCTCAGTCTATGTTTGGCCTGTTAGGCTTCCTCATTTGCTCCTTCCTGATTGTTTTTTTCCACCTTTTCCTTGCTATTTATGCACTTCTGTTATGCACAAGACTGTTTCAGTTGTGTGTTTGAAGCGCCATATACAACCCAAGCTCATCTCAGAATATTTCTTTTAGTTCGGACTTGATTGTTTGCTTCATCAAGGAGTGCATAAGATATTGATATGTTTGATAGATCACTCTCCTTCTTCTTACCCTCAGATGGTTTATTTATTTTTATTAGTTCCCCAGCCAATAAGTGTAAAAAATTTAGTATTGCTTATGAAAAAATAATTTCCATTTTATGTCTTATAATTTTTGCAAACAACAATATGGAACAAGAGAATTGTTTCTCAGCCGTCATCTCATGTACATATGGATGTCTTTTGGATTAATGTCAAATTTAAGGTATTCTGTGGTACTAGTTCTTTTTCAGTAGTTGTAGACTTTTATCTGTATCATTATTCATGGTATTTCAAGAGTAACTATAGGTAAATTCAGCATTGCATAATATGAGTTTTTAATTTGACCTGAAAGAGCACTGGATTGCTTCTTCATCTGTCTTCTGTACTTCACCCAGTTTGGTTTGGTAGACCCAGCGTTCAGTGAATGTACTTGTTCCCTGTGTGTCAAGACTTCAGGTGAAATAAAGTCCTTCACTGTGTGAAAAGTCATATTGTCTACAGGACTACAAGTTTCTAAGACTTCAACCAAGCCTGTAAGCTTTAAGGTATAAAATTATCTCTGACCTGTATCCTTAATGGTACCTGTTTTTCACCAAGGCAGGCATTGTATATCATAGGAGACATTCAGGTTGGTCAAGCTCATTTTGCCATTGGTAAATGCATATAGGATCTCCTCCTACTCTATGTGCCTGGATGTGGCTTCCAGGAGAGTTTTTTGACTACTGAGACTAGGCTGACTGGCCTGCAGTTCTCCTGATGATCCTCCTCCTTTTCCTCAAAAATGAGCAGGAAGAACTCTGCCATGAGTCTAAAATTCAGCCTTGAAGTATCTTTTTGTGAAACTGGAGAAGAGAGGGTTGGGTTCGTATCATATATAGTCATTTTAGCTTCCTCTGTAGTCAAGGTAGTGATGCAAGTGGATCTGAGGATAAATTCTAAAAGGTTAGGTGGTGGTTTACATCTGGAACTTGTGGGTTTTCTCCAAAGAAAGCAGCTAAGGAGATTATCTAAGCAGTTTACACGAGGTGACTTGAGTAATGACATATAAGATTATATTAAATAAAGATTATGTTTAAAGTATATTTCATTTTGCTGATTTCTGTTCTTCTGTATTCTTCTATGTTCTAAAGACATTCAACTGTCCTTCGTAATGTTTCTGTAGGAAGCAGCAATGGTTCATTAATGGTTCATTAAAGGTGGGAACTTTCTAGAAATTATTATTAATTTATTATTTTTTAAAATTAATTCTCAGCTGCTCTGGCTTTGGGTAGTCTATAGATTGTCCTGTGAGATAAATCTAAGTTTAGAGATGTCTAAGTTGGGCAAAATTTAATTACTCAAAACGAAGTTTGCAAAGGTCACGAAGTCTAACAGATAGTATTTTTTACACGGGGAAATATTTCATGAGATTATAAGCAATCCCCAATTATCTGTATCTTGATTTTCTTTCTTATTTGTGTTATGGCACATTAACATCACATTCCACTGTCTATCACTATTCCTTACCAAGCACATCATTACCTTGCAATTTTCTTTTAAAAATAGAGGTATATACTCATGAAATCTAACATAACCTCCTGGACTGTTGATATTTTCATTGACAGTCTTCCATCCTAGTATTTTCCATCCTGGTATATATATACCCTATACTCCAGGGTTCCCCATGCAGATAAAATATATTCTCTTGAAATGCTGTATCTTTAATCTGTTGGTGGTAAGAGTGTTAATCTACTGTTTTTTCTCCTTAATGAAGTCACGCATTTCTATAAATCTATTTAATAATTTCGTATTCTTTACACACTGTAAATTATTTACAAATGTTTATGCTGAAATCAACCTCACAAACAAAACCCCTAATTACATTTCATTAGATTACTCTGTAGAATAGTATTAAGCCATTACATATATTGACTAAAATGTTAACTTCAATTTGTTTAAACAATGGAATGACACCTGTGCATCAATATTACCTCTCAAGGAATGTAGATCTTGCCATGTGCACAGAACTTATGTAGGCTTCATCTAGTTCAATATTTTACCAGATAAAATTGCTGACATATCAGTTGTTTCATGTTGTTTCTTGTTTATAAAGATAGGAGAGGCCATGTGATAGCCTTCACACGCATTTCTCCATTACAAAGGGTGGAGAATTTCCTCTTATTGATTGTTCCTTTAATTTAAATCTCTCTTTTAATACAAAATATTTTTATTTTAAAAATAATAACAGTGAAACTCTCAGAATTTTTATTCCTTTAATAAATTTGTTATTAAAATAGTGTTACTGGCTTTTATTTTGATATGTTGAATTTCAGTTTGTATTCATTGAATCTTGCTATACTTTTGTCTGTTAAACAAAAGCATCTCCTATCAGCACATTCTTAATACAATAGAAGGTTTTTATTTGGGGTTTTTTTTGAGATTCTTACTGGTGCAGTTCTTGAGCCTTGAAACTGTCTTCTATAGCTCTCTCAGCTCCCTCACTCTAATAGTTTACTTCTTGATAAGGAAGAATGTTTGTAAAGACAAACACCATATTCTAGTAATGAACAATCCTGCATGCAATAAAATGCATGGTCATATTTTAATATGAAAATCTGCAATAGTTGTGTAGGTCTTCTGAATATAATGTAAGTAAAAACGACATTAGTCTTCTTGTTTTCTGTATGTCATAGTTTAACCCCATCTGGTAACTCAGCCCCACGTGGTTGCTTGCTCACTCCTCCTAGGAGGATGAGGGAGAGAAATAGAAGAGTGAAAATGAGAAAACTTGTGTGTTGAGATAAAGACAGTCTGACAGGTAAAGCAGAAGCCCCACATGCAATCAAAGCAAAACAAGAAATTAACTCACTAGCCTGCTCTGAGTTATCAGCAGTTTCTCCATAGCCCCATACTGGCTACTGCGGAGTAAATGAACTGTAACCCAGCCAAGACCAACACACTGTCTTGTATTTGGAGCTCATGTTCAGCTGATTTTCTGTAACAGTCCTCAAATCCTCCTGGATGTTGTTGTTTCCCCAGCTGTGTAAACATGCTCTGTAAGGGTTTCTGTTTATTCATTGTCCAACAACACTCCCATCCCACATTTATTTGTTTTTTTATATCTGGTCATGTTGAAATACATAGTTTGACTGATTCCGAGATTCCAATGTAATTCAGAATTCCTTCTAATGAGTGACTTAGTTTGTTTATTCACTTTCCACTAACCCTTATGTTATATGTGAAATTCATCCCCCCTTTCTTTTTTTCTCCCATTCACTAAAATCTTAAATCACATTGCCAAGATTTGGAACGTGATGGATATCAGTGGAGGTAAAGCCGCTTGATAATGATTCTGTGTTTATCTTTACATTTTAACAATTACTAATTAGACATTTTTTATTTATTTAATATCATTAACTACTGATACTATTGTTGTACATAAAAAAATCTTGTAAAAAAAAATTGTGTTAGTTTGGGAGAATTTGTTTTCCATGAATCTCTGTTACATTAGTCTCTTCCTACTCATGTCTGCCTTATTTTTTGTATCTAAATTCCTACAGACCTGTGTTACTTTGCTTACAACTGGAATGAAGTTGGCTTCTCCAGCCTTCTATGTCTTCTTCATTTTTTTTAATATTAAAAAAATAAAAATTATGGAATATTTTTTTCCTTTGTGTCACTCATGACACAATGTCACATCATGATTCTTTTGAATTTAATGTCCACTTCTGAAAGCTGTTTTCCCTTTTATTCCAATCTCCATTTTAAAATGAGCACTGCTGTCTTTCTTGATCCTTGTATGTTTTGGGATCTGGTAAAACATATTTTTTCCCTTATCCGAATCTGGTCAATTTAAAGGTGTCTACTGTCTGTGGTGTCACGTTTGCATGTTTATATACTCTGCTCATTGCTGAACTGAGTCTTTAACATGGAAGACAAATTAGAATTTGGGACAATAAATATTTCTTATTCATAGTACTGAAAGATCAGAGATCTTCCCCAGAGCATATTATGAATAAAATATTCAGCACAAAGCTCTGCATAAAATTACGGTGCAGCTTCCAGTGCATTTGGACAGTCTGTTCCCAGTTTGCCCATACAGAACTGTCCCCAACTTAGTATAATATGAAGATATTGCAGAGACACGTATGATACATTCCTGACTGATCCAAAATATATCAAATTAAAGATGGAAAAAATATTAGTGCTCTTAGCATAAAGATAGCATTGTCTCTGCAGCCCTCTACTCTTCCAAACAACAGCACAGGATTCTGTAATGATCACAGCTAGTCGTGACCTCTTTTATTATTGAGTAATTTCCAAAACAGTTTAAAACATTTGGCGTCATGACAGTAAATTGGCATAGTATTCCATGAGGTGATGAAGGCTGTAACCTGTTCAGTCAAGTATGATAATTCAGTTAACTTTTTTAGGTGTAAAATCTTTGAGTTTGTAATAAAACTGCTCAAAAGCATAATACCATTAAGCAGTATGAAGCTATTTTCCTCCACTGATATCTGGAGGTTTTGTTTTGGTTTTGTTTCTGAGGAGGTTTTTTTGTTTGGTTTTTGTTTGGTTTTGGTTTTGGTTTTGTTTTGTTTTGTTAACTGCAGCTCAGTATACCCCTGAGCACAAAAAGCTGCTCCGTTTATTCTGCTTTTGGCTGATAAAAAGTGTTATGTCATGCTTTTGGCTGGTTTCAGTGAGTATTGTATCAGGTTTAACAGTTTAGTTAGATATTTGTAAGATTGTGTGTATTCTTAAGGGATAGAATACAGTTATCATAGCTAATCTGATAAGTGTTCCCCTCTGTAAACCATTTCCCACACATGAAGGACAAAATTTAAGTTCTGAACTAATAAACCCTAAAGAGATAGAGTCCCTAGGAATTATAATTTCCAGTCCTGCTTTTTAAAATTCCTTTGTAATCTCACTAGCCATTTTAACACCTTGTCAGACATTCAGGAACTTCCATCTGTGCAGCCTAGTGCATTTGTGAAATAAACCCATCTGTACAGCTGATTAAAAGTTGGATGTAGTCCATGTTTTGTCTTTATCCTGAAAGAAACAGTATTGCTGCAGCAGTTGTTGATGTAGGGCCTGAATACCAGAGTGGAATGCACAGGGCTAATGGAGCAAAATAGCTTTTAGTGTTTTCATTTGTATTTAATAATTGTTTAAAATAAAATCAGAACAAATTAAGTGTGACAAGCAAGACTAATTAGAAAGGCTGCAGAGTTCAAATCTGAAGTTAGATGCAGGAAGCAACCCTAGAATTTCAAGTATGTGTTAACATCAAGGTGAATCCAAGCAGATAGCAACTTCATGTACTCTTCTTACTCTTCTACACACACACTTATCTTTATTCTGAGAGTGCATATGTGTGCTTTTCATTGCTATAGTACGCAGTTTTCAGCTGCACGTTTTCAGGAAGGTGGAGGAACAGTTGCACAATTCCCTACCTACAAACTAGGTCAGTAGAATAACTGCATCTGACTACTTGATTTGCATCCATATTTTGTAGTCAGAAATACCATCTCTCATATTTCTATTCATAATCTAACTGCCACTGCTAAAAGTTTTATAGATGCAAAGCTGTACCTTTAAAAGGTTTTAAGGAACATCTCTTCTATAGAAAAACAGAAAGAAACAACAAAACCTCACCCAGCCAAGTAGGTTACTAAAAATTTCAGATGAGAAGACATGAATAGGAAGTGAATTATTCTCTCACAAATCTCATGGGCATATGGTAAAGGAAAAAAAGACAGGACTTTAAGAGACAGAATCAGAATCTTTGTCTTGTGGTTTTTTAGTATCCTCAGGACAATGGTTATCACACATCTTTCTCCTCCATTTCTGCACACAGAAATGTGCATCTGCTTTTTGATATCATGAGAGATGTAGCAGAATTCATTTCACACTGAGCGAGGATCTAAGTAAAATAATGACATAGGTTCTGATATATGGATCTGTGAGCTGATGTTAATGTAAGCAAATAAATCTGTGATGGCACATCACTACACAAATGTGCCAGGTCACATTTTACTGGTGCAATGCCAAGCACTTATTTCCTCAGCACTGCATGAATGTGTCTATGCTGCAGATTATTCCAAAGGTGTTGCAGACAATGCTTTCTCAAGGACATACGTCATGTGTTCATTTTGTGTTGCATGGGCATGATCATCAATGCTCTCTAAAGTACAGGAGGTACAGTATAGCAATAAAATAGTATTTATCACTGGACGATCAATGTACTGCAAGATCCTTTAATTCTGTCACACCAGTAAAGAATATCATGTGGTCTCATATATGAAACCACATCTAAACTTCCTTAGTTATGAGTTAGGTCTGTTGCCCTTCATTCCAGCATAAGTATAGGATTCCATTCTGGCTATCTGCAAGGACTTACGAAGTCTATGTAGTAAAAGGACTTTTCTGAAGTTACACAAGTGCAACTTCAAATACAGCATGACCTTAGATTTTTTAGGTGAGAAATATGGAGGTTTTAGCTAGCTAAAGATGCCAACAATACTGCATCAAATGTCATAACTTATAAATGAATGTTTTATACTGCTAAAAAAAAACAACAACAAAAAAAGAGGAATAGGGTTCATTTTGCTTTTCTCAAGGCAGTTACAGTAATTAACAGAGAAACAAGACCTTAATTACAATGTAGATACATCTGATAATTATATTTGTTAGTGGTGTTGTATATTCAAAAATCAAAAGAAATGCAAAATCTCTGATCCTAGAGTAATGCTAGAAAGGAAGAAATATCCAGATGTTCTAATGAAAGAATGATATGGGTGAGGTTTATTCAAATAATCAAGATGAATAACTGTTTAAAAATTTAAACTAATCTCCATAGGGGTTTCCTAAGGTGTTCCTCCTTAGATGGAGAAAGGTGAGTTTGTTTTTTCTTATTGTTGAAGCTGAAAAGTGAAAACATGCTTAATCCTGGGATGGGAAATGACAACTATAATTATACACTGCAGAATTGCTGCCCACTGAGTACTGTTTTGTTGAATACGGTTCACTTTTGGTGATAATAACAATACGTCATTTGGTGAATTGTGAATTCCCTCAAGGAATTTATGATACAACCCAGGAGCTGAATAAATCCCAAGTGCTGGTGTCTGATTTAAGCTAGATAAATGCAGCAGCTGCCTATATAGGATAAATGTCACTGAAATATTTTTTTAAATACTGTGTTTGGAATTTCAGTTTCAGGTTATCCTGTTAAATTGGCTTGAATACACTTTAATTTAATTTTTTTTCCCTTTCCCCCAAGGCAGTTTAATAATGTGTGTATGAAAAGGTGATAGACATGTTTTTTCCCTCCCTCTCCAAACCCATTGTTTGGTCTACACAGTGCTGAGCCATCAGCTTTGGGTGTATCATATTTACCTTCTCACAGGTGTAGAGGGTGATTCATTCAGGTATAATCTAATAATTACCATTATTTGAGGAGGTTTTCCTTAAAGTCAAGGTGCATATCTGGTGACTCATATTCTGGCTTCTTTAATAGACTAACAGCAGAAAACTTTCTCATTCCATGTGGATTGAATGACTAAAGGTGCTCCAGGGAAGTACTATACTGAAGACAACAGAAAGAATTAATTTAAGCAATGTCATATGTAAATCCCTGTTGCCTTTTCACACCAGAATGTTAATTCTAGGGATATGTGACCCCACTGGAGTTTGTGTCAGTCTCAGACAGGATAATATAGAGGCATAGCACATCTGAGGGAATAACTTTTAGATTTGAATAATGCTGACTTCAATATGATAGTGACAAATTCACCAGTGGTTTACACTGGTGTAACGTAGGATGTCATTTGGATTATGAATTGTATAATAAAGAGAAGAACTTGTCTCAGTGTTTTTGCATGAAAGATAAACAAGACAATTTTATAGTCTCATTTATGCAGTGCAGTGTCAAATCAAGCTGAACATAGAAAAAGCTTTTGGGCGTCATGTTTGCAATCAACTAAATTTAAGAGGCTGAAACTTAACATTTATGTTTGCCTCCCCTGATATATTTCCTGACTAGACATCTTTTTCAGCCAAACTGTTTGAGCAGCTGATCCAAACTCATTAGTGTAACAGTATTTCAGCAAAAGTCATGCTGATAGCTATTGGTTCATTAGTGCCTGAATCCAGAAGGCATATAGAAATAGTTAGAATCAACTGACAATCTTGGCTTCAAATGTGATACACTTATGAATAGTTTAAAAGTGTTTTAGGGATCAAGTGTTTGAGAGGTGAAGATTATATGGTATTTGATAGGATCCCTAATAGATTTACTTTATTATTGTATGTTTATTTCTCACACCAATTAGATGCCACTCTACAAATTAGATGCCACTTACTAACAATGTGTTTATTGTGATCTTACTAAATTGTGGTGTTACAATAAACTTATCACACAATTTCATTAACTAAAACTGACATCTGTAGTTATGAAAATTAATGTATCCCTCCATGGTATAGTTTGTGTAAGATGAAGCTAGAAAAAATCTTGAAGAAGAATAGTTGCAAAGTGTACCAACCCATAGAGCAAACTGTAAACATGGTCTGAGGCCAGAAGAATCATCAGAGAACTGGGTGAATCAAGAATCTGCCTGTCTGTAGGATATAGTGACGGGATGCCATTGGTCTGAACAATTTCTTCCTCCCAATTCATCTTCATCATAGATTCATGTTACTAGATGGAGTTTAAAAGGCAGAAAAGGGAGGATCCCAAGCTATAGCACCAACAGAGGGGAGGTAGTGTAAAAGAGACAAGAACCAAGGCACATCCAAGCAATGTTTCAAACAATGGGTGAAATTCCCTCAGATACATGTTAGCTGAGGTAGCCGTATCAGGCCTGTAGGGTAGTTCTTAGTAATCAAGAAACTCACTATGCCTAAGTGGATAACTACAGATTAAATATTCTGGTAGAGCCTGACAGCAGAAGCCTGACAGCTTGACAAAGACTGGGACAAAATGGAGTGAATGTGAAGCAATTGCAAGAAAGAAATTTTAGACACATTTTTTTTCCTGTTTTATCCAGAAACGGCTTCAGACCTCCTGAAAATATTTTGTTATGTTGAACAAATATCCATGGACCATAAAATATTCATATTCACCTTGTAATATGTCTAACACCCACTTTAGTGGACATCTCAAAAACGTTCTTCAAGCTTTTCTAGATTAGACTTTTAGGGGTGATTAATCCCACTGATAACTCTTGGATTAACCCACTGAATTTTTGTGGGTCATGCAACTTGTTTTGCGCCAAAATTCCATCATGGTAAATCCAATCCAATAGTGTTTTAAAACACCATTCCACTTTAAAACACCATTCCATGGTGTTTTAAACAGTTAAAGAATTCAACCGTCTCATTGGTTGTATATAATCTCAAAAAATAAAGATGGTGAGTTAGCATTGAAATAGGTTATTTTGCATGCAAATGAAATTTGTAATTGGAAAGAATTTGTGTTTATTCTGAATATTATCATTAGAGAAGGAACATATGGAACTTCTAGAAAATGCGTAATTTCTTTCTTCTGACGGTGTCTTCCTATCTCTACAGGGGGATTAAAACAGGGACTCTAACCACCTTTTCAGTTGTATTAGTAAACTTTCCTACTGTGCTTTTCAAGTTGTCTAATAGACACACAATTCATCAGCTGGATGCCAAAGTTTCTATGACAGTTGTATTATGGTATTAAATTGTTTCTGTTTCAAACCGTTTGAAATGATTTAATCAGATTAGTGCTTGGAGTTATTATGAGAAGATGTTATTCTTTGCAGCAGTTTACCAGGTCCTTAAATTATTTTTTTCTTTTTTCTTTTTTCTTTTTTTTTTTTTTTTTTTAATTTATTGTCATGTTTTAATGGTAGATTTCTCTTGAAAGACATGATTTGACTGCAGAAACTATCATGGCATATGTACGTGTTAAAATAACACCTCATATAAACTGTAATCTCAGAGGGTGAGAGTGTGTTTGAACTACTAATGTACGGTGTAGCTACATGTGGTTTGTAGGTCAAAGTATAATAGTGTGAGTATTTTTTGATTGGTACAAATTGTAACCACAGTTGTCCACTTGGCTCCATGCACTTGGGAAAAAAATAATGACGTGGTTTTTAACGACGTCAAAGTACTTCAGGATATTGCTTCCCCAAATATTATTTCTTCTATGCAAGTTCCACTTTCCTCTTAGTGCTGCCCCCAATTAAAGCTTTAAGCACTTAACCTCTAGTTGTGAAAAAAGCAGTTTATGATGGGTGTAATCTTATTCCCAGAGGTCCAATTATCTCAGTTGGTTCGCAATTAATCCATGAAGTTGTTAGGTCTTCCTTTTAATTAGATCTGTTCTTCTTGAAGAACAGTTTTATTTTTCATATTTCAGTTTATTATTTCCTTCACTGGAACCCTGCAGGGTGGGAATTCTACTTTGAAATGTTCTTATTTGTTTGATTACTGGTTGATGCTTAATGAAGATGATGTTCTTTACCCTCAGCTTGCATTAAAGTTCAGTTTGGAGATTGGAATGAAAGTCCTTTAAGCATGAAAATTAAAGGTAAATATGTACCAAGTGAGAGAGTGAACACTTCCTTTGTTCTAAAGCCTTTTTTTTAATTCATGTTAAGGCATAATTATCTTTGGTCCAATCTCACAAAATTGAAATTGAGGTAATTCTAAACACATTCTGAATTAGAATTTTACT
>JAWWLV010000001.1:63274759-63347769 GCA_035041135.1 Platyrinchus mystaceus | reverse complement strand
AAACACAGAATCAAATTTGGGACGAGATCAATGTCAACATTCCATTGCTTAGTTGGGCTAAAAGAAACTGTGAACATAACAGAATCTCCAAAGTACCACTGCTTCCAAATTTAGTGTTTTTACAGATACAGTGAGAAATGCATTTTTTTCTGTATTTAGCTAATTTAACTCTTGGAGAGGACTGATTAATATATTTAAATGAGTCCTTTTCATACGTGAAGCTGCACCTCCCAGAGCTGATAACCGATCCTTAGAGTTATTCATCCCTTTACGGGTATGTCAGAATGGCAGTCAAAAAGGTGACTCCTGTTGACATATTCTACCAAACTTGCAATTCATTCACTCAGCAGTGGGTATGATAAGACCTACATAATCTTTCAAAATACTTGTTTATTCTTGATTACTTGTTACCAAGGTATGTGAGTCTGCTAGATATAATTAGCACAGTAGACATGCAGTGTGTATGCAATCCCATGCATATAGGACATGCAAACTGCAATGACACCTTTGGTTGAAGAGTACACATACATGTCTCCCCCAAGTTGCATCTATGTAATACATGTAAATGTGTATACATTAAAAAGATGCCATAAAGCATAACAGATTTATTTTTTTGCCTATAAACTCCACCCTTTTCCTTATGTGAAACTGAATCATAATCTTAAATTAGCCTATCTGGAAAATATTACAATTAATATGTGTGTATATATACACATATGTGTGTGTGTGTGTGTGTGTACTTGTGTGTCAGGGTTATCTATCAGTTAACTTTGAAAAATGTAAAATATTTTCTTGTTTGTGAAAAAATGCCTGTATTGGAGCCTCTTACTGATAGCTGTGTTCAGTTAATAAGTGTTGCTGCTATATCATACTTAATATGATCCAGACCTGGGTCCTTGTGTGTTGTCCTTTGTGTCAATCTGCAATAATAACCCAGACTGTGGTACACATAAAACTGCATTTTCTTTTTCTAATGTAACCTTTGAGGGAAATGCTGTCCATTGTAGGTTTTCTGTACAAAGATTGGGTTGACAAAACATACATTTGATTTCTGTCACTAGATAATTGAAAGGATGAGGATCAATTGGTGACAATCCAGAGCAGAAAGATGTGGACTGGTTGAAAAGAGTTCACTACAGGTGAGCTATGAGAATGATCAGTTGTCTAAAGAAAATATAATCCATGAGGAAAGTTGTAAAGAACAGTGGTTGTTCAAACTAGACAATAACAAACTTCTGTGGGCATAACAGATAAAGACTAAAATCAGCAAGGGGGATTTAGATTAGACTTTACAAAATATCTTGTAACAGTAAGGATGCCTAAGGACCGGGTTAGAGGTTTGAGGAAGGTTTTGAAAACTTCCCTGATAAGAGTTTTTGAAATTAGACTGATACCAGCTGGGATAGAAACAAGTGTAGTTCTTTCTGTGGGGGAAAAAGGAATAGAAAATATGATCTACTGATCTTTGTAATAGCCGTTTTCTTCCATGATTATGTCCTCAGGACTGGTTTCAGTTCTCTGAATTAACTAAAATATATAGGTAGTTCTTTGCTACAGTAAGATAAAAGTTTTCGTTGGTGTTTTTACAAAGAAATAAGTTGTCTGTATGTGTCTATCTATTGTCACCTCATGTCATATGCAAATGAGAGAACGGTCAAGATTATTACTTTTAAAAATTATTTTGGGCAAGTGGATAAACGTAGTTGTTGTTTTCTGCTGTAATGAAATTTATATTTTTAAAAAATTCCCACTGTAGTTGTATTCTGCCTCCTGTTATCCTTTAAATGCTGCTTTTTCTTAGAGATAGGAGAGACATACCTAGATCTAGTTTCTTGTATTTACTTTTCCCCCCAAGACACATGATTATTATGAGTACAGGAAAATAATGTTTGGGCTTTTGAAGTGAGTAGCTTTGAAAACAATTAGAACATACAACTGAAATTTTATCCTAATTTTGAAAAACAAAGCATGAAAGTAATGATGTTTTGCAGCAGAATTCCCAGAAAATTACTCCTGGCTAGAGCTGACTTAACATGACAGAGTTGGCTTAACAGTGTGAACAATTCAGTTGGACTTGAACTGTTGAATTATATGGTATGTCTAGGTTGAGGAATGAACCAGCAGCAGGACATTCTCTTCTACATCCTTAAAATGATTCCCAGCCAAAATACTATGTGAAGAAATATGGTTTATATATAGTGGGTATTAGAACCAGCCTTCAGCTGAATCACAAAGAATTAATTTAAACAGGGTGGTTAGGAGGGCATAGGAGGGCATTCTTAGGACCTGACTTGGATATTGGGAGGTTAAAGGGCTGGAAATGGAAAAAAAGACTGTAAATAGTGGTTTGGCAATGGATTGACAGTCATCTGCAGGTTGCAAATGTTGGAACTGATAAGTTACTGATTTTTTAATGGGATTTTATGTTATGCAGACATCCTTTTACTGATGTTTGCATTTTTCCCAGTCAAATAATATTTTACATTAATGTGGCATGTCTGTTTTGATTTGGTTTTAAGGGAGCTATTCTAGGGTTTTAAATCAAGCAGTGAAATTGCTCCTGTGCTGTATGTAAGTTTGGAAGTGATTAGTAAATAATATAAATACCTATTTCATTCAGTTGGTTGACAGAGGTATAAAGTTATGCAATAGCAGAGATAGAAAAAAACCCCTCAAGTAATCGAAGTGCAGCAGATAATTATTTTTTTCAGAGAGGTAGATTATGTCTGAACAGCAAGAAAATAGATAAAGGAGATTTGTCAAGGCATGGTGGGAAAACTGTTGCAGGTGTTAGAGGATCACAGAGAACAAACTCTCTACAAAGGTAATGAGATTGTGTGAAAGGATGGAGATGCACCGCAGTTGGTGGAAAGATGATAGATAGCCAGAGAATATAATTGGGCCAAGTCATGGAGTTTTTATTTGTTGACTGGTTTTAAGGGTTTCAACTTAAGCTTTTCTTCCTTACAAATAATTAAGTCCATTTCCTCTAATGCTTTTGCAGTGTGCAAAGTTTTAACCTCTGAATTTAATAACTTTGCACTTTATGTAAGTTAGACTGTATTTCTCCCTCTCTCAGAAAAGATTGGCCTATTAATAGTGTCCTTTTGAACATATGGTATTATATTCTGTCAGTACTTAAACAGGACATGGTTCTTTTTTTATCCTGAATCCCACTTGTACTTGTAAACTGATGATGCAGAGTTATCAGTGTTAATTTTGTTACAGAAATCTTGCCAGATCTTTCTCATTGCCTAATGATTATCTATGCTCTAGCTTGTATTCTATCAGTTTCCCAGAATTCACTGTTCTTTTAACCTTATTGAGTGATTTATTTTTGCACTCAGCAGGCTCTGAATATTCATTTTTTTTATATCACAGAATTGAATTTTTACAAGCATCTGTTTTTTGCGATTATTAAAGGAAAAGAAAGATGTACAGCCTCTTTTAGACTGTTTGTGGTCTTTTTGCAGAAATCTCCACATCCTCTTTGATTTAATCATAGGAAGGATGAAAAATTTCTCTAAACAATTTGTAATCCATGATTTTTATATTTCTTTTAAATAAGATTATAAAATTAAGAATTTGTAAAATAAAAATACAAATAAAAATAAATCTTTCTTCTCTCTTAAACTTATGGTATCTTTTAAACATTAAAGAATTATGCTTCCTCAAAAACATTTGTCCTCTTTCTTCTGCATCAACCCCTTCTTGCTAGTATTGACAGTCATTCAGTTAAAGGCCTGTGGCTAGTTCTTGTATAATTCCTTTAAAGTTTATATAAATTGTGTAAGCATGCTGATGGAAAAAAGTCATATAGCTTACACAAGCAAATGCTGATAAATTAATATTGAGCTACTTAAGTAATACATGGTAATGTCTGTCCAATATGTGATTGATAAAGACTGAATACAAATTAATTCACTTACTAGTACGTGGGGAAATAGAAGAACCTAGAGATGATTTTTATTTTCTTTCTGTAAATGGGATTCAAAAACTTCTCTGCAGATGATCAGGAGCTAAGGCAGAGGACTACTTAAAATATTTGAGATAATAGGAGAAAAGAATCTTAGGACGTTCCATTATTTGAGCCCAAATAAAAGTTCAGTATTGAAAGAATTAGAGTGCTTCATAACAGAACATTAAGAGTTTTTGTGGGAAAAGAAAATCCATATAAGAAGCCTGACAGTGTAATGAAAGATATGGTAATGGTGCCTCAATTTGCCAGGTATAAATTTCTTCACTTTTCCATCAACTGGGAGTGGTGTCCAGAGCAGGAAAAGTAACTGAAGTAGACTTTTAGCATTCTCATTCTATTGTAGATATTTATTGGAGTTTAACTTGAGTTGTGAATAGCTAATACCAATCAAACTAGGATGCCTTGTAAAGGCTTAGAGAATCAAAACAAAAGTCATGCCTTTGATACAGTATTGCTGTGACAAGTGCACCAATACAAGGTTAGCAGTAGTTTCACTGCACTGTTCACCTTTCTACTGACTAATCTTTATGCAAGGTTAGAAGCACTGCGGTTTCTGATATGTGGGAGACTCAGAAGTGTAAATAGTGTTGTTTTTTGGAGGTGAGTCTTGACCTATGCTTTTGGATAGTAAGAAATATAGAAAAACCTCAAAGGTGTGATTTTTGCAATTTATACAGATACTGTCACTGTGAATAAAATCTCTGTGATCTCTGTGGAACTTCCTCTAGTTTCTTTCTGAAGATAAGAAGTAATCTTGCCCCATCAAAATAACATATTACTCACAGTAGAGATAGGATATGATTACAGGAATCAACAGTAATAATAAATGCATCATTAGTATTTGGCACTTCCAGATACTAAAAAGTCCTCCAAAACCCTTAATCCCAAATCAGCTGAGGGCAAATGAAAAACTAGGGATATTTCAGTGAGCTTCTCTTGTCCCCCTTATACACCACATTAAAAATTGGAACCCTGTTCTCTTGCATTTTAAAGCAGTTCAGTATCTGCTATGACATGCTGGAAAACGCTTTTTGTTTCTTAGAAGCTAAAGATATTTACTAAGTTGTTTTTGTCCTTTACAGCAATCAAAAATTGTAAGTGTAATTTCCTGTCTGCATCAAAAATACTTGAGGTTTTTTTCTTACACACCTCCTGGGCTCTTGGACACAAGTATCAGAATTATAAGAGTCTACTAAAGAACATAGACAAAAACAAATTAAAAAGTAAAAATAGTAGTATATATGACCATCAAAATCTTTGGTGATTCAGGCTGCAAAGAATTCTTGAAATAAAATCAGCTTTTACTTCTTTAAGACTCCAGTGCACCTAAACAATTACAGTATCTTACTCCTTTCAGTGGCTGAGAGGAACAAATTATAATTTTGGTGATTCATATTAATCAACAAAGTACTTTCATTAAGTGTGCTCTGTGGTAGGGATTTTGTGTTTTTGCACAGAAAACAAGCAAGTTTTTTTAACTTTTACATAGAAGCTGCTTATCCTAACTTCACCTTTGCTCTGCTTTCAGTATTTCTTTTATTTCACAACTTTCAGAACATTACAGATAAATGCTCATGGAAGCATGAGGAAACATAGTAACAGAGATGTTTTATCACTCAAGACTTTGAATGTTAATCTTCTTACTTTTTTTTTAGAATGAACCCCATACATTATTTGTTCCTCTCAGCCTCCAACTGTCAGAACAACTATGAGATGTGAGGCTTTTCCATCCTAAACTATGCTTCAAAGTAGCTAGACTGCTTGATGTAGAACATGGCAAAATAAACAAAATTGTGTCCTGGAAATGTAGGAAGGTTGGCATGAATCCATCAGCTGTTGACAGACCAGAATTAGGTGGCTGACTTTTAAAAGGAATTTGTTTTTCTCATCACACCAATTTCCACTTTTCAGGTTATATTCCTGGTAGATTAAATTTCTGAGTTGGTCTGATGTTTCAAAAGCATGGAAACTAAAATCTCTACTACATATTTCATATACTTTATTGTTGTCTTTTACAAGTTTGTAATTCAGAAAACTTTCTGTTTATGAAAAAAAGCTATCTACCTGTATTTCATTTTATTTTATTGCCTTGTTGCTTTTTTGGTTCATCTGAGTATTTAGCTGAATGTTGTCTGTTGCCTGGTTTTGGCTTCTTTGTGGAATCTAAAAAGCTCAAAATCATGTTTAGAACTGTTGCTTATGCAAAAAAAATTGTAGAAATACAAATAGACACAAATAATTGTCCTAAGCCTGGGGAATGCTAGAAAGTTTTCATCTCTTGTATTTGATGTAAGTGAATTGTGTGAGCCTCTTGTATGCAATTTATATAGAAACTCAGTTTTAAACATGATGTTTTCCTTTGGTGGACAAGTGAGCCTGCACATCCTATAAGGATCCAGTATATATGGAAAAGATAAATAATTTTAAAAGTTGAGAAGGAATACATTATTGATGGCATATAAGAGAGAGAAATTTACTACCTTGAACTGAAAATATTGTAGAAGAAAGTAGATGGTTTGAAATAGAGTGACAAATAGCTGGTTTGATTTAAAAATACCCGTACTAAATAATTATTAAATTTCCTGATTAAGAAGTGTATAAAACTATTTTCTTCTATTGTGTCTTTCTCGTTGCATCTTCATCATAATGACACTTAAAGCTCATTATGTTTTTAAAATGAAAAACTTTGTCTTAAGATGTATGAGCATGACAGAACGATGCTATATGATTTTCCTTTGAAGCTCTGAAAAAAGTTCTTCACATTGTGTGACAATATCTTAATAACAAAGTGTTGGTGGAGTGGAAGCTCAATGATTTTCTGTGTGAGTGGCAAGGATTTCCTTTGAGTTAAAAAGACTGTAAAAACACACTGTAATGTTCAGATTGATCTAGACACTATCTATAGCTTTCTTTATTACATTTGCTTCCTTTGTCATAATTTATTTATGACTAAATTCCTTGGTGGAGTCTCAGGAAGATCAAAAAGGGATTTTCTCATTATTAAAAAAATCCCTACAAAAGCAAACCCAAAAACTTATTTTAATTGTTAAAAGCTTTACTAGTGTGAGAGGAAACTCAAAGGGGTAAAAAGAGAGGATATGACAAATATAATGTGTAAAAGATCTGCCTTAGCACAGTACACGGTGAACAGTTAGTTTACTTAGGAACAGATTATAAAGTTGTGTGTTGTTCAAAGGAAGTCTTATTATCACTACATTATTTATCCTTCACTTTGAAAAGTAAATAAATGTTAAGTGACTCATACTTTCTTCTTTCTTCTGAAAAGACAAATATAATCTCTTGCTATCAAAAGCTCTGTATCATTTATGAACTAGGTTTCAGTCTGTTTTAAATTAAATTGCTTAATTATTTTATACACAATCTGGAGACTTATGGAGGAACGGTTACTCATTGTTACATTGGAAGAATGTAGTTTTATATTAAAAAAAAAAAAGTGATGAAACTCTTTCCTTTCACCTTTGTGGTAACTCTCTTGGAAACAGTATAAAGCTGTAGATCCTGGGGGTACCATGTATGATGACGGGCAGATGTTGATACTCACAGCTGACACTGTATTGGGCCCTTCATAAACAAATATCAAACTCACTCTTCTGCAAAAGCATCCACTGGTCCACTGTGTTAAGGTGTTCCATCGGAGCAGCCTTTCCGTGGAGTTCTGGCACTTACCAGGCTCAGTGTGTTTGATTACCATCAGACTCTTCTTTGCTCTGCAATATTAGGCACACTTGTGGCTGAAGTGGTCTCAGGAGCAGATCTGCTGACACATGGTGTCACAGTGCTATTGACTTCATGGGAGTTGCTGCCTTATTTGACTGAGGTCTTACTTCAGAGGATAATCAGATTTATCAGTGTCTTTGCAGGAGTGTAAATGATTATTCAAAGTACAGAGGATCAAGACTTACTTCTTGAGAAGACTACATTGAAGACATAGATGCCTTTTATACACATTGTGGCATTTAATACATAAACAGATGTCTTTTTGGTGTACATGCTTTCTAATTAGGGTTCTTTTAGAATTATGCTTTTATAAACAACATTTTTCTTGGTCACACATAATAAAAATCTGCAACAAAGAGAAGAAAAATTTTCACCATGCAGTATCTATTCCAAAAAATACACTTTTTCCCTCATTAAATGAGGCTCCAATTTGTATTAATTAAACTACTTCCTGGGTGGTCAACGATACAAGGTGAAAATTTTGTTAGGATATTTTACACTATAGCTGAACACCCTGGTGTTTTATTGCTAATTTTTGCATTTTCGCTGCAGTTCTCATTGCTTGGTGGGCTGTGAAATTATTCTTTACTCCTATGAAATGGGATAATATGCCATAGACTGTTAAATGGGAGATCTTTTTTCTGAGATTCAGTTTTTGAATTCAGTTTATGCTCTTTACATTTAAAAATAGTCATAGTTTTACTCTACCACAAAAAAAAAAAAAAAAAAATGTATATCATAGTTTCACCACTTAAGGCTCTCTGAAGTGCATTCCCTCTGGTGTTAACCTGGTTAAGTAATGAATGAGTCTAACCTACTGTCTCAGAATGTACCCATTAACCAAGAAGATCCCCTCTAAAGGTCCAAAAAAACCAAAAAAGAAGTCCAATAAGGTAAACTGCAAAGTACCTTGTTTTAGAGCTTGCACCACTGCCTGCAGGCTAACAATTTTCTACAAAGATTGGCTTTTAAAATTCTAGTAAACCTGCCAAGCTCAGGGTTGGTGCTTAGTCTGTGTTTTTTTGCTTTGGAGGGCTGTGGATCTAGTTTTGAGATGTGATTTAAATCAAAAGTTATTAAAGACAACGGGGACATTGTAAAAGGAAAGCAGAGAAAACAAAAGCAATGAAAAAGAAACCTAACCAACCCTATACATTACAAAGTTGACCTTGCATTAGCTTCCCTCTGACAAAGAGGAGATATTATTTCACTAGAAGTTGGTTAATAATGCCTGGGTAGGAATTATCTCACCAAAATCAGTTGTCTAGGAATTGTCAAATTGTAAACTGGACATCTAGCTCTTCTGGGTCAGTGGAAAGAACGTGACACTAAGTAATTAATACCCTTCAAAAAGAGGTAGCTGGGAGTGGTGCACATTGTGTGGAAGAAGTATTTGCACTGGATAGAAAGAGAGCCTATATAAGTATATTATGTTTAGATGACTAATCTTAGATGGGTAAGGCTGAAATGCTATGTTGGCAATTAGCTTTAATATGTCCCTTGCTGCATATTCCATTTGTCGTACTTAAGGTATTTATCAAGTACTCTGTACTAGAACTCAGCATTATTTCCCAATTGGATTACAGGAGTAATTCACAAAAATATTTAAGAATAACTAAAGGAGGGACCAGGTGGTATTTTTCCTTTCTTTCCTAATGTACCTGAAAGAAGTTTGCCACCTTATCTCATGGTCAGAATTTCAAAGAAAATTTTGTTTTCTCCTTCCTTTCTTATCAATGTGTGGCAGAGTTGTGTTTTGAGTTTTGTTATGTTGTTTTTTTAGGGGTTTTTTAGGGTTTTTTGTTTATTTGTTTGTTTGAGGATGTTTTGGGGTTTTTTTGTTTGGTTTTGACTGCTTGCTTTGTTTTTATCTGTACCTTTTATTCTTGGAAAACATACACTTACTTGGGAATATCTATTTTCTGATTAATTTGGTCACAAAAGTGTTCAGATCTTTCATATCAGTTTTCCCTTTTATAAAGTGTAAGTAATGGATTCAATAGCCTTTACCACATAGATCTTTGAATACTGCCGTGATAGAATATTTTCCACTGTAGAAAGTATTCATAATTTTTGCTAAAGAAAACTCGAAAAAACACAGATTTAAGGGTGAAAGAAATCTTGAGACACAAACTGCATAGGCAATATGATGTTATATACTATTTAATAATTAGGAACAATACAAGGTTGTGTTGGATTTTGTTTGTGGTATTAAGCTAAATTTTAGAGTTGGTAGAAAGGAACAGAAAGGTCTCTTCTTGTTCCTATTACGTACAATACTAATGCAGCTATTTGTGAAAACAATTGACTCAAAGTACAATACTTAAACTTTCTGGAGTTAATTTTGTGTTCAATTACCTGTGTTCATTCAGCTTTAGATGTGTTATATTGCTAAATGTAAACAAACAAATTTTACAGACTAGATTTATTCTGGAAAATTGGGACCTAGAACAAATTGAAAAGCATTGCCAAGGGGGAAAGTCATGCCTTGTTTTAGAAGATTTGCTATAGTATCATATGAGTGATACATCTACATTTAATTTCAGTGCTGTGGTGGGATAGCCTTGCCTAGGGGACAAACTCCCACCTAGCCACTCAGTCACTACTCCTTCTCTATGGGACAGGGTGAGAAAATCATCTGAGAAAGCTGGTAGGCTGGAATAAATACAGGGAGATGCTTACCATTTACTGACTTCGGGAATAGTAATTTTCTAGTGACTTAAAGTACATTTAGGTAGTAAGAAACAAAACCAAATATTAAACCAACATTTTCTTCCCCATTAACCCATGCCCAACTTCACTCTTGGCTCCTCTACCTTCCCCACCACCACCACTCAAGCAGAACAGGAGAATGGGTAATTGGAGGTTATGGTCAGTCCCTAACAGCTCCTTTCTGCTGCTCTTTCCTCTTCACATTTTTCCTTTTGTCCAGTATGGGTCCTTCTCATGGGCTGCAGTTACTTTAGGATAAATCTGCTGGAGTGCCGGCTTTTCCGCTGGCTGCAGGGGAATGTGTACTCTATTGCCTGGACCATCTGCTCCCCTTCCTTCTTTTCACACCTTGGTTTTCATAGGGCTGCCTTTCACACTCTTTGCCCCATTCATGATTCTATTGTCCAATGGTTTGCTCTTTTATAAACATTTTCCCCAGGCACCTTCAGCTTGGCCAATGGGCTCAGCTGTGCCCTGTGGTAGGTCCATTTGGAGGCAGCTGAAACTGGATTTGCCTGGAATAAGACAGCTTCCTACTACCAAAACCTTGCCATTAAGACCCAGTACAAGTGTCCACAGAAAAAAATAATGCCATGCATAACTACCTTAAGTATTCAGAAAGTTCTGAGTGAATGTTTCCAGGGGTTTTCTTTGGGGTAGCAAACGGACCCTTTCCTGAAGTGAAAAAAAATTTGAAGGTGATGTTGAAACAAAGATGGTGTATGTTTCCCAGTGCATTTGCAGTATGAATTGAGAATTCAGTCCTTTTGAATTCTCAGGCTAGCAAATTACTGCTTAATCAAAAGATGTAAATTTAGGAAGGAGAGAAGGCAAGTTTAGCAGTCATATGTGGGACTTTTTTCTTTTTTAGATAGTTATCTCTGTGAGTGCAAAGAATGAAAGTCTCTGATCCCTGTAAGTAATTTTTCATTCCATTGCTGGAGGAAATGTTGAAGTAATTGCAGTTTCAGTAATAGTCAATGAGTATTTGTAGTTGCAAATTCTGTGAGTACTACACAGAGGCATACACTAACCAATATATAGAACAATATCCATATTTGCCAGATCATATTTTTAAGAAATTATAGAGTGTTGCAGTCTCATTTAAAGTTTCTGTGAAAATAGCCACAAGGAGGATATCCACCCCTGCCCCCTTCAGCAAAAAAAAAAAACCAAAAAACGAACCAACCAAACAAAAAAAACCCAGTAGTTCTTTAGTAGAAAGACTTTATTATACAGTAGACTGTATAAAAAAGGAAAATGGCACAATTTCCATTCATTAACATGACTTGGCTTTGAAATCCCCTAAGCTGTTATATTTTACAGAAAGAAATTTTCAGTTTGCACGTCATAAGATTGTGTTATTACATTGCAAGGTAACTTTTTTCCTTTTTCTTACACTTCATGGAAAATTGTAAAAAAAAAAAATCCTCCATAAAAAGGATTGTTTGTGAATCTAATAGTCAAAGAACACTCTGTTATTCGCCTCAAAGACAAAAGAAAATAAATGTTCTTGGCCTTGCCTGTCCCTTTGAAAGGAAGGGTAATCGTGTATATTTAAGCTGAGTTACTTGTATGCAATTGACGTTTATAATGGTACATCTTGAAAGAACTCATTTTTTCCAAACTGACTTTGTCAAGATTATGATGAAGGTAATAATATGATTAAACCTGGTATTAACATCAATCGTGATATCATCTTAGAAATGTTTTAATTGTTGATGGTGTAAGAAACCTTCATTTAAATCTTAAAATATCTCTGTGTTGAAAGACTGTAATTAAGGCAATGACCAAACACACTCCTTGTAAAGTATGAATTGCATTTAAATGCAGATTATTCTCCAAGTTTTGTGGACTGTTTTTTTCTTCATCCTTTGTGCAAGTTATTTCAGATGGACAGCCAGATGAATTGAAAAAACAATAGAGTGAGACATGGAAAACAAGGTATTTTTCCTTTCCTAGCTAACCTTTCTAAAATCATGCTTGATCTTTAGAAACAAAATGAAAAGTGTTCTCTTCCATTAATACTGAGAAAATATTTCCCTTGATATACAAGACGTAGCGATAGATTTAAATAACATTGTGCATAGAAGAATTCTCTGCGGGAAGCTTTTATTTCTTCTTGAAAGTAGCTAGTATATTATCTTCTGAACAAGTATTATGGCTAAGTAAGTAATTTATAGACATGTAGAATGTTTTAAGAAGGTGTGAGCTAGTCCACTCGCAGAACAGAAAGAGGGCACTTGGGGCTCAGATTCACATCACTTATTATGAGGCACTTAACTGAGACGGGCGAAACACAAGTGCAGGTGTGCCAAGTTTCAGTGGTTGGAGTGTGACTGAGATCTCAACTGACCTACCAAGATCCTTACCTGTCATTACTGACTTTTCAGGAAGACTAGGAACACAAGCCTGGGCATTTTTAAAGTCCCTGCGTAGATGTTTTCTATTCCAGTGTTTTTTGGCTTTTTCTAGCAGTGACAGGAATAGAATGAACAATGATTTTTCTTTTCTCCAACCATGTGATATTGTCAACATAAAAGCAAAACTAACAATAACTGTGTTTGAGTTATTTCAAGGAAGTGAGCCTGAGAGATGTGTCTCTAAAACCACTTTAGTTAAAGGTTAATGCTCATTAGCGTGGAGTCAACAGCACTCTTATAAACCTCATAGTTTAAACTAAATGATAGAAAAAGAGCTAGTAGTACACTAGTGAACATTACAATAAAAGATGATGCATTGCATTTATAAAAATAAAAGCAATAGACTTTAGAAAACTGGATAATGCTTGCATTTGATATATTTCAAGTGGAGTTTTATCCACATTTCTTCTTGCAGTCTCCTATGCAACATTTCTGTTTCTTAAATGATATAATGAATGAGATTTTGTTGCTTAAGATCAAAATATGGGATTTGGGTGGGTAAAGGTTGCATAAATGCATAGGTTGGCTCACAACAGCCTGCAAAAGGGTGGTGGGTTTGGAGGAGGGGAAGAGACAGCCCATGGTACATTTTCTCTGTTCTGTACGAATGCATGATTGACTTGCCAAGTGCAGGCTATTTTGCAGATCTGCTCCAGCAGTGATTTAAAGTAAGACAGGAAATAACTCCAGGAAGAATGAAGCAAATGTTCTTTACACTGAAAAAGGTATTAATTCAAACTAAGGGTGAGCAGAGGCCACCTTTTTTTTCTAATCTGCATGCCAGCCTTTTTTTCAGGCAGTTTTTGGGACCTGAACACCGGATCAAAAACAGCTTTTAGACTGAAACAAGCCAGCATTACTCTAGCTAATCAGCAAGATAACATCTTCTTGAATACTTTACTAACAATCTAAAAGCACAGCAATTGCTTTTGGAAAATGAACATGGAATAAGGAATAAAAATAAGTAAGACTCTGAGAAATAAGAAGGCCCAGAACAGTCTGAAGTTTAAATTAGTTCTGGTTTTCCATTTAGGACAGCTCAAGTTTCATTCCTACTTTAATACTTCAGAACTATAACTGGTTAAACAATAAAATTCTAATTCATAAGTGAGAAGGTTTTTTTTATCATGGCTCCTGTTCTGTAACCCATGAAGGAAATTCTAATGAAAAAAAACCCGTTTCATGAGCTGGAAAGGGATAATGAAAAGTAGGAGCTGAGAAACAGATATAAAGATAAAGCAAAGCTGTTGCTTTGGTAGTTGCATCAAATCTCACACATATCTAGCTGTTCACTAGCAGAACTTAAGTACCTATACCAACTCCTGAAATAATCAATAACAACAAATATTGCAGTCAACACTCTGTAATAACTTTAGGCATTTCAAACCAGAAGGACACAAAACAGAACTCTAAAGGTTTTTGGACACATTGCAAGTAAAATAAAATAAAAAAAATATTATTGTTTTGATTATTTGTGTTTCCAAGTTTCTATAATTGCTGACAGTAGAAGGGACTTGCATGCTTCATTTGAACAGTAAATTTATTTGAAATAACAGTTCTTAATATCACAGTATTATGTTTGAATTAATACTTGAGGCATCTGTATGCCTTTTCCCTTGAAAACCCCAAGAAGTTGAAAATTCTCCTTGGAATCCATGGAATTCAGATTCTTATTTTAGATACTTAATCTTGCATTTTTACTTCTTGTTTGAATGAATTTTTTAGAGCTGAAAGCATGTTAAGGCTTGCTTTCTCTCTAGCATATCAAATATTGTCTGGCTTCCATAGTTTAATGTATAATAACCCAAAGCGGTGTACAATAGAACTCTAATTCAAGACTGAGTATGATATGAGTTAAGGACAGAGGAGATCTGGTGGGAGAGCTTGAGTGAGAAGCATTAAAGTGTCAATGTATGACAAGTATTTTGGTGCTGAGTTTCTTCGACAATGAGGATTAGCTGTGCTTTCAATTGGCTTTCATTTCCTTGTTGTTGTAGTGGAACTGTAATTGGTTTCTGTGGGCTCAGAACTTCATCCTCTCTTTTGCAGCAACATTGCCTTGCACATATAAAGGTGATGAACCTATTAATATAAAAGGAAACGTACACACACTCCAAAAGTCTTTTTAATAAGTACTTCCAGTAAGGAAAGCCAAATGCTATATGTTATTCTTTCTCTGTATATATTTATATAATTTATAAATAAATCAAAAGTATTTCTTCATATACCTCTGTATATCTCACAGCAGCAGCAATTGGCAGCCAACCATTGTTTTTGTACAGTAAAACTGTCCTAATTTAAGTTGTTCTGGATGGCGTAAGTGACCACTCCTGTGATTAAACTAAGTTAATTTTAATTGGATCACCTTAAATCAATGACTCATTGTAGCACTTTGTGAATTTGGAGATACTTTTTTCAAAAAAAGTATTTTTATGATGTTCTGTACCCTGTAAATGACATCCAAACCAGATTTCCCTCTGATGTCAAGACATTCATTTTCATGGGTACACGAGAGTATATGTGTGTTCATGCATTAATATTTTTAGAAATTTGTATTTAGAGTTGCGTATATGAATTGATTTTTTATTTAGTCAGTGGGAAAAAATAGAGGTTCTGTAAACATCATTTGTAGAATGCTCAAATGCCCAAATGACACGTGTTCTTCAAAACAAAATGGAGCAATTTAGGCACTGTAAGAGTGCCCCTGTTTAACCAGTATGGACTTTTTGAAAAAAAAACCAAAAAAACAAAAAAACAACAAAACAAAAAAACTAAACAAACAAACCAACACATTTTGGTGTGTGTTTAGTACAGGGTAATGTATGGCAAATCAGAATATTGAGATATTTGCAAAATCTAAGTGTATCACTCACACCACCTCCTACTGTCACTTGTTCTGTATGTTCTGATGCTTTGCTAGAAACAGTTAATTTCTTACACTTTTCTTGCAAGATTGTTCCAGAAACAAGTTAATGTCAGTGATTAATTTATTGGTATTATTTTACTTCATTACTATTTACCTCTTACATCTACTTGCTACAGCATGTTGTATTTCCATAATAATTTCTCCACCCCTTTTGCTTTAGGGGTTTTTAGTACTATCTAGATTATATGCACCTCTTCTGCTGACATGTCTGTTGGTGTTCTCTGAACTTCCTTTCAAGAAAAGGATGACAAACATATCACTGAGCTCCAGTTGCAGTAAGCTAGAATAGAAGAGAGAACATTTTCTTTGTATTCCATGGTTCCTTTTTTACTGCAGTCTATGCATGCATTGTAAAACACAGTCAATTTGCCTCTGTTGGAAAGTATTTTCCAACAACAGAACTAAAAGCAGTTCTAGCTTCCATAAAATATCAATATTTAGAGTTATTTTACTCCAGCTGTAGTTATCAAATGAAACTTGTTGTGGTCCACAAAACTTCCTTTATAATCATTTTGATTTCTGTTACAATAGAGTAATCTGTGATTTTGTTTACCTATTTACAAGGATGGTACAAAATGTTATAAATCCCTACTCTGTTCCAAACAGGATATATTGAGCTATTATTACACAAAATTGTCCTTTTCTTGTACTATTCCATTGTTGTTAACTCAAGTGACACCAAAACATATTTATCTTCCAAATTTAATTGTTTTCATGTTTCCTCACAGGACCTTTCCCTGTCCCACCTTCTGGTTTCTTCTCTCTGGTTAAGCATTCCAGCAGCTCTCACATCCTAAGAGGTATTAATAAGGGCCACCTGCCACTGTGACTCATTTAAAATGTCTCTGCACAGTTTAAGACAAGAGATAATAAATATGTCCAGACCATAGGGGATCAGAAAAGAGCCACAAGACAGTATTGGTCAGCATGATGGGCAGTGGTCTCAGCATGAGAGCAACCTAACCTTATGCTCCATTATTCCTCTGTGTAAATGCTCAGCAAATGTCACAGTCCCATAAGCAGTTTGTGGCAGGTACCACATGCTGCTGTAGGTCACCACATGACCACTGCGGAGTTAGCTTTTACCAAATATTTTTTTATACACCCCCCCCAAATATTTCTGAACAGGTTTTTCTACCAAAAAAAAAATCAACCCTTCTTTTGTATATTTAAAAAAAAAAATAAAAAAAAAAATAGATTTACTTTTATTTTTGGAGGAGCCTGGATAGGCTTCTCCTTCCTGTAGTTTTAAATTATTGCTTCATTCAGTCAAACTTCTAGCTCTAAGCAACCCTAGCTGAATTACTTATTTAAACCTACTATTCCTTCTATATTTTCAGCACCTTTCCTGGAAAAGTTTTTCTATTTCCTTAGTAATATTTTCTCTTTGATGCTAATATATGTTACCCTTTAAATATACAAATTTTATTTGCTTTAATCTAGCATGCAGTTGAAGACTATACAAGCAAGCAGTGGTAATAGCTCTGTAAAACCTTTATGTAGGGAAGGGCATGGCAAAGGCAGTTGTCTTTGCAGATGGAGAACATATGTCTGTTTCACACCGAGAGTGTAATTTTGTATATGGCAAAGAATCCAAGTTCTTGTCATGTTGTCTCATGGGTTGCTTTTTTTTTCTTTTCAGTTTTTTTTGTTTAAGTTGAAACAAGATCAGAGAGTCAAACTAATGCAGTGAATCTGATTTTTTGATGTTCCCAAAATAATAATAAAATATAAATCCAGAACCATTGTCCTACAATAATGATTTAAAAAAACCCCCAAAACCCTAACCCCAAACCCACCATAATTGGAAAACAACACTGAGAAAACTGAATAGTGCTATGCAAGAAGTTTTATTCTTTTAATAAAATAGTCTAAATAATGTGGAATATTTTTTTAAGTTTTAGATTTTACTTTCTAGCTGATTTCCTGGGGGTCTGATATATGCCTTCTTTTATTGTAGTATATTTCTTCTGAAGTATTGAAAATTTTCTTTCCAAATGCTCTTGGCATTAGAAACAAATTTGAAGAATAAAAGTCTGAAATAGAGCAACACGGTATCTTCAGCCCAAATTTACAAAATGTAGGCCATAGAGCAAAGCCACTGCCAATGAGGGGCATAGTTCTTAAGTTCAAAATGTTTCCTACTTCTCCATATCAACCTCCAGAGAATAAGGATTCAAAAAAGGGCATCAGATTCATCTCAGTTGCACAGTGTAATAACATGAATCATCATTTTTTGTGTGTAATGTGAACATTACATTCCTGTAGAAATTCTGCCAACTTTGCTTAGATGAAACACTGAATTGGCAATAGCTGCAGATTAAATAGTGTGGTATGACAGAGGGAGGGAAGGCTTGTCTGGAAGAGCAAAAGATATATACTAGTAAGACTGCTCATACAGTAGATAAAGCTCTCTTTTTCCCCAGTTTGAGTGCTAGGAATGTTATTAGTCTTAGAAGCATTATCAGCCCTTCATAAAGTCTGTCTGACTGTGAAGTAGATGCTGCTTTTATTCTGCTTTTCTCAGGCAATCATTTTCTATTTTTTATTCTTCTTTAGGATGTCACTCATCATTTGAAAATGATCAGAAACATTCCTTCCTGCCAACCCAACCCCGCATAACACTTCTAGAACTTTCCTGTGGGCCTCTGGAGAGCTAGCAGATAATTTGGGTTATTCAAGTTTACTGATTCAAGGACTGAGTGCAGGTGTTCATTCATTTGGCGCATTTCCTTTCATTCTGATAACTGAAAAGATGGTGTTTACCCTTTGGGAAAATGTCTTTGTCAAGTGGCCATAAAAGACATTTCATGTTAAATGTTCTTTTACAATCCTAGGTGACTTTGTTTCCAGCGTGTGGTAAAAGGGGCATATTATCAGAAAGACATTTTGTTGTATTTTCCTAACTCATAAATATTCTTTAGGAAGATACTGTTTCTTTGCAGCTTCAGGTTGTCAGAGAAGTACTATGTAAGTGACATGAAGTGAGGGTCCAAGTAGCAGAAATAGGTGGACAGAAAAGATCCCAAAGCTATTTTATATGCTAAGTCAAGTGCTTCTGACCGAGATGCAGTTAAAGAGCAATTGTATCATTTGCAACCAGAACTTGTTAGAAGGTTTTTGTCACCAATCCGTGGCTTTAGAATAAGCCTTCTTATCCTGAAACGGTGTATAAGTTGTCAAATACTATAATCAACCAGCACATCTAGGCTTATGGCAAAATTAAAAAGCCTTGGGGATTTTCTTGGGGCTAAAATATTCTGTCTCATTTTTGATCACATCCCAGAATGTACTCTGACCTCTCAAGTTGTGACAAGACTGCTTCTACTTTGTCATTTTATGGAATTATAAATGACTTCTCAACTCTACCACCATAAATTTAGTTGGGGGGCAAGTTTCAGTCTACAAGCTTAGTTTCACTGAAGCATATGGAGTCCTGCATGGTCTCACTAGAGCAGGCAGATTCCTGAGTTCTAGCTGTAAGGCAGAGTTTTCCATATTCAGAAGACTGCATCTTTCCCACTTGGATGTGATGCCCAGAGCATAATTCTAGAATTAGTTTGTTGTCCCTAGGGTATTTGTAATTTTCACACGCATTTTTCTGTATCATCCCACTGTGTACATGTATATGCTTCAACACATACAATATGTTTATACATTAAATTCATGAGCATGTGTCTACCCGTGTATATAAATTGCCACATAGGAAACACTGTTTACTCTTTTCTTTCTTGTCTTCTCATTGCTAATAGATGAAACTTAAAAATATCATATTCACAAAAATGATCATATGAAGTTGAAAACACTTTAAATATTTGTCCATTAAAAGAAATACTTCCACTGTATTTGCTTTCTATGAACATTTATCTCTTTGATTTTTTGTATTTACACTGTTTGACTCTCTTGGTATGCCATATAAACACTTCTCGAAAAAGACAAGGCGAGCACAATTTGAAAAGGGCAAGACGTGTGGGCTGAGCAAAGATGGTGTCAAAATACTAAACTCCAGCTCTTGAGACATAGGGCGTATGATGAGACTACATTTCCTGTTGGGCTTAATATTAGCATGATCCTCAGAGATGTCCAGCATATAGTCTTTACAGAAATCTCCCTCATACTTGTCCTGGCTGGCTAATTGTACTTGGGTGAAGAATAATTCCTCCTCCCAGATGAGTACAGAGAGTAACTGAGAAAACTGTCTATAGATAGCAACTTCTGTTCCTCCGCCAGCTCTTGATGGTTGCTCATCCCTGTGTAATTGTTCATAGTGTTTCATGAAGAGCCTGTTAATCCCTATAGGTTGTGTAAAGTGATTCCCTGTGGATGATCTAATTGAAACAATTAAGGTGGGTTTATTATCGCTGTTTAGTAACTGGACCCATATTCTCCTGTTGTATTCTGAGACTGAAAGAAATTCTGGCTAGGAAGAGCGATGACTATGTCTTCTGTACAAGTGTGGAGAGAATTAAGTGGTATCAAAGCTAAGCTGATAATCAGATGGGTGAGTCAGGGGTTAATTTGCAATTAGAAGGTTTTCAAATTTATTAGCTGCTTCTCCCTTAATTTAATTTCTGTTGAAGGTCAGTTTTTGCCTTGCTTGTCTCTTTATTTTATCTATAAAAACAATGGCTCTGATAAAAGGTTTTACTGAAACCCAGAACAGAGCACAGGGAAGACTTAAGGGAGCACATTAGCATGTAAAAGTGAGGTATTCATCTCCAAGGTGACAAATTTCATGAAGTCCTGTAGCTTCAACAATAGTCAGTGATAACTGGGCCTATGCTGGTTAGGCAAGTAATACATCGGGGCTGAAGTACTGCAGCACTGCCCATGGCCTGCTGCCTTGGAGGGACTGCTGACATAGAGCTCTGGACACCTTGGTGCCACTTGCTCCTTTAATATCTGCCGTTACTGTTCCGTGATGTTAACTATCAGGTATATTGAGTGGATTTCTGAAGGTCTGCTTTTTATCCAGTAAAAATATGTTTGTGATAACACACAGTTCTTGTCTTAGTATTTTGTCTTTTGTTCTTATTTTTTGGAGGAGAACTCTGAGCTATAAAATGCAAATACAGGTAGCAGACCCTTTTCTGTTGGCTTGTTGGCTTCTTGAAGCTTACCAGCCTTTAACTAACACAATTTTAGCAGATAATATTTTTTCTCAGCTTGTCAAAACTTTGAAATTAGGTTTGCTCTCCAGCAAATTTAAAATTAAGCATTAGTAAGATGTCAGTAAGAGTTAGTAGGAACAGGAGTTTCCAACATAACCCAGTCCATTCATTTTGACAAAATCAGGAACTTAGACTGTCACACAAAACCTTTGGGACGATTATATCTAATACATGCATATAATTCTTAAAGGTAGTCTTCAGCCTAATATATCCAGAACGTTTTAGGTCTTTGAACTATTATGAAGGTCTTGCAATTTTTGTTAGGCTCTGATGCACTTTTGACACTCTTTTAATCTCGACATGCTATTGAAAACAGTGTCTTTATAGTTTGTTCAACTAACTGCAGAGCCACTTGGCCTCCGAATAACCAAGAGCTAGTATTCAAAGCATAACCCCAAAATAAGACACAACTGTATTCAGGGTCATGTTTTCCATGGTCCTTATTTCTTGAGATGTGTTTTCAATTGAAAAATAAAACACAAACAGCCAAACAACAACCAAACAAATAAAAAGCAGTTCTAAAGCTCTTGCTGTGTAGAACAATTTCTGGTTTTTTGAATTGGACTTAGCCTTGTACCATATTAGATGTGATGTTTTTTTCAGCTTAATTGAAAGGAATTGTCAATGTTCTTATTTGCAGTTAGCTCCATAAATGTAAATCATGAATAGCAGGGCTGCTGTCGGAGAAGTTATTCTATATTCACAGTTTGAAGTCAAGGGACAGAATTTAGCCTCTAACTGGATTTTTTTGCGCTCTCAAAAACCTTCAAGCTACAGGTGAAATTACTAGTCTGAAACAATTAAAATGGACACATCTCATTAATGTTTTTAGTCAACTGTTGTAACATCAGGATTGTCCAAAAGATCTGCAGCTTTCTCTTTCAAGCCGTGAGAATACACATAGTTGGTTTCTTTTCTTAAGTCTCTGTCTGAAACTCCTTGGAATTGCAGTTAGGGACAAAGCGAGAGTGAAAAAACCATTTTACTATAAACGACTCCTGTTCCTGTCGCTCTCTGAAACCGCAGGTGTGAGAGAAGGGGAACAGCAAAATGCCCATAACTGTACTATTTTTGGAAGTGTGACACTTTGGCAAACAGCCTGGCTGTAGCTCCCGAAAGATGTGGTGTGTGCACATATCAGAGGAGGTGTGTGTGCTGGATGTCAGGCTTCACCTTCCACTTCATTACCCTCACCCTTAATGGTGTTAGCAAACCACAGCTGTTTTATTTCTGTCTTTCTTACAGTTTTGCCCCTGCCCATGTTGCAGGATGAGCAAAATGTCTGTCATACTAAGGTCAATAAAAGTTAAATTTCATCTGATATCCTGAGAAGTGTGGGAATTCCTTTGTTTAGATGCCAGTGTTCAGCCAGGGTGCTTCTGATTCCATGTTGAAGTAACGAAAGTAGTTGGGGAATCCTCTCTCTTGTTTTGCATCCATGGCATAAGCTGCTCTCAGGTAGTACACAAAGGAGCATAAAAAGTGTAGTAAAGATCAGCTCTGCATATAAGAGCTTTTCAGTGGCATTGAGGAAGAGATATTTAATTTTAATTATGTTTTTAAAAAACTCTGAATGGATTTTGACTCTTCTTAACTGCTTAGCTTCTTATCTGCCAGCCACCCAGAAAGAAGAGATATGGACTATGCTAGGATGCAAGTCATGGTTGCCACATTCTTTGTAGTCCTTTTATGGTCATGTTCTTTTCATCAAAGTGGTTTTAACTTCCTTTCTTAAAAAACAAACCTGAAATATTGTTTTCCCCGATAGTTCAGCTAAGGGTTCTAACAAAAGGCAAAACGTTTATATTGATCACTTTGCACTTTCTTCATGTTATCATACGGAAACAAGATTAGCACAACTTGCAAACTTGTATTCATTTGAAGAATTCAATAAAACAGTCATGTTCTGCACATGTACATGTACATAGACATACATGCATGTACATGCATCTCATGTACATGCACATACATGTACAAATTTGCCTGTATCTATTTGGAAACTTAGAGAGAACCAACACTAGGAAGTGTCTAGTTTTCTTGACCATAGTGCTTGTCACATGCAGTTTGAGACTCGGGTTCTGTCTTACTGAAATACAGTTGCATGCTGTAGTGAAGGTTATAATCATCTAGGTAAATTAAGAAAATGATGTGATATATTATTTTTATCAAAAAAAATTGAATATGTTTCTACATGTCTGTGAATAAAAATGCTATTTAAAAAAAATTATCTGAGGAAAAAACCCCAAAGCATTCTTTTCAACTTGAAAGCCATGAACATATATTAAAAACTGAAAAATATATTAGTTTTAAAATGTAATTTTAAATGCTGTATAACATTATATGATACATATATACTATGTGCCTTCTTAAAATATTGAAAGTGATACTGCCTTTTTAAAATGTTTAAAGTAATACTATCTTAAAATGTTGAATGTCCATGGCACAGCCTGACTTCTTAGAATAAAAAGATAACTTAGCCTTCCATTCAAAAACCCCCTACATAATTTCCATGTTGACAAGTAAAAAAAAAATAAAATAAAATAGCTTAAACAGACTGTCATATCTGCTGTTACTTAATATAACTAAAACAGTGTGTTCTGTTAAATCTTATAAATAATATAAAAACAATTCTGTATGTGTTGCTCTTCTAGTTAAAGTGATGCTGAACATTTGTAGAAGTGTTGGAATAGAGAAACTTTGTTGTCTTTTCTGCAAAATACAGTTCTGAAAACTCTATCTAACATAGTCAAATCAGTTGTTTTACAGCACTAAATCTATGTTATAGCCAAACAGTGCTTATCCAGGGTTCAGACTGAAATGCATTTTCAATTGAATTTTTCCTGTCATATTGAATGACTACATACAGCTTCTGTGTGCTGTTAATAGCTTCCATGTGCAAGACAGCCATTTCAGCAGTAGATGGTTTCCTCTCTTGCAAGGCAGAGTTTCTGAACTAAAAAAAACTAACCAAACAAAACAAAATAAACCATATAAGTAAGCTTTCAAAAAATTGTGAATTTATTAAAAGATTGCAGAAAGTCTGACATCTTCAAACTGCTTCTTTATTACTTTCTTAGTAAGTTTCCTTACCTGAGTTTACACATCCAAATGGGAGCAAAATGACAAAATCCATGTGAAGAAGTAGGCACCTATTATCCACAATTCCTCTCTTTTTAAGGTCAATAAGGGAGATCATGGGACTCATGCTCCTGACATACCTGAAAAAGAAGACAAGCTGGCTAGCTTGCATTGAAATACAACTTCTAGACATTTAAAAAATGAGGTGATTTTTTATTTGAGAATGTAGGTATGTATGAAATATTTATGAAATTTGTATTTCAAAAATTGAGTAATTATGAGTGGCCTTTATTGGTCTTTGTTGGTCTTATTAAGAATCCTGAATATGGAGGGCATTTTAAAGAACCAGTCTGATGTACAGATGAAAAAAACAAAACCACTGTAAAGCAATGTCTTTTAACTTGAATATAACTTAGAAGTTATATTTAAAAGTTCTCTGTGCCACATGTCTCATCCCTGATTCTTAAGGCTGCTGTTGTCATTCTAGGCCGGTAATTGTCTACATCATCGTGATGTTAGAGTCACAAATATCTCATTCCTTGTAGAATAATTGCTTGTTACTGCTATCTGTTCAAAAATATGGTTCTACCATGCAAAGACACACAAAAGTAACACAGATTAGCTGTAGCCACCTGGCCAATTAGAGGAGTTGTCACAGCTCAGCCAAGTAAAACAAAGCTTCAGGTCCAGGAAACCTCAGACAAAGAACACCTGACAAGGTGCAGTTGAGAGGCCTTGCAGATTTAGTGCAAAGCTTATGCCTGTTGTGTCAATGACAATACTGTATCACTAGGCTGTACAGTTAGACCCTGTAAAAGCAAGTGATTAAATTAAATTATGGTAAATAAGGGAAAACTAAAACTAATATCTGTTTAAGTGTAAAGAAGAAAGATTCATCCTGTTCGTTTTATTGCTTTATACAAATATCTGCTTCCCACATTCCACTGCTTGCAGCATAGATTATTTTTGTATGATATATTTTATGTTATTTTTGACGTAAGTATGTACAACATCCACAAGGGGTTGTCTATAACAAAGGTTTCTAAGCTTTTGGTACTACAGAGCCTCAACTGTGGTGCAACTGTGTTACCAAGGAAAATGAAATTGCTTATTTTTGGCTATTAAATCAGATTACACTCTTGAAATTTGAGAGGCTGTACATGAAAAATTACCTTTTGAAACTTTACCATTAATGTTGCTATTCTGTTACTGTTTTCCTTTTTTAAATCACAGTGACCACACTGGACGTGATTCTTTTCTCACACAATTGTAATAATGGTATTGATTTCAATGGAATTATTATTCATTTGCCCAGTGTGAGCAGAGAATCAGACTAATGCACCAAAATTATGTTCTTGCCATGTTATAGGAACTTACCGCTTTTCCTTGTCAGACATTATCATGATAATTTTAGTAAGGAATAGGTTAAAATAATCTTCATCCAGTTGGGCAAATTGAGTCAGCCTGCTGCTGTGTTACATAGCCCGTCTGTTCTGCCAACTTATTTTTGATGAGCTTCTAAGAAATAGCTGCTTTTATGCCAGTGACTTAGGGTAGGTTTGTATGTAATTATGCTCTTAGTATCATTGCAAGTATAAAGAAAGAAGAGAAAAAAAAAAAAGCATAGGTCTTTTATGGGACCTCTTGTAGGCTTCTGTCTCATTATGTTAACAATCTGCCTAGAGAATGGTGTCAGATTTAGAGAGCAGACGAGATTGATTTACTTTTCAGGCCCTTCTACCCAGCCTAATTATTGCGTTACAAATGGCGATTCTTTCACCCCTCTAAAGGAGCACTTTGATTAGTGTCTGCAATGCAGGTGCCAGGGCTTAATACGGTAAGTGCATGTCAACTAGTTTCTTTCATTACATAGTCAAACTGTATAAAAAAGCCATTGCACAGTAGGAGCTGATACATGGCTTTACCAGAGTTTATATGAGCTTAAAATTGATAGGGTTAGAACAGCTACGAAATTTGCCACCTTGTTTTATTTAATTTTTCTTTTGTTATTCTAGTAAACACAAGAAAAATTGGTAGATGCAAAGTAGAAATTATATTAGTGTGAACAGGTAGCTTACCATTGTAGAATTTTATTTAAAATTCAGATCAGATTTCTCCCTTCTCCCTGCCCCCGAGACAAGATTGAATGGTTCTTCTCACAAATTAAGTTATAGTTTCAACATTATAGGCTCTCTTCTCCACTCATGTACTTGATGACTTGACCCTTTTTGAAAGGATTTTATTATTAAGTGATAGTAGACTGACACTCTTTTTCGTTGCTTAAAGATTAATCTATAAATAGAATTCTTTTTTTTTCAGTTGAGAATGAGTACATAAATACAGGATTGGATTAGTAAATAGAAACATAGGATAATTAGCACTAACTCCTTTAGTCAACATTCACGCCAAATTCAACAGAATTCACATCAGACACTAGACTTCCCATTGACTTTCTATTTATTGCAAGTTTCTCCCCTGTTTGATATGTTGTCTCATTTGCTAGAAAAACAGTTACAATTTGTTTTCACTTTATGTATACTAAAGAGAAAAATGTAGATCGTAGCCAGTGTAGGATCCTTTCCTAAATAATTTTACATCAGCTAGTACTATAGAAAAAGGGGGTGGGGCAATAGGGAGATTATAGGAATGCTGCTATTCTGAGAGGCACACGAAGGTGAGGCTCTTGAGATCACTGAAGGTAGTGTAATGTTTCTCAAACATCTGTGCATTTGAGTTCCCGGCTCAGAGAACACCTGCTTCTTCCTCGGCTGCCCCATTCCCCTTGGATCCTTATTATGAACTCGCTGAATCTTTATCCCACGTTTAACCATCATTGCATGTTAATAGGTATCATTTACACCTCAAATGACTTTCCTATGTTCAATTTGATATGTGTTCTTTTTGAATTATGTCTGAATACATTCTGAAGTATGCAAAAATTGCTGGGTCTTCTTAACTATTTGGTGTACAATGTATTTAGTATAATTATCAGGAAACTGTACCAGTAATCATTGAAATATTCTTAACTTGTACAACAAATATATCCCATGCCCTTTAATAATGCTTTCTAATAATTTCTGCTTTATCTTAGTTTATTAGATTTCTTTTTAAATTTTATTTTCTAATCATGGATCATCATATAGAATGTAGCTGTCAAAACTAGTATTTATGTTATATTAACAAAATTTGTCTAATTTTAATAAAATAAATGAAAATATAGAGACAAATGTCAAGTCGAACAGGGCTAAGATCTCACAAAATATACTGTAAATTGTTGACAGTCTAGTGATTTATTTTAATGTACCCAAATCAAAATTTTGCCCAATTAAACTAAAACATTACGTTTGTATTTTTACATCTGAATTCACAGTAGTAACCTGTGTTAGACATAATAGTCTTAGCATACATGCATGGACTTGTTGAAACCAGACATTACTGATGAGTAGAAATATAAGATCTTAGAAAGGAGATCAAACATTCACAGAAAAATGTTCTGGTCCACATTTTAAATTAGGCTACCCATGTCATATCTTATATGACTACAGTGATATTGGACCTTTAAGGTCACTTCTGACCCAGCCCATTCTATGCTCTCTGAATTCAAAACTTTTATGGGCATGATTAAATCTTGTGTAAACATAATAGAGGCTTTTAATGTGTGTTGGTAAACTGGAATCTGAAGGAGATTACTGTGGTCTGAACACCAAATAGTTAAAGGGCTATTTAAATGCTAATGCTATACAGAGACCAAAATGTTTCATCCAGTTTAAAAGAAAAGACAACAAGCAAGCAAACAAGCAAGGACAAGAATATAATTTAGGTGCTACAGAATAAATGCAAGAAATACAGGAATAAAAGATTACTATGTTTACTATTGGACATTAACTCTCTATTTCTCTAGTAAAATAGTATCAATAACCTTATTCTTTTGCTACATTTTTCTGTACTGACTCACTAAGTCACATGCAGTATGTGGTATAATTTTAGGTTTTGGGTATGATGCTTATGCTCAGGGTGTTTGCAGAATATGTATCATACGTTTGAGTGTAATTTAAAAAACAATCATAAAGGAGCAGCGCCACTTTGACTTATGCATCTTGCAGCAGAATGAGTTTGAAATCTGGTTTCATAAAAATTTTAATAAAGTAGAAGTCAGGAATTTTAATGGACTGCACTTTCTCCCATGTACTGAAGAAACCTTACAGTAAGTGGGAATGGAATTTGACTGTGTATTTTCAGCATGTTAAGTAACTAAATAAGAAAATCCAGCATAATCTCCAGACTTGTGAATTTTAATTCAAACCTTTGATTCAGATTAAGCAATTACTTATTTTTAGCACTTATCTGCTCAAATTAAAGTATGAGGAGTTTCAAAGCTGTAGCAACATATTATCATGCTTGCAACACTAATTACAACATAGCTTTTTTCAATTGCATGAGAACACAAAGATCATCTGTGTCATCATTCTTGCTTGATGCATAATTATGACCCAGTACTTTAATTTGAATTGTCTAAAGGAAGGTTGAATTAACTTCCTTGCCAGTAAATATAACAGCTGGGATTCTGTTAGTTCCCTGCAGAGTTCTCCAGGCAATATTTATCAGAAATTTCAAGTGCAAAATAAACTGTTGTGCTATAGCAGTCAATCTGCACAGTGATATGTGTACAGCTGTAACAAGAGGCATATACAGCTAAACAGTGTGAATTTAATCCTGTTAAACTTCTCCTATCAATACTTCTTGAACATTTCAGGTGTTCTGATACACCAACATTTTCTTCAGAAATACAGTTTTTATGGTAGTGTGTAGCACATAATTTATTCCTACTGTAGAAACAAACTATGTTTTGGGTCTTTGAACAAAGAAGTTATTTTCAAAAAGGAATTAATGTTGATAACAGAAGCATCGATGCTTTGTTTGTATCTCTGTGTGTCTCACATAATTACTGTTTTGAATTTTTAGTCACCTGTCTGGATTTGTTAGCATGCTTTTATATTTGTATCTTAAGGACATCTTGAAGGTTGGCCAGGGGGTCTTGCGCTGGCTCTCTAAAAGGTTTGATACTATACTCTTTCAGTTGTGCAGAGACACTTAAAAGTGATAGCAACAAATAAAATAGCAATATTGATAACAGCAACACTAGTACTACTGAAACACGGCAGCTGTAGGAGCGACTGTGGCTCTGTGTGTTCTGCGCCAGCCCCGCTCCTCTCCAGCACTGAACTGTTTTGTCAACAGCTCCATCTGCAGCCCATGGGCAGCCGGGAGCCGTGCTGCCAGCCCAACACAGCTGTCTGGGAAAATTAGATTTGAAAGGCAACACCTTAAAACACCTTTTTGCGGTTGAAATTTTGGCACTGTCAGGTTTTATATGATTTCTGAGAGTATAGCCGTAGGCTCTGTCAATGGGAACTCGCTGGGAAAGAAGCAGACAGAGAGCAAAAGGAGAAACAAGGCATTGCTGCTGCTGAGGGACTGCAAGCAGGCATAGTAAATTCTGCAGTTAGCTCTTTAAATACGTACACAGCAAATTAACCTGGATCTTTGATATTATTTTTTTTCCCCATTCCTTCCTGCAAATATGCTTTTATTTGCAAAGGCCAGTCCTAAGCTTTTGGCCACTCGGTGCCATGTCCCTTGTGTGATGTGAGAGGAAGAGCAGTGTAACTCACTCTGCTGGAGTTGTGATTTCGGTGATGTAACTTGTATGCCCAGCAGTGGCAAAGTCAGCAGGGCTTCCTTCAGGGTGTGGGACAGAAGTTAGAATTGCTTTGGTCTATTTTTAGGCAGGGTCTGTATTTTGGCAACACTAGAGGGCTGTAGAAGTCTTTTGTAGTCACCTGCAGGTGACAGGTTTTTTTGGTTTGGGTTGGTTTGGGTTTTTTTTCTGGGAGTGGAAGTGTTACTGCTAATGATAGTACTTGTGGAGGGCAGGAGATATGAATGCCCATGCTAAACATGTCAACCCATCATTAGTGTTAAAAGTCTTTAAATTATCAGAATGCAAGGAGTTAAGTTACGAGTACTTATATTTATATGTCCTAACTTTTAATAATATAGTAATTGTCATTGTTTTCTAGAATCATTCAGCATAACATTTGTATCTTCCTTACTTTATCAATTTAATTAATAGCAAGTGAATGTAGGATTGGGGATTTTTTGTTGTTTGTCTTTTTTCTTTTTTCTTTTTTTGGTGGGGGTCGGAGAAGTGTTGGATTCACTTTCATACAGGGAGCTATTTCTGATTCTCCAATCTCTGTATATATATAGTGTTAAAAGGCTGTATGTTGTCTTCAGAACACCTTCAGATATCTTTTTTGACCTATTGGTGCTCTTGACAAATTAAAATGCCATTCACGATGGACAGGAACATTAGTCAGTAGGCAACAGTCGTTCCCTGGCCACACAACACAGTATACAGAAAACCTTCCCTTCCCCTTTTCACTTCTCATGACAGCAATCCTACCTACATGTCTGTATAGATGGATGGGGCTTTGGTATATTTTAAAGATTAACAAATTTAGATCACTTCAGATAGGTGTGAATTCTGCAGTGAAAGAGCACTCATATACCTTGTCATTATTTCCCTATCACTCAAAGGTGCTTCAGTGCTGTCAGTAATCTTAACTCATGGGGAGTGAGTCAGTCTCTCAAAAAAGCAAGCTTCAAGTCATTTTGGGCTTTATAGGTCAAAAACAGCACTTCAAACTCCACTTGAAAAACAACAGGCAGCCAGAGCAGATTTGGAGAGCAGATGTCAAATGCTCATAAAGGGATACAAAGCATATCAAGTAGAATAGCACCTTCCTATACCAGATTGGTTCCAGGTTGATTTAATGTGAGACCCAATGTAGGGTTCATATCCGTAGCCAGATAGGTACTTGCTAAGGACATGTTTGCAAATGCAAAATTATGATAGCATAGTATAACACAGAAATATAATTATGCATTAAAAGAAAAGTTTATCCTCGTAATTTTCTGTGTTACAAGGTCATGTAAGATTGCTCTCAGAAGGGAGCAATACTGCTCAGTGGACTTCAGTTAGAAAGAAGCCACCTCTATTCAAAACTCTACTCACTTGGCATTGTTATTGCCATTGTCTCTTTGGGAAAGGTTCAAGGATTGTAATATACTTTCTTGGAGATTCCAAATAAGATGGGAGGAAGTCAGACAGAGAAAAAATTTTTCCTACATATTCTTCTGATCTAAAAGTCTTTTGCAAGTCTTTGCAGAGATGTAACTTCATGTGCATTATAAGTAGAACTTTTTTTCTGTAAACAGTTCACCTTGCTTTCAAAGATAGGGAACTTTAGCTTCCATTTCAAAGATTATATTTTAAGATTTCTTAATAACGTGCTGTATGAACAAGAGTAATTAGTATATTCAGATTCTGCTCTGTAGATCAACCCTTCATTTAAAATGCAAACATTTTACCCCTTTCTATCACTTTATTGTTGTAGTAGATTTCATTTGATCTCTCTATGGCATTTTTGGAAACTGTAAAAGTTTGCTTGATTTGTTTAGATGGCTCGGGATGTACAAACCATGGCCAATTCTCCAAGCACCTAGCTGTCATGAAAACCTAGTATGCTTAATAAACTTCATCAATCTATGCTTATATTATTTGTAAGGCCATTTTACATCATGATGAAACTCAGATATCTATCAAGTAGAGTGGCAGTTCTTATCAATGTGTATTGACATTATGTGGCAATTTAACATAGGCAGTAAAGAATGCAGCATCCAGTCTTCTATATGTCTGGTATGTCTTACTATTGATAACAATGTGGAGTTTTTTTCTGTTGCAAATTATAATCACGTGGATTTTGTTTCAAACTAGCATAGAATAGCAAAGCTTTTGCTGCTGTTTTTAAATGTCAAAATACAGTGTTTATAGGGTTTGTTTTCAGCTGTTGCTACCAGGTGTTCATTACAAGAGAGGAAAGCAATAGGTACTCAGTCTGGGTAAATGTGGAAAAAAAATCTTACGAATCGGGAAACATAAATCAGAGTTAGCTCTATCCCAACAGTTCCTTGTATTTTCTTCCTATTAGGAAAACACTATAAATGTAAACAAGTGACATGGGATGCCCTTTTACTAAATTGCCCAGACAAGGACAAATTAAAAATGTGTATAACATACTCCTTCTATCACTGCAGCTAAAAGAATATGTTGGGACAGTATAGTTCAGGTTTTCAAAATATTGCATATTTTATTCTGATTTGATGGTGCGTACACTATCTGTCATATTTACAGGGAACTTCAAAATCCACTAATCTGATTAAGGGGCAACAGGGCTTATTTAACTATATTTTTGCTTTGCATCAAGCAGGGCTTAATATCCTGTGTACTGACCATTCAGGATGATCTTGTTGAGCTCAGTGTGCATTACTGACGTAATGACTTACTGAAGGTAAAAGGAAATTTTGTGATTTCAGTTATTTAGTTTCTTTTTTTAATTCATCTGATTTTGTAGGACTTTTCCCAGCATCAAGTGGGAATAACATGACCAGCGGCTTCATATTTGATTATACAAATAAAGTACGAGCTAAACTTTCCAACATGAGGAAAATTAACTAAGAGGGCATTTTTGCTATATGATGGAAATGGTTCTTGCTTGTCTGCTACTTTGTGTGTTGAGGAATTAAATTATAATTCCTACTGAATCATTAATTCAGTTTTCTGGTGCCATATAAGTTGGTAAGTGGTTAGTAATAAAGACATAAACAGCTAATTTTGATCAAACTTGGTAAACTGATGTGAATTCCACTGTGAGCACTGTAAAATCCTGGGAAGTTGGACCATATTTACAGATGGGAAATTACTGCTTCAGGAAAGCAGTCACTTTCTATTTACACATGGGAAATTACTGCTTCAGGAAACCAGTCACTTTCACAAAGTGAAAAAACTTTGCAGAGAGAAATACTGGATAAACAATGGAATGTGAGCTCACAAAAATGAAAGGTTTTTAGAGATGTGGCTATGCAAATATTGGGTAAGACTCAGCAGATTATATTGCCCTGGCTTTTGGCATTAGTATGACTATTTCATGAATATTGTGTCCTATTCTGGTGCCTCAGTTAGGAAAACAAAACACTAAATGTCAAAGAAGCACAAAGAAATGATTGAAAGGACTTGAACATGTGCTTTGCAATGAAAAGTTGAGCTTAGTCTAAAGAAAGAAAAGTGTACTTAGGTATTTGATTAGAAGCTATAAATATCTACATGGAGAACAAAAAAATTTGTTAATGCTCGTCTGTTAAGTCTGTAGGCAGGAAAACGTCAAAGTGTAATGGCTAAAAGCAGAATATAGACCAAATCAAACTAAAAATAAGCTGAATATTTTAACTAATCCTGGAAACTACTTTCTGATGCAATTGATAGATTTTCTGTCAGTGGAAATAAAAATGTGACCTTTATTCATTTTCTCCCTTTAAAGATATAGTCTAAATCAAGCAAAAATATTGAATTTGAAGCAGAAATAATTGAAGTGTGGTATCTGTAATGTACAGGAAGTCAAATAACCACAATATTTCCTGTCCTTAGAAGCGTATTAACCTAAAATAGAAAGCATACACACTTTCCATTTCTTTTCATTTCCTTTCTATATCCTAACTGTTAAACTATGTGCCAATTTGTTGTCTACTCCTGAAAATACTGTGTGTAGAGAGCTTCCATTTATGTCAATAAGATTAGGGGATCTTAAGGTCATACCCTTAATATAAAATATAATTTATTTCGATATTGGCTACCTTACAGTTGATACCATAACAAATTCTACTTACCTGAAAGCATACAGATTTTTTTTTCTTCCACTCAAGAATGTATAGCATTGCACAGTTGACCAAGTGTATTATGGGAGAAGTTCATCTTTCTATAGAGGATTAAGTACTACCCTTCCCCAGAGGCAAAATGCCAGATTGATTTGATGGACCAGTTTACCATAGCAAATTGCATATTCCAGAAGCACTTTTGACCAAGAGTTACTGTTTGTAGTGTACCATCTGTTAAAAGTCTGATATCTCTAAATTTAGATGATTGGTGCAGTCAATTTGGATAGTAAATTATTCATTTAAACATTGTAGTGGACACTTCACCACATGAAAGCCTGCTTCTGCTTCTTCTGAAATTTTAGTTAAGTAGGATAGAAAATTGGTGTATAAAAGCAAATCCATTTTTCAGTACTTGGAACCTGTACAATTACTTGCATCCACAGAAAACGATGTATCAGTAGAATTGCAATTATAATATGAGTACACTAATTTGACACTCAGGACCATAAGTTATGAAGAATGAACTCAGGCACTGCAAACTAATAGTACTGTGATTACATTACATTGAGAAGACAGTTTATAGGATTTAACATCACACCATATAGGTCTTTAAAATGTTCTATCCTGAGAACAGGAGAAAGCAACACAGAATGTGCAGTTGCAGATTTTTTTTAGTTTTTCTTCCTTAATACCTCTCTGTCCTTGTATCCAGGGGGGAAATGTGTAACTCTTTTGAGACCAATGACTGGCGACAAGCCTTACTTGCTGGTTAAGCTGTGTAAATTGACAGGGTGTCTGGGCTAGACTGGTGCTAGGTCAGTAGTTTGTTACTGCCCACTGGACCAAAAAACAAAAGTTGGGAATGTCTCAGAGGCTTGATGTCAAAACTGAAGTTTCCTTGATTGTGGGATTTACAGACAGCCCACTCCGGTAGTGCAACATGTCCTAAACCTAAATTTAAATGACAGCTGCAGACTGAGCTAGAAAGTAATGATAGGACAAGAAAGAAAGGCTTTAAACTGACAAAGAGGAGGTTTAGATTATATATTAGGAAAAAATCTTTACTGTGAGGGTGGTGAGGCACTGGAACAGCTTGCATAGAGAAAATTGTGAGTGCCCCATCCCTGTAAGTGTTCAAGACCGGGTTGGGTGGGGCTCTGAGCAACTTGACCTGGTGGAATAAGGTGTGTCCCTGCTCATGGCCAGGGGATTGTAAGTAAATAATCTTTAAACTTTCTGCTGATCCAGACTATTCTGTGATTCTCACAGGTATTATGGGTTTTGCTGATAATGTTTTTCAGTTGTTTGTTTTTTAAGTAGCCTATGCACCAACTTATACGAGAATATCAGGAGCAGTGGGTTGGGTGGGGTTTTTTTGTTTCTTTTGTGCTTCTTCTGAAATGACAGTCCTTGAGACAAGATAGACTGTACCCTCTCATGTTCTGTGCTTCTGTCTCAGCATTTCAGGTTATGCCTTTTTCAGCTCTTTGAAATAGGCTTTGCTGGTATTGTGGACCCATACATGCTACCTATCAGCAGCTTCAAAGCCTTTGTGAGCATCATATTTAAGTAAAGATGGCATTGCTAAGTGACTTTGAAAGGTAGAAGTTAAACACATGTAGTACATTAGGAAATTTCAGTGCTGTTTCAGACATAATTCATGCTGGAGAATTAAGGAAGCAGCTCAGAGCTGACACTTTTCCAGGAGCATCCACAGGAGTCAGTGGATGGTCTGTTACTCAGGTGTATTCATGAAGGCAGGATAGGCAGCAGTTTTAGTTAGTGTGATAGAGAGCAGCTGATTATCGCATAATGTATTACAGTCACAGGCTTGACTACTTGTTCAACAGAGTCTTGCATTGTAATTTGTTAATTTTTTTTTAAAATTCTTGTTGTTAATGACCATGTTACCTGTATGATAGAATAATGTAGTGTTTTTGTGGTGTGCTGGCACTGATCCCTGTTGCTGGGGATAGATGTTTCTGAGAGAATTTTCAGATCAGGAGCATTGATAGTTTTCAACTAAAACTTTTGCTCCAGTGAGAGTTTTTGTTTGAAGTAATGTGGTGAACAGTGAAATATTCGTTGCTGATTTGGATATGTGTGTCATTGATAATGCAAGTTTTTCAAAGGTGTTAAATAAAAATTTAAAGATAATGTACATAGAACTCAATCATAAAAGCAGAAGTCAGAATTCTGTAATGTTTAATTTATGTGGGTGCTTTTCTGTTTTCTTTCCTTCCAGATAAAGAATGAAAAATATTGGTCCAATAAGAAGTGCCCTTATTTAGAATATAAATGAAAATAACAGTAATGTGTGAGTTGTTGGAGGGGGACAAATTATTGGCATTTTAAAAAAAAGTAACTACAGACTGCATGTACATAATTATGAAACACTAATTACTTAAAGGTCACAGAAAGAGTTTTCAATTTTTTGAATATCCCATGGTTCCTTTTTATAAAACATAGTAATTAAATTCCCTGTCAACCAATTTCATGTGGTGTCATTTCACTGCATTATTCTAATATGTAGAATTTATGCTGATATAGGAATTCTTATTCTGCTGTTTGCTATTTTTGCTGATTGACACATGTCTGGAAGACACCTTAAGAAACAATATAATTAGTCTATTTGCATTGCCTGGAATTAGGTGACCTTTGGTTTTGGCAGTAATTAGACTGTCCCTGCTGTACACTGTTACTTGCTGGTAGTCACTAACCAGGCAGAAAAGGAGTCCAAGCAGCTCATTTAGTGAGCTACAAAAGCTTTTCAAATGTCATTAAAATGAACAGGAAATTATAATTAATAGTGCGGTCTCATTTTATGGATGTGTCCCACAGATAAAACGTGGCTAGCAGCAGTTATTTATTTAGCCAAAAAAACCCTTAGGATAAAGGGATATTCTTGAATGCTACAGCACCTGAGAGCATGTGCATGTTCTCAGGATGTGCTTACATACTGAGCTTCATTTTTATCAAGGTTATTTAGAACGGTTTCTGTAAGGGTACTGAAAAATGTAGGTAGCTGCATCTTCCAAAGTCACACCTCTTATATTATGCTTCAATGCAATTTTTTTCCATAAAAGATATTAAAAGACATTATAGTAAATTTCAAGTAATATTTTTTACACTATTCATAGAGACTAGAAAAATCCCTAAAAAACAAATTCCCAGGTACTTGCATGCTTGATCATATGTGGTTGATATCTTTCTGCATGAATCCAGCCCTGCAATAACATAAATCTGGGTTGCCATTGCAACAAATTGAAGGTCCATGCTTTCATTTCTTGCAGCTAATTGAGGAACCCAAGTTGATAGACAGGATTAAATAGACTCCTAGTTTAAGTCTCGCTTCTGTGCTTCAAGGTGCATGGTAGAATGAATCAAAGTCATAAGGTACGAGTAGCAAATGACTCACCAGAAATGAATTTTACACAAAATATCAGGACTGTGTTGAAGATTTATTGGTAAGTGATGGCTGCATTGCATCACCTGGTTAAAATAATTGATCTATGCATTTCTGTGATTGACTTGTAGCACTGTAGCATTAGAAAACAAATGAGGCATATTCACAGGACAGTATTAAAACCCAGAAATGACCACAGTCAACTAACTTTGATGATATGCTGTCCTTTTGTTAATCCGAACTGCTATGAATTAAAAGTCCTTTACATTAATTCATGTTGAATACGAACAAAGAGGGTTTGGGATTTTTTTAGAGTATGACTGGAACCTTATTCAGGGGGTTTGCAAACATCAGTCCTTAATATTTTTATGAGATAAGTATGTATTATCTATTTGTCTATATACTTCAGAAGAGTTATTCTCTTAGCTGAGTGCAGTGTGTGTATACTGCCACTCTGCATGCAATTTTATGTCTCTGGTTTCATAAAAAAGCATCAGATGTTAGGAATTTAATTTAAATTCAAATTAATGTTAACATAATGTAGAATTATATGCATTTGAATTAAGTGATTTTTTAATCTAAAGCAGCAGATATGTTTTTCACTGCTGACACCACTGCTTCAAATCCTCAACCAGCAAGGGGTTTGGAAAGGTCAGCAAGGTGAATTTTCTTCTCTCTCTATTTTTGTCTCTGAATATAAACTTAAGGGTAAGTTATACAGAATGTCTAAATTCAACTTAAACATCTGATTTTAAATTTCAAGACTGAAATACACTGATCACACCATTCTCTAAACTTTGACAGTTGTGTCTGAGTATCATCAAAGAGTTCAGCTGAAAGAAAAATTAACTTCAATATCTCACATTGCAGTTCTGTAGTCAACCCCCCACTAATTTCACTGAAAGAAAGCTTTAGACCCATATTACCATGCTACCCTGTCTTTCAGTTGTTTGTGGCTTTTTTCCCTATCTTTTAATTAAGAAGCCAGTTTATTAGAAGTCCATGTAAAGTGTTGCTCACTCGCTGAAAGAGTTAAAACTTTACATTGTCACGGCTAAGATTTTTGATCACTCTGAGAATCTGAATCAGTTTTGACAGTAACTGTAGACAGGTGGTCACAAAAATGAATAAATTCATTTAGAACATTCAGCACTTGCTATTAAAAAACAGAAGATTGACAACTTGCAAACTTTTTTTTCCCGAGGCTTAAAAAAAAGAATCTTTTTTTTGACATTCTAAAGTCTTTTGAGACACTGGTTCAGTGAGATGCCAAACTTGTGAATGGAACTTCCAATACAAAATGGTTATTTTCACTTTTTTTAATTCTGTATTAGTAAATTTGATTTTTTTAAAATATTAATCACAGAAACACTCAGTTATCAATAAAATTACATCATGCGGATGTGTGCCTAAACACTGTTGGCAGAGGGCTAGCCTTTAATAGATTCAACTGTCTAAAAAATCAGACACCCCATAATTGTCTGACAAAGCAGAAGGACATGGGCACCTCCACAGGCTACTGATCCTTACCCAGTTTAGATATATTTGTAGCTAAATATGAACACATCATAAACTGTCTTTACTTTTTATCATTAATTTTTGACAATGTATATGAGTTAAATTTAACTAGGTTTGTGCTATGAGCTAAGATTGGATCCTCAATTTTAATAACTATTGTTAGCTGACAAGTGCTCGAAAAGTTTCACACTGTTTAGCTGCCAGTGGTAAAATATGTGAAATTTTGTCTCTCATTCAAGGTATAAGAATGGAAAGCAGCTCCTATACAATGTGATTCATGCCTGAGATAGTGACATTTTGTTATAGTAGTTCATTAGTTGCTCAAAGTATTCATTGATCTCTATACTGAAACAAGAAATCCAAAATTCTTAAACAAAACAAAACATTTTTTTTTTTATTTCTTATATTAGCCTGATAATACCTTACAAGATTATTTTAGGAATTTTCCCATCCAGCCACATAATTTTAGTTCATAACTTGCCAAAGGTTGTGATGATGATGTTTAATTTAGATAGTAAGAAAATATATAGTGCATAAGTGAGGGACAGAGCATAAAGCTTTAGACTAACTGATTGAGTGCCATGTCATGTTACTTTCCTTCATGAACAGATTTTTGTGTTTGTCATTTCAAGTTTTATTGAATCCCTCATTTTTTGAGCTGCTGGATGAAGGTAAATGATACTGACAAGCCTACTTTAAAACAACATTATTATTAAAAAAAAAAATGGAAAATATGTGTCTAGTTGAGGGTTAAGATAGTACAGACTGTTACTTTTTTTCTATGTATACTATTATTTTGTTAGTATTCTGTGAAACTGTGGAAAATGAAAAGAAATGCACACATGACCCCACACACCCCTTTTTACAGAATCCAAAACCGTAATTTCAGTACCTTCCCTAGATAATGAGACACAAATATGATATTTCTGAATATTTTGTATATTATAAAATATTTGTGCAAATTTCTGGTGTGGTCTATCTACTACCTATCCATATGTTTACAAAGACATGTAAATACACAGACTTGCTGTGCAGACGCAGATATGATGGCTATGAAACTGTGAAGTATTTTACCAACTATATTTTAGGACAGATTATTATTAGAGGTTGAAAATGAAAGCCTTCTAGATGTAATTAGAAAAAAAATATTTTTTAAATACACATTGGAACATATAGTTTAATAATTTCTAATTATTTAATGTATGGTTTAGAAGGATTTGAAGGATACTCTTGGTTTTGTTTGGTTTTGGGAAAGAGTATGTTAACCATGAACAACTTCCCTCAGCAGTGGGTGGTGTTGATGTCACAGTTATATTAATGTCATCTCTGTTAAACCTGTTAAGGTAACAGGTGCAGACTGGGGGGTTGGTTGAGCATGGAAAGTGTCTGCATTTCTTGTCCACAGCATTTACTATTTATTCAAGTTTAAAATTGCCTGGAATAAGTCACATGCTACTGACATTCAGTATTTTCAAATTCAGAAGGGCCAAAAGTTTCTTGTCTTTTCATTGCTTCCAGTTTGGGCAATTTATTTCCCTAATCAACATCTTAAAATATGACCTTAGTTATTATAAATGAGGTGAAAATGTCTAAAATTATAGCCCACATAAGGTTCTGAATGTTAAACCTACTAGAAAACTGCAAAAAGTACTATCCACCTTTTCAATTCCTTTATATTTCAGAATTGTTACAGGAGAAATAGTAACAGGATATGCTTAGGTATAGAAGTTCTAGATGTACAACAAAGATGGTTGTTGGAAATATTTGCAAAACTGGGATTTTTTCATTTACATAAGGGATGGCAATTTTTTTTTTTGCACTAAAATTGATGAAAAAAGTGATTCTATGTTTGTTTGTCTTTAATAATTTTAAAAAGACAATACGTGTTTTGCAACAGCTTTTTGAAATTTAGTTTCAAAAGTTGTTTGATTCAATGGGAAGTGCAAAGAAAAGGCTTTGTGTTATGCCATGAATTTTCTAGCCCTCTAGAAATACTCACAAATGCATTTGTGAGAATATATTTAGCTCAGAAGTCTTTGTAAATTATAAACCTGTGAAATTAGGAATTTAGGAAAAAAAAAACCCCACAAACATTTTCTGACCCTCAGCTAAAAAAGTATATAAATCCCTTATTAAATCCACTGCTAGCTCTGGAACTACTGAGAAGGGGATTAAGCCTATAGTTTGGCTCAGGATTAGATTTTAAGGTGATTTACTAGCACTATCTGAAAGGTATTGCAACTATCTCACACCCTGCAAAATGAAAGAAGTCAATGTCAAACACTGTATTGTCCTCAGATTTTAGTTTCTGTATTTCTAATAACAATAAGTAGTGGAATTTGCTGTAGCTAAAGCATGGATGTATACAAAGCATCAATTCTATTTTTATAAGTAAATATTGTAGTTGGAGTAACCCATAATAATTTGTAGAATTTATAGCAAATAATCCCAAGGTGTTCATTACTCTTTAAACCTGCAATAGTTTTAAATACCTAAAAAAGAAAATAGGAATAGAATATTTAATCTGCAGATATTTCCCCTTCTGTATTTCTCATTTCTCTCCCAAGTAAGAAACAGAATAATTAGAAGTTCTTTGAAAGTTATTAAAACAAAGTGTCATCAACAGCCTAAGATGTTAAAATAGAAAGTTGTCACTGACATTTTATCTATGCAAAAAGAGATTTCTAATCTCAAGATGTGGAGGTAAAAATGACAGATAAATGGTAAATAGAAGTACAGTATAAAGGTGTCACTTCTCCTTTGCATCTCCAGCTGCTTTCCTCCTCAGCCTTATTTAAATTTATTGCTGATTTTTTTTCAAGGCTATAAAATCCTGGAGTGTAACACAACCTCACATAATGCTTCCCTCAACTTTTATAGTGGAGATATGATTTACTATTGCAGTAAAACTCTGCTATCCGGTATTTTCTAACTGCTTTTATCTCTTCTGTTGATGAATAAAATGTAAAATGAGATTCACATATGAATATATAATTGAAAACAAAATTACTTATTGCAAACTACTTTGGGAAGCAAAATAGATTTAGATGTGTTAGTTTAACACTGACACCAAAATGTCTCACATTGTGTAATTCATATATTTGATATCTAGGAGCTTCAAAATTTAAGCAGACTGGTAAAAAAAACAAAAACAAAAACAAAAACAAAAAAACACAAGACTTTGACTCTGTAATTTGCAGGAGCATACAGTAATTTCTCTGTTTGACTTCTGAATCAAAAAATTTGATCATTACTGCCCTTCATAATAGAGTTCAAATCTGGTCCAAAAGCAATACTATCAAAGTTGTTTCTATATATTCCAGTTATGCTTCACTTTTTTTGATCAAGATTTACATTCCTAAATGCTAGAATTCTGAATTCTTTGCAGAGAAAAAGCCATAAACCATTTTATTCATTCAAAAATTGTCATGCACTAACAAGAAAAATAGACTTTACACCTGCTCATTTTCCCCTTCATTCATTACCTGTTAGCTTTGCAATACTTTTCTCAACAGTCTTGCATGAAGATAGAAGTATAAAATGAAGAAAGAAAGAAGAAGAAGAAAAAAGAACAATGTTGCATATTTCTTGCAGATGTGAGTGCTTTGAATGCCACATCCTCAAAGCTTTGGCATCCATTAAACATGCTGCCCCCTGTGGCTTAAAAGGAAGTTTGGTTGATGTTAAATTCAGTGAGTTTTTTGCACAGGTCTGTACAGTGGAGTTGCAATTTAGCATAAAGGAACAGCTTGTACTCTAAAATGTGTGGCATGCAGAAACTGTCAGATGCACAGTGTGGACACAGAGAACGGAGTATGTTCTAACTCCTGTGTGCAAGGATTTCTGCATGAAACTAACCTAGGCATGAATGGAGACGGTACATACCCTGCTGAGTTGGCTTTTGTGCTTTTATTGCAGTGCTCGTACCAGACTTACATACTGTTTCTCTGCTGGTTTCCCTTCTCAGATGAACAGTGGGAGCTGCACTTACTGTTTGCTACCAATTCTTTGTCCTGTTTGCTGCCCTGTCAGATTTACTTGAAAGAATTTTCAGAGCAGTGGAAAAAATGTTACAAGGAGGCTGCCATTTATAAGAAGCATTTTTATTGGGGTTTTTTGAAGCCTCTTTCTTTTTTTTTTTTTTCATGAATGATCTCAGGCTTTTGAAATGTCTCTTCCTTCTGAATTGGAACTAAATCTGAAAATTCATGGGAAAGGATTTTTAAAAAATAGTTTCAGATTAATCACTTTTATTTAAATTCTATTTTGTACTGTAACACACAGAATAATATAAATAGAAAATTAACAGGATGACAGTTCATGACTGCCTGTGACAGCATAGTTTGGGATTTGCTAACCTAGTAGATCTCTTTCAATTCTATGAATAGTAATTTCAGAAGAAAGGATTAAAGACAGTCATCATCAGCAGCTTTTTGCTTCTTTGAAACAAAATTTCAGCAAAATTACAACACTCTGAGCTGTTTCACTGTTCCGGTAAAAAAATGTTTTTAATATACAATTTTGAAACTTACTTGCAAAAGTAGACTGCCATTTTGTATCAAAGGTGTATGCAGAACAGCACTTTGAGTTTGTGCCAGCTTTTCTCTTCAGCATGGATTGCTAGAAGGTGAAATGGTGCTGGTAACCTTGAATTGCTCTTATAAATCAGTAATCCGATAACAATCCTCTACCTACATTTTTCTTCCCCTTCCTATGGGGTTTTAACTTAGATTGAATGAATGGACCACCTCATTTTTGGTGTCATTTTTTTAGTGAACTGCATCATTTGCAGACAGAAAAGGCAAGGTGCAGACCAGAGGACTGTGCCCTTACTGCTGTGTTGCACTGTGGAAACTAGCAGAGGATTTGAATTAAGAAACAGAATAGCAAATGGGAATGCTGTACTGAAGGACTGTGCCACTCAGACTTTTCCTAAGCAACTTACCAAAAAAACATGAGGTTTATATAAGTACTTAATAAGTCTATCTCAGGAACATTGTAATAACAAGCTTTTAGAAAGGAGATTTGAATTGTAAAGATTTGAGAAATTAAAACCTGTGAAGAAGAGGCTTGTCTGAAGTCAGGAAGCAGAGCAGGGTATAAAATTCATGTTTCCCAATTTTTAGTCACTACAGCAAATGCTGCCTTAACACCAGAGGTGTGTATAAATCACTTTTCTCACTTAATCAATTGTCTGCCATTGCAGAGGAGTTTGGAGTGGTAGCATCTGTTTTTCTCATTTTCTGTCTGCCTTTGGCAAAAAGCTGAGTCTTCTGAGGACCAAAGCGCTAACTAAAGTCTTTGGGCTTAATTTAAGAGCTTGTGGATGAAGCTTAATGGTTTATGATATATAGGAGGTCAAAGCAGATGATCTAATAGTCCCCTCTCACCTTAAACCATATGAAACTATGTAGACTCTTGAATGTGATAAAGCTAGTGACAGTGTCACAGAGCACAGTGATAAATGCTAAACTAAACCTTCTGCTTGGCTGCAGCCTGAGAACAAGGCTGACTATGAACATCGAAGAGACTCAGCCTGCCCCTGTATGCCAAAGAGCAGCAGTGAAAGAATCTGAAATAGCTGCACCTTGTGTTATAGCCGGCATGTTTTGCAAAAAAATGAAATCTTTTGGAAAGTAAACTCATATTTGAAGGAAGTATGTTAAATGTTTAGTATTTCAAGACTGTGGCTCACCTAAATTAAGAGCTCACAGTTTTTGTTCACTAGAATTAAAACTGTTATGTACAGAGGACATTAATTCTTTTCCAGAGTCTTTTGGTTTTGGTTTAGCTATCTACTCTGTGAACAGATTCTCTTGAAAAAGATTAGTGAGTGTGAAGTAAGGGACTGAGTTATTTACAGCCACTGAGTTGAGGAATTTCTGGAAAATACAATGTATGTGGGTTTCCAAAAGGGTCTGAATTCATTTCCATGTTGTCTTGAACCCTGTATGTACCACTGAAAAATGCTGCTTGAGAAAAGGGTTGCATGTCCTTGATGATGGGTATGGTATTTCAGTCAAAGCAGGCTGGCAGTGGAGGCTCCATTGAACTTTGCTGAAAAGCTACTGCAGAATAGAAGCCAATTAGAAAATGCATCAGAGGTGGAATAGTTTTACTTGTGTGGAAATAGACCTAGTTTTTGTATACATATTCCAGACAGGAAAAAGCTGCCACTCTTAGATGTGTGAAGGCAAAACAGAGATAACTGACAACTATATCTAGCTCCTGAAATATGTGCAGAGGAAACGCCATTGCATTTCACTCCAGCTGTTGTCATCCTTTTCCACCTGCCCTCACCTTCACTGCGCAGCATGACTGCTCTTGCTATTGCTTTGAAAATTTACTCAGCAGGTAGGTCTTGTGATGTGGGACACTGCACTGCTAGCTCAGCTGCCCTTGTGCAGTGATAAGGGCTTAACACCTTATAAAAATCCAAAGACAGGCATTTAGGGAAGAAGAATTTTGTGGATAAGATTTATTCTTTTTTTCTCTTTTGAATTAAAATTTTTATATATTGTCATTAAAACATGGAAATGAATGGAGCAGGACCACATTTTATTAAGGGTGAAGAAGAGATGTTGCTATAATCAAAATATAACAAAAAAGGTTGATAGGGATTTTAGTTGTGTAGACATAGTTGGGAAATGTATTTTTTAATCTGTCAGACTGAAAAAGTCCATAAAATTTAGGCAGCATCTGGATGTAAAACCTGGAGAAAGGAATCTAGAGAGAAACATTATTTAAAACAGCATTATTTTAAGTGTCACAATAAAAATAAGGAAAACAAGCAAAAAACTGCAAAAAAAAGGAAGCAACCAGCACAATATTTTCTCATATGTCAGTTCCGACATGCAAAAGCAAATTCTAAATGCACAGAATTCTTCAGATGGAGACTATAACTTTCTAAATAACCAGATAATAAAAAGAGAATGTTGTTCTATCACAAAAAAAAGTTAAGGACAAAAATCCAATACACATTTATGTTATCAAGACAAATAAATGTCTAGCAAATACCAGGTAAATATTTAAACAGCATGTCCAAAGAGAAGCAACAAATCTGTTGAAGGGTCTAGAGGACACATCTTATGAGAAGCAGCTTAAGAAACTGTGATTATTTACCCTGGAGAAAAGGAGGCTCAATGGAGACCTTACTGCTTTCTACAACTACCTGGAAGGAGGTTGTAGTGAAATGGGGGTCTGTCTCTTTTCCCAAGTAAGAAGTGACAGGACAAGAGGAAATGGCCTCAAGTTACACCAGTGGGGGTTAGATTAAATATTAGGAAAAAATGCCTTCACTGGAAGGGTTGTCAGACATTGGAACAGGCTGCCCAGGGAACTGGCAGCGTCCCCATTCTTGGAGGTGGTTAAAAGATGTGTAAATACGGCACCTGGGGACATGGTTTACTGATGGACTTGACAGTGTCAGGTTTTTGGTTGGACTCAATGATCTTGGAGGTCTTTTCCAGTCTAAATCATTCTATGATTTTATGATTCTATCTTTCAGGAACACAAAACTTTCTCTGAACAACCATATTGACTGGGAGACTGTAAATCTCTTAGTCTCAGAAAGAAACTAAAAATATAAAAGCAGCTTCATGGAATAAATTTTCAACTGACAAAACTGGGATTTTGATGGGATTTCAACAACATATGGCTGGCTAACATAAGTTTCTATCAGAATCACAGAATATTCTGAGTTAGAAGGGACCCACAAGGATCAAGTCCAACTCTTAGGTGAACAACCTCAATATAGGGATTAAACCTGCAACCTTGGCATTTTTGGCACCATGTTCTAACCAACTGAACTAATTCTATAGTATGTTCTTCATGTTACTCAGAATTTGTGCATCACCTGATCTTTAGAACATTGCTGTCCAGCTTCCTTGCTTGCAGTTTTAGCACAGATGAGGACTTACATAATTTGTGATTTCATGGTGACCCTGCAGTTCTGTTGAAATCTGGTTGGAGGTACTATTGAATTTCTGGTTGTATTAGAAATAGATAACTGTAAAATGAAATTGTTTTGGATGGTACAAAACAATTCTCCTTATAAACATATGGGTTTGTTACAAATATTTAATTGAAGGAATGGCATTACTATAAAAGGTGGAAGGTTTGGGGGTCTTTGGATTTTTTTGTTTGGTTGGGGTTGTTTGGGGTTTGTTGTGTTTTGTTTTTTTTCTCTCATTTAATTTATCATTATTCATATCCAAAAAAGGAAGAAAAAAACCTACATTAAAATTGAAGAAGATTAAGCCACATTTTTACCTACATTTTAAAGTAAATGCTGACTTATTTTATTATATAAGTGTACCAGAGTGCAGATAGGGAAATATTATGCCTGTATATAGAGAAATCTTATCCAGCTAAAGAGAATGAATATCACTGAAGGACACCCTAAATCATCTTTTTCCTTTTAGCTTTATTAAATATAAATCAGTGGTTTTGAAGCTTTCCTTAGCAATGTTACACTAACTAAGGGAACCACATCCCTCCCTAATCAAACACCAGCGATACAGTAAGTCACTCTTACTATGATTTTGCAGAAGTTACACTGCCTGGCACACTGCCTCTTAGGTTCCAGGAACAGTGATTTCCTTGTTAGCTTTTCTGGTGATGAGAAGTTTTTCTCACTCTTTGTATTTAGCAGTCATCAGGATACACTTCTCAGCTATGCAGCTGGGATTCACTTCTTATGTCAGCATTATATCACTTAAGTGTATCCTCACTGAGGAGGTTTTGGGCTGTGTGTGACCTTTACATCCAATCCCACCTTACATTTGCAAGAATTAAAGCTCACTGAGGTATCCTGTAAGTGTAAATAAGTTGTGATAGAAATGACAGATTTTTCCTGAAGAATTTTCTTTGGTTTCCCCACAAACATGATTTTACATTTACTAACAGCCCTTTGCCATTTTCTGCCAAGACAATATATTAGGTTTTCTTATGATTGTTTGCTGCAAGGAAATGATTAAATCAATATGAAGATACTAATTTCCAGCTCTAAAGATTGAGTCTGAATCATGGAGTATAGAGTATTTATAAACTAAAATGTGCATTTTGTGTAAATGTGTGTATATGGGCAACAACAAGTTATTTTGTGTAAATGTGTATATACTCACAATCACAGGTTATACACGTAACTTAATATTAGGCATTAGCTGAACTAAAACATGCTGGTAGCTGAATATTTTGAGGTGATGATGGGCTTGGGCACATAAAATTTAGCCTTTGCTCAGAGGAACACAACAAAAAACTTTCTTAAATGTATTTCTGGGTATGACTGGGTAATATTAACCTTGTGTTGATAACAAAAGACAACCCACTTTTTATATAGACTGTGTATTTTTTCAGTGCCTCTTATATTATTAATCAGGAGGTGGAGATGGAGTCCAATGGGACAGATGAAGCTGTCTGGAGTTATCCTGTTTCTTCCTTGCTGGGATGAGATAGGGGGTAGCAGAGAACAATTGCTCACCCTCCATGAAGGTCCTCATGCACATGGATCGACTTAATTGACTTTCCTGCTTAATACTCGAGACGACGTAGTGAGTTGATAGAACAGGTGGTATCACTTAACAGATGGATACTGCATGCTATCTGTCTTTAAAGAACTGAAGTGATGATTTTGATTTGCTTATCTAGTATCTTGCTGTAACTGGGTTTTGAATGAGGTCTTCCTAATTATGAGTCATTTCACAGCTGAGTGACTTTATTCTACTATTAGTAAGTTGTACTAGTCCTCTTTAGTCACATGTAAATCTATTACTGCCAGCAAGTGTCCTTTCTTTCTTCCACTCCAATAGTTAAGGTCTTTCTTTCTAGCTGCTATTTGTTTCAGCACAGTAAACATAGAATAAAACAGCCTCAGTTTACTGTGTGTAGGAGGAGACAGATTGGAGAGTAGGAGCTCTCTGTGTGCATAGGTGAATTTTGACCTTATCCACTTGCTGGGAACATATTCTTCACAATGCTAGATAATTCCTTGATTGGGAATTCAATGTCATTTGGTTGATATCTTCATTTCCTCAGTCTAAAGAGGGCATGGAATAGCATAAAGGGTACTTAATTCCATTATCTGGCTAAGATTAGAAGTTTGTGAAAGGTGAGTATGCTGTTACAGGTTATCATTAAATTAAATTGTATTTACTTCTGGGTAAAAATGTTGTGAACTAATTTCACCAGTTCATTTCAGACCTTTTCATTTAAACTGACAGAAGCAAATTATGGTGCTATAGCTCATTCATCCATGATTTCACGCTTCTGCACCCTAGGAAACAAGAGGCAAATCTCAACGGGTTTCTCCGTGGTAAAACATTTTTAATTAGTAAATAATTCTGAAGCTGCAGATTCAAAGCAAATCCTCACAAAGCAAGCCATATTGTCACTTCCAATGACAGCACTTCCAGATTTCTCAATGACTGTGTACATTGGTTCACTTTTCACGGCATCTTTCTCTCCATAGAGAGGGGAGTCAGTCCTGAACATGTGGTTGTTTCTTGCCAGTTATACTTGCACACAAATTGAGCCAAGTATGCCTTTGTGGAAATATTTCAGTCCCAAACCATGAGACTCATAAATAGAAACTAAACAGTGAGGAACTGTCAAACAAATAATTTTAACGGAAGTGTGGTAAAAAATAGTGTTTTCTGGTGGTGGCTTTAATAGACAGACTGAAAAACAGAAACTTGAATGTCTTTGTAATGTCAATTTGCTATAATTCAAAATTAATAGAAACAGCTAGAACTCCTGAACTAGGATAAAGAGAATGTAAGTAAAACAAACAGGAAAAAAGCCTGAACCATAGTTACAAAAGATTTAAAAAAACTTGGCAAAGATGATTGGAAAAAGTTGTATAGAAAGCCTAGAGTTGTTTTTCACTTACTTTGATCTTCTTCCCCCTGATAGGACTGTGTCTTGTACTTATGTGGATGTCATAGCAAGGTGTCCTCTCTCCCTGTCTATTTGCAAGTTGCTGTGGTATATCCACTAAAAACAAATTATACTTAATCATTATTTTAAAGTTGCAGAATCTAGCACCCAGAAGCCAGTATTAATATTGCTCACTGGAAACTCAATTCAGCCCCCCTGTTTGTAGGAATTACAATGAAGTATTTAATTATCTAATCATATATCAATCATATCTCCAGAGAATCTTGATCCTATTTAGTGCACAAAATCTTCAGTCCAAGTTAATGAGCTAAACTCAATATTTGCCTTCCTCCTCATTTGCTATCTGTTGATGTTATTTGTTGCAGTGTTCATATCCTGTTTTGAAGGAGAGCTATTAGTTTTCTCTCGGAATTTGCTATGACATTTATCACTACTGTTTCTTAATGTTTTGCAAATATTAACACATTTGTTCTTCAGTACAGAAGCAAAAAGTTGTTAGTACCTTTAGTGGCTTTGAAGAAGTGGCACATAAGCCACTGTTGTATGCATGATCTCAACTCTTAGACCCTGAATTAACCATTCAGGAAATAAAGAACAGAAACTAAAAAGAAATTACCTGGCTTCATTAACATGTCATCTTACTTAGACAAGGTCATGCAGACATTGGTTTTAGTCAATGTAAAGTAAGTGGCACTGACAGGAAGTGATTCATCCCACCTTAAGGATGATGTCTTAAACATGACATCTTTGATAAATGACCATTTGTCTCCAGTGACTTGATAAGTGACCTATTATTTTTATCCTAATTGGTCATTTGTAGAAAATGTAACAACTTCCTTAGTACTATATACACATTCTGTATGATGAAAGTAAGGATAAAGTCTTATTGAGTGGGATTCATCATATAGCTTTTCCAGGCATGTTTTTTAAACCATTAACCAATATCTTTTAATGCCTAGATTTGAAGCAAATGATTAATTTCTGATCACTATAATACTATTTACTACTGAATTTTTCTTCATTCCCAAGAGAGTTTGGTCCTATTGCATTCAGTCAGGGAGTATTTGCTCTTAGACATTGTCTTTGTGAGTTTCTCCTTGTCTCTTTCATCCATTTCCTAGTCCGAACTGCTTAGGCCAGTTAGAGACTTTTCTTCCAATTCCTTGTAACAATTGCTTTCTTTCACCACCTTCCTCTTCTCCCACTGGTAAGAATTGATATCCATTCCTATTTTGTCCTTGGCTTGTCATAGAGACTTGGTCTTACCCACTATCTTTTTGCTGCCTTTCATTTCGTTCTTCTTTCCATACTACAAGATTCAGACTACTTCCCTAACTCCAGTCCTCCTCTTTCTATCCAATTTCAGTCCTCTCTCTGTTATGTTTTTTTTTCCTAGACTCAAACTCTTTACCACTGCCCTGGTAACAGTGTACATGCTTTATATCCTTTGCAGTGATCTAGCTCATGTTCCCATGGTGATCTATCATTCGCGTCTTACATCTGCCTCCAAAAGAGAAAAGAAAGTATTGTTTTCCCATAAATGACTGTATTCTGGAGCAATGCAGTGCATTAAAAATGGCATTCTGGCTTGTTTTCTTGGATTTTTGTTGTTAAAAGAAGATCAATCAAAAAAATTAGAAAGAACTCCAAACCTAAACCAAACCAAAAAGACACCAAAGCACCACATTTAAAGACATTATGAAGTCTGGTTGAAAAAGTAGCTGCCTTGCTAACTGATCTCCCCCAAATCACATATTCTGCAATTTATTGGAATAAAGCTGTCCTGTACTCTGTAGTTTCTTCAGAATTCCATAGTCTAAACTGCGGTGGAGCAAAATTAACCTCCTTCTCGTCAGTCTCCTACTGCTCAGAGAGTTTTGAATAGCAGCAGGAAAATATGACAAAAGGCCCTTGTCAGTTTTAACTCTGCTGTAGCCTGTCAAATCTTTTGGTTACAGTAGTGGCACTCCAGCTGTCTGTCTGCTGATTTAGAAAACAAGCATTACCTTCATTCAGTTTATAGTTTTGAGAGCTTCTTTCAGATTTTTTTTTTTTTTTTAAAGCTTAGATTCTGCAAAAGCTCATAAGGGCTTGGAAGGAATGAATATATTCACTAATAACTTAGAGTAAATTTCCAGGTTGACATTAACTTGATTTACCCATGTAAGTGGACTGGAATTTAAGTATTACATTTTGATTATTACATTGCATTTTGAAATCCTGATATTTCTTTATAATGAATATCTCAGAGAGTGTAAAGAAATTAACCCAACTACTAGAAACATCACAAGAAAGTGATCCTGCTGAGTGTTCAAGTGAATGAACACAGGTAGGCAAATGGGCTCCTTTAACATTTGAGAGTGTCTCAGAGGAATTATGTAGGTGAGTACTGGCATATAGAAAGCTAAAGCATTAGTCACTTTAAAAATATTTTTTCTAAGATTTTTAAAAGATTTTTTTCTGCCTATATACCATTATTGTTTGTATTATTGACATCACTGTAAGAGTGCATATAATGATAGTTCATGTGAATAGTGGATAGAATCCTCATCTTGAAATCTGTAGCTTTCTTTTTGCTTCAGAACAAAATGGCAAGTGAGGGAAGATCTTTACCCTGTCAGGCTTCACTAATGTATTGCAGCTCCCATAGCGTTTTCCTATAGTGTCAGGATGCTGTGCTGACTGTAGGCACCATTAGAAAATACCAGCTAGTTCACTAACCCCCATACCCAGCCTTTACTTTAAAGCATTTTAGAAATAAGCTGTTGTGTTGGAATTTCTTTATCCAAGTTCTTTAAACACAACAATTGTGAAAAAATCAAGCTGCCCTCTCTCTCCTTGGCCTCAAAAGACCTGCCTATTCTACTTGTCTCTGCAGCCAACTCCACTGGAATTTGAAGAATTACTTCAAAGTTTGATTGTCAGTATCCCAAACCCTGTTAAACTCTGGACAATGCTTGGGGAATTACTTTCAGAGCAATATTTAGGGTCTAAAGGAACATGTCTGTTTAATCTGGCAAAAGCCATCTCAGCAGTGTTACTAAGGCACTGAGGGAATTTTCAAACGCTGGTGTCTTTGTTCTTCTTCCTTCTGGCATCTAACCTGAATTGCTCCCAGATCAGAGACATGTGAAAGGCCCTTAAGATTAAGGGTCTCTTTGTGAGAGTGTGTGAGTGGCCCTGTGCCAGACCACTGCCTTTCATTTCTCTGAAACCTTCACCTGCAGATGACAGACAGTAGTGACTGCGTGATAGCTGTTAGAGGGAAGGTGAAAGAGAGAAAACTGTCTTAAGAGCGTTGGCAGATTCACAAATACATGATTATTCTTCCATATCTATCACGAGGCAAGATAGTGGCCATTGAACCAGCTTTGCAAAATTTCAGCCATTTAGGCATAGGAAGAGAGAAAAACATTTAGGCACCCTATGTTATCTGCTTTAGTTAGAAGGTGTCCTTGCTATGCTAGTGCCCAAGGTGCTGCAACTTGCTGATTTCAAGTGTTGGTAAACAATTTTAAGATTAGATGATGCTTTTGATTTAAGCAAATAGGGAATGATTAAAGCTTTCGATATCCTACCATATCTGTACTCAACCAGCTCTAAAAGAATTTGAAGTGACACTGTTGGATCCATGTGGTTTGATCTGGGCTTCTGTATACTGGGAATCTCTAAGTTAATTAATACATCTTGTACTTGATAGGATTCACTCAATTGGAAAAAAAACAAAACAGCAAAACTAACCAGCAAAGACTTAGAATAATGTTTAGATATCCTTGCTTATAACATAACATGTTAGTCTGGTTCTAAGTCTTAGAAGAGCAAAGCCTGGAAGCTGACATAGTAGTTATTTCTTCACCAAAGTGTGCCTAAAAGATAGGAAACCTATTTCTGGAGTTTACAGGGAAATTGTTACTGGGCAGAAGGATTAGGATTTTGCAAAATATTTTTTAGAAATGTCTAAGTTTCAGCTCAATCTTGTTTTTTGACAGTCTCTTAAAAAGTGTTATTTCTAGCAGGTGTTCAGAGTTATATGTGAAACAAACCTTCCAAACCTCTTGCATTACCAATTATCTAGGTTGGTTTGTTTGTTGGCTTTGGGGTTTTTTTTCCTAAGATGGGTGGTGTTTTAGTTCATACGTAAGATTCATCCTTGCATTGACAAGGATCCGAACCTTATCATTGATATAATTTTCTATTTCTAATCTACGTGTTTCAAGGAGGTTGATCAAGATCCTGATGCCAAAATGTTATATAAAGTTATAATAAACCATGTATTCTATATAGAAGGGTGATAAAATCATTAGTATTAGGTACAAATATGGTTTAGTTAAAGATATTGATAACAAACCTTCAACCTGTCAACTCAAAGATGTTATGCTAACATATATACCTAATCAAATTTTCCTTGACGGTAATCCTGAAATAAGTTTACTGTTGTAATATTGTATATGAACTAGGGAGAGGTATTTTCTCTTGAAAAGTGATGCAAACACGCAGTATTCACTTAGATTATATTCTTGCATTTGCCTCTTTGACGTAACTGTGATTCTTTAGACATGTGTGAGTGTAGGCATAGTCTCCATCTACACACGCAGTTTATAAGTGCAACCAGTGCTATGCTGTATAAGCGCTTTTAGGTCCAGGACTCTCTTAATCATGGAAAATAGATTTATTAAAGAAAGGAAAAAAGTATATTTTTAACAAATAAAAATAAAAATGGATCTGTTTGTTTTTCCAAAACAAGGCCAAAATGCTGAGAATAGTAAGTGTTCTGATTGTAATCCAGAAACCTCTCATGATATGCATGTGAAAATTTCGACTCCCCAGTCTAATTAATTCTGCTCACTATGATTCTGACTGGCAGGTCTTCTCTAGGCTGAGCTTTTGTGGTTCTGCTGTTCCTATTTCTTAATTATTTTGGTCAAAAAGTTCTCTCTATGCTCATTTGCATCAATTAATTTCACTCGGTTATGAATGGATCCCAAGCAAAAGTCTTCTAAGCAGAATTTTCCACTAGTTTTTACTTCTTTTACCCCTGGATTCTTTAATTGGTTTTTGCCAACATGTATGCATTTCTGGCACACCTGCTTTTGCTGCCTAGCTTGTGTTATTTCTTCTCTCAGAATCAATCGTGAGCAGCTTGCAACCAGATGCCTGATTAAAAAGTTAGCAGACCTTGAGTGCAATTACTTCAGCTCTATGGCATTCACGCATTAAACCCAGTGTTAATTGTTTCCCATTTTTGTAACGATCCTTATAATAGGATAAAACCAGAAGAGATCATTTCTTGAAGTTAAAACAGCAGAAAATAAAGACATTTACTCTGATTAATCATCTCAATATGAAATTAAACACAATCACAAGTAAACATAGAAGGTCTTTGTGCTAGATACCAGAGTAAGTTGTCATTGGTACTGTTTGAAGTATTTATTCTGGAGCCTGGCAGAACATACACATTTGTCGTTTTTTGAGTTTAGACAGAAAGCAGGATTGAGCAAATAGTTCTTGAGTTGCTGGTTTGAAGAAATTTCACACCATTATTTATATAAGCACTATTCTGATATTATAAGGGATTAGTGTCCATATTGTGTAGTGTGTAGAATTACTCATATTTTTTCAGAAGTGAATAGTCCTGTGGTTTCACTTAAATTACTCATGTACGGTATCATGTCACTTTAGTTGTGATTTTTGTATCTTTTAAGAAACCTTAATTATAAAAATATCTATAGTGGCAATAAAGGAGAGCCTGAAAACACAGTGGGCGAGCTGAGTAGATGATCACAGACTAATGACATCATCTAAGATTAAAATAAGTCCTGTAATTATTGGAAAACTAAAATTTAATGCAAGTTTTTATGCAGAATATCAGAGTCATAGAATCACAGAATGGTTTGGGTTAGAAGGGACCTAGTTACAATCCCCCCTACCATGGGCAAGGACACCTTCTACCTAGCCAGGGTTGTTTAAAGCCCCATCCAACCTAGCCTTGAGCACTTCCAGGGATGGAACATCCACAGCTTTTCTGCACAACCTATTCCAGTGCCTCACCACCCTCACAGTGAATCATTTCTTCCTTATCTCTAATCTAAGTCCACTCTTTTTCAGTTTGAAGCCATTACCCTTCCTCCAATCACTTATATGCCCTTATAAACAGTCCCTTCGCAGCTCTCTTGTAGACCCCATTTGGGTGTTGGAATGTGCTATAAGTTCATCATTCTCTTCTACAGACTGAACAGCCCAACTCAGAATTACAGAATCTGCTGAGTTGAAAGGGACCCACAAGAATCCAAATCCTAGCCCTGCACAGGATCATCCTACAGAGTCACAGCATGTGCCTGAGAGTATTTCTTGAACTCTATCAGGCTTGGTGCTGTGACCACTTCCCTAAGGAGCCTGTTCCAGTACCCAGTCACCCTCTAGGTGAAGAACTCACTCAGCCAGTCTTCATAGGAGAGGTCTTCCAGCCCTCTGACAATCTTTGTGACTCTCCTTGGATTCACTCCAACAAATCCACATCCTTCTTATGTTTGACTGTACACATTGCTGACAAAGATGTTAAACAGCACCGGTCCCAATACCGATGCCAGAAGAACGTCAATTGTCACTGGTTTCCACTTGGACATTGAGCCATTGATTTCAACTCTTTGAGTGCAAACAACCAGCTGATTCCTTATCCACTGAGTGGTCTGTCTGCCAAAACCATGTCTCTCCAGTTTAGAGATCAGGATGTCATGCAGGATAGTGTCAAATGCCTTGCACAAGTCCAGGTAGATGATGGCAGTCTCTCTTCCCACAAACACTGTAGATGGCCAAAAAGGTTTTGCTCTTCGTGAAGCCTTGTTGTTTGTGACCAATCTCCTCCTACTTTTCCATACGCCTCAGCATAATTTCCAGGAGGATCTGCACCAAGATCTTGCCAGGCAATGAGGTGAGACTGACAGGCCTGCCGTTCCCAATTCTTCCTTATTTGTCTTTTTAAAAAACAGAGGTTATGTTACCCATTTTCTAGTCACTGGACTGCCATGACCTCTCAAATATGGTGGTTAGTGGCTCAGCCACTTCATCTGCCAGTTTTCTCAAGGCTCACGGATGTATCTCATTATGTCCCAAGGATCTGAGTACCTTCAGATTCCTTAGATGTTCTTGAATCTAATCTTTTCCTACTGTGGGCAGCTCCTCATTCTCAGTCCCTGCCTTTGCCTTCTGTGACTTGGATGCTTGGGCTGGAGCACTTGCTGGAAAAGACCAAAACAAAAAAGTTGTTGTATACCTTAACCTTCTCCATATCTCAGGTAACCGGATCTCCCATTTTCTTCTGCAGAGGGCCCACATTTCACTCCTCTTCCTTTTACCACTGATATACCTATAGAAGTTTTTCTTGTTGCCTGTGATCCCTGTGCAGATTTAATTCTATCACATATACCCTGTTCTTGCCATCACTTGATAATGACTATTCCTGTGTTTATTTTCACAAAGATACCCCAGCTGTTTGCAGGAAGTTGACTGAATAAATGTAATTCCTACTTGTTATTTTTTTAAAAATCAAATCAGGAAAATGAATAACTTAGTGTAGAATTTATAATTATAAAAGTTCAATCAGGAGATTAAATAAAAGAACAATATATTATGAACATAGGAAAAGAAGCAAAGGAAGATCTGCTGATTTTTTTAAGAAGGAACACGTATCCTCAGAAACAACTGTAAAGCATAATGATTTAGATCCATCAAGCAGGACACATTGCTAACCACAGTAATCATGTGGAGCTGGAACTGCTACCTTTGTTATTTCCCCATGGCTCTCTTGTTGTCTTTACTTCATCCGGTCTTCAATCAGATTGTAAATTTTATAAGGGAACAGCATTCTTTCCTACGTTATTTGAGTATGACCTCTCACAGTGCCATTCTTCTGTTCTCTCTTCCATCCTTCCCCTGCTCAGTATTAAGCCTTTTATAATCAAGTAAAGTGAAATTATAAACATATTTCTTCCATTTCAAATTATGAAATAATAAAATATTTATTCTTTGAATAGCATTTGCCATCTGAGCATCTTAAATTCATTTGCAAATATCATGCTAGCTTTTGAAAACATCATGCCTAGCTGGAAAAAAAAAAGGCGTTGATCATTCCCATTTACCAATAAGCAAAAATGTTAAGTGTTTCACATCACTGACATCCGACAGCAGCTGGCGACCATCAGGAGATTCTCCATACCTGGAAGACAGACCCCAGGTACCTTATTCTGAGTCCAGTTGGAACCTCTCTATTGATTACAGTGACTTACATTTTATTATGCATGAAATGTGTCACAGGGTCTGTCTTCTAACTCCATGTCCTGTACTTTAACCACATGATCACCCTGCATCCCCTGGGTGAAAATGACTACTTATGTTCCCTCACATGTTAGCTTCTCTGTCATTTTCAGTTTAGCTTAGAAACTCAGGATCATGAATTCTTTAAGATGCTACTTGTCTGACCTGGCCCCTGATTTTAATTGTTAAGATTCAGGCTAGCATTCCAGATGGTCCCCTCTACCAGGGCTGCACAAACTGGACCTGGTTGGGGTTTTGCCATTTTTAAGGAAAATGCCAGCTGTTAGTCATTTTGTTTGTTACTGAATATGATTTGAGATGATACTAGTGGGCAAATTCCTAAAGGATATTTGGCATTACTGCTCTGGTGAATATCTGTAGCCAGTGTTATTGAGTAAGCAGTTTCATCTATGCCTGATAGTCATCTTATGAAAAGAAGACTAAAGGAAAAAAAAACAACCTACCCAAGAAATTAGAACACATCTGTCTTTCTTTTTCTTCCATCTGTCAAACCAGGGCATGTACCATATCAATTTTTTCTTAGTGTGAGAAACATTTTGCTTCCTCATTATGAAGTTAAACATGTACAGCTTGATTTTGGATTATTTTGTTAGTTTTACTGTTCTTATTAGGATTGCTATTCAAAATGTGTTGTTCCAGAGGGCTTCTAGTTTCAATTCTAGAGATTTTGAAGTATGCATTTTCCTAAGAAATAATGACAAATAACCTTGCCTCTACAGAGCAAAGCTCATGCCCTCTGGTCTTTTTCAAAGAGCACACAGGGCATTTCTCTGATCTGCTACATATACATGTTTTAGACTCATTTGCATTTGATGTGGAGTTATTTAATAATTGTAATTGTATTCCATTCAATACAACTAGTTACCACTAATACTATCTATGACTAGTCCCATGGAAAAAAAGGGTAATTTTGTGATAAGCACTTATCCAGATATAGTCTTGCCTCCTTTTTTTTCCTTAATTCCAAGAAATCTTGCAGAGAAATCTCTGTTACCAAAGAGAGTGATCTAATTACCTTACCTTCTGTTTTTCTCCAATGCAATGTTTCAGCTGTTGTGACTGCCTCAGTGCAGTGTATATGCTGTTTTAAAGGGTGAAGTGAATACATCTGTGCCAAGTGGGACTTGGCTGTTCTATAACCTTCATATATGGGAGGTTTGATCTAACCAAATGTGATGCATGTTTGACACCTTGGTAATTTGGCTACTTTGTCTTTGCATAATGGGCGTATTAACAGAGTAATTACCTGTCAATGAAATCAGCATTCCTTACTGCAGTGCAAGGCCTCCATTACCTTTTGAAGAATAACTGGAGGATTTGGCCTTTAATGAAACGTGCCTGTCATTTCATACTGAAATATTGATCTTGCTTTGACTGCCACATAATTTTTTGCTACATTTGTTTTGGACACTGTGTAATTCAAAAGTTGGGGGCAGGCTTCATTTATATAGTTCACTAATTACACATAAGAGTTTGATCTCCATTTGGAAACTAGAGAGATAACTATTAAAAGAATTTATATTTAATTGATTCCGGTAAATTCAGGCACAGGAATCTGCACACACAGACGAAACAGTGACACACAAAACACTTTACATCAAGCCTAAATGATTATTTAATATACTTAAAGCTTGTTTAAGAAACCGTAATCAGATTTAATTTTTTATATCTAAGAAATACTTATTAGCACATACTGGAAAAGAAAATCCAACACTATGAGACAAAAAAGGATATTATGTATGATCAGTGTCTCCAGTACAAAAGATAATATCCGTGATTAATGTAATTTATATTTGAAAGGTTGCTAAAGTCAGAAACATTCATAACAATGAACATTAGAGGACAAGAAAAATTTGGGATTTTATTAACTTTAGTATTAGTGAAAATGCTGATAGAAAAATCCTAATGCCTTTGAGGTCAGTGGAAAACTTTCCCATGACTTTACCAGGTTGTAGATTAGGCCCATATTTATTCCCCCTTCAAAGGAAATTCAAAATTGTGTGAAGAACTATTAAAGTCTCAGTTTCAGAGAATTTTTCAACCCTTGTTTTGCCTGCTCTTTTTATTGCTTTTTGATATTACTAGTAACTGTAAAGTAATGACATCTTCCTCTGCTCACTCTCTCCAGAGAAAATAGGCACCTTTCCACCTTCACATTTTTTGAAGAAGCAGGTGTGGTTATCTGCCATTTTTGACTAGTTATCTTCCTACTTGCAGTTCCTGTGGAAATATCTCAGACTTTCATATCTGTGATCTGTCAACAATAGAGATCAAACCAGGGGGTTTGGATGCATTCTTTACATGCCTTGTCAACCTGTGAAGACTGAGATAATGTGGCTTCCACAGGCATTGAGCTCTGTGATTTTTTCTACGGTTTGATAGCACCTTAATCTCAAAGTACCACCACGCATTTTCATCCATCTGTCACAGAAAGGATCATATCAGAAAGGATTCTGATCTACTTCTATGTGAGAAATTGATACTAAACCAGTCAGTTCAATTTGCCCGTACATAGAAATAATTTATTTAACAATTGTTCTAATGCTGAAATCTCACTCAGAAGTGTGTTCTGTCAGTTCAGTAGGTAGCTAGTAGTGTAATGTAGAATGTATCATGACATAACAGCAATACTTGTAAATGATTGGTATAGGTTTAGATGCAAGCTCTTTGCACTTCTTTTTTTTAATATTCTCTGGATAATGAAGACACATGGGGCACGTGCATATACCTTTACAGTATTTTTGTGAAGTGCAATTTCATTCCTTTCTGGGTCTGTGCTTTTCATGCTTTCATTTAAATTACTATTGTTGTGTAAAATAAAATCTGAAACGGAAGGTTTGTCTTGTCAGTTTATCTAATGAAAAGCTATCATTTGCAAAATACATAAAAATTACCCTTGAAATGTTAGAAAATGTTTGGGTCAAAATTCTGCAGTTCTTGGATATCTGTATTAATTAACATGGCTGTGTGTACAAGGTTGAAAGTGCACAAATAAATCGATCAGCTTTAAACACTGGGATCAAAGGTTATGGCGTCCAAAAAATTCTGTGAAATGAGAAACTTGCTAGTATGCATATTTGAAAAATATATGCACCAATCACTAAATTGTTTTATATTAAGTGTCCAATGTCCTGCTTTCTCCTGTTTTGTAGACAGAAAATGGAGAAGTCACAGGCCAAGGCCGTATAAAGTTCAGTAGTTCTCAGAATGTGACTTGGTGAATCTATGTCCACAGAGAAACTAAGTAAAAGTAGATGGGTATTATCATCAGTTGATGTAACCTCAAAGACTTCTGAGATGTTATTCTTTTAGGCCACTGAAATTCAACAGTGTGAGTTAACTTTACTAACAATAATCTCAGGCAGCTCAAATTAGGTTAGTTCATCATCATCAGAACATGAACATGGACTATCATTTTCTACTTATTTCAAGGGGAACACTGACATTGGCAGCATTACCTAAAACTATCCAGATGATAGAGTTCTTTTTTTCCCCTATAACTTTTAATGTGTCAAGAGCATGCCATACGTAATTTGTGGAAAATACTGAAAATTGGATGTAGTCTAATAATAATAGTGATTCTTGTCAGGTCTCATTTGACTTCTACTTGAGGCCAGCAGAAAATATATCCTAATTGTTTTTTCTCAGTGTAAGATACCATTGAGAGTATCTGCTATTTTGATAGTACAGTAATACCACATTCACATAGCTGATTTCCATGCAAAAGTCCTTATCTTTTTCCTCTTTCGTTTTTCATCCAGCTTGTTAATACATGAAGTTTTAGCTTTCTTACTGGCTAAGCTGCTGATTTTTTTTTTTTTTTAATAGAAACCTCTGTGTGGAAACACCTTTGTAGGATTATTCTTAATTTTTTCTCTTATTTGGGATTATAATTTATGTATCAGAGAGCTGCCCCTACAGCTCACATGGCACAGGAATGAAATGCCCATTATCAAAACAACAAAAAAACCCCACATTCAGCCACAGAAAATAGTAACATTCTCTGTGGATTTAGTTTTCCAAGCTTTGACTTGGAAATCATAAGGTATTGCAAGACAAATGTACACATGTGTTACATGTGGTAGAAGTTTGTAGTCAATGTTTGTAATATATATTGTTCCCTGAAGAATCCTAAGTGAAAAGCTGGGGATTTATATATTTATTTTCATTTTCTGTATCACGTGTTTGCATATGCAAAATAAAAACTCCAAAGCTTTGTGAGTTCAAATAAAAAACCAAGCCCTAAAATAAATTCAGAAAACTGTCCTTAGGAAATCAGTTCTTAAGGACATCCTGCCCTTATGACCAAATATGGGTGTTTATGGTGCAAATACTCTAGTTCTTTTCCTATTAGAGATGCAGATATAATTTAACAGAGATGTTTTAATTAACTTATAGTGTGTGCAATCAATTGAGATAATACTATTAGTTTCAAAATTAAAATATTCTAGAAATTGCATCTTTCCCAGGATGCACTAGCTTAACCATATTATCCTTGACAGTCATGTCCACTTTCAGCTTTTCCAATGTGGATCTATTTATCTAATGTGACAGCTGTAGTGTCCATTGTGTTAATAGATGTACAGCTGCTTTCTAGAATTATGGCATGTAAAAGGTCTTATCCTCAAAGGGCAATGCTGTTGCTGCTTCTGCTTTCTGTGCTTGTAGGAGAAGACATGACTACTGACTCAGAATTAGTTTTAACCTAGTGAGCTGTCAGTGACAGATACCCATTACACACGGTACTACTAGTTCGGGAAGCAATGTCCTGATGTACTGTTCTCCAGCAGCATCCTTACATTGAGAGTCTCCTTCCTTGCCCTCCTCCTACCCCCATGCTAATACAAGATATCCTTAGAATCTTTATGAGAATTCTGGGGTTTTTTTCTGCATTTATTAATCCTTGATGATCAATATGATCTTCTTAATTGCATCTCCACAAACTCACATAAATAAAAGTGAAGATTGCCATCATGATGTCACTATGAGGTCTGGTTACTTTAAAGTGTGATCATTTAAAGGCCTTCAGATTTTCTTTTTTTATCTCTCTTCTTAGTGGACAGCTAGCCATTTGCTGCTAAATCTGAGGATGTTGAAGTATGTTTTTCTTCCTTTTATTATACATAATTAAACCCAAAGCATTCAAATTAGTTCTAATACAGAGCAAGGGCTGCATTGCCCCAGACAAAAGATTGCTACCTTTACAGAAGATCCATGGCCTGCTTGATTTCCAAGGTTATATGCAGTACTAAAGAATGCTAATGGAACAGAATTCTAAACGGGTTTTTATCGCATCTTTCTTTTTCCTGAAGATCACTGGAAAGTTTCCTGCTTCTTGATACTGCAGAACCCTGCATATCTGCTGTAGTCACAGACAGTGATGAAAGCATGAATACACAGCACTTCTGAAATACAGTGATATGCAGCCTCAACAGTAAGGTGCAGTATCAGCAATGATTATTGACATGATACCACATGTATCAGTTTGCTCAATATAATTAATAAATCTTAGTTGATGTAACTCATTAAATACTATAGACCTAATTTATGTTAATGTTATATATTAAAATGCAAATATAGCAGTCAATATTTTCATATATGACAGTAATAGGGTTCTTTTTATAATCAGCCTCCACATAATGTACACTCCTCAGATGGGAAATGTTCTCTATAGTTTCTTCTCACATTTGAAAATGTAATTTATAGTTAAAAGAAATTCCCAGAAACTTTATTACCCTGTTCACATTACTGAAGCTGGATGAGTTTTACAAAATGTAAATCAGGGTAAATATGTTATTATAATTTAGCTTGTTAAATTTCAGCAACAGCTGTTTCTACATTTTAGTATTTCATATGCATTATTGATCAACACATGCTTTTACTAATGTAAAACTTCTCAGAGTGTAGAGAAGTTATGCTGGTTATTGTTGTAATCGGTACAGTGTTTCTGAAATGCTTCTTCAATTGAGTGCACTTGTAATGTGCATTATCTCTCTTGCTAGGAGTAGCTCATCACCAAAATCAAAATAAACAGATAAACTGAAGATCACTGAAGTCTTTAAATTACTAAAGCTCACAGAAAATATAGTTCTATTACAACTAAAATGTTTATATGTAAGTTAGTCTAGTATCTTTTTGTCAGTGAGATCTGTTTCTTCAGGTTCTTGTATCTCAAATATTTTTTGTTAAACACAACTAAAATTTCAAGTGTTGAATGTCTAAAGTCAGGTGCCTAAATAGTTATGATCATAACGCCAGATCTAGTTAGGTTAATTTGGGGCATTTAAATTTGAAAACTCTGAACTTCATGTCTCTCTACTGCCAAGGGTTGTAACAACAGATTTGTCAAAGGAATTACTCTGTCTTAGCTCTTCTCATACATGCCCAGGTTTACCTTGTCATCTATGGTCAATGATCAAGTATAAGAATATCAAAATGGTATTTTACTGTTATTTTACAATCATATATTTTTAGGATGGCTTGAATGTTCATTAGAGCTGCCTTTCTTTCTCCATTAACCACAGATCTGTTTAGAAAACTATCCAAAATACAACACTCATTTTTATTAGGTATATACAAAGTTGTTCTATTTTTTTAATGAATCCTTACCAGTTTCTGGTAAGAATCATGTAAAAAATATATCCAACTAACATGGTTTACTGACATCTAGCCATTTGAGTGAATAATGTATCTGAACATTGGCTTAATTGTTTACTGGTAATACAACTGGCTATTTTATTTTATGTTGTATTGTGTACAGCAGTTTCCATCGTTTATCCCCACTTGTTTTTCCATGCATCTGAGATATGAATTTGCATAATTGTAGTCTTAGAACTGATTTTATGAATTTCAGACACTTAATTCAGAAGGATGGGGGCTAAGATTTAAAATATTGAAAATTTATTAGTGTTTTACCAGATACCTAAGTTGAACAAGGTAATACTCTGATTCAGACTAGATTAAATTGTAGAACTTATCTTTCATGTTAGGTCAGATTTGCCTTGCAGTCAAGATATTTGTGAGTAGATAACAATGCTTATTAAGAAAAGGAGTAATTGCCTTCTAAATGGATATTAGGAAGGCAAAACAATATAAAACATATGATAGTCCTGTGTTTAGTGTCTTTAGTTAAAGGTTTGTCAGTCTTTTGAATGTCCAGTTGGGGAAAAAAATCCTACAAAACCCAGGAAGAATTTATGGCATAAAGACTATAGTTTCATGAAATAAAATGGAGGAACATCACTACATAAGCACAGGAAGAATGTGATATTTCTTCAAAAGATGACTGAAACCAAAGGATTTCACTGCAGGTCTTTCTTCATTCACTGTCTCTGCAAAACTAAAACAAGTCCCCAACCAGGAAGGCTGTTTGTTCTCCACATTCAAATGTGCTTGGGAGCGTCAAGCTGTCATTTCCTTCCCAATCAGGTGGCAGACTGTAATGGATAATATTTTTCACCCTTATGAAAAGGCCAGTTCTCTGCAGCCTAGGTAGCAACAGCGATATAATAGGTGATTATATTTATGCTTTCTTTTAATATATTTCAGTGTAATTTAGAGTTCTATGAAATTTAAGTACTGAGAAATTGAGCAGAAGAAATCAAATTTTTGCCTAGTATAACAACAATTTACATTCTGAAATCAACACCAAAATTGTTACCTTAGGGGGAAGAAAAAAGTAAATACCTAACCACTCCAGCTATTAATATGGGTAGCATGGTATGAAGAAGTAGCATGAAGATTTCGTATGAATTGCTTTTTCTTCTTTCAGTCTTATTTTAGCTTGAGGGGTTGGTCAAAAACTTAATCTATCTTCATTATCTTGCTTCTGTGGGTAAGATATCAAGATGGGTTTGGAGAATCGATTATCCTGTGATGTGAGCAGGATCCTTGAATATGGACTGCCATGAGGAAGTTTGGTTTAGATGTAGCCAAAAAAAATAACCCTATTTGTGTTAGCAAATTGCAGGAATCTACTGCACAGTTTGTACATAACACAGAGTTGAGCCAAGATTATCAGGGCTAATACAAGAGTGGTTTTTACTAAGAAAATAGAATGATTTTATCTCAGATTTGTATTCTTTTGTGAGCTTCAGTGAAACATGAAAGAAGAAGGTGTGTTTCAGTGAGCTGAGTTATAGAAAGCCCTGTTTGAGGTGCTTTGTGGCCTTCCTGTGAGGCACTCTACAACTTTCAAAGAAGGTCAGAGTCCAGGACTGTATTTTGATTCTTCTTTCCAATTTGGAAAAGAACATGTAGATTGTAGATTTTAGGGGCCTTTCACCACATCAATCAGAACTACAAAAACATATAACGAACCATTGTTTATTTATACAACAAATTAATACAGCTACCATATGTTAATTCAAAGACCTTGCCAGTTCATTCTGTGCAGCAAATACAAGCATAGATACATTTTGTCTGTTTCCCATTGTATTTTAGTTTAAAGGAATCTCCTTATCCCAGATCTCATTCTTGCCACATTAAAAAGTGCACCGCTCGTGCTTCCATTGTCAGAATTTAAGAGAAAAATTATTTATGAGAAAAGAAGGGGTTAAACTATAATTTGTTAAAACTTTATTTTAAAACTTTCTGGTGTGCTGCATCTCTCCTTTCTTCTCCTCTGAAACTGTTATTAATCTGTTTTTCTGATTTGACCTCTATTTATAGTCTTGACCATGTACAAAAATTTAAATCCATGTTTTTGTACATGAACCAGGAATCTCTGCTTTGATCCTGGAAGGAACAAATTTTATCAAACAGACATTTTTCGTGGAGGCATTTGGAATGAAGCATAGATTTTTCTTATGTCCTTACAACATTTCTTTAACTTGTGCACAGACATGTTCATAATCAACATTTAATTGTCAATATCCTATGGGGGTTTTAGGGTATTTTTCTACTGTTTACACTTGATTTTATGTTAATATGTTTCTCCTGTGACTTCTTTATTCATTAGTGGGGTTTCAGTAAATTACATTCTTTTAGATGGCATAATATATGACGTATATAATATGACATCTCCGTAGATGCTTGGGGTTTTTTTCCCAAAAAGTAAGTAGTTTTTTTTCCAAGTTTCTCTTTTAAGCCTCCGTATCAACAATCTTTCCATAAGGAAAATATTCCAAAAATGTTTTCTTTTAAGTTGTTTTTCCTTCATAATATTCCTTTGTCATCTTAACACAAAATGTAGCGTAATAGTTCAGAAAGGAGTGGTAAACAGTTTTTGTTGATGTAAAATCTCTGTATCTGAATTGAAATGTCTCAGTGACAACTAAAGACATGTCCTGCTTGAATATGTGTTCTGATATTCAAACCTACATCCCATTCCATAAAGCTTAATTTTACTTGCTGTGAATTGGATGTTTTAGATGTTTAGACTTCTGCCAGTGTGGAAAATCAAGGACAGAAATCAAGGCTTTTAACTTAGAACTGTTCTGAGTGGAGAAGAGGGCATTTTGTTTAAAGTACTTGATTTTTAAACTCAAAAGGCAGCTCAGCTTGTTAAAATTCAGCAGGTTCTATTTGCAACTACTCAGTGTAGAAATGTTTTTTTAATTACAGCTTGGATAACAATGGATAGGATCTGTAGCCAAATTTGTCCCTGTGAGACATTCAGCAATGGAACAATAGTGTAATTATTTCTGGGATCCCTGATTAGCAAAAACAATACAATAGTTGTACAAAGCTTGAAAGCTTGGGTTTTGGAAAAAAAAAGAGCAAAAGCTCCCCTTAATGCTGATTTCTGTAACTTGCTGTTTGATTCAAGCACATAATTGGAAGTAAAATGCCTTTTAGAAGCTACTGTACAAAGGAAATAACTGAAGAATTGTGAAGCCTAGTGCTTATACTTCCTACATTAAAGTTCTGTCTCCAACACAGCTTGTAATTCACCTACCACAGGACATTTCAAACACTTGATATCACATGACATGATCTTTCCTGTACTTCTGGCTTTTAACACTCAGATCCACAAAATACCTTACACTATTTACAGCCCACTTTCTGACTGTGTATGAGGGTGTCTGGGAAAATAGGGCAGTAGCAAAAAGGCTTAATCTCATAAACAGTGTCAAAACCTCACTAGTATCAGCCCACCTTTTCTAGAAATCAATGCTGAGGTATAATTCCTACCAGTTCTTTTGCTTAGGTAAAGATTTCAGGATTTCTACGGAATGAAATTAAAAATTGTGGTTTCAGATTACATTTTATACGGCTAAGATTATAGAAAATAAAGTACTTCAGTACAGAATCATGTTGTCAGCTCTGGAAAAATATGAAACTGCTCCAACTATTTCCAGCTTTTCTCTTATTTTCAGTTAGAATTGACAGAATCACAGAATCAAATAATGGCTGAGGTTGGACAGGATGTCTGGAGGCCGTCTAGTCCAACCCCCTGATAAAGCAGGGATAATTACAGCTGCTTGTCCAGGACTGTGTCCAGATGGCTTTTGAATATACCCAAGGAGGGAGACCACACAGCCTATCTAGACCACTTGTGCCAGTGCTCAGTCAGTAAAAAAATGTCAGGAAAATGTTTCCTGATGTTCAGAACCTCCTGTGCTAGTTGGTGCCCATTATTACCTGCCTTGTCACTTGTCATCATTGAATTCCTCATGTCAAGAAAGGGTGAAAAAATAGAACAGAAGAGTATTTGGAAGGAAAAATTATAAGCTTCAACACAAATATATTTTTAAATATTTTCAGTATCTCCAAATAAAGTATTGCAATGAAGAAAAATGCAATATGCTATGTCAAGCACAGCTTCTACTTTTCTGTACTTGATTAGTAAGGTTAGAATATTCCCATCCTCTGCCATCCATTACTCATCTCCACACAAATGTTTTTGTTGCTATTTTTATTGGCATTTTCAAGTATCACAGCTATAATTTATATTCAGTAATTCCACAAATTACAATTGTTGCAAAGTGCTAGGTACATATTTGGCTTTGCTGTAGCAGGAAAGAAGCAGCAAGAGCAGCTTCATGTGCCTTTGATTTGATATAATTTTGGTTGTTCTGTGTAAAAAAAAGTATTGACTGGCTGACAACCTGGTCCAAAAACATGAAAAAAAAATGTTCTGAATGATGATTGAACTGTCCTATTTTTAACATCAGAGTTTGCTATCCTTTATCACCATCTGAGATGGAGTTAATTCTTCTCTGTATCTCTTGTGGATGTGAAGCCATGCCTCACTTAGATGAGCTTTATAGAATCTGCTGCAATAGGTGATTAAAAGAAGAATGATTCCATGTAATTGGTACTAATTGTTTTCCTGAATTTTAAACTCAGCCCAGGTTAAAAAACCCATTGAGTAAAATTGTTCTGAATTATATATTGAAATTAGTTTGACACAGGTTAAAATTGTATTGCTTTGACTGAATTCTCCTTTCAGTTCTGGGTTTCACATAACAATGATGTGATATTTGCTGATTAAAAATAAGGGCTAGATGTTTTTCAGGACCTGAGGAAAATCCATATCCCCCCCCTTCCCCCCAAATATTTGTTCATGATTGAATATGTCACAGACTTTAGATTTTAATTTTGGCCAAGTGTTGGGACCTGAACCATAACCTTACCTCATGCTGTATATAATCCTGCATATGTTGTGGCATAATTGAAGTTGTAATTACTTGTTATCATTAGTCCCAGTGTTGTACCGCCTATAAACCTCATTACTCAAAATAACTTGATTCTGTCTTAAGGTAAAAAGAATTCAAAGCTGTGTTTGGTTGCACAGGGGAGTAGATTAAACACAAACATGGTCTAAGTATGTTGTAGGATTTTCTTCTGAAAGAAGAGACCCTGTCTCTACTGTTGTGGAGACTGGAAATTCAGTGTACCCTCAGTGGGGGGCTCAGTGCTGGATCTGGACTGTGTATCACAGCTTGTGTGCCAAATGCCAGCTTCGGGAGGCGAGTTTCTGTACCTTACCCAAACCAAGTGTGCATGGGGTGTGCATGTGGATTCACTGGCAAATTCCAAGCTGGACCAGCCAGGGAGTAGAAGGTCCCAAATCTGGGCAGGGGTATCAGGCAGGCAGAAGGGCTGTGCTGATATTCTGGGGGACCCGCAAGTGCAGCCTGCTGGTGGGACAAGTATGTGAGTTCTGCATGTGTGCAGTGAGCACCCAGCGGCACCAGCTGGTGAGCTGGTGACCTGTGGAATGGGTAAGGAGGGCTGGGGTCTGGGTAAGGGTGTTGAGCAGGCAGAAGGGCCGTGCTGGTGCTCAGGAAAACCGTAAAGGTATGTGTGTTTGTGAACCTCGGTAGTTTAGTGTGTGTGCTGCACCTTCTGCCTCTGTCAGCCCAAGAAAAGGAGAAAACCTGTCTGCCTGTGCCTGTGCCTGGTGTGAGTCCTGAAAGTGGGGACTGCTGGGAGCAACACCTCATCTGAGGCCATCTGTGTAGCCACAGCTGTGGCCAAATCAGTGTCCATGTGTGTGGCTGGGATACACGCTTAGTTTGGCTACTGCAGCAGCATTGCTGGTGCAAAGTAGACAGTGGCAGATGCATCCCTCAGCCTGGGCAGAGACCTCAGGCTGGGCTCCAGCAGCCAGGCAGGAGGATTCTGGACTGAGAAGTGGAGGCAGTGGCCACATATCCCATTACTCTGTCATAAGCACTCAGTACTTTGAGTGACAGTCTTTCATTGCGATTTATATGATATGCCTAAGCTTAAGCTTTTGTTTTGAGTCTCCTTTTTTAGAAGTGTTGTTCCCTGCATTGTTTTGATGGCACAATTTAATCCAAAGTTTCTTGACGGACTGCATATTACCTGTCCATCATCTCTGGATCTGGATCGCTATTTACATGACCTTTAGATTTTTTTTATAATCCTGCATAATGATTTATGAAGTCCTTGATGGGTGCTCAGAAAGCCAAGACAATATGTTTTTTTAACATTTAAAGTATGGATTTAAAAATTTGTTACACTATCAGCTAAGAAGTTGCCAGTATTAGTGTCAGGCCTGTGTCATTTTGCTGGCTGACTGGTTCCTGTCTGTCAGTATAGATTCAGAGCAGATTTCATTTACTATGAGGAGTTTTTGTTACCCAAGATCAGTATTTTTACTGCATAACTTACGTTATGTAGTTATGTAGTTATTTCATAACTCATGAAACAAGATATTTTTGTAGTTATGTATTTTTCTCTTTATTTAGGTGGTTAATTAATTACAGGGGTTTAATTATTTTGCAAAACCTAAAACTGAATTTCTCACCTCCCTTATTTTAGGGTTTTATTTTCTCAGTCATTTAGATTTTCTCATAGAGTCTTTTAGGTTTAAGAGCAAATGAAGGTAATCTTCTTTCCTCAGATCATAGTGTAGCCTGGGGCAGGGAGGGGGGGGATGTCCCACCACAGTGAGCATCTTACTGATTTTACTAGCAACATAAATTCATAGTTTGGAAAAAGAAATCTCTAAATTTATGTTTCTGAAAATAAATGCAAGAAGAGAAGATTTTAAGTTGTATAGTTAGCTATATTTCCATTTTGCTCATATTGAAGGGAAAGAACATGCTTAATGATTAAAAAGATTGTTCAAGGTGGTAGTTCCAGAAGAAAAAGTTGTAAGAATAAGTAACAAAGTGTGAGGTAAAAGTTGTTTTAGTGACATAATAGAGTTAGGTTCTCTGTTGATGTAAATGAATACAGCCAATGACTCAGAGGATCTATTTAGTTTACTACATCTGGATTCTAATCCTAAAGCTACAAAAGGAACTTAAAAGCCAAATACTAATTATAAAATCACAGCCAAGAGCAAATAGTATTACATTTATTTCTATACTGAATAACACAGTAATCCAAAGTTGACTTAATCAACTATGTCTACCCAAGGGAGATGAATAGAAAGAAACCTAGTAGATGATATTGATCATCATATAAAATAGTAGTAATTACCATTAACAAATAGTTTTTAATAAGCAAACATACAGTTAGTACTATTAACTTGAGGTTTTTCTCATTAAAAGAAAAAATTAAAAGAGGAAAAAAACCCCAGGGGAGTAGGAGCCTGGTGCTTTCTCAGGATGGATACAAGGCATCTGATTTTAACTACTTTAAAAATTGTTAACTAGTGTAAGATACCTTGTAGTATCTTCCTGATGTTCCTTTCTCTTCTGGCTCTGTAGAAATCTTGAATTATTAGCTTAGATATAACCTATAAGTTTCAGATTACAATATTGATAAGAAGTAACCACTAAACTAAACAGTTATTAAGCTTAGGATAAACTTTGTGAATCTCTCCTTTATCCTAAACCAATCTAGCTAACCAGACCACTGAAGCTGCTGAAACTCATTTTTGTGGGAAGATGTGCTTAACTTAATTTAACTACTCTCTTGAGATACTCTTGAACTAGTTGTTTCCAATCCTTCAAAGATGCAGTGTTTTGATCCATGAAGACCTGTAATATTCCTTTCATGAATCCAACAGTCACGGCTGCTAAACAATTTGCAGCGGTGCTTTCAGCTCTGAAGCTCTTGGGGAATCACTGTATCACTCTGTGGCCACAATTCAAAAAGTCAGATTATTTCTCCATATGATGGAGGCTCAAAATCAATAGTGGTTAACTAATCTAAGTGTACACTGCAGGACTTTTTTTTCTTTGGAGATGACTGCAGGTTTTTGGTTTTTTTTAAGTTGAGGAAACAGTGTAATTCTGCCTCTCAATTATGGTGTTCTTTTGAACAAAGTATTTGCTGTTTATTTTTATTTGTCTTACTGAAATGATAATTTTTTATTCTGTTATTGCATCCTGTGAGTCGTTGCTGACCACTGTGACTTCACAGATATATTTTCAATCCTAATTATCCATTTTATGTAGAATACTGGTATCAGATAAATATCCTTATAGATAGGTATTTATATATGCTGGGGGATCCCTGGTGGTCTATTGCTTAAGATGCGGTGCTCTCACCACCATGACCCGGGTTCGATTCCCGAACGCATCAGGGACACTCCCCTGGGTAGATGGAGCTCCTTAGCCCTTAAGGCCATCCATCTAAGAGAAGGTCACTCTAAACAAACCTACGTCCTGAGGACCTCACTGCCATTGTC
>JAWWLV010000001.1:63225689-63274659 GCA_035041135.1 Platyrinchus mystaceus | reverse complement strand
TCTCACCTAAAAAATCCATTGCGCAGGCTTGAAAGGTAAAAGACCTTTCCCAGATCTTCGTTCGCGAAGACTGGCCATATATATATATATGCTACTATTCCTGAAACATGACAACCATTTTTACAGGTTTGTTTAGCTTAGTGGACTTCTTCTTTTCCAGTTAGAACAGATTTGAACCTCATAAATATATACTTATTACATTTTTGGATGTAATTTGTTTTTTGTAACATAGTTTGCAATGGTTTTTGCTTCTCAGAGAGAGCTTTTTTTTATAGATCATGTTTTTAAAATTATGAGAAATATACCTAATTTTCTACTGATCAATTTCTTATGAGAAGCATACTTCACCAATGAGCATGTATAGACCTTTGAAATTTGGATCTCCCATCTGCTGTCTTCCAATCCAAAAGCAAGTCAAGCAAAAAAAACCTAAACAAACAGAAAACAACACAAACAACAAGTAAACATGATAATAGTAATTGCCTCATAAGCATTGCCAGGGATCTATTTGTATGTCAAAAGGTTAAAAAATAGTAGTCAGGAGAACAGAAAAGAAGAGCACTAATCAGTGTGTCCTGTGCTCTTCTTTGTAGTCTCAGCGCCGTGTTACATTTCACCTCCCTGATGGCTCCCAGGAAAGCTGCAGTGACAGTGGTCTGGGAGACCACGAGCCAGTGGGTGGTGGAACCCTGATCTCACACCCTCTCCCTCTGGTTCAGCCGCAGGATGAATTCTACGACCAGGCTTCACCAGACAAGAGGACTGAAGCTGATGGCAATTCTGACCCCAACTCGGGTGAGTCACCATCACTGCTCTGCTTATCTGAGTTGCTTTGCTAACTTGGTTACATTTTTTTTAATATCTTTGAGCTTTGCAATGGTAGAGATGTTTTTAAGCATGTGCATGAATATTTGGACATGTTATCTCATAAGGATTGTTTGGAAATAATGTAGTTTGCCTGAAGTGCCTCATGTTGTAATTTAACTGTAGAACCAAAAATACACCCAGTGGAATAAACAGCTTCATACTAATTGCACAGTAAGTAAGAACAGCTCGTGAGGAGGATGTCCTACAAGGTAGCAAGTTTTTCTTGATGTTTGTGGTGTTGTTGCTATTTAGCTTTCTACTTTGTTTTAGGAAAGTAATTCTAAATATCAATTTAAAGAGCAAGGACATGGAAGTTGCACTGTCTTTTAGACTAATAAAGGAAACAGTAAATCAGTGAAGCACTGAAAAATTTAAAGTATCCACATTTCTGTAACACACTTACAATTACCCCTTCTAGTGGCAAGAATCACAAGATTTCTTTGTTAGGTTGGAATGGCATGATGTTCTGTTTTTTGGAACTGTTGAATATGTCTTTTTGTACAAATATTAAGGATGTGCAGCTTGTCTAATTTGGGAATTTCTGCCTTTTTTCTTTCCTTCTCTATAATAAATTTTCATTATTGCTGTGTTTTTGTGACAGTCAACACTTAAAAGTGAAACAATGTCTTAACCAATACTGTGACTAGTATTTTGACATTGGAATGTGGAGACTTGGACATACTGAAAACAGGGAGGGGGCAACAGTACTGCCCTTAAGCCTCTTGTTCTCTGTCTAGAATGTGGACACAAAGGTTAAAAGTCTTATCTGTGCTCTTGGAAGGTAATTGAACTTGAGGTCTCTTGCATCCCAGGAGTATAGAAATAAGAACTAGTTTCTGTCTTTGGCATTTCTCCCTTTTGTATAGATGATTAAGTTGTCACTGGGCCTGTACAAACCAGGAAAGAAGGTGTCCTTGGGATCTGATGAACAATATTAAGGTCCATCTTCTCATTTGGGCAGAGCTGGATCTGAATTATGACATTTACATCATGGCAGATGAGAACGTGAACTGTGGAATATTGACTTTGGAAATATTTTTCTCATATTTTTATGGGAAGACCAAGAGGTTGTGTTGGATGAAACCTGCAAAGAAACGTTTTGAAATGCTGAGAATTGCATTCTGGTTTATTTTCCCTTATTATCCTTTTCTTTTTTTCCTGGATACAACACCTGCATTTTATTTTCTTTACCAAAACAGAAATGTTGTTGGAACTATGATCTCAAACGCTTAATCTGTAGAAATACAAAGAATGATAAAAGAATAGCAACTATGAATGGATTGACTCTGGAGCAAGAATGTATGTCTGCTTAAGCAAGTGAAGAGCTTAAGTGGAATTATCCAGTTAATTCTCTGACCATGTATGAGACTTGTGAAAGATTTAACAAGATCAGAGAGGAGTTTTCAGGCAGCATTGCTTGTTGCCACTGTCAAATTAGCTTCACTGACTCTGAATTGCACATCTCTTCAAAATGCGGCATAAAAATCCTCCAGGAGAGTTAGGAAAAAAGAACTTAGTAAACTTCATAGCAAGTTATTAAAAAGGTGGTTTTGGAAATTTTTGTTAAGCACATTGTGCAAACACAGTATATTAATCACGATCAACTTTTCATGCCTAATATAGATGCTAATAGATGATTAATCAGAATAAGTGTTCTTCAAAGCTATATGAAAAGTTTTAGTATGTTTGTGGTTACACCTGGTTTAGCCTTTGGGATGCTAAATTCTTATCAAATTTATGAAGATCTAACCATCAAGCTGTAGTAATGATTATTGAAGTATTAAAGTATAGAATTTTTGCCTTTTATCAGACATTGAAATAGTGCATTCCATATCTCAACAAATCTCACAAACTAAGGGAATGATATGGTCATTACTGTGACAGAAATCATCCTAGGAAAACCCAGGCCAGGATGGGAGTGATGGTGTTCATTAGATGTATTTGACTTTTATATGCTATTCAGTATCAAGCTGTTGCCTAGGCATTGTGTCAAAAGTTATTTTGCTACTGAATGCACAAGTTTTTGGATGAGATGTGAAATGGAGTTTAAAGCAGTTTACGGTTATTGAAGTTCCTGTGGCAATTTTCAGAAGAGAAAAATGCTGTCTGGTTTTGGGCAAAGTTACTTTGTGGGTATTTACATGCGTTCATAGTTAAAATAACTGGTGTAATACCATTTGAACATTGTATTCTTTGACACTTCTAAGCTGAATTTCTAGTTTTATTGCAGTGAAATGTTCAGTAGTTGTATTTAACTGTAGAGGTAGTTTCATTTCAGTGGCTGTTTAAGGGATTGCTGTTTATGAAAATACTTGGGTTATTCTAAGGTAAAAGATACAACTACCAAGTAAGGAAAAAATCATAGTGAAGAGACATAGTATTACCATGTACCTGTACTGCTACCAATTTTGGATGATAAATGTTGCAGAACGATACTTTATTTCTATTTTAAATGCTTCAACTGAAGAGAAAGAACAGTGTTTATGGGAATGATTGCTAATGACCTCTACACAAAAATACAGATTTGTTCCACTGTATTTCTATGAAAGTTAATTCTAGGTAAAAGTTTGCTTCAGCTCATGAGAATGTGATGTTAATCTTGATAGTAAAGTCCTTGTCTCATGCTGAGAGCAATTTTGGTTAGTGGCTTTAATGCTCAGTGAATTGTGTGGGTTATTATTGTACACTGTGAATTCACATAAATAAAAATGCAACCGTTGTTTCTCAGTATTAATATGTTGCTATTTTAATAGACTAGGGCTCAGGTCTTCAAAACCTGAAATAGAGGGGGAAATGAGCTAAAAGTCTTGTTAACTTGCTATACAAAGATATGAGAAACCTTATTGTTATATTTTCTTCCAGTCATTAGCTTCTACAGAGACACAAGAAGTGCAATTACATGATTTAATGAAATAAACATACACAGTGAGAGTACATTCATCTAGCTAACATGAAAACAGAAATCTCTCACACCAGGGGAAACTGAAATGAAGAGAGAAGGCAAATACTAGCACTGTCAGCCACACACTGTCACTGTGGTTATGAGGAAAAGGCAACAAGATAGAAATATGAAGTCCTTTATAATGATATGTAAGCCCAAGTTTTGTTTGCATTACTCAAACTGGTCTTCTTTATTTATAGTCTTTTATTTTAACTTGAGTGTTTCATTTATTTTTCTAAGATATGTTGTCCATTTCACTATCATTAATTGATCAGTATTTATTGATAGTCAGAGGAGTAGGATAGCCTTTTAATTGAAGCTTCCTTATAGTTCACCTTTGTCTCATTTTGAGCTTGATATTCTTGATTCCTCTAAAAAGTAAAAGAAGATATTCCAAAAATGTGTTATCTCAGTCAAGTTCATTACCTTTTAGTATATCAGATAAGAATGTAGAAAACATTCCAGTTCCTTTAAGATCTAAAAAACACCCCCCCAAAAAAAAACCCTCTGTGTAAAATAGTATTTAGCTCTACTACTTTATAGCATCTCTTATTACCAAAATTCATGTTTTTTAATAGTTTTAAATGTGCCTATCAGCAAGTGCACTTTTAACACAAACACTTTAGCATCAGTTCCATTAAAACTGTACAGCTCTCTGATGTATTTTGAAGTGAATTATTTCTTCAGTAATCACTCAAAAGAAAACTGTGTTTTTGTTTGGCAGTGGTCAGGTGCAGAAAGCTATTTTTCTTTACTACAAGTGTGTTTCTCATCGGTGTGAAAAAACAACCCACCCTATTAGTGAAGAATTCTTCTTTCACTGCGGTTTAATAAAGGTTGTCAGGGTCTGGATTTAGACTGGAATTGTTAACATATCTAAGGGTTTCATGTGGCAAAGCTGTGCAATAGAATTGTATGAAGGAAAAATGTGCCTCCTAGTGTAAAAAAGGGGAAAAAAGCACTCTCATGAAAATGCTTGATAAATCAAATTTTGATAGCTGCAAGCTGTGGATGTGATTCATTTTTCTTCAAAGAGATAAAGAGGAATAGCATATATTTAGTGGAGTGTTAGAACTGCTCTAGGGAGAAAGACTACTATACACTGTGGATCAATCTGTGCAATAATTCCAATGGTTTAAAACCAGACAGAAATATAATATTTATTTCTTCTGATACATGTTTATGAAGTTAAGTAAATGCTTGCCTAATTTCTACACCACATTAATAAGTAGTATCGATATATGTTACATAACACAAAGTAATAGCTTTATAAAAACAGGGAGCTGTAGAAAAATTTTAAACCAGCGTTTTGAAGGTCATCCTTTTTATTTAATAAAATTGAATAGAATATTCTGTTCTGTCCTATGTTCTTAATTACAACTTCCAAAGCAATTCCATGTTCTTAGAAGTAATGTTAATGCCGTCTTTCAATAATAATGTTTGTTGATAGCTTTTTATTTTCTGTATAGTAAAAACTGTGCGGTTAAATTTGACTGGTAAGTACCTGAGTTCCCACTTTTTAATAAACCTAATACTACGGCAGTTTAGTCAAGTGATGTCAGGGGTATTCAATCATACTCTAATTCCAGTAATAAGTAGGAATATCTCTGTGGCAGTGGTTTAATTATGATTAAGGTTCAGAGTCATGGCAAGACTGTCTTGTATTACACTTGGTCATATGATAGTGTCCCATGTGGAGAAGCTAAGCCTTTCATGCAAAGAGCTTTGGTTTTACAGTGTCACTATCATTACACCCAGTGGTTGATGATGGTTTAACCTTGTGAGCATACCCTCTGCTTAATCCTGTCTTTCATTTTGCTGCCTCAAAAGTTTCTTATTTGGCAATACTGGAGTAGTCCATAGCTGAACATTCTTAGGTGTAAAAAGAAATACTACTCTGTTAATGCTTAGGTCCATAGTTATTATTGTGTTTTCATAATATGAGAGTATGTCAACTAAAATAAGAGTCCTATCCTCCATTTCATTAAACACAAGTGCATACCTTACATAGAATCTAACGCTGTCACATTTAGCTACAGGCAAGCAGATTAAGAAAAACTGGAGTCAAGTTGGTGAATTAGCCTACAGAAGAGCTATAAAATAGTCTGAAGTCTGAATTCTATCTTAGGTATTTCTTTAAAAATATAAATAAAATCTGAGAGATAAAAAGTACTGCTATCTCTTTACATCTCTTTGCTGCCTCATTACAGTGAGGATTTTAAAATTGTATTGGTTTAGAAAAGCCACTGTACTACATCTGTTGCTATTCTATTCTCTTTTCCTCTATACAACAAAGCCAATTGGAGTGTAAATCTGGATGCTATAGCCATTGAATGGGCTATCAGAGGGGAACTTGTCCCATCACTTCTTCAAGAGGAACACCTAACATGTGTGAACTTCGTAGCTGCTGCTGCCATCCAAGATTAGAATTTGCAGGTCCTCAGCAGTGAGCTGAAAAGGCTGGATGAGGCAAGGGGACTATTAGAAGGGTTAGAGGATTAAATGAAGGGGAAGGTTGCACATTAGACAAATGCTAGTGCCTTTGGCTGCCATCACTGTTGATATGTAGGACAGATGCTTTTGCCAGTGGTGCAGGTTAAAACAAAAGACTGATTCAAGAAATTAAGTTATTTTTCTCCTATTAGTATTTTCTTCTCACAAGGATTTTCTTCTTATAACAGTAAGACCAGATCTACTGCAGGAATTCACAGATTTCTTTTTTTTGAGTGTCAAAGCACTATCATTATCTAGTCAAGCCACTGCCATAGCACAGTGCCTAGTATTTCACACAACTTTTCTTAAATCAAACAGTTGTTTTAAAATAGTCCAGTGATTTATTTCCACTGGTGTTTAATTACATGTTTTACATGGGTTTACATGGCAAGGTTGTGGGGAGGGGGGATGCAGAGATTGCTCCTATGGGAAGAGGCTGGAGGCTTCCCCCATATTAGACAGAGCCAGTTTCTGGTGGCTCTAAACCTGACCCACTGCTGCCCAAAACTGCACAGCTTCTGAGAGGAAGGAGTAAGAAAAATGTGAGAGAAACAAACCTGCAGACACTAAGGTCAATGAGGAAGGAGGGAGTGTGCTTCAGGCACCAAAGAGATTCCCTCGCAGCTTGTGGAGAAGACCACTGTGTCCCCAGCAGTCCATGAAGGACCCCACCCCTAGGTGTAGGGTAGGTGTGCCCTAAAGGAAGTCCAAGAAGAGCCCTTGCAGGATCAGGAACTGTGGCCCCTGGGGAACCCACTCTGGAGTAGTCTGTTCTTGAAGGCTTGTACCCTATGGAAGGGACCCATACTGAAGCAAGTAATCAAGGACTGTATTCCTTAGAAGGGACCCCATTTTGGAACGGGAAGAGTATGATGAGGAAGAAGCAGCAGATACAAATTTTTATTGACTGACTGCAACTCCCACTCCATGTCCCTCTACACCATTCACTGGCCATGGCAGAGGCAAGCTGGGAGTCAGGACAGGAAGAGGAAGGTATGAAAAAGTGAATTTGAGCCTGGGAAGAAAGAAGGAGCAGAGAGGGGGGGAAAGAATATTTAGTTTTGTTTTTCTTGTTTCTCACAATCTTACTCAATTTTTTTATTGTTGATAAATTAAATTAATCTTCCCCAAGTTGAATCAGTTTTGTCAGTGATGTTAACTTGTGAGTGACCTCCCTGTCCTTTATCTCAAATCATGAACTGTTTCATCTCATTTTCTTCCTCTATTTTCCTGAGAATGGGGAGTGACAGAGGAGCTTGGTTGAGTATTAAAAAGCACCAGAGTATTAAAGTTGGTTTAATATTCCCAGTCTCAAATCTTCAGTTTCTAGCTCGTCTGTGTGACTGTACCACCCTTTGTCAACATGAAATCTGTGACTTCCAGAAGTGCATGGATATTTTCAGACCCAAGGGACTGTTTTGATTAGTATGGCCTCCTGCAAAATACAGGTCAGAAATCTTAGTCAGTAACACATAAAAGTATGTGTCTTCTGCTGGTGTCTACAGAATATGTTTCAGAATGATTCCTTGATTTAATGATCTTCAGTGACAGAGGAAATAGTACTATATAGCTTATTGACTTCAACTTAATCAACTTTTGACCTTTTATTTGATAAAGGGGCTGTTTGGTGTCCATAGTTCAGGCACGGTGCTCAAATCTTCTTGAACCTGTAATAAACTGGCTTTGTAGTATTTTGAATGTTGCAACATTTCTATCTGCTTTTAATACGGATCCCATATCTGTACAGCACAAAAAACCCCCACAAAAAACAAAAACCAAAAGCTAGTCATAAGTTTCAAGTTAAATATTCACAATAAGAAAAAATAAAACGTCTTCCAAATTGCAGACTTTTAAAATCAGTTTTTCTCTTTATCCATAATTTTTCTGACCTGAGTGGGTTCTTTTCTGTGCCTCATAAACATGCTGTTTTACCGTACTTTTTAGCAGTAGAATGGCAACAGATTCTTCTATTCTTTAAAGACTTTCCATAGGAAATTAAAGTAAAAAGCACAACTGAATAAATATATCTTTAATCATGATGAAATATATTAGAAATATATTAGTACTCTAGGTGCTCTATCAGCTAACTGTGTTTGAGACAATGTGCCTTTTAAAGGTGTTATACTGTGATTATGGCAGCAAAATTTGTTTTATATTTTTGAGATGGCTTTTTCTGAAATTCAATTAAGGTTATTGTTTCCAGCTTTGACTCTTTTTTACCTTGATACTAAGATTAATTTTCTGATGTTTCACATTCTCTTACTAATGGAGGCTTAGCAGTGTAACTCCTATTCACAATGGCAAGCTGATTAGAAGAAAGATTATAGTTGTGAGAATAAAGGTGTTGAATTTTGCATAGCATTGTTAATTTCAGCATTCAAGTGGTTCCAATTTTTAAGTAGAATTAGAATTCTTGATGGCTACAATGAGAAGAATAACTCCATGCAGGAGGAATAACCCCATTGCACCAGCACAGACTTGGGCCTGACAAGTGGAAAACCGCTTTGCAGTAAGAGAACTGGGAGTCCTGGTGGACAGCAAATTGACATGAGCCAGAAGGCACCCTTTAAGAAAAGAAACCAACCTCCTGAACTGCATTAGGAAGGGTGTTGCCAGCAAGTTGATGGAAATGATCCTTTCCCTCTGCTCAGCACTGGTGAGACACATCTGAAGTGCCAAGTCCAGTGCTGGTTTTTCCAGTGTGGGAGGGAGACGGGAATATGGATTGCATCCAGCAAAATTCCACAAAAATTATTAAGGTATTAGAGCATCTGTTACATGGGGAGATGCTGAGAAAACTGTGACTGTTCATCCCACAGAAGGGCAGGCTTAGGAAGGATCTTATTAATGTGTGCAAATACCTTATGTTGTGGGGGGAAGGAGAGTAGAGAGAGAGCCAGACTCTTCTCAGTGGTATACCAAATTAAAGAAGGGACACTGGGCACAAACTGAAATACAGAGAAATTTTCTTTAAACATAAGACAACCCCCCCACACACACACACATTTTCTTACTATCAGGACAATATGGGGCATTCTTAGAATCCAGCATTCCTTCCTTAAACAGCTTGATAAGTTTTTGCTTTCCAGGAAGGAAATCTAGTCTTTTGTTAGAAAAAATGTGTTATCTTAAGGAATACTCTTATACATCAGTGTCTTCAGATTTGACCTAGGTTTGACCACCTTGTCCAGAGTCTAGGTGTTTGTTTTGTTCATTATGCTTATTTTATGGCTTTATCTTTTTTTCTCTCTCAGATTTTATGTTTGCTTATCCCCCACCCCCAGGAGAAATCCATGCATAAGAAGAGAGGTTCCCTGAATAAGATTTGAAAATTATGTTATATAACTAATGAACATTCTTTTTTCTTTCAAATATTTGGCTTCTGTTTTCATGCATACACTTGATCTGTTTGTTTTCATCAGGAGGAGAAGGGGATGGAAAGATGAACTACATTGGAAACAAATAAGGAATTATATTTGTAGTCTAACACATATGTAAGTAAACCTTGTAGAAATAGGAGTAAGAGTTGAATATTTTCTTAGCCAAAGCTTTACCCCCTTTCATACTGAGCCAGGTAAATACATGTTAAAAGAAGATAAGTAGGGAGAATGAAAATAATAATAGAATACTTATTTTTTTCACTGTGCATAGCATGTTAAATTTATTTATTCTTTGATTGCAAGGAGAAGACATGCCTTCTAGAGAGAATCCATCCAGATGCAGTAGCATCATAAGCAACCCAATTTAGGACATACTTAACTTTGACAAGGAAAGGGAATTATGTACAAAATCTTTTCCAAAACATTCCAAAACTTTGGGCTTTTTTTTATATGCAAACAAACAAATAGATAAAGACATAAATAAATCTTTACCTTTTCAGGAAGGTCTGAAAATTTTGCAGCTTTGGCAAAAAACTTTTTAATATAAAACCCAGGTTGCATCAGCACAAAAAAAAAAAAAAAAAAAAAAAAAAAAAAAAAAAGAAAAAAAAAGAAAGTTTCTCCCAAAGGTGACCAGATGCTACTAAAGAAAGTAGAAAAATATTTTCTTGTGTATACCTATATATTATTTTCACGCCTTAATTAGTGTGTTTGTAGGTACATGATGAAGTATTACACAGCACAATAGGAACCAGTCTGGATGTGAAGCATCTGGTGCTAAGAACACACTTTGCTGCATACAGTCCTGTGGCAGTTCCTCTGGACTTCTGTGGCCTTATGGACTGCATGCCCTTGGTCACTGAGCAATAGTTCTGGTTTCGTTCTGGAGGTGACTAGGTGATTCATGTCAGAAGTAAACTCCTGCAAAATAATTTTTTTTTCCTCTGTGAGATAACAGGTCACCTATCATTTTAAAGAAATCTACATTACTGAACTGCCATCAAAATACTGCATACTCAAATATTCTCAGCATATTAATGGTGATTTTAAAGTTCTTCACTTGAAAACCACTCAAAAATGTCATTTTCAATACAAGACTTGAAATTAAATTCTGTGCACCTACCATTTAGGAGAAGGATTCTTTTTGCTCACTTAGTGATGTGCTCAATTACTCTTTTAGATTGGATCTGTGTTGTCTTCAAGATCTAAAGAAAGTGTTTAAGTTCATTGAGAAAGATTGAATAACTTCTTTCTTTTACTTTATCCTTACTGTACTGAACTATTTCATTGCATAGCTACCCTTATTAAATAATGTCACAGAGATAACTATTGAAGTCATACTCTTATATTGACTAAAAACATCAGTTATAAATGATTCATTCATCTAAAAGAACTTGGAAAAAATAAAAACCTTCTCAATTTTATGATAATGGCATATTTTATAATCCAAGAGCCTAATGGTATACATGTTTATCACTTTGCACGTTCTTAGTTTTTGCTTATCTAAAATATATATATTTATCACATGACTGACGAAAGAGTGTGATGGAATAATTGACCAGTTTTGATGTTTAGCTTTTACTGAATATTAACAAATTGTTAAAGTGCAGTGGTCAATTACTGTATTTAAGGCAAAGCAATTTATTAGTCAAAACATGTTAAGTTGTTGCAATTTAAAATGTACTTAAAATATGCAAGCACATATTTCAGTATTGCCAAAGACTTACACTTCAATACAACAAAAGGCATACAAAATACATTTTATTTTTGGTGGAGAAGCCAGTACAATTTGGATGTTTTGGGGTTTTCTTTTTTTGTTTCAATATGTTGGTTTTGCAAAACTGTAACAAAAGAGGTTGCTTTTAATTGGTAGCATTAATGCAAGTTCCTTGGAACCCAGGCATTTAGAGTCATTGTGAGTGTGAATATGATCTGGCAAGTACACCATAGTCATTAGCTAATGGATTGTAGCTACAGTCTTTCAATAAAAAATGTGTAGGTGGTTAGTAGCACTGTAGTGTTACCAGCATTTTTAAAGTCATTTGTAGGTTAGCTTGTGAAGTTAAAAGTGTAATCAAAAATTTCCCTGCACTGCTGCCTTTTTCAGCTGATTTAAGTGCAGATTCCTTGGATCATTTGGAAGAGGAACGAAATGACTCAAAAATAATCATCCACACCACAGTGGATGAGCTATTGGAATTATAGTTTTACAGTTTATGTTTTTTTTTGTTTTGTTTTTTTTCATGAGGAATAAAATGAATAGTATAAGATAGTTGCTTTGTGCTATTGCTCCAGGTCTTAATATTATTTTTTTTTATATACTACAAATACTTACTCTTCATTATTACTTCACTATGAATAGAAGTCATATATTTCTAGTTGTAAATAGGCATTTAATAATATGAATCTCTATTGCATGAGCAGCTACACTGTTTGGAGACATATTAATAATACATTTTGCAGAAGACTGAAAATATCTAACATATGGTATAGATGAATATAGGTCACTATGACAGCTGTAACAGATAAATATATGCATATCTATGCATACAAGCATGCATAGATATAACATGTTCTGCTAGGGCACAGAGATGTTCAGATAATCTAGATGTTTACTAATGATACTGACCTTTGTCTACCCAACTTCCCCTCAGCATTTAAAGAGATAGTATGACTAGATGGACATGGTTAAAAATAAGCTGTTGCACCAGTGGCTATAATCTGTTGATACTCTCTGCAGTTTAATCAGACTCTTAAGGTCACATTCCCAGGAAATTCTAGCTAGGAGCCTGTGCTCACATCCTCTATTTCTGAATATGTGGACTGTTAGGCATAGGATACCTGTTCAGTTCATCTCTAAGAGACCTAACTAAAATAGTCCCTTTAGGACCATGAAGGTGGTGAACGGTTTAGAGCAGGGGTCCTCAAACTACGGCCCGGGAGCCAGAACCGGCCCCCGAAGCTGCCGAACCCGGCCCGCGCCCGCCTTCCCCGCCGCTATGACTTAATCCGCGCCTCGTTCTCCGCCTGCCTCCAGGGGGCACCTCTCGGATACAAACCGGCCCCCACACAGTTTGGGGGCAGTGAAACTGGCCCCCTGTCTAAGAAGTTTGACGGCCCTTGGTTTAGAGGGAAATCCATATGAGGAGTGGCCAAGGTCACTTGGTCTGCTCAGCCTGGAGAAGAGAATACTGAGGGAAGACCTCATTGCAGTCTACAACTTCCTTGTGAGGGCAAGAGGAGGGACAGGTACCAATCTATTCCCGCTGGTAACAAGAGGCAACAGCATAAATCTGGAACAGTCTTCCCAGGGAAGTGGTTACAGCACCAAGCCTGCCAGAGTTCAAAAAGCATTTGGACAGTGGTCTAAGGCACATGGAAGAGGTCTTGCCAAAAGAAGGGAATAGGCTGAAAAAAAACAACTTTAGAGACACTTGTGAGTTTATCCATGTTATTTTACAAACAGTGACAACAGTATTATAAAAAAATTACACTTTGAATGAAGTTTGCTTAAACAAAAAATACTGAAGACTCTTAGAATGGCCAAACAGTAAGTTGCTTTGCATGCTTTATTAACTTTTGGACTGAAGGGTGATCCACAAGAACACGCATGAATTAAAAAAACATCTTTATAAGAGCACAATAAAAGTTAAAGAACCTTTTAAGAATTAACAGTTTTGGAAGACATCTTTGCACAAAAGAGACTCATTGTCCATAGTCTTTAATTTTTGGAGGAGCATTTTTTGTGGCCTTTAAAAAGTGTGTATTTCTCTCTTGCTTGCTTGGTTGACAAAACGTTTATTCTACTCTTCTGTCTAATTTAATTTATTTAGTTGTTTGTTTGTTTATTTATTAACACTGAAAGAATAAATTCTGGTAGCACTGTATGTTGATGTGTGTCCATATCTCATGTCTTTCATTTAAAAATCAGTATATTTGAGTTCATGCATTTTTTCAGTGGGGGAGGTTCAGAAGTGACTGTTGATAATGACTACTTTGTTGGATGAGTGTAGGGAAAGAAGAGAAATTAGACTGGTGTTATTGGAGCAGCAGAGAAAGGAATGGCTTGGAAGGTGTCAGGTAAACTGCCAGGTGAATAGATTGTGCGCAATAGCATAGGCTTTGTGAATGAAAAAACGGAGTGCTGTGGAATTGACATCAGTATAGGTAATTCTTCCATGTACATAGAAACATTTTGGAACAGCTCTGTGATGCTCAAAAGTTAGAAAGCTCTTTTATTTATGGCTCAAAAATGTCCATGAATCATTCTGTCAGCTGAACAAACTTGAAGGGAAGAATGCCTCTTCTCAGAAGACTGTAAAAAACCAGAACAAACTGGAAAACAACCCAAACTGAGATAGAGAGTGCTTAGCTGGGGGAGGTAACATGAGTGCCATGGTGCTTAATTCAGCCTCCTGCATTTTGGTCTTTTTCAGTGTTTGCCTATCACAAGATGCCAGCCTACTCAGTGTTGTATTTTGGTACCATGTATATGACACCTCATAAATCTGGCAGGACACTGACAGAAGTGTTCTACTTTTCTACTCTGTTTACCCATTAAAATCTGTATAATTAGGTCAAGGCTGTGACAATGGGAGTAGAATGCCTAGACTAGCCAATAGTGTTATCATATAACAATGACCTCAAAAATGTACTGGCAAAAATATTTGTATATTACACATTTCTGCTAACACTAACAGTAGAATAAGAACAGATTTTTGGTGGTTTTTTTTCCTTTTCTTTTTTTTTTTATATCATATGTGGCATTGCTTACTCGAATGTGTATAATTCTTATATATTCTGTTCAGTGCATCTGAAATTGAAGTATGTGATATGCAAGCGAATGTCTTTAACATGTCAGGCATAGAAGAGTATATTTAGTTTTAGTAAAAAGATGTCAAAATACGGTTTTGCTGTGGAGTTTTTTACAAATAAATTTGGAGTATATTGCACTTTAGCCAGATTAAATGACTGGATCATTTAAATTATTTTATTAGATGAAAAAATTCAAATCTGTTTTTCACTGGAACACATAAGTGACTTTTAACTTGGGTATAGTGTCTACCTAAGTCATTAGCATTGGGGTTTTTTTGATGGAGTTTATTCCACAGCTTTGATCATTTAAATTAGCCAGTCACAGTCAAAAAGGGTCAATCACTGCAGCTAAGTGTATGTCTCCAGATGATACTTCAGTAAAGTCTCAGTTATAAATAGCCAAGAGAGGAGCTGTTAGAAAAAAAAAAAAAAAACCAAAAACTCCATACTAAAATAAATAATTGGAAATAAACTTCTTTCTGTATCTGAGGAAAATCTGATAATCTGCCTTCTGAAAGGTTTGTCAAACTGGGCCATTAATCTGTATATCAAAGGGCCGAACTGCAAGCAACTTGAAAAAAGTACTTTCTACTGTAAGGATTGTGCCCCATAATAGAAACTGAACCTTTTTAAAGGAGAAAAAAAACCTCAATGATTTTCAGTGTTAGAGTTTTGTTTGTTTGTTTGTTTGCCTGTTTGTTTGTTTTTAAAGGTTCTTTTCAGGCAAGACATTTGAGAAAAGTTGTCCTTAATTATCATTGTAAGCACATTTGTTTGATGATCAGAAATAAAAAAATTAACGGGATTAGTGATCTAAACTTCTGGCCTCTGTGCACAGACATACATAGATTGTCCTCCTTAGACAACAAAAGTGGGTTAAGGGAGTACCAGGACGATCAGCTAATTATGAAGCCCTTGGTTATTTCTAGATTTTTTTTTTACATAGTAGGTTCTTTAATAAACTCTACTAATCCAATAATTTATATTCAGCCATTCAAAGTGTAATACAGAATGAGTACCTTACCTATTGTCATCTGTTGTTTGCTCAAATCTTTTCATGTGCCTCTTACAAAACTTTTCCACTTAATGCCCTTTCAACTCTTCCCAAATAACAATTCATAAGGGTAAAGAAGACCCACCAGTTTTATCTTCATTAGTATGTTATGTGGTAAACAAATTTGGCATGCAAGAATTTCTCTGCGTTATGATTAATTCAATCATTAGACTAACGTTTGCTGCTCTACAAATACCCATTTCAACCTATTGAATTTATTATCTAATATCTGAGGGCACTGATTAGCGGTTTTACTCATTGTTACTCTGAACCTGCTAAATAAATCATGGTCTTAAATTGTTTGTGTGATTGTTCTGTGAACTTCTCTTAACCTTTCTGGCTCAAGTGTTTCAATTTGATTTTAAAAAGATAAATATTTCATTTTTTACATTTAATCTTGACTGTAAATCAGAACAATATATGAAAAATTCTCAACAGCTACGCAGAAGGAGTCTCTGTCCCCTGTCCCGTTACTCAGCCTGGCTACGCACAAGGAAACAAGAGTGTACATTTTTATTTTGCTAAATATTCATATTTTTCACCCTAATATTTTTTATTGCCCCCGTCTTTTTTTTTTTTTTAAATATATATAGGGTGTGGTTTTTAAGGATTATATAGACAAGTATTGTGTCAGGTGCCCCATCTTTGTCGGTGGAGTCTGTAGGGTGGCCTCTGTAAGGAATAGCCAGGAATATCCCATCCTGGACAAAGCCAGTACCAGCTGTCTCCAACTCACCCACTGCAGGGCATGACTGAGCCCTGCAGCCAAGGGGGTTGCATTTTGGGGAAAATATACTTAAGAAAGGGTAAAAAGTGTTGCCTGGCAGTGAGAAGTAAGGAAAAATGTGAGAAACATCCCTGCAGACAGCCAGGTCAGTGAAGGAGAGGGAGCAGGTGCTCCAGACGTGGGAGCAGAGAGTCTTCTGCTGCTCTGAAGAAGGGGAAACCAGAGCGAGTATATTGACACATCAGGAGTGAGGGAGTGACGCTGAGTCTGAAAAATGGGGAGAGTGAGTGGAAGGTGTTGGTTTACTTTCTTTTTCTTTGTTTCTCACCACCCAGCTCTATCTTAATTGACAACAAATTAAATTTTCCCAAATGTATGCCCATTTTGCCTATGGCGGTAATTGGTAATCACTTATCTCTGTCTCAACCCACAAGTGTTTTTGTCTTACTTTCTCTCCTGTCCTATTGAGGAGGAGGAGGAGTAACAGCCTGGTTCGGCATCTAGCAGCTAGGCAAGGCCAATCCACCATAAGTAGCAGTTTAAACCAGTTGCCTAGGGATATAGTATCAGACTTTATAGAGAAATATTATTCAATAAATGCTCATCTTTACCAGTGAAATCCCAGTTATTATTATGGCCAGTTTTTAATCAATCCTATATTAATTTACTTTGTAGATTTCCAGTGTCTCAGTTTCTGTTTTATCTTCCTGAGTCTTCTCCAATCTATTTTCTCTAGTCTATTTAGTCCATGCTTGCATATAAGAGAAATTTGTCAGATAGTAACTCTGTGACATTGCCATACAGATATAAGTGAGGAATTTTGGCAGAAGATGTCATAACTCTTCTTGATTATGCATAATGAAGTTTTGAGAAACTAATGATGTTTTGAATGTATATATATTTGCATTTCAGAGAAGGATCCTGTCAAGTCACTGAGGCAACTCTCTTAAGTATAAAGTTTCAGAACAGGACCTGTGTTGAAAGGAGTACGATTCTCCCCGTCTCCGCCTGAGGTTTTATTCAAGCCTTTGCTTCCCAACAAAATCTTTCCATGCTTTCTCCTAAAAAAGCTGTATTATTCTCTGTTTCCCACCCAGGAAGGCAAGCTTCCTTAGTGACATATGAGAATATTGTTGGAGTCATAAAGCCAAAGATAATAAGCTGTGTCTCATCTATACTAGGGTCAGTGGGGAGAGATAGCAGCAAGAAACCAGAATCTATTAAACACAGATTGTTTTCCTGTTTTCTTGCATGAAGGAGATATAGAGAATCAAAGTCACTCTCCTATTTCAGCTCCTTACAAGGGCCGTAACTATAACGTTCAAATAAAACACTTTAATTACATAAGGTTTTGCTTTATTATATATGTGTAAAAGGGAGTCTGGGAAGAAAAATGCAAAATTTGCCAATCTGCTTTGTGCAATAGAAGCTCTTACAGGCTCCAAATGACCTGTGCTGTGCTATCAGTCACCTCATTTACAGTGCTTCCCAGAGTTTTTGAAGACTGCTTTACACAGTGATGCACTGTAATAACACTGCTATTAAATATTCATATTATTTCTTTAAAGGATGTTTTTTCTTTAGTTCTTACAAAACAACAGCTACAAATAAAAATAGAAGTCCTTCATTACTGTCATAAACCAAAATTAAGACGCCAAATGCTATCTGAAGCAGTTCTACTTTTTGAATTCAATCTAGCTTTCTCTTAAACATAGCACTGTAAAAATCTAATTTTCTTACTTTATCATAACAAAAAAATGTTGGATTTTCACACTTCTGGATTTTTTCTTTCTGGAGCTGGAGCAGGAGACACTGTAGATGCTTTATACTGTGTTCTGTTTTCCTCCCTCCCCTCTGAACTATAATACATTGCCATTTTGAATGGCTTATTCAGAAATGATGAAAATGAATTCTGAATATTAAATAATGTATAACTAAACCTGAAAAATGCATTTTTAGAAAACTCAAGGGTTAGAGTCTTTCAATTCACAAAAAAACCTTTTTTTTAATCCAAAATACTATTATTATTTATTTTCAGGTGAGTATGTTTTTATTGCATGCCTGTATCTGAAAATGCATTCAGATCTCTTTTTTTTCCCCCTAAAATTACTGCCCAGACATACAACTGTGAACAGCTTAAAAGTAAAAACTGTAAACAGCTGTCACAGAACACGTTGATGTTTCACAAGATTTTGCTTGCAATCATTTTTTCAGACTACTGTAAAAGACTCGGCTTATGTTTCCCATTATAGAGAGCCTCATTCTCTACTAAATAGTGTGTAGATCTTTTGTCCCTGGTGCTTTATTATTTCATCCTTTGGATCTATTTTTTGCTTGGTTGAATACTCAACTATTTAACATGAGTTCAGATAACCTTTGAAAATGGCTTTTCCTGATGTTTGGTATTCAAGACCTGTTCTTCAAGTACAAGCAAGAGCACTTTTGAGAAGGCTTTTGGTTTGCTTTATTTTGGTTTTCTTTGATTTTTTCCCCCTTTCTTTTTCTTAACCTGACTACAAGGCATATTTAGGAGTGTGAGCCCACAATTTCTTGCAGCACTTCCACCTGTCTGTGCAACTAGAAATCCAGGTATAGAATACAGTGAGCAGAATAAAGAGGTGAAAAAAACCAACACAGTAGTAAATAAGAGATAAATGGAGCAGTTTGGTCAGTGTGCCGTGTTTTGTGGTGTTAAAAGAGAGCTTTGAGTCATTATAGTCATTATAGCACTTCCCCAGGGTCAGCATCTCAATTGTTATTCAGAGCTCTTGAGATCTAGTCATCCATTGATCAGGAGTATCCTTTAAACGTGCATATGGATGATACTGAAATCCATCTAATTGTTTTTATTACTATCATAGTTTAGCTATACTGGAAGATGCTTTCTGTGTCTTCTGGAAATAACTCAGAGGTGCATTCCCAAATGTCCCACTTACAGAAAGATTCTGCTCAGTTGTTTGAGCTCAGTTGTTTCTTCCCATCAAATGAACCTGTCCTTGTTTTTAAATAATTTCTTATGATATAATGATGTAACTCAAGGTAATATTACAGCTGTCATAAAAGCAGTTAAAATTCTAACTTTAACTGTTGTTAAAATTAAAAACTGTTTTTTGGTTAGTACGGCAGTCCTTTTTCAACGTGGGGTGTTTCCGCAGCCAAGGAGAGTTCTGCCATGACAGGCTAACTTCTAATAGAAGATTGATTCCAGCTTTTGATTTTCATGATATTCCTCAAATGGGATTAATTCCGAGCTATACAGCAAAAATAGAATCTGACTTCTGACTTCCAGCAAGCAGTTAAAATGGGATTGTATTTTGTCTAGGCCTGATACATGACCATGACCACATAATTCCTTAATTAGAATTGCTTAGTGTGTTTGGCTTTACATGAAGTTCAACCTTCATTTCAGTCAAAATGCTATTAAAATAAGTCAGAATTTATAAGTCAGTGACTTGAAAATCATGATTCTTGTTACTAAGTTTTTAAACCATTCAGTTTATTGCTTTACCTGTTTGAAATTTAGCTACAAAGGAATAGCACTAGATTTTTAGTCAGCTCAGGCAAGTAAAGCTTTTTCATGTGCTACTCCTTTACAGAATTTTCCAAAATACACTGTTGTCTTTTTTGAGACGAAAGACATGCTAACCACTGAAGATGGGTGACAGAATCAGTTGAACTGTGGTGCATGAAAAGTGCTTCTTTAACCACTGACAAGTGTTATATAAAAACATAGCTCATGATGCTAAGAAGTAGCATGCTTGCTTTTGTGGTGAGTGCTGATGATCAAGAGACAAGAAGATGAAAAAGGTGCTATATCTGTGGCTACATGTTATTTGAGATTTCTGTATTCATAATATGTTGAGAAGAATGTGTCATATGTTTTATTTGGTTCTGATTTAAGTTTGTCGTCCACCCTGTCCCCTCCCACACCCGCACTGTGTGTGTGTGTTTGTATGTATTCCTGAGGTTCTCTCCTTTGAGTGTAAAATAAAATAAAAAGTAATAACACTGAAAAGCCGATGGGCAAAAATTGATTCATAAATGAGAAGGTGGCATTCATCTTGGAGCTCTTATTGGAAAGCTAAATCTCAGTAAATTTGTAGCCTAAGGATACAATGGGCTTAAAGGATTTCTGTCTCTGAAGAAAAATTAGAACGCCTTTGAGGTAAGGTAAATGGAATAGGTTGTTTGGGCAAACGTGGAGCTCTAGCACTATTAAATGTTAAGCACCATCAGGGGGTATCTCAGTCATTAACAAGAATGGCATGTTGAAGATTGTTTCAAGCAGAAGAGTTATGGATGGCTATGTGGAGGTGGCACAATGCCACAGGGAAATTATGTCAAGCCAAAGGAAGATTTCAAAAACATATTGTGGGAAAAATCCTACTGAAACAGTGTCCTTTCTTTACATTGCCCCACATAACCCTATATTGTCTTTTAAATAAAGCAAATCTGAGCCACTAACTTTGAAGTTCCTTCTACAACCTTGTGCATGCCAGTTCCCCTTGATCTATGGCATATCCTGTCTTCACTTGAAGTATAAACATAAGTACCAACTTAATCCAAACATAAGCATGTTCACTTCCGATCCAAGTAGTTAGCAGTCTTGACTGACTTGGAAGTGTTTTATGGGCCTTGTGTGTTAGTTTTGTATATAATTAAAAGGGATCTCAGGGGTTTTGTAGGCAGCCAGTAAGTTAAGCTATCAGGTGTGAGAATAATGTGTTGCTATCTAGGGAAAGAAAGATTTAGGAGCCAAGCTAGGATCCCTGTTTCAAGCCAACAGAGTTTGAGAAGTGAGCAGACATGAAGTGTTATATCTCTAGGCGGTAGTTACCAGTTTTCTCATTACACTAGCACATCCTCCTGGCTGCTCTGCAAAATGGCCTTGAGATTAGAAGCTCTGTAGGAAGCTATCTGTGTTCTCACAGTTGGAAATATGTTGTTAGGATGACAGCAGCTACATGGAAAATGGGTATTAAGATATTCTTCAGCATCAAGAATATTTTGCTTTCCCAATTTGCCTTAAGGTATTGCTTAGAGAGAATAGCAGGTAGTGTGCTCTGTGCTGTAATCCTATTTGAGAGTAAATAGTGAGAAATACCATAAGTTTATCTTCTAATGTATAATGTATAAATTGTACTGTGGGAGGACCTTAACATTTTACTCATAGAGTGATCTTTAGTTTAATAGAAAACACTTCCATATCTTCACCACTTCCTATGTGTTTTGTTATCAAATAATATCCTTGCAGCTACTTGCATTGGATTTATATAGAAAGGCTTTCTAGTGGGGGGGCCTGCAGGGATGGATTCTGTAAGAAGATGCCAGAGGCTGCCCCCATGTCAGGCAAAGCCAGCTCCATCTGGCTCCCAGACAGATCTGCTGCTGGCTAAATCTGAGCCAGTTAGCAACATTGGTAGCACCTCTGTGAAAGTATTTAAGAAAGGGAAAAATATGCTATGTGACAGAACCTGGGAGACAGTAGTGAGAATATGCAAGAGAACCACAGATCAGTGAATAAGGAGGTGGGGGGGGGGGGTAGGAGGTGCTTCAGGCGCAGGAGCAGAGATTCCCATGCAGACCATGGAGGTCCAGGGTTGGGCAGATATCCACACTGGAGGATATCCACATGGAGAACCCCATGCCAGATCATGTGAATGTGTCCTGAAGGAAGCTGCCTTGCTGGAACAGGTTTCTGGCAAGACCTGTGACCCTGTGGGGGATCCTTCAGGGTAATTCTTGAATGTCCATGGAAAGGAGCCACGCTGGAGAATATTTTGAAGAACTGCAACTCAAGAGAAGGATCTAGGCTGGAGAAATTCATGGAGGTCTGTATTCCATGTGAGAGATCCCACACTAGGGCAGGGGAAGAGTGTAAGGAGTCCTCCTCACGAGTAGGAGGGAAAGGCAGAGACAACACATGATGAAATGATTGCAGCCCCCATTCCCTTTCCCACTGCACTGCTGGAGGGGAGGAGATAGAAAAAAAACTGAGAGTGAAGCTGAAACTGAGAAGAAGAGACGGGTGGAGAGAAGGCGGTTTTAGATTTGTTCTTACTTCTCATTAGCCTATTTATTTAAATGGCAGTAAATTAAATGAATTTCCATAAGTTGAGTCTGCTTTGCCTGTGATGGTAATTGTTCAGTGATCTCCCTGTCCTCATCTTGACCCATGAGCTTTCCATAGTATTTTTTCCCTCTGTTCTATTGAGGAGGTGGAGTGATAGAGTGCCTTGGTGGGCACTTGATAGCCAGCCAAGGTCAATCCACCATACTACTAAAATCAAAGGTTGATTATTTATAGGAGAGTTGGCAACACTATGACCTTTCAGTTTCCTTTGAACTGAACTGTCTTTAACAGCTGTACAGCCCACAGATAACAAGGTCTTATTTATCTTGCTGTTACTGTACACTGGGATTTTAACTGTTCTTTTTTATTCAGTGTCCTTACTTTGAACTGTATTAAAAATATGGTTTTGGTCCCCTTTACAGTGTTCTGGGGGATTTTTGATCCCTTTGAAATGATCCAGGGGATAAAACATTTCATCAGACCACTTAACTTTTGTCTACTCTTCTCCATAATTTCTGATCTAATGCAGAATAGAAATTTCTTCCTATGTGTTTTTCTTTTTGTTTTTGGTCCACTTGTACAAATGACCGGCACATTAGACCAGATTATGCATACAATTTTAGGTACAGTTTCTGAGATTACCATTTACTTTGTGAATGCTTTCATAAGTATATATACATCAGGGATTGTGTCTCATTACTTTTTCTACAGTGCTAACACCATTTGACAAAATGAGAGATATTAATAGAAACAATGACACTGATAAGCCAACTGAAGTATGAGCTATCATAAAGCACTGATGTAGTAGCTTCAGGTCTGTCAGACACTTGCTGATGTCAAAAGTGAAAACATCAGTCCTGAAGGAGTCATGGGTAAAGGGGGTAAAGTGCTGGACTGTGACACAGATTATCACAAGTTGCCCATTTTTGCAAATGAGGTGCAACTACATACACCTTGATACTTTCTCTACTTACATAAACACCTTATTATTGATAGTTGTTAATGAGAGTTTTAATTCATGTGATTTTGATTGTCAACTAAGACAGTAGAACTGAATATAAATTCATGTTGAGAAATGTGAATACTGGAATTTTTTTAAAATTACCATTATATTGAATCTACAGTTGATACCACAGTTATGTAGTGGTCTTTCAGTAGTATTATGGAATGAAATAATCCACTTTTTTGGATACGAGTGTGAAAGAAATAACAATTCTATTAAACCTTGTGCATGTTCAGAATACGTAAATACCGTGGCAGAGTAGTACATGAAGGTTTAGCATGACTTGCAGTGTAGTGGCAGGATGATGGGTGGGTAAATGGGACTTCATTCACTCATATTTCATCTAAGATTGTTCAGAAGAAATTCAGCTTCAAGAAATGAACACATTTTCAAAAACTGATAACATAGAAAATATATGTAATCGTGCATATAGTAAACTAATATGGTACTTCACTGGATTTGCTAAGCTGTTTTTAGTGACAAAATCATGCTACAATTCTTAACCAGCTTGTTCAGGGTATTTAATGTCTTTAAAAATTAAAACTCATTATACCTATTTCATATTTAATTCAAGCCTTAGAGTTCAGGGACTAAAAAGCTGTGAAAGAAAAAAGATCAGTTTCAGGCTAAGATGTTACTCTACTAATCTTGCAGAAACATATCCAGGTGATGTGAACTTTTATACAGTTTGCACTGAAACATCAGCTTGGCAAGCGGAATTAAAGATAAAGAAATGCATGCAAAGCCCTGAAGTGTTGGATTCATTCCTTAACTAGAAGTTTTAGGCTACATATTTAATGCATAGCTTCTGAAAATGTTAAATATCATACATATTAAGGCTACTTAATTCAGATTTATCAGTAGGAGTTTTGGAGGCCTGCCACATACAAAGTGAAAGAGGTAAGCACTCCCTTGATGTTAACAGGAGCCATCACTCAAAATCATTTCTGCCTAATTTCAGACCATAGATTTGCACACTGAAATCCTATAGAAGATTTGTGCTTCATTCAAAAGTTTACATTACACCCAGAATAAACTGTGCTGATTACAGTATCTGTGTATCATCACGAAAGATATTTGCCTTGTCTTTTCAGAGTTTGAATTATAATGCCTGCTAACACCAATCGAGGCCATTGCCTGTTGTGGAATTTTGTTAAACTGAGGTTATTGAATGTAAATAATAGCACTATCAAGACATTGTTATTAATAATAACATAGTATCTGTTTCTTCCAAGCAAGTGTGATATTGATTGACAAGGAATAGCTGTAGAGCAAACTTTAAATTACAGTATTTATTATGAATGTGACTTACAGTTAATTATTTAAGGGATACATTTTGTCCTCATTTACAGTATTGAAGTTCTCTGGAGTTGGACATGCTCATTAACAGCATAATGAGACTCTCAATTTAAAAGTTTCATGTGATTCATGTTTTGAATAAAGATGTTATTCTTCTGAATAGAGTTTAAAACATGGAGCATATGTACAGGAATCAGACACTACATATTTTTGAACAATCACACTGAGATCAATTTTTAGTTATTTGATTTATAAATAAACAAATATAAAGGAGAATGTAGGCACCTATATTTGATAGGAGGGTACATCATTATGCAATTTGCAGTCCAGTTTTTCCCAGGTTTTGGTATAGACAACAGTTAGAGTGTTTCACAGCTCTGTTATTCTCTCTTATCTTGTATATCATAAATTCCTTTCTGTGCCTAACCATTAGTTAGCAAAGCTGATACCTTGATAAGGACTTAGGAGACAGCTGAGGCATATACCTGATCCCAGGAAGCTCAAAATTTGGAAATTTCTTTTTGACAATCTATATGTAGCTCTCACTACAAAAGAACAGTATTCAAGAAGTCAGTATGCTGAGGAAAAGTATGTCTAAGATCAGGAGCTAGAAATGGTAAGAACAAAGATTTTGTGCGTCACTGAACTTCATTGTCCTCATTGAGGCTGTGATTCACAATTAAAAATCCACTTCTAAGATTAAATGTAAATAGCTTCTGTGAACCTGAATTTGTAGCTGAGGCATTAATAATGCTAGGGAAAGAAAATAAGGAGTGCTTGGTTTTACATAATAGCCTATTAATGGAGCATCACCCAAGAGTGTGGGAGATTCTGTGCACAGGATTGCTTTGAGGAAGGAATGCAAAATTCATTGTGTCAGAGAGATGAATACTGAAAGTTCTCCTGAAATGTGTGGGATGCTGGAGTCTTGTCCTGTGACAGGAAACTGTCTTCTGTATTCTTACAGAGACCACTGGACACATTATAACCATAATGATATAATATATAAAAAAAGCTGTAAAAGAAGTACCAGCCTATCCTATTCCTCCTGCTTCTAGGGTATTTTTCTGGGTTACCGTTTTCATTTTGTGTGTAAATCTGGAAAGCAAACTAGAGAAGAAGAAGAATGGAAGGAGCTGGTCATGTATAAGAGAAAGCAAATGCTTTCAACAACCAGTGCAATCTTCCCTGAGAGCAGAGAAGACACAGCAATTGTTGAAAGAGATTTTTTTATAGTTCACCTTCATGGAACATGGATTGGACAGCCCACTGACAACATTTCCATAGTTTCATGATAGATGTATGGTAAAGCCTAGTTATTAGTCTTGTTCTGAGATCAACCCGTGGGCAGATTTGGTGCATTGGAGAGAGGGATAGAGGAATCAAGGATTCAAGAGTGCAAGCTGAAGAGGCAGGGTTCAGAGTCAAGAACAAGAACCAAGAATGCAACAGGCAGAAAATTGCAAGACCGTTTACAGCTTTCAAGATATGCTCATGCAGCTCTTACTTGGAGGCACCCAACTGCTCACAAGGCATGGCAGGCATGAGTGGACTGGAATTAGTGTCCTATGTGTACAGTATCCAGGTACTACCTGAGGAATGACTGGCTCCTCTAACCTTCCGTCTGCAAGGAGGCAATGATTTTTTAGGTAGTCACAAATTAAATAGTTTAGGCAAACAGAATTGAAACATTTTTTTTGCTGTTTCAACAATTTCAGGTCTAACCACACCAAAATCCTCTGTGGCCTTCACTACAGTGAAGAGGAACAGTGGGGATAAAAGAAACTTGGGATGTTCACTGTTCCCTTTGTAGATATCTCTTTTAGGATAAAAGAAAGTTTTGCAGTCAGTGTAGAAACCTGCCAAGGAGGTCAGAAATAGAACTCAAAATCATACAACACCCTTCTTTTTGGTATTTACAGTTGAGGAGAGAAGAGGGTCTAGTCATCAAACTGCAATCTCATTAAGGAATTAGATAAAAATTCCATGTGAAAATTCTTAGTGTTTTCATTGAACCTCTTGGTATTTTGTAGTTTCTCTTGGAAAAAGTCAGAACTATTATGCCATCATATTATTATTTTGCTTCTCTTTGTTTTGTTTTTTTCTGTCTGTTTTTTGTTGTTGTTTGTTTGGAGGGTTTTTTTGTTTGGTTGATTTTACCCTTCTCTGGTGCCCACCTTTTGCTTAAATTTTTAATCCCTAAAGCTTGATTATTTAACAGGTACTCATATAATCTTTTGGTTTTTGACCATGAATCAAATACCTTACTGGGCATCAGCAAAGTTTACTGAACTTCATAAATCTAAGTTTATAAAGAGGCAGAACTTTTACTCTGTAAGCATTTTTCTTTTTCTTTTTTTTCTTTTTTTTTTTTTAACCAGTAAGTCATCCACTACCGTACCACTCAAGCGGAACACCCAATCTTAGTAAAATATGAAAGCAATCTCCTGTTGCTGGAACAGGCTGCTTCTATTTCGGTTGCTATGGAGCTCTACAAGCAATCAAAATGCAGACATGAGCTATGACAGACCACACCTCACGTGTTCCATTGACAGAGGCTGGGGAACCCAAGTCTGTGATACATCTATACAGGAATGTTATATTCCCACACAGGCAAACCCTAACCTTCAGCCAAGAATTAAAGTTAACCTTAAAAAACTTTAGTTGCACTGAATTTTCATACTATGGGCAATATACTTTTATGCTTGTAAAGTAAATTTAATACGAGATCAGTAAAAACAACCTCAACAGTGCTTACAGTGTTTTCTTCTTAGTGAGACTTAGTTGCAGAATATCAAATATTGCAGAAGAACAAGGGATGCAAGCATACATAATGATACACTTTCATGATATTCCTGTGATTAGATGCAAATTCCCCGAGTTATTTCTTTACTTCCTCATGTTCTTTATGTAATAGCCAGTTTCTACTGAAGTTTTCTCTTTTTCTCAGAAAGTTAAAGATTTTTGTTGCACTTTGAGAGAACTTGGTAGGTGTATATTTTTCTATTTTCTTTCCTTTTGTTGAATCTGCTATATTTGATAAATTTGACTTTATCCTTAAAAATTTAAGTAAAAATATTGGTAGCAATATTTTTTTTTATCATGTAGATGATAGGTTTAACATCGATGACATTTATTACTTCTGTATAGACATATTCTTTAAATTAAACCAAAAATATGGGTAAAGACTAAATGCAATATGAACACAGGGAGAATATGCATATTTTAATCTAAAACTTATAAGCAGTGAGTTTACAGTATCTTTAAATGTAATCATTTATTTCTGAACATATGCAATGTATTTTTACATATAAAACACATTTCAATGTTGCCATCTTATGAGCTTATTAAAAAAATAATCTTTGAATGATTTCTTTCTTCACTATGTGTTTTTCATAAACTCCATTTTATCAACTAGTGAATGATTGGAAAACACTCTAATAACTTTACATTAGTAATTGTTCAGTAAATTACATCTTTAAGGTTTTTGGTAGGGATTTAGCTATTTAAGCTATTTAAGATTTGAGAAAATGTAAATAAAGAAAAATAATTAAGAAGCAAGAGGAGATATTTTGTAGTAATAAAAATGTTTTCATTGAATATTTTCCTAGTAAAGCTTAGCTATTTTTATTTTAGTTATATGTGGAAACTCTTTTTGACGACCATGCTATCAGCCTTGCATTTTTTATTTCAGTAATTCCTTTTCTCCAAGTATTTAATGCCACTCAAGATAGTAAAATTGAAAAGTAGTTAGGCTATGGCAAAGTAATTGATGTCCCTTTAGGTTTGCCCCACGAGGATGCTCACGTAATAACCCAAATCCCCTTGATTTAGGTCTTACAGTTTAACTTGTCAATATGTAATTATGGTTCCAAAACAAAACAGATTACTACTCAGTGTTATTGTGGTTTCAACCATGCAGAATGGAGTGGAAACACCCAAGGCTGGTAAAAGGGATTGTCCCATTAGTAGCTTTTTATGTAGTGACTTCTGGGGACTGGGGCTATACTTGTGTGTATCAGTTCAGCTATCTGAAAGAAGAATCCTTTTCAGAACTCCTAGTTAATCTAAAAGGACTGGAACTTTAATTTTGACTACCACTAATAAATTTAAAAAGCAATGGCACATTTTTTACATATTTGCTATTTATCTTTCTTTAACAGTTATTGGAAATATCTTCCCAGGCAGACTGTCTAAATAACTCTACAAATAACATCTTTGTCACACCAAAGCATCTTCTGTTACAGATTATAATTGATTTTTTGAAAACAGTTTTATGATGTCTTAACATTAGTAGGATTATCAGTAGCAGTGCAATTTCCCTCACAAAGTAAGGGGGATCAGTTAAGGTAACACCTATTAGTATATTTTTAGCAACTCGGCAAACAACATGGAAAATGTTCATGCATTCTCAGTTCATCCTCACCTCCAGTTTGGCAAGTGGAGCTCTTTAATCCCAGCAAATAGAAGTTACTTGATAACATGATTGTAGTGAAGTTGTTAAGGGCTTCTGTTTGTTGTACTTTGATAGATTACATGGTCCTTCTATTAAACCAGTCTATTTTAAAAAAGGATAATAACCTCAGCAGTGAAAGCCAATTACACATACACTTTTTTTCTATGCAATATCTATCAATAGTTTCATTTTAATATAGTTTAATTTTAATTCAGATGGGAGGCCTGGTGGCTCAGTGGGACTCTCCAGTCTCTGCCAACTGAACCACACCTTTTAATGCTAAGGAATCTAGTATCTTCTGATAGGAGGAAAATTCCTGCTATTGCCCCACTGCCTAACTGGAATACCAATGACAAGCATCAGTCATACACTTCAAAAATCAAGACTGTATGGTATGTCAGTAAAATTATAATTGTGTCATTGCCATTGCTGAGATTGACTCATGAGCAGTTGTCTTCAGGCAGCTTGACAAGCTACAGCCTCAGCAAGCAAATGGCTGTTTAGCAGAATATGCTCAAGGAACGTCTGTCAGAGCAGGTAGACAGGGAGTAAAGGGAATTGTGTCAGGCATATCCAACTCCATTTTGACCAACTTTCACTGGCAAACCATCATCTTCTAGGCCCATAAATTCACATTAATAACGGCTCAAGTGTTTGTGCTTTTCATTTCCACATTCAGTTTTACCTGAAAGTTTCATGGCTTTTACTACCCTACAAGTTCCTCTGATACTGAAATTAGTAGAGGACGTGCTTACTCTTATCTCAAACAGTCATATAATCAACTAAAGCATCCATTAAATAATAGAGATTACAAGCATCTGTGCTACTTTTTAATGGAATAAATCTGTATGAAGGCCAAAAAAAATATATGGAAAATACTGTCTTTTAAATAATTGCTTTTATTTATGAAGTAGATTGGTTTTATGTAAGTAAAAACATTAGAACCAGGACAAAAGTTTGTTTTTTTTTTTTTAAGTGGCTTTCTACTTACTAATTAAGATAATTTTCCTAGCAATTCAGTTTAGCCAGATATTGCTGTGTTCTTTGCTTGAATGGTAAAGCTTTCCATTTATTGATATTCCATAGGCACTTACCTTTTAATAATTTCATATTGTGTTTAAGTTGTTACATTTTTCCCTGTGCATACAACTCAATAGTTTTCATTTATATAAATATAATTATGTGTGCACTGAGGCCAGAATGATTTGAACAGTTAAGGAAACAGGAAGGAAAGTATGCTTTTTAAGATACAGGTCTCCTAATAGGTTGGTAAATGTGATTTTTTTTTTAAGCTTAAGTTTAATAGACAAAGTATAGTAAACACTGTATTGTGTTTCGTTGCCTTGGTGATAGCTTTAATCCTGTAGCATATCAAAACATGTAGTTTGGTTACTTGGAAGCTATGAAACTTGCTGGGAAGTACATGACAGTAAATCTTCAGTTACAAATTATAAGTTCACTTTAATAACATCTGCTCTATCTCCTCAAATTCTTTAAAAATACTGAATTTACGCTTGTCCCTTGTACATTTTCTCTAAGTTCCCTACGTCCATTTTCCTTGCTGTTTGAAAGTGATGACATATGCTAGTGTTTTTCATTCTTTGATTAGGAAGAAAAAGCTACATTAGGAGTATTTGGAGAAAAAATAGACATTTGGAATTAAGGTTTAGTCCCTCAACTGTCATCAGCTTTATTGTTTGGTTGTTGTTATGGTCTTTAAGTGAACTGACTATGTCTTAACAATGACTTCAAATACGATGTTAATACAAATAAATTTTGAAATCTGATATTACAATGAATAAAACCGTACTTCATGGAAATTAATATTAGTTTTGTGAGAAGATAGAGAGGAAATTTTCAGAATATGTGAAGAAAACAGAGAAAACAGTTACCTAAACAGAATTTTATCTGTAATTCTCTATCTTTTCAAAAAGGGAATAGGTATCTCTATTCAGATAACCATGTTATGACAGTCTGGATATTTACTTTAAAAGTTTTAGGACATTTTTTCAGACATAAACTCATACAAAATATGTATTTCAATGGAAATCTGGATTTAAATATGGTTTCAGGAAATATGCTTGAAAGCTTATGTTGTATTTCATTGGATTAGGTTCCTTTAAATATCTTAATTTTTGACCAGAAACTTATCAGACTTTTCTTGTATGACTAGTGCTCTGTAAGCCGTTTACTGCTTGTGCTTCCATCATCTTCTGAATGCTTTTCTTCTCAGGATCTTAACATTGGCTTGCAAGGTATCTCCACTACTATCACCCCTTCCAAAACAATCCCTTTCTGGGCTTTGTATCACACTTTGTGTTTTCAAATCCTAATAACCTCTGATTTAGTCCTGTATTTTACTTTCTGTATAGTTCCTGTCTTGGGGCACCAATAGATACTAAATGCCTATTTTGTTTAAGAAATCTAGTAACGTGCACTGCGGTTAATTTATTTGGGAACAATTACTCACAGGGACTTGAAGAGACCATTACTACTCCTGTCCTCTTGCTGGGGGGCATACAAAAAGAATGTGAGTGACATGATGCTTAGTGGTGGTGAGGAGTTTCAGTCAGTGCTCACAAGTGGCCCCCCCCAAAACCCGGAGGGTGCAGAACAGGCACAGAGATTCACAAGTGCTAAGAAACTGTCCTTGTCAGTGTTTTATATAACGGAAAGTCTTACGAGAGCTGCTTTGGTGAAGTTATACACATAGTATTATAAAGTTATATAAATTCCAAATACTTCTCATGGCACTCTTTTTTTGCATTTTTTTGAGGAAAGACATGTACTTTTGCAATTAAATGTAGGTGTTAATGATCTTATGTAGGTGTTCTGTTCACCTGGAATTGTCTTTTCTGTAGGGCATCTGAAAGTTTGAACCAGCCAGAGATTTGATGCCTCTGAGAATTAAAACTATATAGTCTGTTCTAACAACATATAAGTTTATTTTGCTTTCAGTTTTATAATTTACATGAGAACTTCTCCATTAGATAAGAGCTACTTTTCTATGGCCTTCAGGTGTTTTCTGTACCATTGTCTTATTGACAGATTTCTCTGTAATCCCTGACACAAAATTAAAATCGACCTGTAAACTGAAACAAGTGTTAAGCACTCAATTCACCCCTCACTAACAGCATTTTTTAATTCCTATCCTTTATTAGAATACAAATATTCTTTCCTAAGTACTTCAGTGAAATTATAAAAATTCTTCAATGTTAGGCTGCAAAGATAGGTTTTTTTATAACTTGTATTTCTGTAGGTAACCTCTACCCTAATATTTAACTGTGGTAGAGAGAGAGAGACCTTTTGATTTGCAACACTACAATAAGCTTCTGCTTCTATAATAGGTGCAATATATAACATTCATAAATTACAACAGTAGCATCTCTGCTGACAGCCCATCACTTCTGTTAAGTACAGCCTGAATTCTTTCAGAAATCTTCTCCCCACATAAATACTGTAGCCCATGATCTAAGTGCTGCATAGTCTTCTTGGTGAGAACTTTTCTTATGTCTCTCATTTTAAAAGAAGCTTTAAACTGTTGTTTCATTCCTTGAACACTTTGCTTATTTTCATTTTTTTTTTCTTCCCTCTTCACTTTTCATTTTTTCAGCATCACAGTGGTAACATGGATTCCAGATCTAGGTGCATCTTTCCAGTACCACACTCAATGCTTATACCTATGCTGGCCCTGTTTAAGTGCTAGACCCTTTATGCTCCCTGATTAGCCTATGTATATCCATATTGGTGCTCTGTTAAAGAAAACAAAAAAAGCAAAAAGGAGAGAATCATGCAAGGAGGAAAAAAAAAAGGATTCAATACTGGACACTGCTGTACAAGCACTGGAAATTCAGACAAACCTAGAGCGCAGAGAGGTTCGAAAATGTAAAATTGAGGCAGGTATTACTGCTTTGCAAAAAATGCTCTCTCAAGAGGCTACAAGTTTGTGGTATCCAAGCTTAAGGAATTGGAAGGTGTTTGAGTAGTTCAGTTGCAGCTAGATTGCCATGTGGAGATGGTGATCTACCGTAAGGACTAAACACAGAAGTACAGATTATTTTGAATTCATTTATTTCTCTAAAAAAACTAGTGCAATAGAATAATCCTTTGGCTAAAGATACAAGATGCAGAACCTTACTTTTTCATTTAGGCACAATTAAAACAAAAAAACAAATGAAAAAACTTCCTACCTGTGCCCTCTTTTATCAGAGTAGAGAAGTGATTTTGAACTTCTAGTAAATATTTGCAAATTTGAGTAATTATTCTAATTTTAAATACTAATTTAAATTTATTTTTCATAAGTCTTTAAAAGAAATAGGATTTTCTTTCAACACATATTGCGTATTTGTTGGTAGGTGGGTACTACCCACCTACCTTATATACTATACCACCTTCTATTTGTATATAGAAAGGTATATAAAATTACGGTCACTTACATTTTAGAGAATATTAGCTTTTAGATAAATGGTTGATTCAAACTGTGAGAAATTTCTGACAGATCCAAGGCAGAAAACCATTACTGAATAGCTTTTTGTTATTGTTGTTGATCAGATAATTAACTTAGGAAATATTAGCTCATGCAACAAGAGAATAAATGCTTGAGTAAAACTACATTTTTTATATAATCTCTCAGCTTTATCATTATGTAATAATACCTCTAATGACTTCCATGATTTAAAATGATAGAGTAAATTATAAGAAAATGACTGTTTAATGAAATCCAGATGGAAGCTTTTTGTCTCTTTGGAATTTTCTCCCAATCCCTCTGCTATGCCACCAAACCATTCTAGCAATTTCAATTTAAAAAGGATGTTGAGAATAATGTGGGGAGCTTAATTCAGTAAACCACCTAAAAAGAATTTTTTCCAGAGGAAAAGGTCTTAATGATTTTATGTTTTGTTTCATCTTCAGAAAAAAAGAGTTGAGCTTTTAAATCTTACACAAGGTATTTTTAAAAGTTATCTGCGGATTCCAAATACTCATTTTCCTAGTGATGTAATCCTACCAGATTTTTATGTTCTGGTGTGGCTTTTGTTCCTTCTCAGCATTTGAGTTCCTGATACATATAGATGTGTAATGATATTCTGAAGAGGGCAAGTATTAGATCTGGCAAGGGCTTTCACTGAGTTGCCTTAATTTGTGTCCAGTTATCCCTGAACCTTAAGTTTTGGATTTAGAACTTTTCCTTGGAGAAGTAATCCTTGGTTTCCTCCCCCCCCCTCTACTCAGCACCACTCAGTACTCATTTAAAGACAACAAATAATTTATGCAAGTGGTCACAAAATTCCTGTTGTAAACATCCACCAGGATTTTGATATTAGTGGTGAAAAAGGGAAGTATTGATACTTTAGTTAGGGGATAGTAGTGTAAACCTACTAATTAAACTGTATGCCATGGTGGAAGAAGTTACAATGCTTAGTCATCACATCAACTTGAACACAGGAAAAGTGTACAAAAAGGAAACCTCAGCTCCTGGCTGTCTTACTATTAGAGTCAAGTAGAGATTTAAAGGGAAACTGATCATATTTGTTGTAAGTATGTTTGTATTCTCAAATCCAGGAATACATTACATTTTAAAATATATAGCACTTTTTTTTTTTTTTTTTTTTTGTATGGCATCAGAGTCAAGACTGTATTTTAGTAAAGCAGTGGACAACTGTAGTGATGAAAACAAAGACAAATGGTGTTTACACTTTGTTTGGGCCTTTTTTGCTTTTTCTTTTAAGACATTATGTTTTATGTTACTGTGTCTGGTTGCAGTCTGAATCTGGTTGCAGATTGAATAACTAATGAAAAGTTCCATTCCCTGTTAGCATTATTATTTTCTGTGTTTCAAAAAGAGATTAATATTCCAACTCCTTTATTCTGTCTTCCTTCTGGTACTACATAGAAAAAGCAGTGGAGAAATTAACATATTAAGAAAGAAAAAATCCTTGGAAAGTTTTACATCCAGCAAGATTCAACTCTTCTTGTCATCATTCTCTAATTTTCTTTTTTGGAAAAGCATTTGTGTCAAGCTGGTACAGATTATATTCCTTCTAACATTAAAAAACAAACAAACAAACAAACAAACAAAAACCACAAACAAAAACAAAAACAAACTGTGCTCCTTACAAAAACTTTTCTAGAATGCCTGGAACAAAGTTTCACACAGTTTTGAAATATACTTAATTGTAATAGCTTATAGCCCCCAATATGAGTATAATAAACAATAGTAATAATGCAGGTCTATTTGTTATGAAAGCCAAAAAAGATTAATGAAGGAAATAGTGCTTCCAGCTTATGCAGAGAACAGTGGAAGCTCCAGAGGGAAATGGCTTATTAGAAACTATGTTCCTCCGCTTTTGGTTAAATTGGCTTGAAAAAACTGTTGGCTTCAAAAACTGTTCCAGATATCTCCATATGGTTGCTGAGAGTGAATGAATATCGCACTGCATCCTGAGCAATTACACAATGCTGTATGATTATAGAAAGCTTCACTTTCTAAAATTAGCACTTAAATATTATATTAGCTTAGGTAGCTTAAACAAACCCATTTATATGTATTGATAAATCCATTGCAGAAGTGTATTCAACAATATTGGCTATTTTTTTTGCAATCTGTCAGTCCTGTTAGAATTGTCATGTTTGTGAACTGCTATAGGAGCAACTTCTCTACCTTTATCTTAAAACTCATTACTTTTTTCTTCTACCAAATTAAATTATTTTGTGTTCTAATTTATTCCTATTTGATGGCATATTGTACTGAATAATTGTATACAGAACTTTGTAGGTCTTTAAGAATTATATATTTTATGCTTGCTTACTTACAGATAGACAGACATGCAAACACAAAACAATATTGGAATCTTAGCAGAAATTTGCATTTACTTCAGGAGAATCTAGATGTCAGTTACCATAAGGTTGTGAGGATGTGTAGCAGCAATAAGGCCACCAAATAGGTATTTCCCTAATACTTTTTATTTCCAGTATTCTTATTTTTATGTTGCATTTATGTTAGTTACTTGGAAATAACTTGAACACTAATATTTAATACCACTTATTTAGGTAGGTCGCTAATTCTACTGTCTGCCTGCCTAGTTACAGAGAAAAAATTATCTTGACTGATCTACTTGGTTGTTTGGTCTGAAAACTTACATCCAGTATTAAGCTGAACAAAAAACCCAAAATAAGTATTAATTTACCTCAGCCGTTATTTAGGTTGTTATCATAAAATATGTAGATGCATAAGGGAGTGTTGCACAAGAGGTTGTTTTGGGGTGGGGAGGGGGATTTGATTGTTCTTTTTCCTCAGATTTGGTAATAAAAAGTTTTTACCATTCTCTCCTCACCTGCATGCAAAATTAGAATGTTTTTAGTTGCATAATTTGGCAGTAAAATAGCTGTTCCCATAACTGTTGAAACTCATGTTTGAGCTGAATGACATTGAAAAAAAAAATTAGTAAAAAAAACCCCAAACAAAACCCAAACAAAATTAAACAAATAAAAACCATCAAAAACACCAAACCCCAGATTTTTAATTAGTTTCATTATGTGTTTTTGCTTATTCAACAAAAATCTCACTGTGAAGACCCTTGTGACTGAAACAGTGATAGACACCCAAGAGTAGGAGTCTTTCCCACTTTGCTCATTTTAAGTATTTTTATAATAGAAGCATTAGAAGCATACAATGTGTACTTTGTTTATTTAAATTAATGATTTGAAAATGTGGCCTTAAGCTGCTGGACTGGAGTAATTTTTTGAATTACTATATATCCATCCAACATTTGGATGTAGAAACACTTTTGTTACAGGAATAATTTCATTGTAGTGGATATTTTCTTCATCCATGTAAAAAATACATCCTCAAGTTATTTCAGGAATAAGGTACTCAAGAGGTTAACTAAACCTCGTTTCTATGGTGAGAAAAATAATTGCTATTGATTAGCAGTTGGTGCAACATTGCTGGAAGGGCTATTAATGCCCTAAAGTACAGTACAAAATGATACTGAAAGCATCATGTACTCCCTAGACTGTCCTATACTAACCATTGCTGTGTTTGAGATCTCCTCCTGACTTTGCTTATGATTCTCAGGAGCTTTGTTATACTCAGCGATTTCAAATTCTAAAGAACATTTAATTAGTTAAATGGGAACTAGGGTGAAGGGGAATTACCCAGCTGTCTTTCCTCTCAAACAAAATTTGAGATCTATTTCATTAAGAAAGAAATCATTAAAGAATTTGATCTTACAACCATATCTTTTATGCAGCTTCACTGTATGCAATAACAAAGTGACAGCAAGGACTGGAAAGTACATGTTTCTTTCCTTGTGCAGCTATTTTGTGTTTCTCAGTCAGTGTATCCTCACAGTGAGCCAAGAATGCATTGGACTTTGTATAAGTGGTATCACAGATGATCTACTCATATTTGTCACTTATATTCTAAGATAATTGCTTTTCAAGAATTTTTTTTTTTAATTAAGCTGAATATAGCATAGCTCAAGAAAAACTTATGTTAAAATTAGAACAGAAGTTGCATATCATGAGCTTAAATCTCTTCACTTAGATTGTTGCTAATCCATTTTTTCTGTATATCAAACTGTATATACTCATCTTGACATTTTCTGACTGTTTCAACAACAACAAAAAAGTTGTTCAGTAAAAATGTCAAGCACAGTTAGGTGCTTTAGGGCATTATTTAGACACTAGGTAGTGACTTAGAACAGTATGGTTGGACTCTCTTGTGTCTGGGTCTGACTCAAGAGATGCTTCTTCTGCACTGCCAGGTGGTTGTGACAGGTCGATGGTCAGTGAAGGAGGAATCTGGAGGGAGTCTGAGGGTGACATTGCATGATCCATGCAGAGGTCCCAAAGGCAGGTTCCAATCCCTGTGGCTTTTACACTTGGATTACCTTTGTTTAGAAAATTTGCAATTGCTAAAAGATAAACTGCAATTTCATTAAAACTTTTAGTAATTTGATTTGGTTTTTATTTTAATTCAAGTTCTCTGGTAGTAAGCCATTGTAATCCCCTAGCAGTACATTTGTTCCAGCCTCGGTAAATTGTTTTCAGGACTTAACAAAACTAATTGCTAAAATGGACTTTTCTAGTAGAAGTTGAGCAAACGGACATGATGTGACAAAGTTCCGCATTTTTCTCCTGCTATGTCTTCTTAACTTCAGTTTACTCAGTCTGCATGAAGTGGTTGGGATTAAAAAAATTTGGTCCAACACATAGATTTTTACAAGGAGATATAAATGTAGTAATAGAATATGCACCCATGCTATTTATGTTCATATATAAAGATATTGTTGCCTTTAGTAAAAATAGTTTCTTTTTCTCAGTATGAAACTGTATATCTTTTGTTTATTACTAGAGCTAATAAAAAAGATCTTAAATATTAATTTTATTGGGAGGAACAGTATCCTTCCTTAACCTAAAGAAGCTGTCATTCAGATTAAAACTTGTAAACATATTATTTAGGAGATACAGGATAGAAGACTAACTTTTCTAGATAAATGAATGTTAGCACATAATGCAGTATGTCACACAATAACTAACTTAATTCCTTCTTGTGAGATATCTGGGAAGGCACTTGACTGTGTATAGAAACACTACCAAACGTTCTAGATCGACTAGTTCCCCTGCCCAAAAATTTTAATGAGATACATTTTGAAAAAGCCACTCTGATGGGGCGTAACTGGCTCAACTACACTGGCTGGTGTGAGAGGCAGATGTCATGTCTTAGAAGGGGTCCTAAGCAATCAAAGACACCTGAAAGGCTGCCAAACTGATTTCTGGAGCCTTCCACCAGAGGGCTGTTCATGATCCATAGTGTTGCAATAGTTCCACAGTGTTGCGACAGGCAGTGTAAAACCACCACCCCTGCCCCCCCAGGGGAGGCACCTCGATATTTCCTAGTAAACCTGAACATATATTAATCCACTGGACTTTTGTCTTTTGTGGGCTTCCCCCACCCCTGATGGATCAAGACTGCGAACATCACTTCAACCAACAGAAACTGAAATTGCAACAATCAAGTCTTATCGCTGCATCCACAGGTGGTAATATGTTTCCTCTCTACCATCTACTTTTATAATTTCTTTCTCTTCCTTTCTTTTTGTTATACATTTTCTTAAGTTGTATTTTATGCTTTCATATTGCTGTATTTCTACAGATAATAACCTAACCAGCTATACACCTTAATTACAACCAAATTGTTCTAAAATAAACCCTATATATAAATATATATAAATATATATGTATATATTTATAAACAGTGATCATTCAGTGTTATTTCACTCTAATCCACCTCAAGAAATATATTAACATGAACCTGAGTTATCCTTGCCTTTGAGGGCAGGTTGTAACATACTGCTGTTTTCTCAGCCCTCTCTCTACCTAATACATGTTTGTTGCAACTTATTTTTCCAGATATTCCCAGAGTTCCTCTATTTTAAAAATCAACCCTAATATTGTACTTTACAGATGATCTATACTTATTTCAGTGATAAAAGAAACTGTTATAAAATGTTGAAAGAACTTAGGAGTAACTTGAACAACAGAGTTGCACATGTCATATTATACAGTGACAAATTTCACTGAGTACTGAAGCGAAGTACTTCGAAAACATCTGCTAAACATAGACACAGGTAATGATAAACTAATCAAATGCTTTTGTGGATGACTGTCATCTAGCTTTACCTAAGAACAGGCAAGCTGTCAAATCAAGCTAGTCATTGTTAAGTGTCACTCAAGAAAGACTCAAGAAAACAGTTCACTTGAATCTCTTTCACGTAAGCAATGTATTTTCTACCAATTATTTGAAATAAATAGAATTGCATCAATCCTGAATTCACCTTTTTCATTGCCATGAAAATAGTCCTATAAAATTTCAAGAGAAAACTGCAGTCTTTCTTTCCAATGTTCGAGTTCACACAGAAACCTTTACTGTAATCTTTGGGGAAAGAAGAATATGCCATATTAGTGTATTTATAAAACTTCTTATGGGTGTCCTTTCCTTAGGAAATGATGATTTTCAGGCCTGTAGTTCCTGTGGTCTGTTTGAAGTAACGTGAAAAACACTATTTTACTTCACATTACAGTAAGGAATTTAACAGTCTACAAATATATGCAAATAGATTTCCCTGTTCTGGTCAAGATGATTATTAGGCTGTTATACTGCCTGAAACTTAGCTGATATCAAGGGTACACAGTCTCTTTACAAAAAGATGTAAATCCCTGTTATGTCAGTGGGTGTGTCTTGTGGGAACGTCTCTGACCATTTAAATGTGAGAGTGTTAGGAGCACAATATGAAAGTAGGAAGAAACTCTAAAAACAAGCTATACTGCACTTTATTGTTTTGCATTAAATAAAGGAATTTATTACATTTTCCTTTGGAGCTTCTTTACCCTTTTTCTTCTTATAAAGTGAACTTCCCAAATCCAGCTTCTTAAAAAAAATATTGAAATGGAATGCCAGCAAACTGTATTTATTACAGCTGGTAAGAGAATTTTGCAAGACTTAATAAAATCAGGAGCCCTTCCTTATTGCATGGCTCCCCAGCACTTGATTTCACTAGAACCTTAATGCTATAATAATTAAAATAATAAACCGACATAAAAACGAACTCATTGCAAATAGCTTTATCTCTCATCTATACATTTGTGTTGGAAGAGAGAAGATTATCTCTGTTGAAACTCTACTTTTGCTCAGGAATAAGTGTAGATTACTGTGTCCTCTTTAGCTTGACTGCTCAAATGACTAAGTCCATAACTGTAATCGTGATATTCTTTATATATTTTAAGTCTTTCTATGGTGAATTCTTTTTTCTTTGTAACTTATGACTTCTGAAAGATGTGAAATGATTTAATAAAATAGATAGAAAGATAGGGAAAAATTGTGATAAGCATGAAATCCAATGTAAGATGTAATTTTCCACCGATTTCAAGTCTACTTTCAAAAGATATAGTTGTGTAGAGGCTGGGGTTGAAAATAATTAGTTTTTATTGTCTATGTTTGCAGGGTGAATTGGGACACAGTCTGAACAAATGATGTCTTGTAAAACTGTATTAAAGCAATTTCTAAAAGAAAATAGAAGAAAAGCAACATATTTTGCTATTGGTACACAAGTCTTAGGAATTTACAGTTGAAAATATTAATGACTTTTGCATTAGACTTAACTCCTAGAGACTGAGGAACAAAATGGCAAATTATGACTTCTTAAATCATATACTAATGAGATTTCTATAGCTTTCTCTACTTTTAGTTGAGTTTTATTATTTTTTCCCTAAGATCTTCAAGCTAGTTCCTGATCATTGTAGGACATTTGTGGAAAAATTGTGTAAGTCATTAGCAATTCTTTTTATTGTTTGTAATAATGGAGAAACTGATCTTGTTTAGTCTCTGGCTAGTGTCATAGCAAACAGAGTAAAATAAATAGGAACACAGTGCTGTTATCAGGACAGGGAAGGGGGAATTGATATCCTTTAAGTAATGCAAGCAAAGCAATGAAAAGATGTTTGTTGGGGTTTTTTTTGTTTGGTTTTTTTTTAAAGGAAAGCATATTCTTCTCTGTTAATTTTCATAATTTCAGAAGCATACGAAGGACCTTTTTCATCCTTGTTCTTAGTCTTCTATCTGAAAAGCCAGTTTTCATTTTAAAGAGATAAGTCTCAAATTAAAGACAGCCTCCAAATATTGCTGGTCTGCCTCCTGCTGCTGCCCAAGAAAGGTAGATGTGAGGCACCACATGTGGTAGAGAAAATTCTGCATTATGGCTGGATTAGAGGAGCAGTAGTGACAGGGACAGTGTCAGGACACTGAGTATTACTGTCGCTATTTTACTGCTTTGTATTTGTCTCTTGATGTTTGTCTAGTGCTGAAAGAAGATAGGGACAATTGAAGTGACATGACCTCTCACCTCATATGTGCTGAGACAGTTCTCTCTCTATGCTATGGACCCAATCACTCCCTGGGAAGCATAACATAATTTCAATTGATTTTGGTGGGAGTTGAACTGAGGCAAGTAAGGGCAAAATTTGGTCCTTTGGCTGCTGTGGTTCTGTGCTTGAATATTGCAAAGGCAAATAAGGGTCTGTGTGATTCCATTCCTTCTGAGTAAACTACTGTTTGAAAAAGACTAAAAAACCAGAAACTTGCTGCAATGTCATTATCAGTTTGAAGTCCCAGCTTGTGTCACTGTAAAAAGAAGGGGAACATAAGCCAAGTTTTTGAAAATGTCAAGAATTATCTCTGCTTTGTCAGATTTGAGAGTGGCATCATGGGGCTTAATTAGACATCATGTAATAGAAAATTCAGGGGTGTTAGTCAGTAGTGAGTGTCTTTCACAGAGATATAAACATTCATGCTGCTACATTATTCGACATCTTTCCAGTGAGCTTGTGAATGACCTAAATATAAAGAAAGAATATTCTGCTATAAAATGTCAGGCTGATGCTCAAGTATAATTTTTTCTCTATTTGTTTCTAACTGGTCTCTCTAAATCTACTAAAAGAAACAGCTACAATGATTAGGGGTTTTAAATATAAAAACTGAAATGTTCCAACTGGTGTTTTGTTATGGGAAAACTTAAAAATCCACTGTAATTCCAACTATGTTATTTTACTTTTTTTTGTTTCCTTTCAGAGGCTTTAAATTTGTAGGACATTGAAAATATTGCATTCACAGAGTTTAGCTGTGCTTTCCTGAAAGTATATGTACATGAGCTTCAAAAAAGCCCTGATACAATTGAATACAAAAGTTTTTCAGCCCCTCGAGTTTTGGGCACATTTTTGAAGAAACTCAGCTTTAGGGAAATGTCATCTCTGAAAATTATACAAAATAATACATTTTTTAAAAGTCAGTAAGTACAAGATAAGCCCTGGTACCAGTCTTTCTATGTATCATTTCAGATCTTTTTTTGCCATCCAAATTATTAGATCTTTAGATCATACCAGAAGACTGAAATTTAAATAATTGCAAAGGAGATATGCATATTTAATCATATATTGTATTGTCCAGCTGTTAATGAAAGGTAACAAGAGATGAACCTTTGCAAAATGCTACCTAAGAGTCATGGTTGTAATAATACACTTTCCTTTCTGTGATGCTTGAATGGGATACTGAACTGTGATAGAGTGAACAGATTATAATCAGGTGCACAATGAGTGGGCTGTTTATATTTTTGCAGTAGTCATAGCAATAATAATTAATAAAATAAGAGATTTCCCCTCCGAAGGTGGGATTGTATTGATATAAAACTATGATGTGAAAGAAGTCTTTCATAATACTTGAAAATCTCTATCTTCTTCAGTTGCACTGGTTTACGGAATGGTTCTTTTTCCTATGTATCGGAAGTTGTTGTTTTCCTTCAGAAATTTCAAGTATTCTTTGTTCAGTTTATGAGATTTTTTTTTTTTTATTATGCTGCTCCAACCTGAGATTACACTTTTTTGTTTAATGGGTTGCTGTAATAAAAATATCTTGTATCCTTATTGATGTCAAGGGACTAGAACAGTCTTAATACAGTGTAGCTGTCACATTAAAGGGCAGTTATCTTGAACCCTTTATGTTTGATCAGTCTGCCCATGTCCCAGGAAAGCTGAAACCCTTGTTCCTGATCAGTCTGTCAGCATCCCGTTATGGGGACTCCTCTGTTTCAACTACCTTGTTCAACAACATGTGCTGACAGCATTTTGGAGTTGAATTCTTTATTATAATTTAGAAAGAGGGAGCCCCTCCTGGATCTCCCCACTTTTGTCGAGTATGTTGTCCACTGCTGGCAACTGCTAATGCCCTGGAAGGACTCAAGCTAAACAATTTACATAGTAACACACTTTATTAACAAAACACACTGATAATATAGAAAATTGTGACAGATTCAAAGATTGCTGGTTATAGTGGCTGACAGCAAAAATGAATTTGAAGCAATATACAGACAAACTCTAATCACCAAAAAAACCTTGAGATGATAATTTAGTGTGCATAGAGTATATTTCTTACCCAATAGGCGTTCCTGTAGGGTAGAAGGCAGGTTCAGCCTGTCGATTGATCCCAGAAGTTATGATGGAGTCTTCCCTAACTTCTCCCCATCCCTAACTCAATTTTATGCTATTTCTTTACATTTAGGTGAAGCTTAAATGACTCTGGTCATACATGCTTTTGTTGCTGATTGGTGTAAAATTTTCTTGCTTCACTTTTAAAGACATTGTCAATAAAATACAGAGCGCATGCCCAGTGAGGGGTGGTCTTGGACCAGCCTGGAGGCAGGTAGCTTTGGGATGGAGATGGGCGTTAATATTACAATGAGATTATAGTGAACCAAGTTCATTTAAAGAAAGCTATTTCAACACAATCACTGCTGCAAGACATCTCCTATCTCCCTCAGTCCACAGCTGCAATGCGGTTTATCGGCTACATGGTACCATAAGCTTCCCATCCCTGCAAAGATTACGACAGAGGCTGGCTGCAATGTCTTCGCTCCACCCTCCATTTCATCCCTCTTAGTATGTGCTTAAGGTTACAGAATGTGTGGTGTGGGGAATTACCATGGAGCAGATTCAATGTGTGCCAGCCACATTCGATCTAGGAAGTAGCAATTGCATTTCACCCTATAATTTTTGTAGTTATGACTTATTAGAATGTGAATATAACTTCCCAGTTTTCTTGATTTTACCCCCAGTTGGCTTCCTGCAGTAGTGTTCTGAAGACTGATCAGAGAATGGGGAAATCTTTTGCCCTGGGCCTGTGTATTCGCATAACGCGTCACTTCACTCGATGTACGGAAATCTAAATGGTAGAAATATAGAAATTTATAATGAGAGATACCATTGCAACCTATGAAGAAATGCATGACAGTATCTGTTATGATATCTGCTTCTGGGTTAGAAAACTCACAATCCTTTTGAAAATCTGAAAAAACACAGTTTAAATCTGTTTTTCTTTAATCTTTGACCTATCCAACAGTTAATGCAATCATGCATTAGTAATGCAAATATTCTTACTAATATGATATTACATTTTGCTATCAAAACAGCAAGAGCTGTAGATATATCCATTCAAAGTAGTTGAGCATAGACTTCATTTGGTTTTATTTTAACAGAAATATACTTTAGCCTAGCTGGAGTTTTGCTATGAAGAAAATGGAGAAAGCACCATCACTGCAACATGTACAAATTTTCTTTTTACTGGCTTATTAGCGAGTCTGTCTCTAATTGTTTGCACCTTTTATACATGTGCTGCATATGGAGAAATCCCTAGCTCTTATATTAGAGATGAATTATGCTTTTTAAAATAAAACTGTCCTCTTAGGGTTTTCCTTTGTATAGGTTAAAAAAAAAAAAAACAAAACAGGAAGACAAAAGCAATGAGAAAAAGCACACACAGAGTAAAACAAACCGAAAACAAAAACCAACCAACCAGCCAGCCAAAAAAAACCCCAAAACAAAACACCAAAAAACCTCTACCAAAACAAAACAAAAAACCCAACCCCAAACAAACAAAAAAACCCCCCAAAACCCCCAAAAAAACAAACCCACCAAACAAACCAACCTGAATATCTTTAACAACTAATTTCATAACAACTGCCTTTCCCCCCCAATTTTCCAAATAATGTGCTACATTGTAAACTGTCAGATTATATCCATCATGTAGCACTATAGCACCTGGTTTGACATAAAGGGTTGTGAAGGCAAGTATTAAATATGAAGAGAGGAAAAGGGTTTTATAAATGCCATGGATGCATCTGTGTGTTTGTATATCCACTTGTCTTACTATTAATGTGTAAAACCCACACTTTGGTCACATTAAGGGTTTGACTTAAACCCCCTATACCAAAGACATTTTGAGTGCAGAAGAAAGCTTTATCCTTAGCTCACCCTGCCACACTACAACATGTTACTGTCTCTGTTATACAATATCAGTCATTCAAAGACTTGTCTGTTGACAATTGAGTGATTTACAGGTATTTTAATTCTGGAAAAAAAGGGCTCTTTTCCCCACTTTTTGTCATCTAAGCTTCTCTTGTGTGTGTGCTTATGAATGGGATGGTTTTTCAGCTACAAGCAAAGCTTGCAAGTCTTAAAAGTACTTTTGATTTATTTGCATCCGCCATCATTTGTTATAAGTAATAGTAGACTAACAGAATAATTTGTGTCCAAAAGAATCAACACTTTGAAGGTCATCTAGCCTAGCCTCTTCAAAACAGTGTTAAATTCAGAATTAGATATGGTAATATGACCTCTTGCTTTTTCACGTGTAAGCATTGTATTACCATAGTTGGCAACTGTCACTGTCATGTAACAATATCCAAATTTTTCACTTTATAACTGGTCCTTTCTTTTTTTCTAACTTAGGGCCTTATGTTTTGCAATGTAAGTAAAATGTTATACTCAAGCAAATAAGGTATTAATAACATGGAGTAATAAAATTATTTTTAAAATTACACATGAAAGTAACATACTGTGTTTTCAAAAAGTACCAGTACTTTATTTTATGTGTAATAACTAACAAAAAGTCATTTTTTGTCTTAATGTCAACTTTGGATCAAATCACAAATTTGGTTTTCTTCATTAGATTCTTAGAACCTCTTGAGAACTGTTCCCAGTCTAAGGTAAGGCTGAAGGAAAGTGTGTCTGAAAACTAGCCAAATGCTTTTATTTTAGCAGTGCAGGACATAGTGCCCTTGCCTTACTTAAAATGCAGTTTACATAGCCAGATAGATTCAGCATCTGTTTTAGTATTTATTCCTACTGTTCGCTAAGAAACATTACTCATATTTCCACCTGTATTTTCTGTGTTGGAAGAGACCTTGGGAAATTGTGTAGTTCAGCCTCTGCAAAGAAGTCAAGAAGCAGGACTCTTGAATAGTGACTATGTCAGGTTACTCATGGTTTTCCATAACTGAGTCTTGAAAATCTCCAAAGATGGAGATTTTGCAACTTCTTTGTGTGATCTAATTCAGTGCTGTACAAAAGCTTTTTCTAATGCTGAGTAAACATCACAAGTCACAGCTTGTAGCAGTTGCTCCTTTGAGGCATTGACAAGTGTTTCACAGTTGCAACTCTAGATGTTCGAGTAGTTGTAGCCTTATTGTCCTCTTAGCCTTCTCTTCAACAAAAGAACCAGCTCTCTCAATTTCCTCTGTCAGGCAGGCACCTCACTGTCTCGGTTGTCTTCCACTGAGTACTTCACAGTTCCTAAGTGTCTCCCTTGAACTAAGACAGAAAACTGAACACATATTCCAAGTGTAGCCTTACTGGGATTGAGTTGAAAGTCATAATTTACCTCTAGCCAGCTGACCATAGGTTGTTGGATGTAGTCCTGTATGTAGTTTGCCACATTTTGTTCCTGCTTGACCTGCCGTTCACTGTAACACCCAGATCATCATCTGGTACTCATCCAACTGCTTCCCGGTCTGTATCAGCTCACAGGTTTGTTCTGTACTAAGTACATAGTTCTGCATTTTGCTGAACTTCATGAGATTTCTGTTAGTCAAATCCTCAGCCTTGCAGTCAGTCATATCAGCAAGCTCTTTTAATATCCTCAGCTGAATCCCTTCAAATCTCATGTATTAGGTCTATATTTTTGAGCTCTAGGATGTATATAAAAAAACCTGAGGATAAATGTAAACACCAAGTAAAGGTTTCAGAGTGTGAGTAATACTGCTGCTTTTCTCATCAATAGGCAATAGCTTTTCACTTTCCTTGGCCCCACATATTCCTCCTGTGAGCTACCATCTCAGATTTTGTGCTTTGATCCTCATCTGGTACTCATAAATAAAACAGGTCCAGGCAATACTAGTTTCATATATGAACCAGAAGGAAAGTTTCATTCCTCATGGATAATTCAAAGCCCCAAACAGATAGAAGCATAAGTATTTATGGTTTTGGTTGTTGTTTTTTTTTTTCCTTTTCTTTATTCTTTCTTTGCACAACTGCTATGGACTAAGAAGACTGGTTCAGATGGTACCTTGGGAAACAGCCCTTGAAAATAAACGGGTCCAGGAAGGATGGACATGCTTCAAGAAGGAAGTCTTGAATGCACAGGAGTAGGCTCTCGCAGTGTGCCAAAAGGTGAGCTGGCAGGGAAGACAGCCAGCCTGGCTGAACAGGGAGATTTTGAAGGAAATTAGGGGAAAAAAGAGTTTACCAACTATGGAAAACAGGGCTGGCTACTCATGAAGAGTTTAGGAATATAGTTAGGTCATGTAGAAAGAACAATTGAGAGACAAAGACACAATTTGAACTCAATTTAGTCACTTCTCTTAATGATAACAAGAAGTGCTTGTACAAATACATCAGTAGCAAAAGGAGGGGCAAGGAAAACCTCCATTCTTTGTTGGACATGGAGGGGAACATAGTCATCAAAAATGAGGAAAAGGCTGAGGTAATTAACACCTCCTTTGCCTCAGTTTTCAACAGCAAGACAGGTTGTCCTCAGGACAACTGGCCTCTGGAGCTTGTAGACAGGGACAGGAAGCTGAATCGTCCCCCTGTAATCCAGGAGGAAACAGTTAGCGACCTGCTGAGACACTTGGATCCTCATAAGTCTATGGTACCAGATGGGGTCCATCCTAGAGTGATGAAGGGAACTGGTGGAAGAGCTTGCCAAGCTGCCCTTCATCCTTTACCCATAGTCCTGGCTCCCTGGGGAGGTCCCAGATGATTGGAAGTTGGTGAATGTCACGCCAATCCACAAAAAGGGCTGGAAGGAGGATCTGGGAAACTACAGGCCTGTCAGCCTGACCTCAGTGCCTGGCAAGTGCCTGGAACAGATCATCTTAAGTGCAATCACACAGCACCTACAGCAAGGGTCCTCAAACTTTTCAAGCCGCGGGCCGAATTCCTCTCCTCAGAGGCTGTCAGGGGCCGGAGGGGGGGCG
>JAWWLV010000001.1:63135284-63217734 GCA_035041135.1 Platyrinchus mystaceus | reverse complement strand
ATAGATGATTTAAATGCAGAAAAAGGAAAAGTCAATTTTTTTTGCTTTCCAAAGACAGAAACATGAGGCTGTGTCTGAGCCCGTTACAGAAAGACTGCATAAGTATAGCACCAACACAGAATTAAACACTGCATTATGAAGCTAAAATAGAACAAATCAAAAGATTTGCTCATCCTTATGTATAGAAAAAGAAAAAATGTATTCTAAGCACCCCTTTCAGTGTTTTAAAGTACTTACTGTTTTATCAGAGTGACTTTCAGTCCCCCTTATTTCAGTCAGTGTGGATAAATAGCTGATTGCATATGAGCAAGAACCTGATGTGTAGGAAGCAAGTCTAACCATTCAGAAAGCCAGTAATTGCTCTGTTACTTCGGATCAGTTCCTGAATTCTTACTATATAAATATTTTCCTACCTCTGGATGGGAAGATACCCTTCCAAATGACAAGTAATTGTTAAGGGGTATTGACGAGTTATAGTTACAACACACACAGAATATGGTGCCAGTCCTTACTGTGATCCTGTTATCCAGAAACTACTCACCCACACAGGTGGAAAAATAAAGTCTTGTTTCGAGGTTGAATTTGTCTAAATTCAAGTTCAAGCCACTTGGTACTGTTTTTCAGTCTAGAAGACTGAAACTTACTGCTATCTGACCTTTCACTTTGGATGTGCAAGCACTTGCAGACAGTGGCCAAGTCATACACTTGGTTGTCTGGCAGATGAGCTTTGATTTGGATCTTGTGGTTTTTTGGTATTTGCTGAAGCATGCCTGCCTCTTTTTTATCATTTTTTTTATCACTGAGTTTTTACCATTTCAACCAGCATCAAGTCTGTAAAGTTTAAAATATTTTATCAGCTTATAACACTGAGAGTAATAATTCATGTTAATTCTCAACTATTTGTTGAGGTACCAACCGGCTCCTAGGGGTCCATCAGGGCAGGGTCTGGCAGTTCCTCTCCCACTGCCCAAGCCAGGGGCAGGGAAGCCGGGGGACACAGAAGCAGCCCCAGGCCTGGGCACTGGGCACCTCCATTGGGATGGGAAGAGGCTGAGGCCAGGCTGTGGATCCACATGTGAGCCCAGCTCAGCAGTGCCCATGGCCAGACAGTGCAGGACTCTGGGAAGCTGGAGACTGACCCCACTGTGGAGTTAATGGGGCAGGGGCTGATGGCCCTTGGGGACTGACAGCCTCAGGGGGTCCTGTGCCATAGGCAGGGTACAGGGAGTCCTCTGGGAGCCTGGGCAGGGGCAGTGAGACCTGTGAATGCCCTCAGGGCTCTGAAAATCCTTTTTCTAAGCCACTGCTTTCTTTGTCTCCTAATTTCTAAGTACAGCATTGATAGTTAATTCCCAGGTGCTTTTACTTGCACTATTAAAATGCATCTTGTTCAACACGGCCTCTGAGCTCAATGATCCGCATCATTCTGTAAAAGTAACGTGTCCTTAGTATTTATTACTCCATCATTCTTTGTGTCATCTGTAAACTTCACTAACAAAAATACTAAATTATCCAGTAAACTACTGGTAAAATGTACAGAAATCATGTTGGATTTACAAACCCTCTCTGCAGGACCACAGCAGGACATGACTCAATAGGCCAGCACTGGCAGCAAGAAAAGTAAGGGGAGAAAAGTAAACCTTTCTCCTTCCCATTGTGTTTCCAGTAAGAAATTGTGCTGTGTCCACAGTGAGGTAAGTCATTTTGCCCCAGGGTTCCTGTGTCACTCTTTTCAGGTTTTGAAGCATTAAAGGACATTGTGTTAAATGGAGACTGAAAGCTCCATAGTGGTAATGCTGCATGGTGCCAATGTGTGGCTGTATTTTGATGCAATGCATCAATACTAGTGAGCTTGTGGGAATGATGGATGATGATGATGATGATGATGAAGTGTCAAGGACACTACAGATTTACTGTTCTGGATGACTCTGTCTGCAAGGTCAGATTACGGTGTGCTTTGACCATTGTGTATAATGAGCTAGGAGATATTTTTTTAATCATTAGCTAGATTTTGTGAACTCCTCTGTCAGATGCCTAGCACCTGCTCACTGCAAGTCACTCTGTTTCCAGCACTTTGTAAAACCTATAGGGGTTTTGAAGGATGATAGGCTTTCCTTTTCTAGTTTGTTTTTTTTTTAGCTATTAAAGCTGCTTTAAACCACTGGCCTTATTTGATAAGAAGTCCTGCTGTCACATGTTTTTGCCTTTTCTAAATCAAATAGAACACACAGAGATGAGCTGTACTTGGGGACTGAAAGAACAAACAGTTCATCCTGTGAACTAAAATGTCTGCTGTGAAAATATGAGCATCTTGAAGACACAATAAAGTGCTAGCAGTAGTGGAACATTAAAATGCATGTGAGTTTATATAACTGTTTGCTGCTGTCTTTTCCTATTCTCTCTTTGAAGGTAGATAGGAAAGTAAGCACATAAAAGTGAGCTAAATTAATGAAAAGCATGAGTAGGACATCTACATTTCTACTCACGTGTCATTGGGATGGAAAGCTTTATTTGAGTGCACCTTTGTCTCTTACCTAGACAACTAGGATAAGTCTGATGAGTGTGAGCAGACATTGCTTGTATCTATAAACCTTATCAGTGCCTTTTGTCAGGCAGAAAAATAATGATAAAAAGGAAAGAAGATTAGCCTTTGACAGTGACAATTCTCTATAAAAGACTTAAGAGTCATTGATGGTGTTTAATGTGTAATGTACTGGATAACATTTACCTTTCTGATGAGACTTCATAAAGAAACAAAAGCATTGGCTTAATGGGTTTTAGCTGTAGTTGGACATTCTATGCTGCAGAAATCCCAGCAGAGCTTGCTGTTCGAAGAGTTCATTGTTATTCAGTTTGTTAACATGACAATGATCAAAGATATCCAGGCTAAACCACTCATTTATTCTAATTAAAATAACTGTTCCAATCTGTTATAGGTTTTATCCTTATAGTGTGTATATCTAGCAAAAGACTAATTGTTAACCTTAACGTGTTACAGAAAAAAGGCATAGTGCATTCTGCCTCCAGGGTCACTGTGATTTGATGCAGAAGGACCAGTGTTTTAAAGAGCAGTCCATTTTTTGTCTCATCTCACTTGTCATTTGGTCATTTACTGAGAGGTGGGCACCTGGCAGCCAACCAGGTAGCTTGGGACTTTATTTTGTGTTACAGTTGAAAATACGACAATAAGAAAAGGCACTAAGCAGACTGATATATATCTACTTTAAGCTTTCTTTCATTTCAGAAAAGCATGCAAAGGCTGGCTCTCTGTGATAGGTCCTATTGATTTGTTCAAATAAGAAACAACTCTGTGGTAGTTGGAGGAGTAGGCAGTTTGATAGGTGGAGTTACTGAATGCCTTCTTTGCTGCTAAGGCCAGCTCTCAGGAATCCCAGATCTGGGCGGAGAGAAATTTCTAGAGAAAGTTTAACTTTCTCTTGGTCAAGTACTATGTGGAGTTCTGGGCTCCCTGGTTCAAGAAAGAAAAGAAACTACTAGAGTAAGTCCAGAGGAGTGTTTTGAAGATGGTTAGGGGACTGTGGCATCTCTCCAATGAGGAAAGGCTGAAAGATCTGGGACCATTTAGACTGAGACCATTTAGGAGAAGATACAACTGAGAGGGGTTCTCATCAGCACATAAATATTTTAAGGGCAGGTGTCAAGAAGATGGGGCCAGACTCTTCTTAGTTCTGCCCAGCAACAGGACAAGGGTCATTGGGCACAAACTTAAACACAGGAACTTCCATCTGAATATAAGGAAAAACTTCTTTAATATGTGGATGACAGAGCACTGGAACAGGCTGCCCTGAGTCATTGCGGTGTCTCTGGTGATATTCACAACCCACCTGGACACAGTCCTCTGCAACCTGATGTACATTAAATCTGCTTTAGCAGGGGGATCGGACTAGATGATCTCCATATGTCTTTTCCAACCCCAACCATTCTGAGATTCTGTGATTCTGTATATTGATTCTTGGTACATTTTTTTTGCTGTGTGTCACGTCCTGCAAATTACTTGTATTTCCTTTAAATTACCTGACCTTTTAGAATTGCAAAATAATTGTCTTCCTTTCTGTGAGAGAGGGGCTGGCACTGAACTGATAAGCTTGCTCAGCAGTTTGAACATCATCGGAATATTCAACCAATTGCTTAAAAATAAAGAACTGATGAATGTGCATATTCTTTTCTGTTTTATAACAGCTCTTACACCACTCTCATCTTAGAACCAACCTCAGAAGCTGTGATTAGTTTTGAAAATAATATGTGATACAGTCTGCCTTCTTTAAGAACCTAATTTAAGTTGTATGATTAAAGTTTTGGTTCTGATCTTCAAACTTTACTTTTAGCTAGGCAAGTTTTACAGTTTTATCTACTGTATCTGAAAGACAGTTACTGGACAGAGAAAATGACAAGTTAGGGGGGTGGTCCTTTCAGTGGAAAAGTAGCAACTGAAACTACCACTACCGCTGTGAAAGTGTTCGTTTTCTTGCTTTTACTAGCAGGAACCAGACCAATTGTCCTCTGAGAGTCAATGGGATCCTTCCCATCTTGGAGTGAAATTAGCGCTAGTATAGTATTTATGATCAGTTAACAGTGCTAGTTCACTCCTGAGCCTGCACTCACCTAGGTGGGTACATGAATTACTTAGGAAGTGCAGCTGGGCATCAGGCTCAACTGGGAAGTCATACTTTTAGGTACCACCTTCAATGCATGAAGCAAAGCAGGAATACTTATATACTTGGGCTCTGGACTCAGCTGTGAAGCAGCAATCACAAGCTGAGGTAGACACAAGCCTGATTTCCAACTGCAGCTGCCTGTAACCAGATCTGTCTACTTGGCGTGTTGGAACTCAGCAGGCTTTCCTTTAAGCCTGGAAAGCCCATTGAGTATCAAGACATGATATCTATAGTCTGGAATTAAAATGTTCAGTTGGTGAATTAGGGTGCAGAGTAGAGACAAATACTAAGCCATGGCCTATTTCCTGTCCTTGGCTGCATCTGAAAATCAGACATAAAAGATAATCATAATTTCAATAACTGTTGTGATAGTTGTTTAAAATAAAAGTGTCACAGTGACTGAATCGGAAGTCTGGATTGTTTCACTGACCTTTGTTAATGCACTTTTTTTTTTTTTTTTTTTAGCAAAGAGTTGATGATTTTTTCTCCTTTCTTCAGGAAGAAAAGACTGGTTTATATGTTACTATTCTGCATTGTCTCTTTTCCAACAGTGAGTTGTCTAAATACTAAACTATATTTCCACATCTAAAAAATCAAGGTCAAAGCAACTATTTGCTGTTTCAGTAGTAATGAGATTTTTAGGAAAAAGGTGTCTAGCAATTTTAACAGTGTACATTTCCCTTTACTTCTGAAATCCCAGTTATTTTTCATACATCCTGCGCTCCCCAACCCCGCGTGGTTTTATAATCACCTTAAGTAAATATTTTTTTTTCTTAAGAGCAAAGTATAAATAATACTTGTATTACATATATGGAGTGCCACTAAGGACAACTTGAGTAAATACTAACTGTATAAAACTTAAATTTACTTCAGTGGAGTCCTATGGCAGAGATAGAGTTCCTTATTTTAGCTAATATTGTGAAACAAGAAAGATTTTATTTGTGACAGAGACTCTTGTTCCTCAAGCCTTATCTCTCTATCCATATTCCCACATAGGACATAGCTGTGAAATAGTATTTATATTCAATTTTTTCCTACTGTGGCTTACCCCTCTCTTGTAGTTTTGTCACAACAGGTGGTAGAAAAAAACTCAGTAAGTATTCAGAGACAAGAAAAGCTTCAAGACCTGAAAATAAACCAGAATAAAAATATAACAAAGTTACTTATTTTTACAGTATACTCGATATAATAAACAGTAAGAAAAAATGATGGGGATAGGAAAGATATATTAAGTAAGGACAGGAACACTTTAAAAACACTTCTTCTCTCTCTCAGAAGCAAATCTGGCTTCCTTTTCCCTGACTTTTTTTATCTTATTTCCCTTTATTCTGTCTCTCCTTCACCACTTAGGATTTCCACCCCATCAGTTAGGCCAACAGCTGAATCAGCTGTTGATGGAGATAAATATTAAGTGAGAGAATGGAACCTAGAAGTGAGCGGGAGCTCAGTGGATGGGCATTGAGAGATAAGTAGATAGAGTAGCAATCTCTTAAAATGATAATGAGAGATAAAGTGTTTATAAGTCATGAAATGATAATTGGAAGATACTTACAGTTTTACAGTTCCTGATGACAGCTTGGTGTTCAGCTCTCTACTTGAAACACATTATGCCAGATTATCTCAGAACTGTACAGTCTGTGGTCTTAGCAGTTTCTCTACGTTATTTTGCACCGTTACTCTTTCACTGTCAAAAAGAAAGGAGTAAAGTAGTCACAGAAAAGTATAAACTCTGTTTTCCTTATATCACTGACTTGCCACTGCTGAATCAACTCTCTATTTTATCTCCCTTAACCATATGGGGAACTTAGGATCATTTTTTAAATTTTCTAACTAATAAAGAGTGTGAACCAATGCAAATAAATTCTTAAAAGGCACAGCGTTCATTTGTATACATTTCAGAGGATTTATTCTAGACTGGTTTTATTTTCATCTTTTAGACTAAATGCCTATTAGTGCATTAGAGTACATTACAAATATGTGGTAATAAGTGAAGTGGCCCAGTAGAAGCAGATGTACAGAGTGAAACAGGTCGTGTTGAGGACCCTGTGTCCTCACTGAACATATTTTGGGGTCTATATATGTACTCTTGAGAGTAGAATTTGTTTGATCCTGTGGACTGAGTTGATGGTGGACTGTCACATTGCTGGTGTCTTAATTTAATCCTACAAAAATTCTGCTTGTGTGGTCTAATAATTTTCTGTGCTGAGCCAAAGAGCAGTAAATGGGAAGTTCAAGATATTCCCTTCAAAAATGCACTTCAGACCAAAAGTGATATGCTAGTATAGATGATCCCTACTTAAAATACCTAATTAGACTATGTGAATAGATACTTAGTAGTTAAATCTTGACTTACATTGAAAACTACTTAACTTAATAAATAGACCTATTAAAATCAATAATGAGACTGCTTCACAGTGAAGTGCTACCGAGTATGAGTAAGAACATTAAAATCTATCTTAAAGTAGTAATAACAATGTTCAGGATCCATAATTGATGGACTCATTTGCAGACCAGAATTAATAAATGAGCTTTTGCCATACTGAAAAAAAGAAAAATTTAAGCTGTTTCAGTGTGTGCTTTATGGCTTTTATGCATAGGTTTTGTGGACTGTAAGTGTTTACTTACCTATGGTTACTACAAACTTTAGTAAAAACCAGTCATCTCAGTATTAAATATTCATGGAAGTGGCTGGTTACTGACAGAAGTTAATATAGTGGTGATTAAAGAGCACTTTGAAGCTATTTTCTCCAAAGCAGACTGTTTAGGACATTTAAGCTTAAAGGAAATGGCCAATGGCAAATAAAAGATTTGTCTTATAACAGTATTTCTAAAGTCAATGCCAAGCAAGGTTGACAAGAATAATAATATATAATTCCTTTTTAAAAAGTAACCCCAAAACTCAGGTGTTTAATTATTGATCCAAGTAATATTTTCCTTTCAAACTCATCCGGGGGCTAAGAGCCATTAGTTAAAGCATCTGACAGAAACTCTTCCTAAAGGATTAATGAAATGAACTCTTCAGCAGTTTGCAAAAAAGGATTTTTACACTAGTAGATTAAATAAAACAGACATGTAAAGCATACTGAGTCACTTAGAAAGAATAATAATTACACTAAGGTTTCTTCCATTTCTCCTTTTCCTGTACACTGCTTCTGACTGATAAGTGGTACTTTCAGTCTAATCCAATGGTAATTAATGTTGCATGTAAAAACAAAATCATTTTCAGGCTACATCTGCTACTTTTATTCATACTTTATTACTTCACCACCCAACATGTCTGTTAATAAAGTTGATTAATAAGATATTTCTCATTCTAAGGAAAAATATCATAATTACGATTACTGTTTGTTGCTGTCTTTCTCTTCTGACTGTTAAAACGTTTATGAATTATATGTACAGAAATATTTCACAGTGACTATGAGGCATGTGTAAAGTATGACAGTTCTGTTATGGCTGTCTGAGAAATCTCTACCTTTCTGCCCATTCTGTAAAGTCAGCATAGAAGTTTAAAAAAATTAGATACCTTAAATGCTTTCTGAAAATCTAATTTGGTGCCTGTCTGTATTTCTTGAAGCCTAACATCTTTAAGAACTGAGTCCAAAGTGACTTCACCAAGATATTACTGGAAGAGAAAGGACTTTAACACAGATCATAAGTTTATGCCCCAGCCCTTAGATCACTTCTTTACAATACTTTTTTTAGTCTTTCTGCAGTCACAATTCTTATAAATGTCAGTGGGAGCAAAATTACTAATATTGGAGTTATGAGCCAAGAGCGGGGAAAAGCCAACTTAGATAAATTTTATTTTGCACTCTTGCAAGCCAATCTTCAATAATGCACTTTATGGTCCTCTACACCCTGTTGAATTGTGGGATAAAAAAGTGCAACTGACATAATTCACCAACTTGCATCTAAAGGCAGACTCTTATTTGGAGAGTGGTGAAGTAGGAAGACAAAATTAAATTGGTTTGGTTTAGTTTAAGCCTCAAGAACTGTAGTGGCATGTGCCATTTCACCTAAACAGGTATTTTTAGTGTTTTGTGTAGATCAAAAGCATATTTTGGAATTCCTATCTATTGTAAAATTAAATAGATGCTTTCACTTGGTTGTACAGCAGGAGTGAAATTATGGCCCCGTTCAATATGATGGAACATTTTGCAATTGACTTCAAGAGGAGCTAGGACTTCACCCCAGGAATGTACTTTCAGGCTAGCTAACATCTTTTTTTAATGTACCCCCTACGTAGCCTATTAAATATTCTTGTCATTACAGAACACAGAAGAGCCCATTTTCCAATTTGTCACGCTCTGACTGGCACTGTTTCATAGAGCTCCTCTCAACCCCTGTTGTTTCCTACTTACTAGTTAGAGCATGAAAAAGCCAGTGGGTCAGAGGTTGCTTCCTCAGGCATCACGTATACCTTCTAGTGGCTAAAGGGGTATGAAGGCTTCCTAACGGGCAACCTGAATTTAGTTACAGGCTTTTCATATACCTGTTCCATCTTTTATTTGAAGATTTTTACTATAGGCATGGTTTAGTAAAAAAAACAGAAAAAAAAAAACCAGCCATGATTTGAAACACCTGGCCTATGGAAGTCATAGGGAGAGAAGGCACCATGGGAAAGAACAGAAAAAAACCCATTCTGAGTGTCTCTTATGACACCACAAAAGAAAGAAAAAATATACAGGGTGTTAATAGCTATTATCTTTTGTCATTCCTTCCAAAAAAAAACCCCAAAACAACCAACAGAACACTCTAAACTTTGTAGTGCATTTCAATAACTCTGAAAACAGATTACCTTGGTACATTTGTAGAAACACCCTAGGGTCTGTGAGTACTGATGTGTGCTGCTACCTCTGCAACAGTGCTGTGGCTGCTGCTGTTCCACAGCACTGCCTACAGCTAAATGGAAGAAAGAGCTGAAAGAAAACAGTTATTTTCAGCCAAAAATGTTTACTAAGGGATACAGGAGGGCTGGACTTCATCACAAATAAATCTGAGAGGATAAAATATGACAACTGAAAAAATACTGAAGCTGACTGCAGGTTTTTCTTGTGAAGGATCTAAACTGCCGAGAGCTCAGAGAGATTTACTTTGGATTTGATGGGAAAACTTAGGAGCATCACCTTATGTAGTTAGTTTAGTGAGCATTTATCTTCTATGCAGGTATTTATATTTAAGAAATGTTTTCATTTTTTTGTGTAAATGGAATGAAAATCGAAGTGTTAATGATAAATTCAGGATTGCCCAAAATCTGAATTAACTACATGTTTACTTAATTGTAACTGAGAAAATATATTCTGTTCTTATAATGTTCTGATCATACAAAGAAGCTCAAGAACCATATAAATTAACAAAAATACTAATGGTTACAGTCTCATAAGGACACAATTATTTGCTTGATTTTTATGAACACTTTCAGAAATAGAACCCCATGTGACCAAAATCCAGGAATTAGATTTCCTTTCAATAGTTTTCCTTTCAAAAATATTAATGATTGGCACATTTTCAGCTGTTAAAAACTGTGTAGGTCATAGTCTGAAGGAAAATAAATAGAAAACAATTGTGGGTTTAGATCTCAGAACTTCTGCTGTCTTCTAATTTTTTTTTTATTTGCTTTTCAGAACACTGCATTAATCATATATTTTTCCTCAAAATCACTTACAATTTTCTCTGATACAACTGTATGCAAGTCTGCAGTCTATTTTACTGCTTGTGTAGATTAAAAGCTCTGCTTAGGACTTATCTTCAAAGCATTTTACAAACAAAGTGTTCTCCTAACTGTATTCAAGTGTACAATGATTTTTAGAGCTTGAAGTGATTCTTGCTTAACTTGGAACGGTTTAGGGACTTCTTATGCATAACAGAGATGGTTAATATAAAGCACTAGTATGGGCCTGGTCCACCAAGAGAACAAAAAAACTCAAAATGACCTGAACATCTAATGCACTTGACAGTATTTAAGCTGACATACTCAACATACTGTATTGTTGCTATTATTATTCCACTGTCTCAGACACAGCCAATATATATATATATATTTACAGATTAAGACTGCTATATCCTTACATCAGAGGATTTCATACAGTTTATCTTTTGAGATGTTCTAATTCACTGCTTAAAAGCTTATTAATGCATATGTACAGTATTCACAGAGAAAATAAAAGCCCTTTTTTTCCTTCATTTTTATTCAAGAAACACCAGAAACCTCAAGTGCTATTGCATCCCCACTGTGTGAGGGCCTATAAAAATATATAGTAACTATATATATATATATATATTTTTTTTTTAACCAAAGGGGAAAAAAAAGAAGTGTTTATATTCCACTTTTACATCCAGGTGTAAGGTTGAAGGACTGGGTCATTCAATCAAATATCATGTTAAAAATGTGTTATCTCATTCTTCATCACTTTTGTTCCCATATGCTACCTAGCTACCAGAAAAGTGGGCTAGTGAACTGGGTGTGTGATTTGGAATATGTTTATTTGGGATTTTTGATATCTATTTTGTTTTCTAGACTCCTATCCAGTAGACTGACTGTTACACTTTATTTTATATATATTTTATATATTTTATATATATATACACGCAAGATAACCATATTTATGTTTTGCCTCTAAAATCAAAATTAGAACAAAACCTTTCAGGATGCCTGGGAATAAGATCCTAATAAAGTTCAGTCTGAGCACTTTTCAAGAACATAATTTTAGCAACTTCAATCCCTTTTGTTTTCATTATTTATCACATTTTAGATAAATGAAAAGGGTGAGATAAATTAAAGATGACATCACAGTGATTTTCCATCCAAAGGGTAGCAGTTGGATACTTGAACTGAAGTACCTTATTGGCAGTGATAACAGGTCAGACTTTGGCTGTATTGGTCTATTTCGTGTCTATGTAGTTAATTAACTGTTTTTACCAGAATTGAAAAGACACAAGACTAATTCTATTGCTGTTGTTGAAGTGAAAGAAAACTGGCCATATTGAATATATGGATGAGTGATTATCTCACAGTGCTGAAAAACAGATGGGACCAGGAAAATGCAGGACAGTATTTGTAAGCAATGTAAAGCTATCCTTTTGCACTAAGAGCTAAACCAGGGATTAGCTTCTCTAGTAGGCAGTCATCCATCACCTTTTATATAGATTCTTTGTGCACATATCCACATTTTGAAGAGTTAATGTGAGTGTACAGAATTGGGTAGGAAAGAGAATGCAACTAGTCTGTTCTTTGGATATGCAAATTGTAGTCATAGATCTAAAAGGACTTTGAATAATTTCCAAGTCTTGCACTTACCTTTCAGTGCTACAGAAACATATTTGCAATCAGAGCTTAGGCAGGTCTTAGTTGCACCACCTTCTCTAGTAGTTTTCATTGGTTTAAATTGAATAAAATTATTTTCTCTATGACCTACAGAGCTCGTTTTATGCCTTCCTTTGTTTACTAGTACATTTACTGTGAGCTTTTCAGTATGGCTAACTAACTGGTAGAAGTATTAGTTAATGGGATAAAAACAGTAAAGGAATCGGTTTAAAACTAAACCTCATAGGGATTTGGATATCATCCTACTTAAAAATATCTTCATTGTGTGTTCTTGAGAGATTTCTACTGGTGGCTTAAACTGCAGCCAATCAATTTCTCATTCTCCAAGCATTCCTTGTACACCTTAAGTGCACAAAAAGAAAGAGCAAGTATTTTCCATCCACCCCTAGCTCTTTTCAAAGCTAGATTACCTCTGTTATCCCTTAAAAACCTCTGCAATCATTACAATGAAAAAATGACAAGTAATGAGGCATGTGAACCATGAAGAGTAGGATACTGAGCCTTTCCAGGGAGAATTTCAATTCCCAGTTTGAAAAATTAGAATATACTTGCAGGCTTAGAAATATTTTTAGTAGGTTGAGGAACAGTAACTGCAAAAGAATAATTGAATATTCTTATAAAGATTGTAGTCACCTTATGTTTAATCAAAATGGTTCATCTACCTTTTTTTCCTGTGTTGCATTGCTATCTGTCTCTCTAATATGTACATTCGAAGAATGAAAACAGGGAGACTAGATCTTGGGTCATGTCAAATGAGGGGGTTTTTTTCAATCTTTACTGGTATATTATGGGAAAAGAGATAATTGTCTTGATTTTCCAGGGGTAAAATGACTGTACTAAGAAAACTATAGAGATGTACAAATGAAAAGATAAGTAATAATCATTATTATTTAAAAAGTACATTTTTGTAGATTGACCTTGAAATATGACTATATCACTGTTTTAAGGATAAAGTGATAGCTTTATATGTATGACATTCAAAATATGCTTATAATTTTTATTCTTGTAATGATTTTCCTGGAAAATGTTTAGCAATGCACATGGACTAAATTGTGTGGGTGAAATATAACCAGAGCTAACATTATAATTAAAATGTGAAATCTGCAGCCAAAAATCTATCTCAGTTTCTCCTTTTGAAATAAGGATTCAAAAGAGAAATAATTTTTAAAATATTTCTATGTTTTCCTTATATCCAGGTGTATAGGAATATCTTAAGGGAGAGCAACCAATATTTACATTAGGAAGTAATTTCAATTGTATAAATATGTTGTATGACCTAATCCACCCCAAATATCATGTGTTACTCTGGATATGTCATTAAAACCTCTTTAGGATCTAAGCGTTAGCATTTAATTGTCATCAACCTCCTGTCATCTACTCCCCTAATATTAAGTCTCATCTACATCCTGCTAAGGTTAGATACTTTTATACCTCTGAGTGACTATGCCACTGTCTCTGTCTATATATTTTACAGGGTGAAGGGAGGGCTTTACATCACCAACTTGGGCATCCACTATTTCTGACTACATTGTTTTCTGTAGCACAGCTGTGGCAAAGTCTGAAAGCACCTCCATAATACTTGAGTTACTATACAGTCTGGGCTGTTCTGTGCTTGGCTGTGGTCATCCTTGGTCGACACAATTACAGGAACGTTCTATAGTGCTCAGGATATTAAGGAACTTGGGCTGTGGACATATCTGAATATACCTTTGAGCATTTCTGATGTAAATAGGGCATAAGTCTAGCCTAAAAAGTTGGCATGTATGCTCATCAAACTATTGGCAGGTACCATATGTCTTAGTTCCCCTTCCACAATGCTGTATGATCAAGACAGGAAAGGTAATCAATACTTAGAATTGTAAACAAAAATCATAGATAGGCCATTCATATTACTTTCACCTTAAACTGTGGGTAAAAAACTTTCTGATTTATTTGCTTTGTCTGAAAAGTGGTTTGGTCCAGACAAAGCATCTGCACTAGACAAGGACAAAGAGTGAGAGGAAGCAAAAGTGATAACCAAGGACATTCTGTCTATTACGATATTATACTGAACTGTCAGAAAAAATTAAATCAAAAGGTTGTCTGATCTCAGAGGAGAATCATACAGGACTTTAGCTAACATATATGCTGTTCTGCCTTATTTTTTATTTTAATCAATGCTTTTTTCTGTGCTCTCAATTTTTACTGTTATTCAGGACTGACAAATGAGCAAACATGACACCATTTCAAAGGATGCAAGGCATGCTAAAATCTTTTTAGAAGGGGATATTAGGCATCATATTTTGTTCAAGATTGGTTTAACTGCCTCATTAAAAAGAGAAGATAAACATATATAAAGTGGAGGGGTAGCAGGCAGAGAGACCTTCACAAGCCTGGGAGGTGGGCCCATGGGAACCTCATGAAGTTTGACAAGGCCGAATACAAGGTCCTGCATGTAAGCTGGGGCAAGCTGAACCACAGATACAGGCTGGGTGGGGAATGGATTGGGAGCAGTCCTGAGAAGAAAGACTTGAGGATATTGGAGGATGAGAAGCTTGACATAACCTGTTAGTGTGAGCTTGCAGCCCAGAAAGCCATCCATATTAAATGAAGTGTGGCCAGCAGGTTGCGGGAGGTGATTTTTCCCCTCTACTCCACTCTTGTGAGATCCCACCTGGAGTGCTGCATCCAGCTCTGGGCCCCCCAACACAAGAAGGACAGATCTGTGTGAATGAGCCCAGAGGAGGGCCAAAAAGATGATCAGAATACAGGCTGAGAGAGTTAGAGTAGTTCAGCCTGGAGAAGGGAAGGCTCAAGGGAGACCTACCTTATAGCACCTTCTGGTATCTAAAGGGGGCCTACAAGAAAGCTGGAGAGGGACTTTTGACAAGGGCATATGTTGATAGTACAAGGGGCAATGTCTTCAAACTGAAAGAGGGCAGGTTTCAATTAGATATTAGGAGGAGATTCTGAGGGTGGTGAGGCACTGGAGCAGGTTGTCCAGAGAAGTTGTGGATGCCCCATTCCCTGGAAGTGTTCAAGACCAGGCTGGATGGGTCTCTGAGAAATCTGGTCTAATGGAAGGTGTCTCTGACTGTACAGGGGGGATTGGAAGTAAGTGATCTTTAGGGTCCCTTTGACCCAAACCATTCTATGGTTCTATGATGATTCCATGAAATAATAACTGAACTATTGTCACAGTACAAATATTAGTGAGGGAATATTCCAGTACAGAATGCTACTGTGAATTTTTAAATGCTGCATTAATCCACTAAGTAATACAAAACGTACCTTGGATAGTGTTAGGCATACAGATAGTCTTTCAATAAAATATACCTAATAGGCATAACTGAGTCCTGTCAAACATTGTTGTAGAATTTCAGAAAGTCAAAATTTGATAAAGAGTAAATACCTATCTAGAAAGTGATCTACAATGAAATTTTTTAGGTTGAGTAGTGTCAGCAAAGGTGCCCTCTTCTAAGTCAGGAAATTTTGAATGGCTGTTTCAGGATGGAAGAGATGGCACTTGAAAATGTACATGACTGCTTTCTGAGTTTTACGTGACCCTTCTGTGTCTTAAATAACATTGCTATATCTTTCCATCCTCATTCTGTATTCTCAGTAATGTTGCAGTATTATTATGTACTTTGCTGATGTCCGATTGCAAAGAACCATTGCTAATCGGCTTACTCCAGCTTCCATATATAACTTTTAAAGAGCTTATGAAGGTAACCCATTGAGATTAAGGAGGCATAAGGCCTGTTGTTTTCAGGTACCTGACAGAGAGATGGAAATGAACCCACCTTCCCATACAGTGCACCAAAAGTAGAGCAGCTTTCTATCAGTAATTCTCATTTATCTTTAGTGTGTCAGATTCAGCACTTTATCATCAAACTCACTGTCTTATCACTGCATAGTCTTGTAACATGTATAAAGCAAAAACTGAGTTGCAAGAGGTTCAGATGTTTAATATTTGGTTCAATATTTAGCAGTATGTTTTTTCCACAGTGATTTAAGGTTGTCCTTTATGCAGTTTAAAAAAGACCATAGGCATAATAATAATAATAAGTACTTAGACGACAGGTGTGACATTAAAAAGATAATTTGGTGTTTCCTTTAGAGACAATGTAAAAATACTGAAGGTGAGTAGAAAACAAAAAACTCTTCTGCAAATCAGAGTTTCTACTATGATTATACAAATACTTCAAAAGAAACAGTGATTATATTTCAAGTACTTCAGAAAACATATTTGATACTTTTCACACAGTATAAACTTTTGGAATACAGTGCAAGAAAACAACACTGAGATGATACCATTTCACTACCAAAAACATACAAAATCTTTTTGGGGGGTTATTATTGAGAAATGATTAAAAATGTTTGTAAATTTAACAAAAAGGTAATGTAAAAAAATTAAATTACACTTGATATAGTTTAGAAAACATACATGTTTCTGAAAAATGGACAAATTTCTTAGTTCTTTTTTTCTTATTCCAAATTGTTTATTTTCTCTGCAAAGTCTAATAGTTAAGAAGCTAGTATGTCTGTTGCATTCCTTTCCATTTCCTTGGTGGCAAGATATTTTCCCAGAAAATGTTTTATATATGTAAATATAAAAATATGTTTAGGCCTTGATATGACATTGAGGGGCTTTGATCATATAAATTCATGTAATTGTCTAGATGTCCATCTTCAGTACAATTAAGAAGAAATACTCATTCTCAGAAATTTTGAATTGGTGTGTTTGGGGATAAAAAAAGGGCTGCTTTTGTACAGCATTAAATTTTTTGGCATAAATAGAAATAAAAGCAGTTCCCCTCCATATTCTTTCACTGACACTAATATATTGCCACACTGACTCCCTGTGTTCTTTCTGTGTTTCAGTCTTGTCTGTGTGTAATCAAGCTAACTGAAGTGCTAGCCATGTCAGCACAAAGCTCAGAGCAAACTCATTTACTTCAGTTGCCTTCTTCTTTTGAATGTCCTTCCTCTGTCCAAACAATCAGCACCAGAGTAAAACATATTTTTTTCCTCCAACCCATGAGGCATATGAATGCATCAAAGTAGGTTAGTCCTGTCTTCTCTGTCCTCTCAACTCTGAGGTGCAGACAGTGACATTCAGGTGCTCTGAAATGATGCCAGAAATTTGAGTTTGAAAGGCCAAATGAACTGCATTCAGAGTTATTTTGAAAAAAAAGTAATTATTAAAAAGAGGAAAGGGGAGAGAGTGATTTCCTTTCTAGCATACACTTATACACCCATATTTTGTATAATGTCCACTGAATATGCCTGTCTGTCTATTCAACTTCTTGTCCTGATTGGTGCAAACTTTCCAAGTTTAACATCTTTGCTGCAACAGCTCTAATAGCACTTGTACCATCCATCATGTATCAACACGTGACATGTGTGCCTACAAGTGACATGTGTCACTTGTTTTGCTCTATTGAAAGGAAATGTTTGCTTTACATAAGGAAGTACTTTAGGCTAACAAAGTTAAACTTTTTTAACAGAATTCAAGGAAACATAGATAACAGGATTGAAGTTTTAATTTCCGAGTATCTCCAGCTCATGCGTGCATGTTGATTAAGCCTAAGGAGACAATAAAACATGGCTGTATGAAAGTAATGTTTGATGTCTGATTGTTTCTTAGATATCATGAAAGATTATTTTTCCTCTGTGGATTTTTTTTGTTGTTATGTAAATAATTGCCTTCCTCTTTATCTGATCAAATCCAGTTACCTCAGATCTTCCCATGCCCAAGAGCTTCTTGCTCTTTGTTTTTGAATATTCCTCTGTGTTAAAACATTTTAACTCTTGGGCAAATGTCTTCTGTTTTCTACTTCTAAAAAATCTTGACATTCCACTGCTGAACTAAAATCTTTAATCCAAACTGTTTGAGTCTAAATGTGCTTTATGTCAGGTAGCCAAAGAAACTATGGATAACAGATTTAGATTCCCTTTTTTCTCTCTTATGGTATTATCTCCCCTAATGTAACTAGGCTTGTACCCCCTGCTGAGAAGCATTACCAATAAAGAGAAGAGAAGCACAGACATCCAAATTTAGTTTCTGAGAGTCACTGCAAATTTTTAAATGTTGTATTTTTAAATAACTAGCTGAAAATTTTGGATTTTGAGCTTTTTTTCCCCCTCTTTTTTGGTTCAGCTGTTTCCAGCAGCTAGGCTGGAGAAAAATGTGTTGCTTTTTAAAGCTAAATTGTAAGTGACCTTGAAACTTGGCAGAGGAGTGCCATTTGTGTCATGAATGTTTCTTTTGCTATCCTGTGACAATCCAAGCAAATTTAGCCAAGTCGAAAAAGCACATATGTTCAGTAGATGCTTACCAGAAGTTCACTACTGTTACCTCTAAAAAAAGTCACTGAGCATGTTTTCATCTCTTACAGTTTCCTATTACTGTCCAGATGATGAGATGCTATGCTCAAATACATCAAAAATACTTCATTCAGATCAGAGCTGCAAGGGTGAAACTAATCACACCTGCTGTGATCTGCTTTCAGCAAAGGCTGGCCAGGAGCTCAAACGGGAGCAAGGGAATTTGTCTTTCACCTGCTTTCTCTCTGTCCCAGCCCCATTTCTCCTCTCCCTCCACAATGTGACTGCGAAAGCTGGCTAGCTTAGGTACATGGCATTTAACAGCCAGAGTGCTACATTGGTAATAGGAGTTTGGGGAGGGTTTCTCTGGATAAGTAGCAATCGAGAGAGCAGCTGGGGAAAGAGGCAGCAAGTGAACTGAATTAAATTGAATGAGGAATTATGGGACTCAGAAGTACACAGTTGCAGAAGATGCTGAAAGAAAGGAGGGTTGAAAAAAAGAGAAGGTTACTTTAAATAACATGTAATATGATATTTGACATAAGAAGCTGCAGCCCTGTGACTTTTTTTCCAGAAACTGGTTTCTTTTGGTACAGTGTTTCCTCAAAATCACTCTTACTGTTGCTAAATTAAACTATATAGCTAGAATTTTCCATTTCCCTTAAGCAGGGTATTGGTTTCTTCGAAGAAATGGTGCATTTCAATCCCTCTTAGTCCGTGAGTATCTGAGGAGTTATTAACTTAGTTTACGTTTTCTCTGCCTTTCAAAATCTGACATGGATTTGTCCCACATCTCCCAGAGGCTTCTGTGTGCAATTAGCCATTGGATTCACTGAGTAATTACTTCATTTTTCATGTAAAATGTTCTTGATTTATTATATACTTGGGAGTGGAAGGCAGAGATAGGTCAACAACAGTTAGAGGAGATTAGCAGAGAGATTCTCTGCTGCTGTGGTAGCAATCAATCCCCAGGGAAGCTGGCTGTGCGGGAGCAGTGCCACTCAAGCCTTGGCAGTGGTGCCCCATTTGACTTTGCCACTCCTCGGTGGAATTAATACGAGTGACTGCCAGGCAGATTTTAATCCCCATCTAGCTATAGAAGCCAGCAGATTGTGGAAATGGTGGAGGTGTTTAAAGAATGTGCTTATAAAAAAAGCAGATACTTTTTTTTCTCAGTGGGAGCTGTGAACTGTTTTAGAAGCTATCTGCCAGGCAGAGCAGTTTTGGTGTACTTGGGGGGAAATGTAGACTGCCATATCTTTTCAGACAAGTATTATTTGTACTCACTGTTTTGGGTTAATGGCTTTTTAATAGTGGTTTTAAAATAGTTACGCTATAAAAATTATGTGGAATAATGTGACCCTTTTTTTTCCTGACAAACAAAAAGCATGGAGGGACTTCTTTATTAAGAAACATGAGCTGCTGAAATTATATCTATATCTATATATGTAGATATAGATATATGTGGTATATTCTGATAAATAATATAATGAAAATAATTATCTAATGAACTCTCAAAACATTTCAGTTGTTATGGAACACACAAATATCTACTGTATTTTTATATCAAAATTAGCAGTGTTGACAGTGATTTTTCCCGTGTTTTTTCATGAGGTGTTTTATTTTTAAATTCTTCTAAGATCCAGGTTTTTAAAACTGAATTTCAGAGGTTAAAGGAGAATTATAAGGAAAATTAAATTACACTTTTGAAGATAAAGTTATTACCCTAGGCACAATTTACCAATAAGCATAATGTATTAACCACTCTTTAGAATCTGTGCAGTGTTATTGGAATTAATTTTATTTAAAAATAGTAATTTTACATATAGAAATAGGAAAGAAGAGATTGTACTTGAGATCAAATAAGTGACTAAAATAGTACTATTTAGCCCTAAAATTAATGTGTTTTGGATGATTTTTATCTCATAAGCTTGTGCTGTCAAATCTGTCTTTCAGTATTCCCTTTATGAGAAACTAAAAGTCAGAAATATTAGATTATAGTGGTGGATACTTACAAGCTTTCTGAAGATAATGAAGATAATTTGTAACAGTATTTTATTTTGTCCTACTTTGGAACATACTTAACTTTTTACTTTTATTTTATCAACTTAATTATTCTAATCAATGTCACTATATAAAAAGGTTATTGTGCTGAGAAGGTTTTTTGTTATCACATGACATTTGTGATACACAAAAAGCCTCGGTGTGTACATATAAATTCAATATTCCACAAATGTACCTATTATAAAGATGATATGATTTTAAAACGGAACAGTTCAACAGTGTATGTTCCAGTTTTTAACTAGCTTGTACTCGAACAACAAAGGGCAACTTCCTGTCCTGAGGACCATCCTTGCTGTCTCTCCCTGAGAAGTAACCAGTATTTGCAGTGTCTGTATAAGTAAAGAGGATGACCAGCTAAATCTTGTGCCAACAACAACTTACAGTACTCTGGGAGCGATTACAAGCTGTACAGGATTCAGAGATTTACATAACAGAACTTTTAAGTAATCATCTATTTCCTGAAAGTTTGCCAATACTGTGAAGGAGTTTTTCATTGAAGGATTTTTTTATAACTATCTGTGTTTATAATTTTTTTTCCAACAAATAACAAAATTAAAGCTCCTTTTTTTTTTTCCTTTATTCTAACTCCAAAGTATAAAAAGAAAAGGAAAAAAAAGACCCTGAAATCTAGATCCCATAAATTTCTGTGACATAAAGCACTTAACATATAAGATTGTTAAATGATATCAGTGAGAGGCTATGAGTATAATTTTGGATATGCTGATGGGGTTTGACTGTCTGATTTATGTGAAGCAAATCCAGACAAGTGATTAAAGTGCAAATGTACCCTTTCCTTCTCATTTTATAACTTTTCAATTTTTTTCTGTGCAGTAGAACAGGAAGCCCAAAACTGAATTCCTGTGTTAGTAGTGAAAAAACAGCAAAATATTTTCAAACTCCAAACTATGAATCTTGTGAAACAGCTTGCTTGGTTATTGCCATTGTAAGATTTGAAAAAAGTCCTTCAGGGGAAAAAAAAAAAAATTGTCCCTTAAAATAATTTTCAAAATCAACACTGACTTTCCCATCTGATTATAGTGGGCATAATCTGTGGTGTCATCCAAGCAATGTAATGCCATTTTAAAAATATCTTTTTTTCCTCATACTTTTGCTTTCATTCAGGAAATGTAAAGTATGTGCTTGATGGATATGGAGAAAAGAGAGAAGGGAATAAAAAATCCAAAATTCAAATAATAGTGAATGTTGTAGACCTATTCTTTTTGCCATCTTGAAGTCAGCTTTGCTGGAGGTATTCTGTCTTCAATACCACCCTTAACCTTAGCCACGATGTCTTAAAACTGATGCCAATTTTTTTGGCTCATCTTCTGAGTTTGGCCAGTTTGGTCTGATACAATAATCAATTAGAAGCCCACATGCTCTATTTTGTAACGAAAGACTGAATAATATTCTGGCAGCTAAGATAAAATAGTAATAGTAGGTGTGTGTATATCAGAGACAGTACTGGATATTTGTAAATAATGTACAGGTTTTGTATTAGGCTAGTTTTGAATTATGTGTTTCTAAGGTTCCCTAAGCAATTCAGTAACTGGTAAGATAAACTTAGCTTTAGGTACTTAGTCTTTTCTTGTAACATTTTTTCAGAAATAGGAAGTTAAGCAGAAGAGTCCCATGTCTAAAAAAAAAAAAAAAAAAATTGATCTATAAGGGAATTAAGGAACAAAGAAAACCAAAATCCAAAGGGTGGAAGTACGATACAGAGTAAATCTGTTTCCTCTCCTTTGTGATCCTTGACCAGCTTTCTGACGGGTAACTGGCTATCCAGTATTTTTAGTGCACATTAGAGAGACACCAGAGAATACTCAGTGATACTGATTGCAAGAGTAGAGTCAAGTCAAAGGCTTGATCTTAACGACTCTATATTCCTTCATGAGGAACCTAGTAGAGCTACATTATTGCTACAGTACATGAAAATGGGGTAGCCAGCCTAACATCTTCTAATTCATCTTTATTCCATAACCAACACTGCTGCAGGATAATTTAAGAGATGAATCTAAGATTCTCCTTCTCCTTTGTATTTTCTCAGATTGCCTTCTCTGGAGTTGATTTTTTTTTTTATTTATAATTGTGCTCAAAACTTGTGTTTCCGCTGTAGTTGGACTATTTGTGATTACCTTGGGCTGTAAAGGTTTCTATGACTTTCCTTTTGCACAAAGTTTCAGAGGCTAAACTCTCAACAGGGAGCAGAGAGCAAGTTCCATTCAGTGTCTGAGGAGCTTTAAATGATTATTTTCCATTTTCCAGTACAGGTTCCTAAATATTAGACTTTAAGGATTTTAGACTTGAATTCTACTCCATACATCTTGCTGCAGACATTCTTCTTGATATGGGAAGTTATTTAAATACTTACAGGACCCAAGAGTGAAAACACTACTTTTGCCTGATTAGAGCATCTATCCATGAGATAAACATGCAGCTTTCTGTTTCTCTTCCCATTAATTTTTAATTGTTTATATGGAGTAAATTGACAGAACCTCCCAGAATTGTTTCTGGCATATTCTTTTGTAAAGAGGAAGAAAAGAGTCACATCTATTTGGGCAAACAAATAGCTAAACCTGTGGGCTTGTAAGACTGAGCAGTTTCTAACCTTTTTCCTCCTTTGTCAAACTTGAAAATGCTGTGATTTAACTCTCAATTTATTCTGGGTTTGTGGTTTGTTTTTGTTTTTTTTTTTAAAGTTCCCATATAAATGTTTATAAGATTTTATATCAAAGAATATGAAATGTATTACATGTTTAGGTAGCACAGGCATACATTGCCTGATTTTTTTCTTTGTTTTCTACTAACATTCTATTCTGACTTTTATAATCCAGTGTAAAATATCAGCGTATCTACAATTACTAGGGTATCTTACACTGTTTCAAGGTAAGAAATTTGCCAGCTATTTTCAAGGTTGATTGCTCACTTTCAGCATCTATTTAGAAGATTAATCTGTGTAATACTTTTTGTGTAGATCACTTTTGATTTCCTAAATATAGCTTTTTGCACTTTTTCTTCAACTGATGTCAAATTGATTAGACACTAATGCCCCAGAATGTCCCTAGACTGTTTTCATCTGAGAAACAGAGACAGCCCTCAGAGATTTCCAACTGAAATGAGTTAACATCTGAAAGAGCCACTAAAGTGTCCCTACTTTCTGTCTATTCTGTTCAGTCATAAGAACTATTAACCTTGGATTAACCTTTCTGTTAAATTTATATTTTCAAATTCCTTATAAGCTCCCATGAGAACTGAAGTCTAAATTTCAGCCAATGCTCACAAAAATTTTCAGGTAAGTAATTTTCAACAGTCTGACTATAAATGCAAGAAAAAAGCTAAGTTCATGGGCCGTGCTGGCAAATAAACATTCAGTATAGCTGTGTGTAAAAATATAACTAAATAATCCTGTGGATGTTAAATGCATTCATTGAAGTATAATTCAGCATTATCTGAATGTTCTTACTTTACAAAGGGAAGCGGATGTATGCAATGCCCAAGCTTCTCAGCCATGTAGACAAATTGAACTTTGCCTCCTCTGAGTAAAGTGACACATAATTTATTTGGTCTTTACTGCAAGTGACATTGGAATTATATTTTGAAGGTGATGTCCTAGTCTACTTGGATAACGTGTACTCCAACTAATGTATTTAACCAGTAATTTACATTTCTACATACACTCCTCATTTAGTATTTTATTAAAGTCCTTCCTTCCTTATGCTCACCACTTATTTTATCCCTCCCTTTTTGACAAGTTTTTTTTTTTATTTTAGTCTAGGGCTATTTTGATATTCTTTGAAAGGCTTCGTTAATCTTATTCACCCCTCCTTTTTCTCTCCTTTTTTTTACTTGTTGACCTGTCTCTCTAGCTGTTCCATAAAAATTCCTGTTATTATGCCTTATGCCTCATCTCTTCAAATTAATCTGTTCTGACATGTTCTTCTCCTAATTTCTTCTTAGTTCACTTATCTGTTCAGTCTTTTTATCTTTTTTCCTTTAGCAGTGTCCCTGGTTCTTTTTTTTTTGTTTCCTTGTGTGTCTCATCTGTGACTCCTCTGGAGACTTGTGGCTGATCTGCCCTTCAGAGCTGACCATTTGTAGACAGAGATGATGAATGGGACAGAGGGTTGGCAAGGAAGTGCCAATTAAAGTAGCACAGCACTTGCTGTTCTTGTGGAAACTACAGTGGGATATCAAGGTAGTTAGAGTAACAAGTGAATGAATGTCTTGAGCTTTCAATTGCAATATATGACAAAAAATACTACATTTCTAAAAGCTCTCTGTAATGCTGGGACCAATCTTGTACAGTGGTGTATTCTTGACATGCTTGGATAGCCAATCACTCAGAGTAAGCATCAACAAGTAATGAAAAACAAAATCTGAACTATAATCTAATATGTGTGAGAAAAGGGCACATTTGTGTTTAAAGGAAATTAATAACCATTGTACAACATTGTTGCTTATTAAACTCTGAATCTCTATCACAGACAATTCTTCATTTTCATTTTCCATTACTTTTCATTTATTTGAATATAACATGGTAATTTCTCTAACACAATGGTGATAAAATAATGTGAACATGAGCTTTTTAAAAACAAGAACTTACTTATGATTTTCTCCCTATTTATGACTCATATTTCTTGTTTATGTAACTAAATAGTGATGGATAAACAAACAACTTACATTAGCTTTTGATGGGAAAACTTAAGTTATGAGTAATAAGCATTTCATGTGGTGAGCGATATGAAAATACCTTCAGGAAAATTTGTAGTGGTCTTCCAGCATGTGGTGTTTATAGAGAAAGCACTCAAAAACTATTTAATACAGAGACTTTTTTTTTTCCTCCTTGTTTAGCATTTATGTACTGAAACTAGACACATATATGAAAATGATTCATGAAACTAGATATGCAGAGGATTCTGGCACATAAAAATCAAGCTATCAAGATACCAGATACAGTCTCTTGGCTTACCTTTGGTGATGACCACAGATAAGTCTTGGTTTTTGTTTTTTGGTTTTTTTTTTTTTTTTAGTTTTCTGCAATCATATAGATATAAATAGGTGAGTTTGATACAGAAACTCCTAAGCTGGATCTAGAAAAACCAAAACTATTGTTGCACGGCTCTGTGCCTAACTGATAACTCCTGACAGGAAACTGAACACAGACATACAGTTTCTGTATCCCAGGTCTGCTGATAGGATGAACACGGACTTAGTATTGCAGCTCAGAGTTCCATCATCCAGTGTGGGTGAACAATGCATGTCCCAGGTTCAATTACAGAATCACAGACTATGCCGAGTTGAAAGGGATGCACAAGGATCATCAAGTCCAGCTCCTGGCCCTGCACAAGACCTTCCCAATCAGGATTATAAAACATTTCTAGTAGTGATGGATATTCTAATGAGATTATTTAGCTAGCAACACCTAAGCAGAAATCTTGGATTTTGATTAATTTCACTGAGATTTCATCTCTTTAGCTTGACTTTAAAAATAATTGCATTTTTAAAATAAAATATATGTATGTAATTACAGTAAGTATGATTTAAAAAAATCAATGTAAATAGATTTTACATGAGTATATGGAAATTATCAGTAGTTGTTCATATAATAATGATTTTGTCACTTTTGAAGGTTACTGTATTTTGTGTAACATTAGCACATTGTCAATACTCAATGTATTAAATCAGTTCATATATTTTCCACCAACTCAGAAGTGTTTCCTCTCATCTATTACACAAAAATCAAGAGTGTACTTTCAGATAACAGCTGTCCTCCACAAGAGATATTATATTTCACCTAACCACCATCACCTAATTGACCTGTAATAACTGTATTGTAATACAGTTGTTGTATCTTATAATTTTCACAGTGGTTTTTTTTTTTTCTTGAATAGGATGCCTTTTGTTTGAAATTTCTTTAGATATGCTACTTAACACCCCCCCCAAACAACCAACAGTCAAACTCCTACATTTTACTGTCAACTTTTTATACAAAAGAAGGTACAAAAATCATGAGTGATGTAATGCTGCTTTCCCCCCACTTTGATTTAGTTATTTAAAAAAATAAATCTGTAAACTAAATGTGTCTCCTTTGTTTGAGATATACTGGAAAGTGAGAAGGGAAAACTCCATTTCTGAATGTCAGAGGGGCATATGATAGTCAGTGTCAAAATAACCAATATCACTGTGATAATTTTTTAATGAATTTACCAAACCCCATTATATTCTTAACCCTATTTACTCTATGTTTCATTGTACCTTAATTAATATCAACATGTTTAGAACCTTAGGAGATTTAAATCAGCAAAATTATCTTCTGTGGCTCTTTACCCAAAACAAAGAGCAAGTGAAAACCCCAATTTGATGGTATATATCATTGATTTCTGCATTCATACTTGCACAATAAGCTGTGAGTGGACAAAACGATGCAAATTCACACCGGTAGGAGGAAATTACACATCAAATCAACATGTTCTTGTAGGGTAACTTTTGCATCAAAAAACCAAAGTTTTCTTGTAGGGTAACTTTTGCATCTCTGATCTCTTTGGCAGTCTTTGAGGTATCTTTGAATTCCTGCTTCGTTTTTCAGCTGGAATTATGGGAAGAGAAAGCAAAAAAGTGGGCAGTTAGGGAATTAGAACAAAAATGTGTAGGAAATCAGTTTCTGTTATTTTTGCCATCTGTCCACAAGTGGTGATGTTTAGAATGGTATTCTTATGGTGACACAACTTTACTTAGACTAATCTATAAACTACTTTGGTACTTACAATATGTAACTACTGCTGACTTAATGGTGTTCACTATGTCAGTACTGTACTTAGAAACTGAACTGATACAGAGATAGAGGTGCAGAGTTACAGAGGCTGCACAGACACAAATAAGTTGACATTTCCTGAGCTGCTGAAAAGCCCCTCAATGACACTCCACATTGTTCACTATGGTATTTTTTCACACTACACAAATGCTTTGTCAGTTGTTAAAAACTGAGCTCGGTATGAAAATGGTGTGTCAGAGCAGTCATGAGCCTCACAGATCTAATATTTCTGTTCCAGTTTCAAAATGGGATTGTATAGTTTCTAGAAATGAGTGACAGGAAACTTCTGTTTATAGCCTGATGCAGAAGCAGCAAACCTCATCACGGTCCATTTCCTTTCCAATTGTTCAAGAAAATAAAAGCTGAAAAATGTGAAGGAAATGCTAAAGAAGCAATTTTTCACTCTGCTAATAATATTCTACAACACACAAAGCCAAATACTGCATTTTATCTCTGTGAGTGTAACTCAAATTCAGACTTGTAAAGGGTGTGAGTGAGAATGATTTAAACATAGGTCTTGGTTTAATTTAGAACTGATTGCTCATTAATCTTTGGAATAGTTATCCAAGCTGTCTTCCAACTGCAGGGGAGGCAATTGGCTGCTATCATCAAACCCTGCTGTGCAGTACTCAGTTCTTCTCTGGCACAATATTTAGCCTTTTGTTCAATGTTTACATACAAAAAATTATTGAGAAAATATTGCTTAATGAGCTAGTATAGTAAGATCAAATGAGTTAGGCATTCAGTGTCTGCAAGTCACTAGCCTGTGTGAACCCACTTGAGTTGTTAGATGTAAAGCCTAATTATTTCACACTTTTGATTTGGTGAGGCAGAAACCTCTGACTCCATGGAAACTGAGGGACTGCTTGAGCCAGTTATTCAAAAACAGGAATAAGATGTGCAGTCTAGATTTAATTGTGAATTATTACTTTGTCCTGCTATGAACCATAATTTGGATTTTTCTCTTCAGCAGGATAAAGAAGCAACACTTTGTAGCTAGGTACTGAGGAATTCTGTGGGATGGTTAGGTCTATTTTAGCTTTTGGCTCTTCCTGATGAAGAACTCTGATGTCTCTTTTCCACCAAGCAGAAAAAAAATTGGCAAGAGTGATTTCCAATCAGGATACACATTGAATGTTTGCTTCAGCAGGTGGAAACCTTTAATTTGGCTCATTTAAAAAATATAGGCTATTTGGTGACCAATGTAATTCTTTCAGTGATGACCGAGGTTCTTCTTTAATTTGAGTGACAATGACTGGTTTTTTTGATGGTCACATAAAGTATTGAATGTTGGTCAGATTAGAAACCAGACCATGAACTGTCCATCTGAGAGAAGAGCTGCTAATTGAGCAGTTCCACTGGTGACCTTGTTCAATATCACCCTTTTTAGATTAAAAGTATCACAGAAGAGCCCAAGCTCATCAGCCTTTACCTTCTTACTTGGCAGAGAAATAAAATACAACAGAAAAATAATAGTATAACATGTTGAATAACAACTATTTTTAGATGGGTATCTGAGGTAAAAGAATAGCTCTGCATGTGTGCAAAAATGTCAGTATAAAACTGTTGTTAGTGAATTATCAATCAGAATGGTATTTATTTTTGAGAAATATATGCATTTAAATGTTGGTATTATCATGATTAGAAAACAGCACACTAGTGAAGCCTAAATAAAGAATACATATGAATTTCAGGACTTCTGGCCTCCAAGTAATTTCAAGGAGCCTGAGGACAAGGACTTTTCGTGTTATGTAGTTTTTTATATCCCTGTTCTGGCAGCAAAGGACAAATTGAGTAATAGGAAACTCATGCCAGTCAAAAACATTTTATTTAGTGTAATCCCTTGTCAGGCTAATGTAAAAGCATATATCTTATTTTAATGGGACTGCCACTGATCTGTCAAATAAAAAAAGTAAGTTGTGTAGCTTAAACATGTTAGTATTTCTGTCTTAAAAAGACAATCAAAGGCAAACCATTGCTGCTTTCTACAGCCATCTCACCAAAACTTCTGACAATGGTCAGAGAAATTAAAACAGGTCGTCTATCATGCAATTAAGTCAGAATTCAGAAGAATTTTATCTGTTGTGAGCTGAATTATTGTAGAACAAAAAAATAATTAAAGGAAAGGATATTATATAAGGAGATAGAATAAGCATAACATGCTTTCAACATATGTATGAAATTTTGATAAGCATAGATCTATGAATTCTGTAGAGAGATATTATATTGCATTAGTTGTCTATCTGTCCTATTTGAAATATGACATACTTGTTTGAGAAATAAATAACATATTTGGGTTACACTCAAAATATTTAATCCATTTTTTCTGCCAATTCTGCAAATTTTAAAATTTTCCCTCTGAAAATAGTCAAGCATCATTCTCTGTTCTTTGCTAATAAAGACTGATAGCAAAATTTTACATATGTATGAAGCAGACATTCTGCACCACATTTATGAAAATGTTTTTTATATAATTATATGCATTTATATTCATAGTATATAGTATAGTGTATTATTACTTGTATTCATAGTATAGTATATCTCATGGTGGTATGAAATATGTCTGAAATACATCATATATGCTATAAAATATGTCTGTTTTCCATGGAAAAGTTGAAATGTAATTATTATTTTAATGAAAGCTAAATGCTTCTGTCTGAAAACTCATTTCCATCTAACTGGAATTTTCTATAGGAAATATGTAACCATACTTAATCTTGGAGGGGGTGGTGTATGATATTGCAGTCTCTTCCATCAGAGTGCTGGCTCTGAAGGAAGGTACAAATGTTCAGACTAAGACGAAAATCTGACTGCCTAGGCCTATTTGTTCAGACAGGGTGACTCACAAGCTGGCTGTTGAGCACCTTATAGACAGTAGAAATAGACAATCTCTTATCTCATCTGTGTCACTTCAAATAGTCTCCTATTATCTTCAAGCCTATTATGCTCCTACCATGTTTACCTTCTTATCATTTAATTCTGCTAATCTGAATGGCTAGCTGCAGTTCAGAAAAGAAAATATTGAGTTATCTGGGTTTCATTCTAAGTCTTGCCATCAGACCAGCCAGGTTCTTTTCTCTCCCACTCTGTACTATTCCCAGAACATTACTATTTTAAGCTTTTTTCATGGCTGTCAGAGTAAACACATGAAGCCATCTTTGTAGGTATTATGAATACATATAAAAATATGTCAAGCCCTTATTTTAAAGTACTGGAACTCTAACACCATAGAGATGTAATGGAAATAGTGGGATAGCCTTTAGAATTCACATATTTGAGTGTTTCTCCTGTCCTGTGAACATTGGGATGAGATATGACACCTTCACCCGTTAAATTATTTCAGTCTGCCGGTGATTCCACATGATCATAGTTAAATATGAGTACTCTTATGCAAAGACTCATTTTAAATTAAAACATGAATTACTTTCAATTATTTTTCATGTTTTCAGACATTCCTAAACTAGAAGGATGGAGTCCTTTTCTTTTTTCCTTTTTAAAAAAATAATTAATTAATTTAAAATTCTTTATTTGTTTTACTGACCAGGCAAAAAAAGGGGTATCCCAGACAGAACAAAAAAAAAAAAATAGGACATCTGTCAAAATTCTTTTTTAATATAAAATTAGAACAATTAACATGGAAAAGATGGTGGGTCATAGGCTTCAGTGTGGTAATTCAATGGCATAAGTTTCCTTATGCTTAGGGAGAGACAAAGTAACATCTTTCACCTTGAAAATAGTTAGGCATGCTTTTTAAAATTTTAATATTAGTGCATTTTTGAGTCCTATGCTTTTTGCTATCTCATGTTCCCAGCAGCCATTTTGTAGAGTTAATGTCATGACTGCTTCTCACTGTCAAACACCACAAGTTGACATTCAGTTTATAATCAGACCTTCAACTCATTGCTTGGTTTCTGACTTCATGTGTCTGACTGAGCCAGTGATCCCTACTCCTCTAATATGTTGCTGCTTAGATGGAATATTTCATTGTTAATCCCACTTGATAGGATAACTCTCAGTGTTAACAAAGTCTGTGTTGAATGGAGATCAGTGTCAAGCATCATTTCAGTATAATGATTACAGGGGAGACTGTTCTACCACTCTCCTCTGTGGGCAACATTTCTTTACTGCACTCACCATTTCATTATTTCTACAAACAAACAATGTACCATATATGGAAGTAATTTTAATCTAAACCACAAATTTTATTCTAACTTGGATTGCCGTAGAAATATTGATGAATTGAAATAGGTGAAAATGTCAAATCCATCACAATAAAGATATTCTTTGGATATCACAAAAGACCTAGCACTCTGATAATGCTATTATATTCTCTTAGTAGAAGGGTTAAGCCAAGCAACATTTCATAAAACATGAAATCAGCAATAATAATGTAGACTAATCTAAGATAGAGTGTAGAATAATCTGAAGTAGAACTGGCAAATGAAATATGGCCTCTGGTATTAACCAAATAGCACAGACAGTGTTTCTGTTTTCTCATTAATATCTTAAGCAATATAATTTGGAATAGCAGCTGAACCTACCACTTTGGGAATTATCAATAGTTTTAATCATAGCAAATAAAGAAGTCCCTCAGCTTTGCCTCGGGGTCCATTATTTTCCTAAGCAGTACAAAGCTGCTGTTGTAAATTCCTCTGTCTCAGGTCTTCCCACTTAATTGTAACCACTACATACCATATGTATTCTACTGTCTCCAGGTAGGTGTTATTAATACAGAAGCTCTGCATTTATTATCCTTTGAATTGCACTTCTTCAGGGAAATATAAATTAAATTGAATTATTACATACTTCCTTAGGTTAGTAATAAATGAGAAAGATAAAAGTAATCTTTTTTGATACACTAATTCCTTTTAAAATAGAGGGATTCAAATAACAGTAAAATGACATATATAAAGAATTCTCATTATATTAAAAAGATATTTTCTTAGCCTTAGCAAGGATCAGTTAATTTCTTTTAATACCATCCTGTTTTGCCATGTTTTGGCATATTATGTTTAGTTTAGCAACAATAGCCCCACAGAATAAAGAATAAAATTATAAATTATATATTCTACTTGATACCCTTTATTAACCAGGAAATCTTAAAAACCAACAAGGAAAAAAAAAACAAACCCAAAACCCACACAAAACCAAAAGGAATGCAAAAGGGAACATTAAGTGTCTATTTTTCTAAGCACAGTATTCTGGGTTTGGATTGGTGCTGGTGTATTGGCACATAAGTTTTCACAATGAAAAAGTTGTCTTGTGAGGTTAGATATCTGTCTTCTCAGTACAGGAAAGTGAGGGACTTTTCTTTGCCTAGAACTTGCATTTTAATGTTTATTCCTCATTTTAAGATGAGTTAAATGTGTTGCTTCCTAACTACAAGGGGTTTTTTTTCAGTATCAAGTGCTGAAATATTTATTGCTAGTGTGTATTATAGGCAAATTAATTTGAACTTTTGAGGACTTGCTTAGAGTAGGAATTTGCTCTGTATTGTGAATTTAAGGAGTATGCACTCATACTAATCCAAAGCATGACTCTTTCAAAATTCATAAAATTATGACATGTAGAAGCAGTCATTCAGTCTAGATGCTCAATAAACTTTCAGTGCTTATGCTTATGAAGTGCTTATGAAGGTTTTTTGTTTAAAAACTTCACTCAAAATGAGTTGAATCTGCTGCAACTGTATAGTGCTATATGGGCCCTGCAATAATGAAAACATTTCAATCAGTATACAAGTATACAATGTATTGTTTGTATATATATTGTATGCATTCTCTGTATATATGCATACAGTGTCATGTATTTATGTGATAGATAGAAAGCTACATTAAAATACATTCTTCTTCTTGTGGGTTTACCCTGATAGGCAGGAATGGGCCCTTGGGAACCTCACAAAATTCAGCAAGGCCAAGTGCAAGGTCCTGAACCTGGGCTGGGGCATCCACCAATATCAGTAGAGGCTTGGGGATGAATAGATTGAGACCAGCCCTGCCGAGAAGGGGGTACTGGTGGATGAAAAATTAGATATGAGCTGGCAATATGCATTTTCAGCTCAAAAACCAAACAGATTTTGGGCTGCATAGGAAGTTATTAGTCAAGCAAGTGGTGTAATAAAACTATTTCAACTATATTGAAGCTTAACATTTACTTTGATAACTCAGGATGGATCATGTTTTATATATGGCACAGTGAAGACAGGCCCCCAGAAACTGTTCAGTGTGGATGAAAATTCCCATGAGTTCAGGGCAGTTTAATACAGATATGCTCCAAAATTCTGAAAAAGAAAGTTAAAAGATAAATTCTTGATAAATAGTAGTTTCCTACCAAAACATTTTTTTCTTGTGTTTCCCACTTATTAAGTGATGGAATGCTGAAAGCCAAATGATTTTTACTGCTAAGTCATATGGTCTGCTCATATCTGAACTGTTCACTTTGCAGGGTAGTATCTCAAACTCTTTTATAAAGTTAATAGCAATATCTGCCTGGGGCAACACACTCAGAAGCCTTCTACATAGACTTTAGAAGACGGATTACCACCAAATAGCATTTCAGCAGTTCAAATTGTGGATTTCACATGTGCTGACAGCAAAGCTGTGCTCAGGGTGATCTAAATCCTTAGGTGTAGGAGCAAGCTGCTACAGAGTTGATGTCACCAGGTCAGGGTGAGGTCTGACCTAAGTCAGATTTGCAGTATAGTTTTCAGGACTTTTCAGGAGACATTGTCCCTTCTTGCTTGTGAACCCTTCCTGGGTTGTGTGCTAATTATATTGTTTCAATGGTAAGAATTTAATTTGTGTTATCACAGAAAAAATCTTTCTCCATTCAAGATAGCATCCATGACTTGGTATTTCTCATTGCAATCAAGGGCTTTACCTGTTCTTTCGTAACGGGTGGTACATAGTTCAACCAATGTGATCCCAGTTCATAATGTGTTATTTCAGAAAGGATATTTTGATCAGATTAGATCTGTTCTTGCAATTTTCCCCTCTGTACAGTGTTTGAGTCTATTTTTAAAGCTACAAATCAGCTAGCAGCACAGATACATTCAAGGAGTTTGTATCTTTCTGTAAGAGCGAAACTGAACAAACAATCATGAGCCATCCCATATTAACATAGAAACTTTTCTATTTTTTTTTTTTTTTAATGGGAGATAATTATTTATTTCATGAGGGAGTAGATTTGATGCTTGCAAAAAAACTTAATGGAATTTTGCATGTTTTTGTCACATCAGGCTGTGTGAGCGCAAAAACTACAGAAACACAGTGGGGCATCAGGTCCAGAAGGTGAAGGCTGAAAATCTGCTTTTTATTAGCAGAGATTGAATGTAGTACTTGTGTTTGGTTTTTTTTGTTTGTTGGTTTTTGGTTTTTGGTTTATATATATATATATATATATATATAAGCCTTGGAAGACAGAACAATGGACTCATATTTTACTAGTGTTTTTTCAAACTACAGGAATGCCTAAAATGTAAAGTAATGCATTAAAACTTACTGATGGAATTAAAACTGTGTAATTTCATTACTAGAGGGCTCCTGCTTTGTTTAAGGACTTGCAGTAACAAAAGCCAATTAGACACTTATAACCCGTTACTTACTGGATACAGGCAGTAGAGAAAGTATCCTATACCACCAGGTTCTTCAAATTAAATCTACAGTTTATTAAATTAAGTCCACATAAGATTAGATACTTTTATTTCATTATGGAGCTTTGAGAGAAACTTTTTCTTTGAACTTTGTGGGAGGAGAGGTAGATGTACTGACTTTCACAATTTCAAGGACAAAGCAAAGCTTAATCTTTTCAATTTCAGGATATTTTTAAGCTAAAGAGGGTCACATCATTTGTATTCTGACATCCTTCCTATTGTTTTCATTAAAGAAAGAAGAGTGAGAGTCTGAGAAATCTTGAGCTGCACCTGATAAGAAATTTTTAAAAGATGACCCCAACCTGTGGGGAGGATGATTTATGAAATCATAGTTTTCATTAGTAGAGTTAGTGCTGACTCTGTTGTTTTTGATTGATATGCCTGGAGCTTATAGGTTTCATTTTTTTTTGTCTAAGCAGAGAGCAAGGACATTGGAATTTTACTGGAGAACAAAGTTATGTAAAAGACATCAAGGTACCAGAGCAAGTATCACTGAAGATAAAAGGACTACAGAAAAAAAAAAAATCAAGCTTTTTAAATTATTATGTAACGTAAGTTTAAATTTCTAACAAAACGTAAAGGAAAACAATATTGAAAAAGAAGGACAATTTACTTTTCATGCACAATCACTGAATGTAAGATATTCCAGATAATTTGTTTCCCATCTGCATATTTGTCACTAAAATTAAAAAGGTTATAAGATATCCCCTTAAAATTCCTCCCCCCCCCCCAAAAAAAAAGAGAAAAAATCCCTGCAAAAATTTCAAGAAAAGAAGGTATAGTTATCATATTTACTATATTGGCATATGTGTGGTGCCTACATTGACAACTCTTCTGTTGGGGTTACAAAAGTTTATGACTGCTCTTTAAGATATTTAGGATGTCTAAACTGAGTTGACAGCAAAATATATCCTACAATAAGATGTAGTTAACATTTTGTAGACAGTTCACACATCCCATTGTCAATGTCCAGGTAAATGATAGTGTAATATTTTCTCATTTTTGAATGTCCAAATTGTCAGAGTAATTTTTCTTAAAAAAACCAAACAAACAAAACCCAAAAAAACCAACAACAACAACAAACAAAACACCAAGGTTAGTTTGTTTGGAGGACTAACTGAAAAAATGATTAATGTATTTTTATGAAATGAAATTGTTGAGTGAGAGCAAAGTATATTTATGGAAAACAAGATAGGAACATGCACTGTAGTAATATTTTGTATAGTTGTTATTATAATCCTGTTTGCTGAGAGTTCTTATGCAAGTTATGGAGGAACATACACTCCAAAGGAAAGATCATATTGCAACTCACCTATCAGGGCCCAAAATCATAGAATCATGGAATGTTTTGGGTTAGAAGGGACCTTAAAGACCATTTAGTTCCAACCCCTCTGCCCTGGGCAGTGACACCTTCCTCTAGACCACGTTACTCAGAGCCACATATTTTGTTGTCTTGTAATACATAGATTTATAAGTACTGATATATATGGTACCTATTGCTAAACATCATGGAGCTGAGGCAAAGAACTTTGCATTGGAGTCATCTATCTGCATTCACTTTACTGCAGAAGCCGTAGGAAATGAACAATAAGGACAATTAAGCTAGATGCAGAGTGAAACTACTACTAGGACAGCCAGAATATGCATCAGTTTACCTGCATTGACTGTGAGCTAAGAACAAGCAGGTGGTTACTAATCCCATGGATAGGTTGACTCCCTCAATCATATGCCTCAGCCGTAAGTAAGCCCTATTGCATCAGTAAAAGTGCATGTACCCACCTAAAAATGAAAGAAGATGAGGAAGATGTGGAGAGATGAAGAATGGAAAAGATGTTCTTCTGATGAGAGGGTTCTAAATTATCTTCTTTACTTATGCTCTTTACTACATAGGTGTGAATATCATGTGCATAGCAGCTTTTAGACACCCAAACCATTTATAATTCTGTTATTAACATGTGTCATGAAATATCAGCTTCATGTTGTAAGTCAAAACCTAACAAGCTGCAATTCTAGCTACTGATTTTAGAGAAAACACTGTAGACTTTAGTTGCACTCTACACTGCCTAGTGTCACTTGCATTATTAACAAATTTCAGTATGAATACAACAATCCTGGTGTATTTTTAATATATGCAAAGTTTTATACTTTTGAGCAACTCAAGTTTTGTCAAATTGGTTTGAGGGAATTGCTGTTCTGAAATGTCACTGATAATAATTAGACTATTGAAGAAATTGCTTTGTACAGCTGTCTCTTTTTAGAATAGATTCTAAATACTGCCCATAATTGCAGTGCTATGCATAGTAGTAAATAGTCATTATGCAGAGTTGTGTAAGTGAGGATTTGGTGAACTTCAAGAAGCTGAAGATATGTTCTTGACACCTCAGTTAAACATCAGGAAATTTCTTAGATCATTAAAATAATGACATGCACAATTTTTCTAGTGCCTGTTTGGTTTTTTATTTGTTCATTTCTATAAAATAAGCAGATATATATTTGTTCAGTTCTGTTTGTGTGCATGAATTTTCTTTTGACAGACTAAACAAACAGTCCAGGAAACTTATTTCAATCGCGTTTTATAATTTTTCTGGTGTGATTTTTATTAAAGCAGCTATACTGAACTGTATTCGATATTGGGTACAAGTTTCAACTTTATTGTAATCTACAGTCTTGTAAATGAATAATAGTTTTGGGGACCGTAGTAAGGTAGCTTGTTTGATGGTTAGCTATTAATATAAAACTGTCCCTGGACTGGAAGATCACAGAATCAGAGAATGCTTTGGGTTGGAAGGGACTTCTGGAGATCATCTAGTCCAACCTCCCTGCAGGTAGCACAGAATTGTGTCCAGTCAGGTTTTGAATATCTCCTGAGAAAGAAATTCCACAGCCTCTCTGGCCAACCTGTGTCACAGTGAAGAAGTTTTTCCTCATATTTAGGTGGAACTGCCTGTGATAAAGTTTGTGCCCCTTGTCCTGTTACTGGGAACCACTGAGAAGATTCTGACCCTTCTATATTCCTTTTAAATTGATTGAATAAGCAATTTTTGTAATTTTTAAACAAAATATCTCAAACAATGTTCTTTTTAATACCAACGTCACAACCCACACATTTCTTAACTGGTAACAGTTTGTATGCTGGAATTTAGAGAGACCAGTGTGTAAGATATCTTATTTCTGTGACAGAAGAGTCTGCTTAAGCAAAAGATGTTTTATTAGCAGGGTTTAGGAAATTTAGATGCTTCATTAATCCCCATCTGTTGCTTTTTTGTGTGGAGCTGACTCTTGCTTGAGTTTTCATTAGGCATTTCATTTCACTACATTTCAAGAAAGGGAAAGCCTCTTCTTTCCCATTCGAATTATAACTCTGGACAGTCCTGGTAGAAAAATGTTACTCTTAGAGATTTGTCAGGTACATTTTTTTATTATTTTTCAAGTTCTTATTTGAATTCATACACTATTTATTGTAATCCTAAAAGAATTATAAAAACCAATACATAAAACCAAACAGTCAGATTGGACAGTCAGTATAATCCTGAACTAAGGAGTTAGTGCATAGCTTCTGTGAGTTCTCAGGTAAGTCTCATCTCTGTAGGTGATTTCATACCATTTGATAAAAACTTTGTTTAGTCCTTTTTTAAAAAAAACATAATACTAATTTCAGTAGCTTAACTGATTTCAGTGGTGTTTTTTTTCTTGAGGTAAAACAGTGGGCAAGCAAAAGAGGTTGCACTTATTTGTCATTAGTTTTCTACTCAGTATTTTAGAAAATTACATATCAGGCTCTGCTGAAAATCTGTACTTTTTTGTCACATTTATAACATCTGATTAGAAAATGTGTTGCATTAAGAAAATTGCTTTATAGACCCTGGGTTAGGTTGATCTTCATTAAGGTAGATTTCTAGTAGGTGTCATCCACAGAAGAAGATGTACTCAGCCATATTTGTATGAAGTGAAAGGAAACATGTGCCATGACTCCTCTAATCTGTTAGATAAGTATTTAGGACACCTCTGTACTCTGATTCTCCACATTGATTTTAAAGGACACTGATATGGCTACTTCACACTTATAAAAAATTTTAAGTGTCCTAAAGTTAAAGGAGATGATTCTCTCTGCAAGTTGTACATTATAACTTTAATAAAAGTTTTGTAACACATCTGAGAAATATATGTTCATGAACTTAATTTTCAATTTACTGACTCATAAAATGTCAGCTTTATGTATTAATTTTCCCTCATAGAAAAAGTATTTCTCAATTTATTCTGAAAATGAATTATACCAAGAGATAAAATACAACCATAGTGTGATATAAACCTCAAAGAAAAATGATCTCTTCTTTTTCCTATTGTTTTGGAAAGGACTTTTCAAAACCTTCAAAATTTAATTGAGGTTTGTTGTATATATGGCAAACATAGGCTGATAATGTAAAACATTGGCAACCATCTTTCTTAACAAATGGGTTTGAATATTCTGTCTTTTCTGGGACTTCTAAAGGATTTGAAATAGAAGATGATTCCATAAATTGAGAAAAGTGTGTCCATTAGGAAACACTATCTACGAAATTCAGAAACCCTGAATAATTTTATCTTCTATGAAATTCTTGTGTAATTCCTTCCCCCTGGCCCCTCGCATGATAGAGTAGGATTCAGTGCTGAATCTCTCTGAATCAACTAGAGGCAAATTATAAGTAATGACATGATAAAGAAATAATCTTTCTTCCGAGTACCTATCTTTAGATACTTTAGGCTTAGCCCCAGAATAAGAGAATTAATTTGTTTGGCATGTGAAATGGACATTTAATAGCTAGATGTTGTTGCTTTTATTATTTCACCTTGGAGATGAAAAATCTGTTGGGATTTCAGGTACCTGCGCAGTTTAAGAGAATGTACTAATGATTTAGGGAACAAAGCCTTAGCCATTACTCAGGGACAACTCATGATGCCAGGGGATGAAGAATTCAATCACATTACTGACACTTGTATCCTCTTCTAATAGTTTCCCTTTATTTTAAGTAGGAATTTTGATCCATGAGGAGCAACAAGCAATTTCTTTGTTCTTGTTATGCATATAAATTAATGGGGGGAAGGGAAGGAAGTGCCTCTAACAACAGATAAGTTTTAGTATTGCATTCTCTGCTTTGACAGCATTGACTAAAATTTCTTTACCAGAATTCATCCCTGGAATATTATAGGTTTTGTATATACATCTAGTAAACATAATTAAACAATAATTAAATATTTCTGGCTGTGGTGTTCATCAAAAAGAAGCAGGGATAAAGCATGTTTTCTACGATTAGTAATTTAAGTTAGTCCTTTCATAATTTGTTTCTTACACCTGCTTAGGCAGAAGCCAAGTTTAATCTAGAAGTAATTTTCCTGCACAGTATTTTGCACTGAGAGGAAAAACATGAAGCCAAGACCTTCTTTCATAAAAATGAGAAGCCTAGGGAGAGACATAATGTTACATCATACAAGGAAGATAAGCATGGATGTCATAGATTTAAACACGAGACTGTTTGACATTTCAAAACCTTAGAAAAACAGACCTTGTACGTACAATACAGATCAAAGACAAAGCAGAACATTAATTTAATAGAATTTGGAAATTCCTGTAAAAATGGGAATGCAATCTAGAAGAAAAGTCTTGCTCATTATGCTGTCTCATTGGGTTGAACTTCTAACTGCAAATTGAATGCTATGTAATTGTACTAAGTCCTTCCTTAAAAAATGAATTAAAATTCCTTTATATGTGACAAGTTGACCCAAAGATTCCTAGGCTAGGTTTCAGTACTTTTCTTAACCTACTTGACCAAACAAAAAAAACCTGGAACCCCACACTTAATTATTAGAATAAATCTCTCATTGCTTAAGTCAGAAGTTCCAAACCAAGGGTTAGAATTTGTGGTTGAATCAGGATGTTCACTGGTATATTCTTTTTCTTTTTTAATTGAAATTGGCATTTTACTCCAGAGATAAAAGGGCCAGTACTAACTAAAGGCAACATCTATCCATTATAGCCAGTAGTTCTCATTCCACTACCAGCCTGATCCTTGAATATTTATCCTATAATTTGCTGTTTTTTCAAAAAATGTGTATCTACTTCTATTGTCTTTCTAATAGCAAATATTTTATATCCCACCTCAACCTTTACAGCTCATCTGTAATAAAGCAAGGAGGAACTTGATAAAATATGTCCATAAGTGTCTTTAACACAAAGTTATCTTAACCAGAGAGAAAGAAACACTGTACTAATGAATTTAAAGGAGGAAAGCCCTTCTACACATAGAAAGTTGAGTTTTTGAGATGGTTGTAATTTTTTAGACAAACATATGAATATATAAGTATTTGCACTTTTATTTGCTTTTTGTGTCACATACATTTTTTAAAATATTTTCTGATTCCATGATTATATTTACTCATTATTATTTGACTGCACAATAATAGTAGTGCAAGGAGGGAAGATATTAAATATTTGCATATATTTCTCAGTGTCATTTGACAGCGGTCATGGGAGAACAACTATGAACTACGTTCTCCCAAATCCATCTGTCTCCCCTCTGTTCTGCAGCCTGGGTAGGCTTAATCTGTCTCAAGCTTAGAGTTTACTAAGTTTCTTATGGCTTTGCCTGTGTTGATGCCTGCAGTATCTGGCTCACTCTTTTGCTGTGGGATGAAATATATATCCTGAAATATAATGTACCTCTGAGTAGAATTTAGTAATATGGCTTTTAAAATTACCAAATCCTATGCTAGATTCCCAGTGTTAGACTGAGAACAGTGAGAATAAAACAAGAAAATTCAAAATAAGATGGTGTTTTCCCCATTAAACTCTGTAAAGAAACTAGTTTTCAAGTCTGTGGGCCATTTTCAATTAGTCTGCAGCTGCCTAAAAAAAGAATTTCCCTTGTGAGGAAGAATCCTTTGCTTCTGTGTTCTGGATCAGTGAATTTTATCACTTTTGATATTCAGAGGAAATCTTGTCTAGGGGGACTCTAGTATTTTATCTTTATTTGCTCAGGTCTTTTGGGTTCCATAGTGGGTAAAACCTGAAGTGAATCTCTAAATTGGAAGTTGAGGTAACTCTCAAGACATTACATCCATCTAAAGATTTAACTAGACTTTTGTGATTACTGTAATTACTTACCTTCATTTCAAAGACTACTACCTGCAGAAATGTTCACCAATGTAAACAAGTTCAGATGGTCCAAACTTAGGCCCTTCCACCACTTATTGCCATTTTATCTGAATACGTTGAGGGGATCAGTCTGGATGTTGGAGAAGTAGCTTACTGAAATTATGCTGCAAACCAAGGAAAAGAGCATCTGTGTACAGAAGCTCCAGATAAATGATTATTTGACTGTCCAGCCCTGTTAAATAGACATCTTGAATCTTTAAAACAGAAAAAATCTTCTATGACTTAAGTACATTTTGCCTTGAGGAACCTCAGTCAGTTTGAACCTGAAATGCAGTCCAGGGATGAATATTTAATTTCACTTTCCTTATAAGTGAAGCCGAATCACTTCTACAAGTCTGTGGGTGACAGATTCAAATTTCAGCTCAAGCAGGCAATCATCAGAGAATAACAATACAACAGAACAAAAAGTTGGCAACTCAGTAATGACGTTTTAATATTACAGAGCAGTAGTAAAGCGATCTGCAGTCCCTTGTGAAAGTTTCTGTTGACTTACTAATCAATATCATCATAAGAAGCAGCATATGTAAAATTATACCAAGAGTCAGTGCTTGAGGATAACAGAGAAATGCATTCCTCACGTTTTCTTGGGTTTGCAGTTTATGACTTTTTCTCTATAAATGATACAAAGCAGTACTATTTCAACCTACAACCCAGATGTGATCACTGAGGGCTCTTGAGACTTTCACACTTGTGGTCAGAACTAATCACATTTATCTCAAATTGGTTATCTTTGGGCTATCTCTTTACCTCTTTTAGGACTACAATCAGATCAGAACTTAGTTGACCGGTTTTTACAATTAGTATAGTGGAACCTGCTAGACAAGCAATGGTCATCACTGCAATCTTCACAGGCTGAACCTTCATTAAGCATGTCTGCATCTATGGTCAGGAAAAGAGTTTGGTGCAAAGGAAAGGGACCTGTTACTCTGGCCAAAAAAAAAAATAAAAAAAAAATCAACTAGTCCAACCCCCTGCAATGACCAGGGACATCTTCAGGGATCAGTTTGCTCAAAGCCTCATTCAACTTATCTTCTTTTTGTTTAAAACCATTATCACTTGTCCTGTCACAACAGTCTGTAGGAATAAAATCTGTCACCGTCTTTCTTTCTTATAAGCCTATTCAAGTACTGAAAGGCTGCATTGAGGTTTCCTGAGAGCCTTTTCTCCAGGCTGAACTAGCCCAGCTCTCTCAGCCTTTCTTCATAGGAGAGGTGCTCCTGTCCTCTGATCATCTTTGTGGTTCTCACCTAGACCCCATCTAACAGGTCCATGTCTTTCTCATGCTGAAGACCACAAAGCTGGAAGCAGAACTCCAGTGGGGTTCTCCCCAGAGCAGAGGAGAGGGACAGAATCGCCTCCCTTGGCCTGCTAGCCACAGTTTTTTTTTTATGTAGTATGTTGTACAAGCACACATTATAGGCTCATGTCCTGCTTTTCATCCACCAACTTCCCCAAGTCTTTCTCTTCAGAGCTGCTCTCAAACCATTCACTGCCCAGCCTGTATTTGTGCTTGGGATTGCCCCTACCCAGGTAGTGCACCTTGCATTTAGCATTGCTGAACCTCATGAAGTTCCCATAGGCCCGCTTCTTAAGCTTGTCCAGGTCCCTCTGGATGGCATCCCATACCTTGGGCATTTTAATTGTACCACACAGCTTGGTGTCATCTGCAAACTTGCTGAGGGTTCAATCAATCCTACTGTCTGTGTCATTGATGAAGACATTAAACTGTACTTGTGCCAGTACAGACCCCTGAGGGACACCACTCTTCACTGTAATTTTAAAACCGTGAATGGTTTTGCAATGTTTCATTGTGATATAACACAAAAAAGAGACATAACTGAGTCCTGATGGTGCAATATCATAGCATAAATCTGACACTGACAAGTTGTTATGGCAGAATAATTATATGATCTCTGAGTTATTCATCTGCAATGTTGCACTGTGTCCCGAACAATCACAAAAGTGCATAAATAATTATTTGTGTTTAATAAAATAATGTGTTTTGAGTTGTTAAAAACAATATTCTTATCTAAAACAATGAGAACTCAATAAATTATGTTTTTAAAATTGATTTAGAAATGCATCTTTGAATAGTTTCAGATTATTGCTTATTGCCTGCTTGGTTCCATTTGGTTTCATAGATGGTATATTGTCTGTATACAGAAATTTGTATTTTTGTGTTTTGTGTTGGGAGGTAAGCTTGTGTGCAATTTTCTTTAACATTTTTTCAGGGGATAGTTTGCCTACTTATCCTGTAAGATTTCTAATAAGATGAATGAAGAGTAGAAAAATATGCTATTTTTTTTTCAAATGGATTCTAATAGATTGATTTCTGTAACTTAATGAGATCAGTGGATATCCTTACATATTCCAAACCTAACTATTAAGTGCTTTGCTGGATATGGTCCTAATCACTTAGCAGAATCTCTGTGGTTATAGACCCAGATCTTTGATTGAAATCAACAGTTGGGGCTGAGTGGAAAAAAAAAAAAAAAAAAAAACAAAAAAAAGAACCCCCCCCAAAAAAGAAAAACCAACACAAAAAAAACCCAAACCAACAAACAAACAAAACCAAATAGCAAAAAAAAAAAAAAATCAAGTCTCTCCCCTTACCCCCCAATAATTGTCTTTGTGATTTTAAAACAGTTTTAAAATATTTTTGGTTTTGATGTAAATCTGTAAAATACTCATTTTGAAAAGACCTCTAATGTGTGGAATAAAAGAATGTTTGCTGGCTCACCCAGTGATCAGATGGCTTCCTAATTAACATACCAAATGTAGATGTCTGTCAATACAATAGACCTATGTGCTTCACAATAACAGAAAATGTATGTAACCCAAAAGGGAAATGGAGCAGAAATGAAATGCTGGTGTTAATTTTAATACATTTTAACAAACTTAGGAGACAGCAGACTTCAGTCTATAACATCCTTTGCAGATTTCAAAAGAAGCTTTAACATAGTATTAGTTTTAACTCTAGCATAAAGGTGAATACATAAGTAAATCTAGGGAAGATTTTAAATATTATCATTGATATGATTTATAATTCCTTTTTATATCTCTTAAATTCCTTTTTATATTTCTTGCCAAATCCCGTTGGTCATTTTTGTACTTCAAAAAGTCAATTTTCCTCATAAAAATGTGTTGAGATCATTCTCTGTGTTACCCTTTTCAAGGGTAAGTGCCTAAATAAAGAAAAAAATTGGAATATTGTTTTCACCAAAAGGATGAAGGAAGGCAGAGGCTTCTGGATGTGATAATAATTAGTCACCAAAGGGTGAATAGTATTTGCACTGAAGTGAATATATTAAAATATTGGTAATATATCCTTGAAACATGTACTTTATGACATTGATAAAATATAATTTTAGAATTAATAATAAAGAAGACAATTATTTAGACTTTTGATCTTCAGTATGTTTCTACACATGTTTTTCTACTGAGATATAACCAAGAAGAGCTTCAAACAATATTCTTTACCTCCAAAAATCTTTTGTTCCCAAAAATTTTTATTAATATTGACATTTACTGGGATTGTGCTGTCGTGACTGGAAATTCATAATCAAGTGTCCTTTGCCTTCAGCTGAAAAAGTATATACTATTAGGCTCTTTAAAATGTATTTTTTTCCTTTTTACTTTGTTTTACTTTGCCACTTTATTTCTTTTTATTTTCTAGTCAGATATCTGTTATTTTTCCACACAATGTGTTTTCAACAGCATTTCCCTCTTATGTTTTGTTGGGTTGCTGGAAAATGGCTGTTTAAGCTTCTGCCGTGAAGTATTTGGGAATCAAATCCAGATTGTATGTCAGATAAAACCTCTACCATTTCAGAGGCTGTGAGTTTGTAGGTGACTGGTGAACTGCTGCATGTGAGGGTTTTTTTAGCTTAATGTTTGTGATTGTCTGTCTTCTTAAGATTTTAGCCTTTACTGATAGAATGCTGTTGTGCCCCAATAAATGCTATACATTTATGTTGGGCTAGAAATTGCAATATCTGAGCATTAAAAAAAAAAAATAGTTCAAATATCATCCAGATCATGATCTCATCTCTTTAAAACTATTAATATAATTCTTACTGATTTCATTTGAAGAATACTGACCACAATTCTCGTTTTGATTCATATTTTTGCACAAGATAGGACAGACTAGTATGAAACAGGAAAACCTTTTACATAAAAAAGGCAAAAAAGCAGAAAGAGTAAGCACATGTAATGGGAGTATTGCCAGAAAACAGTATTTTATCCCTACCTAGTCTCTTTAATGCAGTTTTATTTTCCCACCCAAGAGCAGTAAATAGAATAGCTACATATTAGATGTTTGCATTATATCAACATATATAAATGTGTATCTATCTCAGCTGTAACTTATTGGTTTGTGCTTCCACAAAATCCCTGCGTACATCCATCATTACCTTGAATATTTTCTCTAATCTGGAATGTACTGCTATCTAGTAATACTTTGAAAAAAGATCTTGATGTAAAAATAATGTTACCTCTGTTCCTCATGGTGCAGAAGTCTATAGCATATCACTCTCAGTACTTAGGATATGTCTTAAAAAATACTACATTCTATTTTTTTTTTTTATTTAAGCGAGGGATATACATTTCCTCACTAAAACTGGAAGGAAGAAAAATCAGTACCTCCTTATGCTAAATAATGTTCTTAAGTTTGCATAAAAATTGTAGGAAACAATTAATGATTTAAAAGCTTAGGTAATAATTCTGGATAATTTTGTGTGGCTTTCTGAAGAAGAGTCTCAGTCCATGCTTTGTGTTAATTTAGGAATTTTAGCTGTAGTCAGATATCAGTAACAATACAGATAGAGCGCATGCAAAATAAATATTCAGTAGATTACATTTTTCATATAGAATGTCAGATTTCTTGTCAGAATGAGAAAGCTGTGTATCTGCTCTGCAAAGCTGTGGATTATGTCTATAAACCAGCTATAAACAAATTCAAAACAGCTTCAACTCCATTTTTCTTGATTTAAAGGCAGTTCTGAAGTATTAAGTAACGTGTCTGGTCCTGTAGTTGCCTTGAGATTTTGCATTTCTCTAAGGGCCCAGACCAAGTAAAAGCCTCATAGCAAGCATTGCAGCGTCTGTAGCAACTAGGTTTGACTTTATGGCTGACCGGTTATATTGGAAAAAGCAAGGAAAATGAAAAACTGTTATGCACTATGGGAGGCGAACAGCTCATTTACATAATATCTTGACCTCCTGATCGGTTCTTGTGTTTTCAGCCTTTTCAGAGCAATTTATGTTTTCAAGGCATTTGCATAGCTGTCCTCCTGCAGAGCCACTATCCCTGGTTTCTGATCTGGATGCGTTCTGCTAGTTTGAGCACTAAACATTTTAAAATTTACGAATTCTGAAAAGCAACTGGTGACATTATGATAGAAAGTATATTTTTAAAGCTATTAAGTACTTACTGTGTATATATTCTATATTTCACTTATCATTTGACAGCAGAGTAATTGCAAAATGAACATTTAGATTGGATTGAGGAGACCATAAGCAGGAACAGCTGTGGGTGGGAAGAAAGACAGCCTTGGTTGTACATGCTTTGCAGGATGTCAAAATAAATAAATAAGTTTGTCATGCTGGCAGAATGCACAAGGTAGAAATGGTACTTTCTTGTTAAATCCTCATGCCTGACCTTTTACAGCACTTGCTATATGAGAGATTAATTCCTGAGTCTTGGATGAGTTAAATCACCTTTTGGAGTGTCAGTTCAACATGTGCTATTCATTGACTACTGAGTAGCCTGCATCATAGCCCTACCCTACATCTCTTAATTCAGTGTCTGAAATTGATATTAGTTAGATGGCTTACTTAAGCACAACCTTAAGTATTTTGCTGGATCAGCAGCACTCATATTTATCAATTATATTTCATTATATTGTATAATAGAATTTTCACAAATATTTATGAAAAATATTTGTTGCATGTGAACAATATTTCCTTTATTTACTAGTTGTTCTGAATACATGTGTGTTATATGCCCAGTTTTATTTTCAGAAAACTTGGTCAGGAATGTTGTTGGGAGTGTACCAAAAAAAAAAAAATTTTGAACAGTCCTTTGAGTTTCCCAGAAAAGAAGACTCAGAAACCTCTATGAACAGTTAATCCTAAACTTGTTTTTAGCTTGAATATTAGTGTTTGCACAAAATATTTCTAAATTCAAATGTTTTGGAATTACTGTAACCCAAATATAGGTGTATGCCTTTAGTATTTCTTACCTAAATGTAAATTTTATTGTTTTGCCAGTTTTAGTGTCAAATATAAACTCAAAAATATTGTTTCTTTTAATTTTGGGTCTGACTAGTTAAACTCCTTCTAATGATGTGCATTATTTGCCTCATTAATGTAATTTCGTTGTTATTCTGTATTATCTTCAGTACCAGGCTGTTTTCCAGCAACAATTGCTATACAAGTCATACTAATTTGTACAGTTTCACTGGCCTAATATTCCACTGAGATACTACTTTAATTAAAACATGACCTTATTTTTCATAACTAAATGTGAAGCATAACCTTTTATCCTCAAGGAGTGTCGTCAAAGGTTGCATCTTAGTTCTGCATCAGATCAATGACTGTCATGCAGGGTGAAGCTCTTATAGTCTGTGAATGGCACCCGATGGTAATTTATAACAGTACCTGCCAACTCATCGATCTTTAGAGACACACTGCAGTCATTCTCAAGCTGCTTTAGGTACTTTCATTTAGCACTGCCTAACCATCACTCCCCAATGATAGTCAGGAGGCAATTCATAAAATCAGAGTGAATTACAATGTTTATATGTGTCTTAGTATGAAAGGCAGTAAGCAAGTCTCTGGAGGCTGAAATAAGTTTGTATATGCTGTACCATCAATTTATTTTGTTATTGTACCTGGAGGGGAAAGACTTTTGTTTTAAAAGGTGAGCAGTTCTGCTTCAGAGTTAGGGAACTGTGAAGCAAAGCTGAATAGTTGGACCTATCGCAAGGGAAGAGTGAATGGAACACCCTGCAATAAAAATAGCTAGCCTCAGGTCAGCATAAAAATTCATTGCCATGGCAATTGAGTATACTGTAAGAAAAATAACTAACAAAATAACCAAACGAAGTGCTTACTGGCCTATATGGATGTTAAGTAAGCATTTCTTTCCCTAATAAAAGAGACTTTTGCAAGAGTTAAAGCTGTCAACTGGAAACCCCTACATTGTCTATAAAGGATATCAATATCTTCATCATTATACATGATACATTCAAGAGCTAGTTCCGTAACTGTGGAACTTTACTTATGGAAAGTGCCCTTATGCCCTGACCTGCATGCAGCTCTTCGAGCTACTGTTCTTTCTTCAACCTTGGCATTTGATGGGTTACATTGGGGTAGAAGGGATAAGAGTGGTGGAAGAGTAAAGGCTACACAAGAAAATGCAGAAGCTGTTTTAAAAGTATTGCTGGATTTAGATAGCCATTTTGATTTTGTCCTTATTGCAGTTGGATATCTTTAGAGGGAAGTATTTTCTTTTTCTTTCATGTCACAGCCAAGCTAAAACCAAAAATGCCTTTCTTGAGCTAGTATTAAAAGGAGTTAATGAAATAATTTTGTTTGCTTGTTTTGCTCATTGTTTAGTACCAATTGATTACTCTCATAACATTTAATAGGACCAGCTCTAATCAGAAGGTCAACTGACAATTAGTGTTACTCTCTGGTGCTGTTTAACTCAGATGACAGAATACGTGCACCTACAGAGGCAAACATTTCAGTAACCTTTTGCAGCTCTGAAGGTATTCTAATTTTTTTTCCATTACTCACCATTTCTGTGAGGTCTATCTAGAATAAGATGGTACATTGCTTTTTTTGTAGCATATTGAAATAATATTATGGAAACTTTGGATCTGTAAATTTTCCAGGTAATAAAAGTTTTAATAATAGAGAAATCTTTGTATAATTAAATGGCTCAGTAAATTGCATTTTGTAGAATAACTAAGACATCTTTAAATTGACTAAAAATTGACTTTAAATTGACTAGAGAAAAAACAAACATAAAATGATAATAATAATAATAAGCAAATTGATTAAATAAATACACTAATAAAAATCTGAGTTTCTATTACATATTAATTTTTTTAAAAAAATGCATGAATTTTACAATCAAGCTTCAAAAATCACAATGAGAGAAACATTACATTACAAATAATTAAAAATAGTAATAAATAAAATCTATCCATCTCAGAAAAAGGAAAGCAATCCAATTCAAACCAGTAACTTACACCACATGTGTTATACCAGCTATGCAAGAAGCTATTTCCAAATTCTTTCAAAATAATTCTCCTTTTCCCTTCTGCTGCTAAGTTTTTCAAAGTTCAGTCACTGTTTCTTCATTTCTTACATAGCTTCCCACTGTTGAATAGCATAGAATTGTATTAATATAACATCACTCCCTAAGGAAAAAAAAAACTAGTGAAAACAAAAATGAAGCCCTATGTAGATAGACATTGATAAAAGGATAAATTGTGTATTGCAATAATTATTATTTTCCTTTTACAGCTTAGTAATACTTTGTTGAACTCTTTTCACAAGAGTTAAAAAAAAAGATGAATTCTTCTGTGAGTATGATCTGTGGATTAGTGTTGCACACCATAACACTAAACTTGTGTCCTTGTCTATCTTAGTTTTATTTTAATCTCCAAAACATAACTTACCTGGAGTGTTTCACATTCCTTTTATTGAATCTGTTTCATACTAGTCTTCCAGTTAAGAAGGAAAGCAATTTTTCTTGCTTCAAGGCAGAAGGTTTTCTAAATCTTAGCAGTATGTCATTTTGACAATGTACTTCAGAATGGAAAAGAAAAATAGTAATAAAGCGTGTTCATGTCCTAAAAAATGGCTTTTAAACTTCTGTGCCAAGTTCCATTGGTATTTTATAGTCACTTCATTATTCTTACTTAATTTCTAAGTGAAAATGTGTATATATTTCTTTATTTTGTGGCCTTGAATGATCAGTTTGAGCTTTAATTTCAGAGGTGAAGATGCCATATTCTAACATCAACCTAAGGTTTCATACTTGTCTGGAGTCCTTGAGAGTGCTACAGTAAAATAATCAGGTAGAATAATAGGTATCTACTAAAGGAAGCTAAACCTCCAGTCCATCTGGATTTACAGATCCTATTCAGCTGAGCTGCTACCAAGCCAGACCTTCTGTTCCAGAACCCCACATGGGGTTCTGCCTTTTCACATGCATGTCTGTGACTTTATCATTTTTCAATTCCTTGACAATCCTAGAAGCCCATTCTTCCAGCCTGTAGAAATCCTTCTGAATGATAGTCATGTCCTCCAACATATTGATTGCTCCCCCTAGTTTGATGTCATTCACAAACCAGATGGGAATGCATAACGTACTTGTTTGGACTTAATCTTGTTTACCTGTAACAGATATGATTATTTCATAGAATCATAGAATCATGGAATGGTTTGAGTTGGAGAGGACCTTATAAATCATCTATTTAAAATCCCCCTGCCATCAGTGGGGGCATCTTTCACTAGATCAGGTTGCTCAGACTCCATCCTGGGCTTGAACACTTCCAGGGATGGGGCATCCACAGCTTCTCTAGGAAACCTGTTCCAATGCCTCGCTACCTTTTCAGTGAAGAATTTCTTCCTAATATCTAATCTAAACCTACCTTCTTTCAGTTTAAACCTGTTCCTCTCACTACATGCTTTCTTTTTGGCTTCCTTTAGATACTGGAATGCTGCTATAAGAAATCAGCCATCGTTTTCCTACACTAAGTTGTTGGTTTATTATAAACACTAACTAGTGCCTTATATAAGCTGTTTGTTTGATTGTTTGTTAGAACATTAATCTATGAACAGGCAAAATGTTTTTCGTCTGAGTTACCAGAGAACTGAGGGCGGGTAATGCCAATTTTTTTAATATAAAGAAACTCTGGGAGTTGTGTTTGTTTGGGTTTTTTTCACTAGATCCTTCCTAAATACAGTATATAAGTGATTTTAGCATTCTACTCATGCATATCTTCCCACCAGGTCTCAGTAACACAGGCTAGATCATAAAAGAGCAATTCCAATTCCAATTTCTCTTTTTTATTACCCAGGCTTCTAACATTCATATATAGGCAACTAAAGTATTTCTGTTCAAGCTTCTTGGTGCCTTGATTAATTTTATTCTTGACATCTTGCTTTTGTACTAAATGAGTGTTCATTTGTTTCTGCTTTACACCCTCCTTGGTAGTTGTTAGTTTAATGTCTTTAACTGGCTGAGTCAGCTGATATCCCACAAGTTTGTAGATTCATTCAGATGGATAAACAGCAGTTGTGCTAAAATGGACCATCACCAGTAAATTCTTGTGCAGTGACTGGAGATACATGAATAATCTTGTATTTATGCTGTGGATAATATTTATTTTAGTAATGTGAGTCAGGCATCTGGTCTAAGTGCCATAGACTTTCTCTATAGTCAGTGTAGAAAGGTTCTCTAAATTCAAACACACTCTTAAAATTAAATGAGTGATCATCCAAAATCTCTCTGCTGATGGAAGAAACAGCCTAGATAAAGTCATCTCAACTGGAATACCATCTCTCATGTTCAGGGATAGAACTCATTTAATGATCAGCTGAGTCATCTGGAAATGGTTATTTCTTTTCATTCACTAAACATTACAGCACACTGCTGTTATTCCTAATCGAAGACGATTGAATTCTACACAATGGAAAAAAAAATCCATCCTATTATCTGTCTGTTAATGCAAAATACTCTTTCTATCCTCAGTAGTGAGTCCTTGAAATAAATATTTTTTCTTTTTTTCCAACTCATTACATTCTTTATGTTTGTGAGTAGCCATGGTTATCCTGCAAGACTAGCCAAACAACTGTTTTCAGCTATTTTCTCTACCTTTCAAAGAAATAGGATTAATTTTCTGTAAAAGGACTTTCTCTGCATGTGGAATTTTCCATGGACCTGTAAGCATGTGTTCTCGTCATGTTCATTCTCATCTCTCTCCTGTCATTTAGAATATTTCCATTTCTTTTAACCTGTAGGGATAAGTTGGCACCCTCTTTCTCTGGTTTCCATTCTTTGTTCAGTATCAAGTGAATATAAATCTGAAATCAGATTATCAAATTCTCCTCCTTTGTGCTTTTCTTTTTTATTAGAAGATATGTACTAACCCTAATCTCTGCAAACCACACATCTTTATTTTGCAACATAGCCCTCTCTTTGTACAAAGAAAAGTCTTTTTGACTTTAGAAAAGAACTAAAATGGAGCACCAAAGCCTCTTGTACGGCATCTCCTCTATTTCATTGCTGACAAGTGCAGAATGAAGCAAATGACGATACCTACAAAATGTCATCTTCTTATGTTAGACATTTTGTTTGCCTGTTTTTAATAGAAATTGTTCTGCATCTCAGATTTCTTTTGTGTCATTTCTGCAACCACTTGCCAGCTTCAAAGCTTAAATAAGATAGCAAACCCATGCTACTGTGCACCATATTTATTCTGATTTTACATTTACATCACAAAACATTTTTTTTCTGCTCTCTACTGCTTTGAAACATGTCTTTTAGGATCAAGAGGGCAGGGAGAGAGGGGCATATATTGTGATTAAATTAAAACTTGTGATGTGATTAAAAAAGTGGTTATTTCTGTCTAGTGTCATAGTAAGGAAAAATAGCTGGGATTCCATTTCAGTGGCTGTACTGGCTGACTTAATTGTGTCTATTTTAAAAATGTTTAAGAAAAAAAATCAGTTTTTAACTGCCCTGGAACAAGACATTTAAAATAGATTCTCTTGTTCTGTACCAGTTAGTCAGCTGACACCATATGGAGAAGAAACCATGTTGAGTCAGCACCTGCTACATGCCTTTGTAACACTTCTGTTTCAATTAAACGGTAAGAGTCTCCTGGAATAAAGAATTTATGAAGAAGCAAAACTTAATAACCTGTTTTGCAAACATTGAAATCCAGTCTTTAGGTTCCTTCAATGCCTCAGCTTCTCCATCTATAAACCAAAAATAATTATCTCTCCATTTAAAACTTACTGAATTATGTTGATAAGAGAATCCTGTAGGAGAACCAAGCATTATTAACATCCCTATTACTGTTACATTTATAGACTGTAATCTGCATAGTGACTCATGATACAAAAGGAATTACTTTACATAGGGTCCTGTGACTGAAAGTACAGTATGGTGTTAAAGGGAAACATGTACAATCATAGATTGCCAGCAGAAAAACAAAAAAACAAATCAAACCAAACCAAAAAAGAAACCCAAAACCCCAAACAAACAACAACAACAGAAATAATTACCCACCAATCCCTATAAAAGTCCTTTCTTTCTAGATAATATATGACTCAATGTCTTCTTTTCTCCTGATAGTTCAGTGCTAGGACTTTACCAGTCTCCAGGGGAAATAAAGATCTGCATTTAAATAAAGATATTAATAACTAAAGCTAGGTTTTCTTTTGAAAGGATGGTAAGTGTTTTAAGGTACTTAGTATAAGAGAGCATGTGAATGAATACTGAATGACATTCCAAATATTCTGAAGAGTTCATCTTGTGTCATCTATCACATCTTGTAGAGTAAATTATGGGTTATATTGTAGGTAGTCTAATAAATGTATTATTCAGGAAGTATTGGTGGGATTCTGTTAAAGCAATTCAAGTTTAACTTTTGTGTGTGTTGCTAAGAGTTCTCATACACCAAGAGGCAGCATATGTTCATTCAGGCTTGTCACCATTACATAAGAGAGAAACGGGAAAAAAAAGGCCCCCCTCAAAAACCAAACCAAAACAAGAATACAACTAAAGAAAATAAACACTGAGTAAAACTTTATTGTTGGAAGCAAGCAGCTGTGTAATTTATTTTTAGAATAAATGTTTAATGTGAAATGAGAGTAACAGTGTTCTGAAGATTATGTAAAGGTTTGGTTAAGGAGACTTTTGGGTGTTATGCAAAAAAACCTCTAGTTCCATACCTTTTAGTTTGAACGACAAGAAGTAGTGATACAAGACTATATGGGGCTGATGATCAGTGGTCAGATGCCTGAACCATATTAACAAGTCCGTGATTGACTTGTTTAGTGGGAAATCCTCCAGAACTGTGACATCTTCCTGGATGTTAATTGAATGCACTAAGTTTTAATGGGATGCATTGGGAGAATGAAAAACTGCCCACTGTAGGAGATCAGGTTTGAGATCACCTCAGGAACCGGAAGGTGTACAAGTCCATGGGATCTGATCAGATGCATCTGAGGGTCATGAGACAACTCGCAGGTGAAGTGGCCAAGCCGCTATCCATTGTATTTGAGAAGTTGTGGCAGTATGGTGAAGTTCCCATGGACTGGAAAAGGGGCAAAACCCACATTTTTAAAAAGGGAAAAAAAAGGAGGACCCAGGACTACAGGCTGATCAGTCTCACCTCGGTGCTCAGCAAGATCATGGAGTAGATCCTCCTAGAAACTATGCTAAGGTACATGGGAAACAAGAAAGTGATTGATGACACTCAACATGGCTTCACTAAGCCCAAGTCATGCCCAACAGATTTGGTGGCCTTCTACAATGGAGTTACAGCGATGGTGAAGGGAAGACCAACTGCCTTCTACCTATCTTTGCTATGTGCAAAGCATTTGACACTGTCTTGCATGACATCTTTGTCCCCAAACTGAAGAGACACGGGTTTGACAGATGGACCACTTGGTGGGTAAGGATTTGGCTGGATGACTGCGCTCAAAGAGTTACAGTCAACAGCCTGGTGTCCAAATTACATTGTTACTGGTAATTACAAATTACCAGTGATGAGTGGCATTCTTTAGGAGTTGGTGTTGGGACTGGCACTGTTTAACATCTCTATTGGTGACACGAACAGTAGGATTGAGTGCACCTTCAGTAAATTTGGCAATGACATCAAGCTGTGTGGTGCTGTTGAAATGCTGGAGAGAGGGGATGCCATCCAGAGAGACCTTGACAGTCTTGAGGGGTGGGCATGATCGCACCTCGTGAAGTTCAACAAAGCCAAGCGCAGGCACACTCTGTGGACGGAGAATGGATTGAGAGCAGCTCTGCGGAGAAAGACTTGGGGGTGTTGGTTTGTAGTAAGCTCAACATGACTTGGCAATGTGCTCTTGTAGCCCAAATAACTGATCTGGGCTGCATCAAAAAAGGTGTGATCAGCAGGTCAAGGAAAATGATTCTGTCCCTCTGTTTTGCTCTTATGAGACCCCACCTGGAGTACTCTGTCCAGCTCTGGCAACCTAAGGATGACATGCTGGAGTGTGTCCAGAGGAGGGCCCCAAAGATGATGAGAGGGCTGGAGCAGCTTTCCTGTGAAGATAGGCTGAGAGAGCTGGGGTAGTTCAGCCTGGAGAAAAGAAGGCTGTGAGGAGGCCTTATAGCATCCTTCCAATACGTAAAGGGAGCCAACAAGGGCAGCCATAGAGGGACTTTTTGCAAGGGCATGTAGTGATACAAGGGGGGGGAGGGCTTTGAGCTGAAAGAGGGTCGGTCTAGAGATATTATGAAGAAGTTATGAGGCTGGTGAGGTACTGGAACAGATTGTCCAGAGCAACTGTAGATGCCCCATCCCTGGAAGTGTCCAAAGCCACGTTGGATGGGTCACTGGGCAACCTAGCCTAATGGAAAGTGACCCCACCCATGGCAGGGGGGATTGAAACTAAATGATCTTAAAAATCCCCTCAATCACAAATCGTTCTATGAAAGTTTCTGTCTTTATATCTAATCTTTTCACCTAAAAGTGCAGAACATTTTGCTGCACTTGGGCCTTGTCACAAGTTAACAAAGTAAAAAACCAAAGTCCTTTTTTGCTTTTCACTAAATCTTGTGTCATACTTTATTGCTTACAGTTTTGAAATTCCTATGCCTCTTTATCCTTCTGGAACTATAAGTTGTGGGGTTTTTTTAGAATAATGCTTTGAAATCATCATTTTTTAAGGTGACCATGAAAGATGCATTTCTACTTTCAGACTGTATAACTCTCCTGCCCAGCAAAAAGTATTGCTAGGGATTGAATTCTGAACATGACACAGTCAGCGTATTTCCTCCTAATTTTGCTTACAAATAGTATTTCCATCTGTGTGGACTGGGAAACTGAGAACTGGGAATTATCCAAAATCAAATTGTTTATATTCTGTCAACTTACTATGTATTTTGATTTTTCATTGTTAAAATGTATAATTTTTTTCAAAGTTTTGCTGTTTAAGATTGATTTCTCAAGACAGTGTCCAGCAGTGCAATTATACTGAGATGATCATGCTTCATGCTGGTTTTAATCTGCTTTAGGAAACAAAAAAAAAAAAGAAATTAATGAAATACTGACTCAGCTGCTCACTAAATTCCCCTGGCTTTAGCTGGACCGGCTTGGAGTCAGCAAGAGTCCTTTTTTTAATGGGTTGAGCTGCCTTACTGGTGTTTTCGCCATCACATAGTCCTTGCTGCTCATCAAGTGAAGGACTAAGCAGATGATGGTCTTTGCCTGGGACTTTCCTCTTCCAGCTGCAGAGGTGGATGGAGAAGCAAGTGGCTCCCTTCCTCCTCAGTACCACTCCTACTTGTTTCAGCTGTGAGAGTTGACCTAGAGGAATAAAATGGTGCAAATGTACCTGTATTTCAGCTTAAAATCCCATGTGCCGTACCATAATTATTTGGAAAATATTAGAAAAATAAAAGATAATATTTTAATATTGGAAGCAGGGATTTATATCACAAAATAGGAAATAGATTATGTGAAAAAATATTTTAAAATGAGTAATAAAATTTCTCATCAACCGTCAGGATCTTGATTAATTGATGGGTTTTTTCCATAGAAGTAGAAATTATGATATCCATACACTAAAACAGATACTAATACAACTTAGTAGATAGTAAATCTGATTTCAGCTGAGTTTATCTTATCTACCATTCATGTTTCTCAATTAAATACTGCTCCAACATGTACTAACTGCAGCCATGATGAATTCCTAGGCTTGTGTCGGAAGTCAGTACTTGCAGAAATAGGCCTTGTCTTTGGCCTGCCCTTATTCTGGTAGACTTACCTGTATTGGAAAGCAACTGCAGGCAGCAATTGTTTGGGGTTTTTTAATTCTCTATTATGTTGCCTCTATTAAAATTGTGACAAAAATGAGTTGAAGAATACTGTCACTTTAGAGGTTAAAATAATAGCTGAAAGTATATTAATACTTATGCATTCACACATGAGGGGGAAGAACTGCTGAATGTACTTGAAACTTTGTGGGTTTTAAGTTAGGATCCTTTTCTTCTCTAGTGAACCTGTAAATAAAAGAATTCCATGCCCCAGCAACTGTGATGTGTAATTAATAATGACACTAGAAAAAAAAATCTTTGTCATATTTTCACTTTATATTATTATACTCTCAATAGTTGTTTCTACAGTACTTCCACTGTGAGACAATATAATGTGCTTTTGTCAAAGTACAATGTTTTGTTTCTTTGTACTGAAAACGGGTATATTGCTGTCTGCATTAAAATAAATTAAATTGTCAACTACAACTATATCTCTAATTGTTTAATATGCTGGCTTTTTCTTAAGGGACGTAGTGAATTGAAATTATATATAAATCTGAGTGAAATTCTGCTTTCCAGGTTTTCAGTATCTGATATATACTGATGTATGTCCAGGTAAAGACAGTATTTTCTTGGCTTTATTGTTCTCTCTTTGTTACAATGAAGACTCTTGAGGTAAGACCCTTTGCCTGATAAATCAGAAGAACTCGGTTTGCTCTAAGGCACCAGCTTAATTTCACTAGGAATTTTTCCAGTTAATACTACTGGCTGAAATATGTTTCTAAAACAATTTGAGGAATATTTGAATATTTTTTCAACAGAGTAAAAGTAGCCTAACTTTTTCCATTAAAAGACCAAACATTTCTTTTTTTTTTTTTCTCTTTTTTTTTTCCCCCCCTTCTTATTATGTAGCTAAAAGTGCTCAACAACCAATAATAAAAATACAAAGTTAAGGAGCAGGTTGGAGAAAAGGAATAAGAAAAACAGAAAAATAGGAGGAAAATGTTTAAGGGAGAAGAATATTCTGAAACACAAATACTGAATAGCCTGGAACCCAGTAAGAAGTAAAGATGTACCATTTCTATAGTGATAAGCTACACTGGGGCAGGAATTCATCAACTGAGATCTGGCCCAGTGTGGTCTACCATCAAGCCCGATGTTTTGTTTTCTAGTATACAGCTGGGACTGTAAGAATTGATTTTTCAAGAAAGAGGGTGGGTTTTTTTGTTAGAACAATCAAATTCAGCAAAAAGTTCAGAAACATGCCAGTTCCAGTGAATATTGTCCAGAAAAATGTTTCCCAGATCTATCAGTCATTTTCAGAAAAGGGAGAGGAAAGACCTGCTCTGCAATATTTGGTAACTGGCATTCACTGGCACGTGGAGAACAGTTCATGCCCCTGCTTTACCTCATTAGTGTACGGAACTAGGTTATGGTACTCCTAAGGGATGCACAGCTCCAGTCCTTGCTGGCCTCTTCTCTCCCGCTGTTTCTCATTCTGGAATGACGTAGCTCTCTTCTGACTGTTGAGAAACTTTGTTTCATCAATTATGGTATAAGAAAGTTTATAAAAACTTACAAAGTAAATCTTGATGGGGAAATGATTTCCCAGGTAGCACTATTTGTGGTCAACTCTGGTTTACTGCCATGGCTAACAGTATATCTCTATCTCAGATCAGAGTTTGTTCCCAGTAAGTGACTGATGAGCCTCAGATTCTTTAGAGAAGAAGTTTAGAATTTTGGATATAATATGAAAAATATTTATTTCCCTCTATTGTTACTTTGGGCAATTTTGTGATGGTCTGCTAAATGCAAACTGCTCCTCATTACATTATTTTGGTGGTTTGTTTTTGAGTGTTCATTCACATGTTTATTTATAAAGACATTGCTATATATGATGGCAATTACAACCTCAGTAAGAATAATAATCAAGCAAAGCAAAGCCAATAATCATTGAAGAAATACATAGGAAAAGCTAAATTAATACCAGAAAAGTGTAGTCACACTACAGTGAAAAAACATCCACTTTGAATACTGTTTTTATGATGAAGTCTCTAAAGCATTAAAAACTACATGCTCACAACAAGAAAATTTGATAGTTGCAGGAAAGGAAGTACTAAATACCTATTATTACAACAATGCATATTATTAATGAACATAATAAAATATGTGAATTAGTAGTACAAAGCAAAATAATGTATGAGGAAAAACTGAATGGTAATAGTCTTGCAGGGGAGGAGGTGGAAGCCCTGTTGCTTGAGTTATTTAAAATGGAAGAAAATTCAGCATTTTAAAAAAATACACTGGTTTTTACACCAGACCAAATGCTGCACTGTGCTTGCAAAATCAGACAGAGGTGGATACCGAATTTGGCAGATGATGATGACAGTATGAGTCTGGTGCTGAGTGCATAGTATCACATAGGTAAGCTGATCTTTTGAGAATATCATCAATAAGTCCCACAGGAACTGCCACCCAGAAGATCTCTTTTATTTTACTTAATCAGTGCTAATGACCAGACAGTGAAGAAAGACAAGCTTTTCCAGTGCCTGTACCCATTTCAATTCTGAAATGCCCTTAAGGTGATTCTTTTGCTCCAATGACTTTACAGAGAAGGCAGAGCAACTTAGATGCATTTCTTTAAAATTATCTAAGTTCTTTATGTATCCAATGTAACTTGGAATTTGGAAGTGATTGGGGGCCCTTATAAATCTTAGTTGCTTGACAAAGGGGGAAAGAGACAGTACCTGTGGAGGCAGATGAACTATGCTTCTGTTGCTATGTGGGAATAACACAAGAAAGAAAATAGTGCATCAGATTGTGTGAGTTTACAACATATATTTTCTCTCCTTTCATGTGATAATATATTTGATATTATTTCTTAGGAGAAAGTCATATAGAATATTAATTTTTCGCAGGTTCACAGGGAGTATAATGAATAGCATTAGATGGGGCTTGCACACTCAAATATATGCTTACTTTGTAATATAGTCAATTTGTATTAAATTACTAGTTTTCAAAACAATTTTGTTTCAGCTTGAACTGACATTTTCAGAGTCAAGGCAATTTAAATTTAGCAACTTGACTGCACTTCTTAATTCAAGTGCACGTTTGAAAAGATTGAAAAAGCTGTTACAATAGCTTAACTCTAGCTCAACAATTTGAGAGCCAAGAGTAATGGAGAGTTGAAGTCATTCCTCTCTCAGCACAGGCGGTTAAAATAATCTGAGGATTAAATCTAGCATTTTGAAAGTACACCAAAAAAAATAGAATTGATACTTTTGCTGCCCATCCAGGTCTTCAGTGAGACAACTGGACTTCCAGGCTCTTTTAATAAAACATAAACTCTTAATACTTCCGCAGGAAAACTGTGGGCAGTTTTGGGTTGTTTGGTTGTTTGGTTTCGGTGTGGGTTTTTTTTTGTTTGGTTGGGGTTTTTTTTGTTTTTGTAGTTTCTTTTTTTATTTGGTTTGGTTTTGATTTTTTTTTTGGGGGGGGGTTGTCAATTTAATCATGAGAAAGAGTAAAAAGCAGAATAAAAAATTCCAAACCTTTATCCTAGCCCCATACTTTTCTAGACTGCCCTGATCACATCCAAATGGAATTTTTGTGAAGAAAGTTGAGAAGAGATATATTTGAAATTGCTATAACTCTGCATTGTAGCATCATTAGATGTCTGCAGATTTCCAGATGCAAAAAAAATCATCTGGAAATGGGTTGGATAGAATACTAGGCTCAGGAAAAGTCTGTCAGATTCCTTTTGTGGGCTGTACTTCTTGCATGCTCTGATCTGTTCGGCAGTGTTCTCAGTCACTGAATCACAGAATCATTAAGGTTGGAAAAGACCTCACAGACTGAATCCAACCTTTGACCGATCACCACTTTGTCAACTAAACCAGAGCACTAAGTGCCATGTCCAGTTGTTCCATCCAGGGTCAGTGATCGCACCACTGCTGTGGGAAGTCCATTCCAATGCTCAGCAACCCTTTCAGTGAAGAAATTCTTCCTGTTGATCAACCTAAATTTCCCCTGGTGCAGCTTGAGGCTATGTCCTCTTGTCCTGTCACTAGTTGCCTTGGAGAAGAGGCTGACCCTCAGCTGGCTCCAAGCTAAACATCCCCAGCTCCCTCAGCTGCTTGTCATAGGACTTATTCACTAGATCGTTCACCAGGTTTGTTGCACTTCTCTAAAAATGCTTCAGCACCTCAATGTCTTTCTTGAAGTGAGGGGCCCAGAGCTGGACACAATACTCAAGGTTTGGCCTCGCCAATGACACATACATAGGGACAATCACTTCACTGGTCTATGGTACACAGGGACTATCTTGTCTTTAATATAGTTCAAACTCACTGAATATTGATCAAATAAAGTGGGACACAAGAGAAAGAACATAATTTGATTTTGTAGATTCTTCTTACAGAATGTCATTGCCCATGGATATGCCAAGGTAGGGGACTATAGCTTTAAGATTGATGAGAGTCTATTTTCTTCACTTTCACATGTTGTAAAGCCTACCTATGTCAATTATTTTATTTTTTAATTAAAATTTAAAATATTTTTCTGATTTTAAAAAAATTAAATGCTGGGGATTTTTTCAAAGTTTCTGCTTGATGATTTTAAAAGTTTGTTTCAACACAAATAAAGGTGAGGTATACTGGTAAATGAACTGTGAGTGACTTCATAGTAAATTATTCATCGATATACATGAAGTAAGACGCCCCTACTACTTTTCAGAGTTCTGGCTCTTGCGTCAAGATCAAAGCAAACATAATTGGAACGATGCTAACAATGCTATAAAATATAGAAAATTGAGAGATGGAGAGCCCATTTCCTTCAGGTTGTAGCAGACCAAATCTTGAAAAATAAGTGTTTCACAGCTACCTAAAATCAAATAGAGGAAGCTCTGTGGAATATTTTGACAGTCTGTTTATAAGAAATTCACTGTGTCTGGGAGGAATTCAGAAAATCTATTTACATTCCTGCTTACTTTAATACATTAAACATTTTCAATATATAAACCTCTGTGTGGTGGCAAGAAGCTGTGCAGTTTAATAGTGGTTCACTTTCTTTTACTCTACAGTTACGTATTTTCTATCCATCACACACACACAAAAAGAGAATTAATTTGGAGTTATTTTCATCTGAAATACCTGGTCTTGTGGACTTCTAGCCTTCTGCTTTAGAATCTCAGAAATATTAATGAATTTACTTGTCAAATCTTCATGAGACATTGTTAGTGATTTTTTAGAAGATATCCCCCATGGCATGGAAAGATTTGAGTTCAGATTTTTCTTTGGTGTAAACTGCAAGAAAGCCTGTGAAATCTGTCCAAGGAAACATGGAAACTTACCAGAAACATGGACTCATGTTTCTACTCCCTCACTAAGGAGAAATCTGGCTCAGGCTGTTTCAAAGTTGAGATGCAATGCAACATTGAATCCCATTTCATGGGTTAGGCTGCATGCTCCAATCAGGTCCTAATGTTATTCCTAGGATGAATTCTGAGCTATTTGCTCCTAGTTCTTGATAAGTAGACCTCTGTTTCTAGATTTAAAGAAACTGTGGTATTCTCCTGCACGTTGCCTAAGAAGAAGGTTTGGGAAACCAGGTGTATACCGGTGTTGGAGAGCACATGCTATGTAGAATATAACATCTGTGTATCCTTCTGACTTCTGTGATTAATTATTTTTTCTTCATAAATGTAAGCCAAGAAGCATATAATTGTCAAACTTACTCTATGTAGGAAAAGACTGAAGTGTTTCATGGTATCTTTCACTTTGATATTGTCACTGATTTATGGTTAAATGCATTTGTGTGCCATCTGGAGACAAAAATCTCTCTACAAGTCTATCAGAAGAGAGTATTTCCTTTGGGAAATAAGTTAGGGTTAGAGCAAAATTAATAAGTCAGAGACTAAGGTCTTTCAAGTCTCTGGATACTAAATCATTCTTGAGGTGCACATCAGAGGACAGAATTTGACCCCTAGCAACAAATCTGAATAAATATAGAGGATATAAGGGTGTTCAGGGAGAACAGGGAGAATAAAAATATATTTCTAAATATTTAGGTGTTATGTAAGGACTTCTTACTCTAAAAAAAAATTAAAATCTCCAGTTTTATGGGAAGGACTTCGAATTTAACATATTACCCTATTACAGTGGTCTTAGTCAACACCAAATATGTTGCTGGGTCTCAGAACTTTTGTCATTATTTGAGATTTTCTATGTCTTTCTTCTGTGACTTACTTCTAGTGCAATACAGGACCAGTCAGTGTTTACTTGGTATTTAAAAAAGACAGAAATCCTATTTTGTTTGTACAGTAAAAAAAACAGTAAAAACTTGCAAACAGAAAAATGTCTTTCAGTTAAAAATGCATTTGTTCACTAAAAACAGTTACTTTTAAAATATTTACAGTACTTACTTCCCTAAAATACTTTCCCTTATGATTCAATCATATGTCTCCTCCTGCTCTGTGGTTTAGATCTTTCTTGGTCCTAACAAGGTGGTATGAACATATTTTTTGCCTCTTGCTTTATTCCTATCCATCTCCAACAGGAGCCCTAGCATACTACTAGTGTAAATTGATGCCTGGCTTTATCCATCTCTTTTAAGGCAGCCACCCGAAGCACAGAAACTAATTTAGGTGCTCTTAAAAGCACTGAAATTAGGGTCACAATTCCTAGGTTTTTCTCTGTGAAGAAATAAGCATTTCCAAACGATGGTTCATTCATCTGTGAGTCTGTGTCTTTTCACAGAGGTCTATAGGAACCTGCTGTGTTCTCAGTAATTACCTGAAGTTCAGCTGGCTAAACTGAGCCTTCATTCTTATGCAAAGTGACCATGGATGGGCAGATTTGGAGATTTAGTTTGAAAAGGGAAATAGCAATGCAAGTTTCTCTACACTGCCTAGCCAGAGTGCAACAATCCAGAGGCCAGGGCTGTGCATGAGGCCTTGGCTATGCATGGCTAAGCACTGAATGCTTGCTCATTCAGTGCTTGACACTGCTGCTCAGACTGCCAAGAAATGTCACAGTTCTTCTGGATGTTTTATAAGAAGGACAGACTTAGCCACAAGGAAGTTAACTAAGACAACTCCATTTTAAGAGAAAGCATCAAGGAATTAACTTCAGTCCAATGAAGTTGCCCAATTAAAAGGCCATAATTGTTTAATTTGGATGTGTGTGTTCAATTAGTTTAGTGTTACTCTGTGCTTTGTAAAATGCTGTCATGGTGACAAATGCTAAGAAAAATCTTGTGAAAATGGGTTGGTAAAGAAGGAATTTGGGAAGATCTGGCCAGACAATGGTTTGGGAACCAGCACTGAGATTTTAAGTCTGGGAAAGGGAAAGGGAAAAAGGAAAGAGAAGGGGAAAGGAAAGGGAAAGGGAAGGGAAGGTTTGGGAAAAGAAGGGAAGGTTTGGGAAGGGAAGGTTTGGGAAGGTTTGGGAAAGTTTGAGAAGGGAAAAGTGTTTACTTCATCTCTCTTTATTCATAATGACACTTTTGGAAGGAATTTCTTGAACTGACTTGATATTTAGGAAGAGTACCCAAGGCTAGTCTATCCTTTTAAGAAAAAAATATTGAATATTATTTTTTTTCAAAAATTTCAACAAGGAAGTATTCAGTTCAATTATGAACAAAAGACTAGTTTTATTTAAAACCCTCACTGTTTGAAAAACTATAATTAAAATATCATGCCTTATTTCTAATTCTGATTTGTCTTTATTTTTGGTTCTGACTTCAAGGAGTCCCTCTTCCCAAGAGCAAAGAACAAATTATGTGTTTTGATAATAAAGACTGAAAAAGAAAATAGGAAAAAAGAATCCTTCAGAATGGAATAGAATTTCCAAGAGCCTGGAGCACAATCAACAGAAGTATAGAATGTCAATAAATTTGTCCTTTTTATCCGATTCAAAAATATAGATATCAAGGTGTTTGTTTGCATCTCTTTAATGAGGCAGCGCTGGAATATAGCCCTTCTTCCAGTTCCAGGTAATTTAGATATCAGCACAATGAGCCCTAGAGAATTACTGTGTTAACCTTGTAGCCAGTCTTCCAGGTCTGTGTATACAGTTAGATTTTATTTCAAAATTACTTAATTTGATAGAATTAGAAAACTCACCCAGGAAAGCCTCATGTAGTACTCTCTGAATTGTCTTAAGGGATCCACTCAGCATTTGCTGTTGAACAGAACCCTCCCCAAAACAATTTCTTTGCAACTTCTCAGGAGCACAGCATTTTTATATATATGTATCAATAACCTAATGCATGTCAAGACTGCAGAATGCCTATTCATATTTTTGATCATGACATATGTCTAGTGAGCTCAAAATTGGGTGTGTGCTACAAAATTCCATGATCTGTACTGATATTCTCAGATGACTGCAGTAGGCATGTTAAAACTTTGACTTGGTAATTTCACAGAACTAAGGAGATCTTCTAGTGGTCCATCTGAATAAATAGTTGTAGTGCCTTTTTTTTTTTTTTTGGAACATATTTTACATTAAACTCTTTTTGTCCACATTCTACCATGGCAAATATGGAGAATTCACCTAATCATGTATGAAATCTTTCATTTTTTTTTCTGGGTACTCATAGTAGGAAAATGTGTAGAAGTAATAACCTGTTTTAGTAACAAAAATGTGCAAATCAAAACTAAGTGCCACCAAAATCAATTAAACTTATTAATCTAAACATGGCATAAGGCTGTTCCTCCTATAAATTTGGAAAGTTGACTTCAGTTTTTCAACTCTGTGGTATTGGCATATGACTTTTATTATGGGCATCACTCTTAAATGAAATGTCATGGATTTTACTCACTGCAGTCAACCACAAAATTATTGATGTGGACAATTAAGTGCTTTGTAAGTAATGGTAACTTCTGTTTTTTGTAATGAGGGTAAACTCTATAGCAGGCTGGCTTAAAGTGCAGCTTATCACTGCGCAGCTGTAAAGTGACTGGTGTTTACAGAATGCTTTTAATCTATGTATAGTAAGATGGAAGGAAGATACAGTGGATTTTACTTTCCTGTTTGATATTGCTTATTTCTTCATTCTGCTCAGAATGTTTATTTATTACCAGTGGAAAGAGGGAGGGTGGAACACACTCTCTTTTACTTCTTTTCCATTTTCTAGGTTTGATAGCCTTTCTAGTTAATCAGAGAAAGGTGAGTGCCTTCATTGCATTATAAATGTGCAGCTGTAACTTTTACCAATTTTAATCCACATCATAAGTGTACAGATACATATATGCATTCCAGCACCACACTGAAACATGGAAAATACTGTTGGAAATATTAATAGTTTTAAGTCTAGCTCTATAAAGAGACAATTCTTCAGTTAAAGAATCTTTACGTCGCAAGAATCTAATTTTCTTTGTATGTCTGTTGCGTTATGTATGCCCCAGAAGGAAAAAGGAGTAGTTTTTAGAGATTGTGATTCACAAGAACTTAAATATATGAGGGGGGTAAATTTATTTAGTTGTTTATTTTCCACTTTGTATTTTCTACTGAGCAGTTCAAGTGCACGGATTTACTTGGTTAAAGAGGAGAGAGGAAAAAAAACCCAGACTCCTATTTAGGTTGGGGTTCCTTCGAACACTGAGAGGATTGTCATTTCAGCCTCACCTTTGCAAGAGTATTCTCTTTCTCATTGGATTCATGGGTGAACATGTCCTGGAAATGTAGATTAAGGACAATCTCTTCACACAAAATACAGGATAACAAGGTTCTGTACATTTTTGCTAACATTTCACTGACTAAAGAAACATTCGATGTATGAGGAACTTTTCTCCAGATCTTTTTAGTGTTTGATGAAAAATTAATGCATGTTTCATAAAAGATTGCATCAAGTACTGGGCTCTAGGTATATATTCTGCATAAGGGCGTTCTAAATGACTTTTCTTCTTTCTCTGCTGTTTGTATGATCAATTTAAATATTTGTGGAAGTAGAAAACAAAAAAAAAAAAGGTTCTTATTTCATAAACTGAAAGGGTTTAGAGTTTATTTCAGTACAAATTTATTTTCAATTAATAAATCCTATTTTTTTCATAAACTGAGAAGATCCACAAAGATGGGATACATAGTTTACAATTTTTTCTCCTGAAAATCCATTTATAGAAATAATTAGAAAGGCAGAAAGATGACAAAACTTAAAAATGTAATTCCAGGACAAGCTCCCAGGACTGGATTTCTAAAGCCAATTATTTTTGTATAAAACACATAAACATTCCTGGAGGTTGTGACAAAAATATTAAACATTCTGTACAGAACAGCAAATTCTGTCAAGCCATTTATCCTCCCTGTGATGACAGACAGCCTTTGAAAACAGAGTTTCATCTTCCCCTGCTGAACCATGGCTACCTTCTATCCCTTTTGGGCCTTTCATTATTCCTTCAGGCCTAGTCACATAGGAGTGGCATTTATAGCAGACCTTCAGCCCTTTTTTTCAATGTCTTCCCTCTGCAATCCACAAAAAATTATAACATTCTTTGTGGAAGTGGCTTTATTTGGTGTTTATGCTGAATGTGGTAGATACCTCTAAATCTGATAAAAGAGAAGCTTTGAAAGAGGTCAAAATAAAATATGGTCTTTTGATCTGCTTTCAGGTTTGAAGAAGCAATTTTTTTTTTTCTATGGTGGTCAATTAATGTGTTCAATGGACAGGCTTCTGCATATCTTGTGGGACACCATTTGTCAATGCCTGGAGTTAGCCTGTCTAAATTTTCAATTTAGTGTTCTGATAGGTTTTGGCCTCAGCAGTAGCACTGGGACACCCTATACAATTCCTGTGGGCATTGCTGGCATTCCAGGACAGGCTTTCAGCACAGGCTTCCATGATTTAAAAGTGTAAGGGAGGGCTAAATCAATAGGAGATATTCCCTGGCACAGCCTCCTACTTCTGCACTAGTTTAGGTATACAAGGTCCGAAGGAGATGTGTTGATGTAAGGTGGGTGCTTTCAGGATTGGACAACCAAAGGCATTTTCAAAATCCTGTCTTCAGCACCAAAGTAAGGAGATCCTCATCTCTTCCCTGAGACTTACTTTGAATATAGTTTGTTATTCTTTTATAGCTGATGGAACTATTCTCTTTTACACCAGCTGAAGATCTGTGTTAAGTATGCACTTAGTTTGGACCACTGCATGCTTTCCCAATAAATGTTCACCTAAGCTCTTTTACACACTATGGCTCATGGAAAAATATGGGCCTTGTCATTAATTACTCATTATTAAAAGACTGTAGTAATAATTACACTAACTGTGAGTGTCACTGTATGAAAGTGACGGCTGTACCTCTCTAGCTGCTGTATTATTTTGGGCTGAACTTGATCAGTAAAGCAGATCCTAATGCAAGAACAGTGCATTTACAGGTTGCTCCCGCATGCCTTGAGGGCTAGCACTCAAGCAAACAGAATATTGAGGTTTGTAACTCTGGCAATAGAACAAGTTTTAAATGGAATGGAAATGATGACATGAGAATAAGAGCTTCCAGGAGGGGTATGTTGTGGCTGGAGTGCAGAGAGAAAAATAGGGTTGAATCAGCAGGTGATGCTGTCTTTACTTCAGATAACAAATGTACTCTGAGAATTTCTCATTCTGATCTTGGCTTAACTATCAGCATTGAAATTCTCCCTTTCCTGAACTAGTTTTTATAACTCTAGCCACCATCATCTCTTACAATCACTATTTCAGAATTGTTGTCCTGCCAGTCAATCTATATTGGAAAACTATAGTCTTCTGTATAGTTTCAGTGGGATGGAATCACTTCAGGTAGGTAAAGCCTTTCAGGTGTTCCTACCAGTTAAAAAAACCTGCTTTATAACTTGCTGCTGTAATTAATTTTTATAGCCGTGTAGCTTTTCACCCTTCCCTGTCACTGTCTCCGTATTGCGTTCAGTTTCCTTATATAGGCTTTAGGACAACTTAGATTTTTCTGGCTAATTATTAAATCCAGTTCTTGGAATTTTTTAAGGGTTTTTTGATTGTTTGTTTGTTTCTCTGGTTGGTTGGTTTGTTTGTTTGGTTTTTTGAGATATGGATCTCCATTACAAATATCTAAAAAATATTTGATTTTTTTGTGTGATGCCTACAGTATGTGTTTCACTAAGTTTCAAAAAATTGAGACTTTATGCATAGTAAAAAAAATAGTCAACAAAACCCATTGAAGTGATGTAGATTTGAAAACTCTAATATATGCATGCATGTATTTATTCTATTAGGTAGAGTGGTAGTTTTTTGTTTAATTTCACTGAGCTTGTTCCTGACTTTTATACTGAGGAGAGCAGCTGTCACAACAACCATATCTGAACAAAGTCCTAGATTTTTCTTGCTTTAAAAAAAAAAACAACCAGTTTTTGATCATGTCAGTCTAACAGTATGAACACCTATCAGCAAAAAGCCATGTATTTTGTCTTCAAGTCATACAAAATATCATTAATTATTTTATTTGCCTTTTCATCCATTCCTCTTTGCTCTTATGTACTTGCTGACAGCTGTACTTAGTGGCATGACACACAACCTTCCCTGGAGCGGAGCCCTTTGAGCATGTGCATTATTGTGTTGCTCAGCTGGATGGAATCTATTGCCCTAGGTTAGCCCATCCATGTAGGCAGCCACTTAAAGGAGAATGATTCACTTCTACCCAGAACGTGTAGCAGGACCCTAAATTTGTGCTGGTAGCTTTGTCTGTGCAAAGCAGAGAAAAATCTCCAGTAAAAGAAAAAGTGTGAAGATCAGGATTCCTGCTTCTGGCGAATCACAGTTTATTCAGTGCAAATGGTCTTCAGATAATGATCCAGAGGGAAGCAAAGCTTTGCCATGATTTTATTTTGACATGGTTTTATTGTGTTGAACTGACTTTTCAAATCAAATAAGATAAGTACTCACCCCTTTGTCTCTTACCTCCTCTTCACAAGGTAGGAGGTAGCCAAACCACTGAAATTAGGAGTATGTTTTCTATTGCAATTTATAAATACATAAATCAGAGTCTATCTAGAATGAATAATCTTATTTTTATGCTTACATATTCAGAGGCAGGAAAGCGGGCTAATAAGCAAGGATTGTCTCTTTCTATGATATTATAGTTTAATTATCTTGTTGCTGCTTAGTAATGCCATGAATAACATTTTGAACAAGCCATCATTACATCTGTTTCAGTTTCCATGTGGTAAGCTATAGGAAGAGAGCTAATAAAGTTGCAAGAACAAGATAAAACCTTATTACTTGTCTGCAACATCAGTTTTCTGTAAAATTTTATGAGAATGGTAGGAAGATGTCAGAGATGATGTGTTCATTCTGTAGTTCCTGCTCCTTGCCAAGACCGGGGAAAAAATTACTCTTCTTGGTCTCAGTACAAAAAAGTGACTCTCCTTCATCTGAGTACTTTTTAAAAGACATACTTTAATTTAGAATGCTAGATATTGTGGAATTCCTGCATATTCCTCTGTGCCATAAAGAAACAAAACACGATAGTCTTAAGAAGCCAAACATCACAAACTGGTTAGAAAATTATTTAAAAATATATACTTTTGACACACTGTCTATAACGCTGCTGCTTCTTTTGAGAACACACGCAGGATCACTCTCGAGGAGAAAAGACAACACAGAAAGAATCGCGTCTTGTCGATCTCACCCAGGGAGTCTTTCTGCTGTGCCTTCTGCAACTGGACTTGTCTATCTCACATTGGCCTCTCTAGCCATCAGTGCTCTTGTAGCAAGCGTGGGTAGAGCCTTTCTCAAATCTTCGTTTACGAAGCCTAGCCATGATATACTTTCGCAGTTGTACTAAATGAAGACAAAGTAGAAGTTTATTCTGTAGACTTCCAACAAAATGGTATTTTAAAATGGATACATGCCATAAATGTGTATTTTCAGATTTCTGTGCCTCTGGCAGATGAGCACAAATTAATTTATGCCATAAGCATGCAAGCTTCTGAACCCTTCACTGAATTTAACCAAGGGCAAATAACTGCTATGAAAGTATTTTCATGCTTCTGTAGCTGTGCAACTAAATAGAACTCTTTTACAATATTAGCCAATGCAAATCAAAGTTGTCAATATTCTGTAAGTAGAAGAAAAAGGTCTCTGAGTGAATCCATGTGTGAGGCAGTGCTGCAAAGGCATTTGATTTTCTGACTCAAGCTTCTGTTTTCTTTCAGTAAGTCAATGACTTCACCAATCTATGCAATAATCTGAAATTTTAGAATGATCAATTTCTTTTCATATGCTTGGCTATTTACATTGGGTTTATTGCTTCTTTATCAACAGGCAAATGGAGTTTGTGAACACTTTAGTTTTCCTTAACAGTCAATGCTTCCTTTTGATCCTGCAGTCCTTGCTGAAGCAAAACACCCATTCTCAGTAGAATAAGGGCTACAGAGCCCTCTGTCCTTGCTAAAAGTTTTATCCAGTGAATAGGACTGGTTGCACAATGTAAAAGCTATGAACCATGACTAAGAAATCTTGAATTCACTTAATAAATCTGCCACTGACTATTATAGGACTTAAAACAATTCATATGACCTCTGTTTCCATCTATCTTTCTATTCTTTGTTTTGTGTATGAAGATAATATTGGTCAATGGCTTCTCTCCTCAAAAGTTTGCAAAAAAAATTTGGATACCTGGTCTCAGTCAAGAACTCTGGAGGATGCTATCGTACAAAAAAATAATAAATAAAATCTACAGGAGGCTTGAAAAATGGCAATAATTTATTTTTGATGTGTTAAATAAATTAGACTTACAGTCCACTTGGATAAATCTGCATAAAAAAAAGAAACTTTTGCCTGTCAGCTCCTTGTCTTTAATTTCTGCTCATTTTTTTTTAAATTTATTTTTCTGCTTAAGAAAGACAGGGCTTTATCCACTCATTCCCAACTTCAGTTGCACAGAGATTGAGGAAAAGTTGCTTAATGCTGCACTTAAATATACTTCCAGCAACACATATCCTTTAATACCTGTATTTACTGACAACACAGCAAGTAAATGCTGTGAAGGTTAAGCAGAGAAGTTAAACAAAAAGTAATCCTCCTACATATTCTGCCAAGGGCACTGCTTGCAGATTATTAGGACAGGACAATGGGAGTCTGACATTATGAATGTAAGTGTTCTCTGGTTCAGTCAAACTAAAAGATACACAAAAATTTTTTTTTTCTCTCTTCCTTAGCATGCCCAGGCTTTTCATTGACATTTTGCATATGGTAGTTATTTCTCTCTAACAAACAATTCCTATGGTTTGTTATCTCTATGGAGAACAACTATTGATCGAATCATGTCTTAAGACATAGTATATTTACTTCTGATGCTAATCAGAGGGGAAAAATACAAATATTTTATATAAATTCAAGATCATGAAAGACAGATTGTAGGATTAATTAGCCAGATAACCTATGTAGTATTCATTCTTTCATTCACCAAATTCTTTAGCAGCATAAGGCACTGTTTCTTAGTAATATCATGGAGTGAAAATTCAGTTACAGAACCTTGTAATGTGATACAATACAACTGAGTATACTTTGAGGAAAATTAACAACTTGTGTTTGTAGTTTGGTCTTAGCTCATTTAAAATACTTATATCTAAATTGCTTTTGTAAAAATAAAGGACTGTACAAAACACAATAAGAAGATTTGTAAAGGAAGGAATATATGTTGTGGTTATCCATTTCACTACTAGTATTTGTGGTGAATATTTACACCAAGGTACCTGCTACTTATGTAAAGTGTCTTCATTAAAAAGACTTATTAGCATACTTAGTCCTTATTAGTAAACTTCTGCTAAGGACTGCACTGCAAAACAATAGGACCTTCAGCTAAAGTTGTTCATAATAGCTAACAGAGACAGAATACTTTGTCTGTTTCTAGGAAGTTAGTAAGCAGGCTGTTGTTAACCTAGGAAGAGGAAATTATTTCATCAACTAGGGAAATTGTAGCACTCTGCCACCGAATCCCAAAGGAATGAATCCAGATATATTAGTAAAATTATTCATTTTTAAGTCAGCTGCAGCAACATATAAAAACTCATTAACAGAGAGGAAGGTAAAAGGGAATTGAATACCTTAACAGTTATTTCATTTTTAAGTAGTTTTTTTCTTTACAAATTATTACTTACAAAGGCTTGCATTGATGCCTTTTGAATCTCTTTTCCTAGCACTAATTGCTTGCATCTTTAATTACTGTCCAACTCAGTCAAGTGCTTACATATGAAACTTAGGTTAAATCAACTCTTTTATAAAAGTAAAATGTTCATATGTTTGTATTTATCTAAAAAATAGTTTTAAACTATTATTTTTTAAAGAAAAGGGTCCTATTAACTTTGTGATAAATCTCTGTGCGAGTAGTAATTAAGATACCATATAGTGTTAAGGAAGCATGTTAATATTCACAACTATTAGAATGAATTTGCTCTATCTCTAGAATTCCTGAGTCTCATTTTGGAGTAGATGTTCATCTTTATTTAAGCAAAGCCTGCACAAGTGAGCTGTGAGAGAGAAAGATACAGAAAATATAATCATAATCATATCTTTTTTTAAAAAATTAAAATTATCTTGCCCTTGATTCAAAGAATTACAATAGTGTTATTCAAAAAACCTTTCCTCACTGGCAGTTCTATTGCATTTAACAGGGTTTTCAGCTAGGCAACACATTTTTCTGTAATACTATTTTGTGTCATCACCATATTATCTCATGCAAGAGTGGGTAATGGAAATTAATATTGTAGTGATACACAGTGACACTAATTGGACTACCTTACTTCATTATTATGGAGGAAGGAGGATTGTCTAAAATGTAGTTAGAGGACTTGCAGGAGAAACAAATACAATGCCTCATGAATGCATCTGTCTAAGCTACTAATAATTTACTTGGTTCTGCAGAACGTTTTTAAAATACCTAAGTATATGGTGCATAAAATTACATTTTGTATAGAATTGAAGAGAAATAAAATAAAAAAAAACCACAAAGGAATAATGAGACAGACTTAATAGTGGAGGTGTAGGAAGATGAGTGTATGATCACCTCATGAGGAAAAAAAATCCATATCAGCTTGAGTGACATGCACTTAAAAGTTTCTTCTTTGTAATCACTTCTTGAAAATGCTTACCAATTTGCAGAATATTTACTGGTTATATTTCTATTTGTCTTTTCCATTTATCATAGTCAAAAATAAAATAATCCTTCCTGTATACAGCTAAAGGGATGACCTAATAAGATACTAGATAGACCATTTTATTCACTAATGATTTTATTGTAGGCTAAATCATGCCTGAAGATAATTCAACTGAATTAGAGGTTTTTTTAAAGTAAACATGTCATCAGCCACTGATATCCATATGGTCATTTAAGTGGGCTTCTGGGACCTGAAATGGCATTTATGGTAATATACTTCTTTTAAATACATATGTACCTACTGTGTATTCAAGTTTAGTCTCAAGTTGTTAATATGATCTTTTATTCATTCATAGACTTTTCAGAAAAAAAAAAGTTATTATGCATTTGTTACAAGACAGGTGCTGGGAATACTTGTATATGTAATGGCATATAGTATTATTTTTTCATAAGGTGTGAGTGAAATAGCTCCAGGCTTTTTTTACCCAGAGGCCTCTTCTCAAGGTACAGAAGCTATTTCATTTCTCACTGAGATTATAGTAATGTTAATGGGGAGTGGGATATCCCACATCCCCTATTCTCCCAAACAAGTATTCGGTTTTTGAATTTAGTGCCTTTCAGCAAATATTTGGAAGAAAGGCTGTAGGCTGAGTCTCAGAATCCCAGTGGCTCAGAGGAGCCAAATTATATGTATTTCCAAGTCACACTTTTTTTTTTTTTATTTTCTGGCTCCCCTGATTTTGTTTTCTTTTAATGACTTTTTGACTCTTCCATTCTTTTTTCTGTAGTAACTGAGCTTTGTGCAAGTTAGTATTTTATTTTGTTCTGAGTTTATGCTTGAACTAAAGAGGATGCGAGATTGTTCATGTATCCACTCCAGTGCATAGCCCCTAGGAAACTCGAATAAAAGTAAAGATACTGGAACTTGGAGTAAATCAAAAATCAGAAAACCAGATTAACCTCCTGTGACTGCTAAGCCTCAGGGAACCAGGTCACAAAGAGGCAGAGCTATTATAATTGAAGTAATGGTGTTACATGCTATAAACAGACCAATGCAACCATAAAAATGGTTGTCCATTCAAAATACTCCCTGTATTGTCCACCCTGCAACTGTGAGGAGGTTAGATGTAGACTTTCCTTTTGATATGACTGTGTGAATAAATGTACAGCGTGATTGGAGTTGATCAAATTGAGCACAAAAGATGATTCATAGTTCATAGTTCATGCATGTTGGGTTTTTATGTGTGAAAAAGAAAGCTGCCTCTTTCTAAATGTTAAGCATACAAGCGAGGTCTCAGTGCACTGGTACTCAATGCATTTCGAGTAACAGTAGCTGGGAACATCTGCTTTGTGTCTCTTGGAATAAGAATGCCACAAGCCAGTCTTGCACTGTCAGTGCTCAGGCTCTCACACTGTATAGAGCTAAAAGACCATGTTGTGGCAGAAAGGATGATAGACACAAAAAAACCCACATGTGCATTATCCTTTGAACTTAATGATTTCTTATCAATGAACTCACACCTCATGGATTTGGAACTGCTTTTAGAATGAGTTCATATGCTTATCAGAGTTAACAAAGAGACAGGGGGAAGAAAAATAATTCCCTGCTGTTTACTTGATTTGCTTTCCTATCCCTTGCATTAAGATTTCATGGGATCAACTTGGAAATATGGCTTTGATACTTCAAACAAATCAACAGACATCGAAAGAAAGAAAACTATTGCTTTCAGTAAAATACTTTATTTCTTTTAAGGAAATAATGAACAACTTAATTTACTTTTAGTACCAGTTAGTTTTATTATTTATCCTCTTAATTCTGCAGAAATTATACTCCTTACCTGCTAAGCTATCAAGCATGTTATATTGGATGATTGACTATTACTTGCTGCAAATATGCTTGAGTGTTACATGAATATTGCAAATTCCTCATATCACTCTTGAAATTAGTGTTAAGAGAAAGAATTAGTGTTAAGAGCTGTCTTTGGACAGCTATCTCAAAATTAAAGAATTGTTCTCTGGAAATACCCCACTGGATATAGAGTGAGTCTGAGGCAGTAGTTTATAGAAGATACACAGTTTTTGGGAGGATAAAGCTAACGGGGGTGAATCTCACTCTTGGTTTTCTCACACAAAAAAGTCACAGCAACTGTGGTGTGAATAAAAAAAATCCAACCAAACCAAACAAAAATAAAACCCAAACCCCAAACATACAAAGTTGCCTCTTTATAACATGCTGATAGCTCAAAACCATCAAATTTTACATGCTTAGCTGATAAGTGGTAAGTCAAGGCAAAGTTATTCTGTTACATCTTGGTTTTTCCCTTTCCTTTCCTTTGTTTCCCTCACATTTTGAAAAAAAAGATTGCTGTGTCTCTTCCCCTTGATCCTTTCCCTATTAAAAAAAATCCCAAATAAACCAAACAAAAAATACTGGCCAGATTCTGCTGCTACAGTGAATTCAGCAGCGCCCATCTTGTTGGGTGCTGGAATAGGCTACCAGGGAAGTGGTCACAGCACCAAGCCTGACAGAGTTAAAGAAGCATTTGGATCATACTCTCAGGCACATGGTGCGACTCTTGGGGATGGTCTTTTGCAGGACCAGGAGTTGGGCTCAGTGATCTTTGTGGGTCCCTTCCAATTCAGCATATTCTGTGATTCTGTGATCTATCAGACTTGCCTATCTGATAAGGTCCCTTATCAGATGTAGGTCCATTTCTGACTTTCAAATAGGCTTCAAGTGTGAAACAGATACTGAAACACTCAGATTAGGTAAAGTAGCCTCTGGAGTAGCCCCTGGGTCTATGCAATACCAAAATTTCAAGCAGCTATATGCTTTCTTGGCAACACCTACCAGCACCTGGACACTAATCAGATTCCTTTGTTCTTCCTAATCAGATTTCTTGTGCTCTTCTATGCACAATTTGTTTAGTCTGTCTTTGCTTACATTTCCCACCTTTTGAAATACTTAATTACTAAAGCAGATATTGCAAGGCTAAAATTATTAAAAACTACATAGCTGTCTGGCTCTATGCTGACAGAGGTCAGCTATTTATTAGCTTGTAATATCTGGTTAAAAGAAAGCATTTGTATTTTACTCTGATGTCTTAGCTGCATGAAAGGAAGAGACAGCTGTGCATGTGACCCACAAGTACTTTCTCTGAGTGACATAACTGAAGAATGCTGACATGAAGGCTGAAATTTCTGCAGAAACAATTACAAACACAACCTTTTCCTTGATTCTGTACCTTTCCAATGATAAAAATGTTATTTGTTGAATTTTTTGGAGGAGTGAAGGCCATTTCTTCATGAACTGCTTTGCAATTTTTGCTGCTGTTTCACTAAAGCTATGCCCTAACTGTGAGCTAGTGGTTTCAGGAAAGACTGGAATGATAAACCATGCACAAGTACTTTTGCACTAAACTTGTCTGCTGGGCACAGAAATGTTTGTTCCTATAAGCTTGTATTTAGAACATAAAGAGCCTTCAGTATGTCTACATATGAGAAATTATTTTCAGTATTAGCAAGCAGAAGTGAAATATAATGATATCTGTAACAATTACTGAAAGCAAAAGAGTACAAACCAAATTATGCTGGAGATGCGGTTCTTGAAACAAAGGGAGAAAGAGAGAAAGCAAGGGATAAGGAAACAAGGTGTAGCTGCCTAGGATAGAGCTAATTTTCTTCATAGCAACTCATATGGTTCTGTGTTTTAGACTTCTGACCAAAACAATACTTGAACAATACTTGGTAAGACACTTATGTGCTACCATCAAGGCCTTCTCTGTTTCTCACTGTGACACACGATTTTGTGACACAATTTTTTGAGAAATAGGTCGGGAGCTGACACAGTCGTGCAGATGATCCAAACTGACTAGAGAGCCTCAATATCATATAATGTATTATAAAAGGAAAAGGAGGAGGTTTTAGGAATGTTTCTTTTGCTGGGGAACTTACTGGGAGTTGGTGAAGGATTGACTTTGCATCACTTTTTTCGTTCTGTTTTCATCTTTTTTTCACTTTTCTTTAACTTATTAAACTTTATTTTTTTATCTAGAAACCCAAGTTTTCTTGCTTTTATTCTTCCCACTGGGGGATGGAACAGAAGGAAGTGAGTGAGCATCCGTGGGGTGCTTAGTTGTCCACTGGGATTTACCCACAACAGAAGGGAATGGTAAAGGGAAAGAAAATATTCATACTAATTTCTGATGCTCATTATGTTAGGGTATATGGATTTTTCATTTGTAGCGTATTAATTAAATTGTGAGGATGAAAAATATAAAAAAAGTAGTGAATTACACTAGTTGTTAGCAGGTACTTCAAGATTACAATTTCAAGGAAGAAAAAAGTCCTAGCATAGCTTTGTACTTGAAGTTGTACAGAACTATATTAATTGAAACTGTAACTGTTCCATTGTGTAAAGGATTGAATATCAAACTGCTTTCACAAGCCTTAACTATTTTCAGGTTCCTTTGACTACTTAATAGCACCAGAAAGCAGGTTTTTTTGAAATTATTGAGCTCTATGGCTATCCATGTAGTTGTTCTTAGAAAAGAAGACCATATTCCTATTCAAATGCTTATTGTCCCTTTTTGTATGTAAACTAAACTCAGGAAGTTTCACAGAGGGGAACATATACTTACGCAGTTTATCCCTTATATATGAACACATACTTTTTTCTGAACTGCATTAAAGATATTGTCTTCACAGTTTAATTTTCTTAGATTAGGCTCCTGTCCTCTGACAGGAAGCTGAATAGATGACAGGAACTGAAAATAGGCTTCTATGATAGACTACACAACAAGTGTCACCTTCAGTGACAGCCTGCAAGGCAAGATTTTTCAAGCATTTTTCTTTAAGCAGTGTTACCTGACTGTACTTCTAGATGAAATAACCAACTAAGCTAACCACTTTTGTGCCTCTTTAACCCGTTTCTTTGTAGTGCCCTTATCCGAACTAAATATGAACTTGTCTGCATTGCTGAGAGCCAGCATATGCATTTTTTTCTTTTTATTTAACTATAAGGTTTTTAAAATTTCTGCATAACTCTCTGTAACCCAGGGACTGACCTGACTAGGATTTCATCTTGCAGTGTTACTTCTGCTGGATATAGTAAACAGTGAAAACCTTCATGGCTTTCTCTGCCTTCAGAAGCAAAAGAGTACCTAATCAGAACAAGATACATTCACAGGAAGCTGAACCTTATTGGCTGGAAATAACCACTGGAGATCCTCTTATCCTCTATTGCATTTTAAATGATATCCCTGTGGAGACATCACAGTCCCTCTGGGTAATGTCTTTCAGTGCTTTCCCATTGTCATGATAAAAAAAAATCCCCATGCCCACTGGAGGATCTCCCATTCTCCAATCTGTGTCCATTGACTCCAGACTAATCACCATGTACCTCCAAGAAGACTGGGTCCATCTTCTTTGTGCCTTCCCACAAGATACATGAAGACAGCAATGAGGTCTCCCCTGAGCCTTCTCTTCTTAAGGCTGGAAAGACCTTGCAGCCTCTCACAGCCTCTCTGTGCACACCATGTGTTCCATTCCCCTCACCTCACCAGCTTGATGACCTTTGCTGGACCCACTCAGTGTACCAGTGTCATTCTTGTGCTGGGAAGCCTAAAACTGGACACAGAACTTTAGATGTAGTCTCACAGCTAGTGAGACTGTTTTCCTGGACCTGGTGACTATGCTTCTGCTGATGCATCCCAGGTTGTCATTTTTGGCTTTGCTTCAAGGGTGCGCTGGTGATTTAATGTTCAACTTGCCCATCAGAACCTTCGATACATTTCTGTCAAGCTGCTTTCTATCCAGCCAGTCCCCAGCCTATAGGATTACATGGAGTTATTCCCTCCCAGATGCAGGATTTTACACGTTGCTAACTTCATGATGTTGCTTGTCAGCCAATTCCTCACACCTGTCCAGGTCCCTCCAAATAACAGTCCTGCCCTGAAGCATATCATCTGTTCCTTCCAATTTTGTATCATCTGCAAATATGCTGAGAGTGTCCTCTCTCATCCACCAGGTTGTTAATAATCTTTGAACAATATTTGCCCCAGAAATACTGTAAATTGTATTTTTTGACTGCCAATCACAGTTCTTTAAGACCAACAACAGTGCAGCCTGTTTCTGTCCCACTTCATTGTCTACTTATCGAGTCCATAGCTTGTGAATTTGACTGTAAGAATACAGTGAAAGACTGTGACAGATGCCTTGCTAAAGTCAAAGTATGCCACATCCACCATTCTCCTTTCATGCATACAACCAGTTCTCTCATTGTAGAAGGCAGTCAGGTTTGTCAGGCACAATTTGCCCATAAGGGGAACTCAGTGATTAGCATGCTTCCTGTCATGATGCAAGTAGCTCTTCTGAGGTTGACTTTTTGCAGCCTAAATTGTGGCAAGGAGTATTCCTCTGCACAAGGAGCAGAGAGATGAAAGAAGCCTTTGGTCCCCAACATTTTCTGTGTGAATATAAAGACATAGAGGGATCTTTTGTCAAGTCTCAGTCCATTTTATGTTTGAGATAGGTCGTGATGAAGGCTTTTGTTGTGGGGCCAATTTCTTCACCCCCCACACAATTGCTATAAGTCGAGAGAAGGTTTGTGCAGACAGAAGAGATTTGATGTGGGGAGAATAATATTAGGATTTATTATTAGCGAAATAAAAACTAAAGAACTATATATATAATAATTTTAAATAGGCAAAAGTGCTATGTATTTACAGAAGTACCTTCCCCCCTTCTATCAGTCCAGGAGGAGAAGCACTCTCTTTTTCACTTCCAGAGCTACAGGTCTTCTAAACAATTCTGCAGCATTTGAAAGTTCTTCTTCTGTTATCTCTAGGACGACAGCTCCGATTCATTGCAGCTGGAACTTTCTCTCCCTCTCTCTTTCTTTTATGTCAACTTCAGGGCTGGACCTACCCCCCCTTTTGGACTAAGACCGGAGGCTGGGGGTTACCCGGGCCCTGCGGGGTCCTCCATGGACTGCAAAGGGACATTTGCTTTACCATGGTCTTCCCACAGTGTCACGGGGGATAATGGTTTTTGAGTCCACCCCTATTTTCTGTGGGGTCCCAAATTCAGCTGCACCAGCATGGATCCCCTCATTGGCATCACAAGTCCTACCTGGGCCGACTTGCTCCAGCGTAGGTCCTCTCTTCATGGGCCACAGGGCTCTGGTAGGACTCTGTTTCATTTTAGGCCTCTCATGGAGTCTCAGCTTCTTTGTGCATCCACTTGCTTCAATGTAGGCTCCTCCATGAGCTGCAGGGGGGTCTCCTCACCCA
>JAWWLV010000001.1:63088930-63135184 GCA_035041135.1 Platyrinchus mystaceus | reverse complement strand
ATGAGCTGCAGGGGGGTCTCCTCACCCAGTAATTTTCCACAGACGGCAGGGATTTTAGTTTTCAGTCTTTTCCCTGCTGAAGGGGGTGGGGAGGGAAGGAGTCATCCTCCCCCCTTCAAAGTTCTCTCTCTTGTGGCTGCCAGCTTCGACCTTGGAAGCTGCGGGATCTTTCTACTTGGAATTCCTTCTGCAGCAGTCTTGTCCAGGCAGTCTTCTTTTAAAGTTTGGGGTTTTTTTTTGTTTTTTGTTTTTTGGGTTTTTTTTCACTCTGTTACGTGTTTTGGCCAGAAGAGCTTCAATACCACACCCGCCCCCGGCCCAGGACCGGGGGGGAAGAGGGAGGCCTGGCCCCACTTGGGGCCTGCTGCTTTCCCCTACATGGCTCCTAATTTGTCTTGCCACCTCGTGGCTTATTTCTTCCTCACAAACCTTCTTTTCCGTTTTCTTAAATGTGTAGTTGGTAGAGGCATTACTAAAACTTTGGATTGGCTTTGCTCTGGAAATCCACCTGGCAAAACCATTTTTAGCCTGGGGGGGGGGGGCGGGGCTGGTCAGCAAACTCATGACAGCTTACATTGATTGAAGTCTTCTGTCCCCACTCAAAGATTTTTGGTAGTGATTAGCCAACCCTATGAAAGATTAGTGCTCCTACTCTAAACCAAATTATGTAGTTTGCCTTTCCCCCCACCCCTGTTATGCATCTTGTGAGATTCATGTCACCTAATTTTACCTAGATTATGTTTTTAGGTCCTGAAAAGAAGTAGGCTTTTCTAGGATATGATTCAACTAATTTATTACTAACAGCTACCTGGTAATGAAAGGAGATCATAATCTAAAAATACTAGTTCTTTTTGCTGTGTGTAAAGAATTCTGTCTTAGGTGTAGATTTAGTCAGATAATTCTCACACAGAAACATTTCTTTTGTATTTCCCCAGGATATTTCTATAACAATTCAGTTTTTATTAAGTGGATAGGCGAATGTATAAATCTAGATTTACCTCACTTCCAAAATATTCCAATTCAGAGGTCCTTGAAGATTTTGCATAGTTTATGGTACATTGTATCTCATACTAATAAATCTAAGACTGAGTTTCCTTCTGGTGCTATTGGTTGTGTTCTGTTTAAAATGTCTGAACAAACTATTTCCTTTTGCTGCTGCTAGCATGCATTGTTTAGGCATTTAGGAAACATGTCAGATTTTTAAGGGATTCAATCTTGCCTGAGTCAAAAATAATGGAGTTTTGCTATTGCCTTTGATAAATGCAGAATCAGGTCTTCAGTCTTCTCACTCTAATGTGATTCTAATTATGTTACACTTTTGTCCTTCTTCTGTGCTTTCCCTTGCAACATTAAACTTAATTTGTTAATTACCCAGCATTTGCAAATTACAAGGCAAATCTGGAACTCATTTCCTTGGCTGTGCTTGCTCTGTGTCCTCCCTCTTAAAAAAAAATGGAGCGATAAGCACATGAATATTTTTTTCTAAACTTTGTGTCCTACATTAAAATCATAGAATCATAGAATCATAGATCATCAAGTCCAACCCTTGATCTAACACTGCTGTGGTTACTAGACCCTGGCCAGATTTTGATAGCAGGGGGGCTACAGGGGTGGCTTCTGTGAGGAACTGCCAGAAGCTTTCCCCATGACCAGCAGAGCCATTGCCAGCCGGCTCTGGGATGGTCCCACTGCTGGCCTAGGCTGAGCCAATCAGGAATGATGGTAACACCTCTGTGATATTTAAGGAAAAAATGTTGTTGGGCAGAAGAAATTGAAGGCAAAGAGGAGTGGACTGAGAACATGTGAACAGCTCTGCAGACACCAAGGTCAGTGCAGCAGGAGGGGGAAGAGGTGCTCCAGGTGCCAGAGCTGAGGTTCCCCTGCGGCCTGTGGTGAGTCAGGCTGTCCCCCTGCAGCCCATGGAGGTTAATGGGGGTGCAGAAATCCATCTGCAGCTCATGGAGGAGCCCACACCGGAACACATGGATGACCGAAGGAGGCTGTGACCCTGTGGGAGGCCCATGCTGGAGCAGGGTCCTGTCAGGGACCTGCTAATCCACGGAGAAAGGAGCCCATGCTGGAGCAGGTTTTCCTGGTAGAACTTGTGGCCATGTGGGGGACCCATGCTGGAGCAGCTTGTTCCTGAAGGACTGCACTCCATGGAGAAGTGACCCATGTGGCAGCAGTTTTTTGAAGAACTGTTGCCCATGAAGAGTTGCCTCACGCTGAAGGGGTTTGTGAAGGACTGTCTCCTGTGCAGAATTCCATCCTTTACATGTATTTCTTGAAATACTGCTTAGCACCACATCTGGGCTGAGGTAGTCACTACTGTAAATCTGAGATTAGTGATGAAGAAGAGTATCTTCTGAAAGATTTTTCAAAGCTTTATATTGAAAAAGCCAACCAACCAAACAAACTGCTTTTTGTAAGAAATCAAAATCTCTTTGGTGGTTTTCTCTACTTCTGCTCTATTCATAGAATTCTTGATGCTGTCAACAAGAATGTCAGTTGTAATGCAGATGTCTGTCCAACAGGAAGTGTACTGAGACCACAGGATCAATTTTCATAAGCAATTAAGTAGCCATCAGTCAGAAAGGATGTTTCATTTAGACATATTAATGAACTGACTCACATAAAAATTAATGGTCTGTCAGAAGTTGAAAAGTCATAGTCCCCTTACCAGTCTTTATACCCTTTAGTCCAATGAAATGCTTTATTTTTCTTCTGTTTTTTTTTCTCTCATTACTTTTCTTAGTATTCCTTTTTAACTGTCTTCTAAGTCTTGTTCTACAGCCTTATTTTTCACAAGATATTTTTTTATTCTATGTTTATATAGTATCAGGCACATTTAGGTGCTCATATTTGACTGCATCTCTTGGGCATTAAACTAATAACACTAATAGTAAATAACGACTTCATCTCCAGGCAAAATGATCTGAAAAATTAATGTAGCAATGTTTGGTTCTCCACAATCATCAGAATGATTCTTTAACTGTTCGTAGCCTCTGGATGCACCATCGTGGAGGTTCAGGTCTCAGATGACATTTGGAAGATTTCCAGGTTTGGAGTCTTGTCTCTGCAGTATGAGTTCCCTGATGCTCCAAGAATCCTTACTGTAACTGCAGAGCTGAGGGGCACTTAAACCAAGGATTTTGGGCTCCTTCCTCCAAGAACAGAGGGCAGTGACAATCTGGCAGCCCTGCAGCCACAGGTCTGGGACTAGAGTAATCCTGCTGTGGGGCCTTCCGTCTGCCAGCATTTGCCTGCAGCTCTGCAGCTCAAACCTCTGCCCATCACCTGGTGTCTCCTGGTTGCAGAGCATGTTCATGGTGTGTATTCACTGATCATTTATGCCCCATGAACTAGAATAATGTTTAGTAGTATATTTAGGAAGACGAGTTTTTACTAGATTCTGCCCTGCTTCATTATCTATGGAATGAATTTTAACAGTCTTAAACTTTATATAATATCAAACTTGAAAAATTATAGATTTGCAATTTTTCAACATTTTTCTTCTGTCCTTTTATGGCAACTTCTACAGTCATTGCTACAATGAAAAGTTTCATTATCATTCTCTTTTGTAATTTCCCATTATTGACTACATGCCTTACTGCAAGATCATAGTTTCAAAGATGAATGTCTGATTTTGGCTATGTACAGCTATAGTTGTTCATGTAATAAAAATACTTGCAGTCAACTGTGTACACAAGGCCTATGGGCTGAAAATTCAGATTTGAGCCAAAGCTGCCAAATTAGTCATCCTAGAGACTCGTCAAATATGCATTCTTTCCTTCCATTCAGCCTTATCCCATGTCTTTCTCACCTGCAAAATAAACCCCATGTAATAAGCTCTTAGTTACTTCTTTTTCCCCCCTTCCCTCACTCTTCAGTCTGTCTAGAGCTTCCAGGAATACTTACTGTAAATGTACCACCATCCTTTCAATTAAGCTGTGCTGTGGTAAATGTAGGCATATATAGTAATTTTCAGCTGCCTTCTTTTCAAGTTTAATTCATATTCTAAACATGCATCAACCAACTCTTGAGTTTGCCACTAAAATAAGGATTAAGTATTCATTTGGCATGCTTATCATACACTGGCTACTGCTATGCCAGGGGAACCAGCTGGAAGAAAAAATCTCATACTGGATTTTTCCAAGGACTTTTTTTCTAAAGAAAAAACCTGAAAAATCAGTAAGAAAATAATAATAACAATACAAAGCTTTACAGCATGACTTGGAAAAGGTATTTGTCCTTGCTGCTGGATTCAGCTATCCTCACATTTAAACCTACTGTTTTTGAAGATGTATGATTTATTCTGACATGAAATTCCTGAGACCTGCAGCAGTTTAGTTGCTCCCATTAGCACATGAAACTGACTAAAAGTCTCAGTGTTACACAGCAGGGGCATCTTAACTGTTGTTTATCATATGTCATTCCTTTCATAAAAATCCTCTAATTCCCAACACTCTTTAAAAAAAAAAAAAAAAGAAACCTACCAACCAACCAAAAGAAAAGAAACCCTCCATCCCAAAACACCTGCAAAAGCCCCAGCTATTAGAAGAGGTCACTACAATTTCTTTACTTCTGGAAGCTTTCCAATAGTTAAAACTGTCTTTATACGCCTCTGAGCTACTGTATGTAAAAGTCAGTCCTACTAAGATATAGTTAGAAGTGTAGGATAATTCTAATGCTGTTTTACAACTGATGAAATCTCCTTCAGCTCTGTCTACCACCTGATTACCATGGAAACCATTACTGGACAGCAAAGTAATTCTGATCAAAAGGAATTATTATTAATCTTCCCAGTCAAGGGTGGATGGAGACTTGGACAGCTTACATTAAATTTTCTGGTACAGGCTGAAAGGTTCAGTATGGGTAAATATTAATTCTTAGTCTGTTAGAGAGCAAGAGTGTTTTGTTACAAGACAAGTAGATCTGGCTGTCCAAAAATCAGACATTAGGAGATTGCAATATGAGCCATGTAGCATCCAGGAATTGGACGTAAATAAATGTAGTTTTCTAGATGGTAAGGAGCTACAAGAAAAACTGACATGAGGAATTTAAATGTCTGTTTCAAGGATAGTAAAATGATACTTTAAATCCTAATGCTGGAAGGAAAAAGTAGTAAGAATGTTGTACACAGCTTTGTATTTAGACAGATAAATAGCTGTTTTTGCCAAAATACACTCGGTTAGGAGAGATGGTTTTGTTTTTCTTAAAAAAAAAAAAAGAAATATGTTTGCTATACAGAGACAATAGCCATGGTTTGTAATAAACATTGAAATCTACTTATTTTACAGACATTTGAGAGGTTACAGAAGCCTATTTCAAACGTCTGCTATTTGAACAAACAACATTTGTTGTTTATAGTAAGACTGTGAAAGCAGAAGAGAGGCCACCATTCTCCAGGAATTCCCTGTCTCTTGAAACTTCTGCAAATTGATTGGCATTTGGTTTTTCTAGATTGAGAAATTTTTCAGTTCATAAATTGATATTTATACCAGACAACAATCGTATAATCAATCATGGAATGGTTGGTCTCGAAAGGACCTTTAAAGGTCATCTGGTCTATCATCCTGTAATAAGCAGGGATATCTTCAACTAAATCAGGTTGTTGAGCCCATTCCAATATGACCCGGAGTGTTTCCAGGGAAGGGACATCCACCACCTCTATGGGCAACTGGTGCCAGTGTTTCACCACTCTCATTAGGAAAAAGCTTTCATAAATCTAAAGTAAATTGACCAATGCTATCAAAAACATACTTGTACATCCAAATTGTAGAATTCCAATTTTCCTGTGGTCCATATTCAAAAAGGCTAAAAAGAAAGGATCAAAAAAGACAGAAAACATCACAAACTTAGACCGAGGAAAGAAGGAATGAGGAATCTATACTGAAAATAATTGCAATAATTTAGTTTTGCTGTATGTAGAATAAAAAGTTATTTTTACCTTCTAGTCAGTAAATAAGTGTTATTTTACCTCTTTTCTCACTTGTTTAGTGGAGGAAAGACAATTATATACTTAGTTCCCAGTGAACTCAGTTACAATTAAATTCATAGCTAATTAGCAATTATTTGTCTTAGTCAGGCTATTCTTCTAGGCTATTTCGGTATACAATGGATTTAGGTACCTTTAGACAATGATTTAACTCCATCTTAAAATGGTGTTACTAACCTAAATTTCTAACTGACATTTTGTTTCCTTTAACTATAAAGGCAGTGTGGACGATATGTTCAATTTACTTTTGGAAGACTACCCTAAAGTATATGGGGAGGTGAATGAATCTTGCACTTGAGGATCTTCAAAAACAACTGAGTTACTTGATAGTTAACCTCTTGTTTTCTTTGTCTAACCCTGCACCAGTGACTTTTAAAAAAGCACAGGCAACATCGGTATAAGTATTCAGCTTCTTGTAGTTTTCTCTGTAGAACAGATCGGACGATTAATATTATGCTGGGATGGAAAGCTGTTGGGAGCGAGAGCGAATAGATCATTGTTAGTATAGCAACATACTAAAGCTATGGTGACGGGAGGGTTGCTTTTTGCTTGCTTTTTGGTTTTATTTTATGTGTGTGTGATTGGATTAATATTGACTGTCTAAATATAGTTATTCTCCTAGATTTGCATAAATAAAAAATGAAGAAGGAAACATTTTGCCTAGTCTAATGATTTGGAAGATGAAAGTAGGTACTGATACATTGGAAGCCAAAAACATGGAGGGACTCTGTACCTCATTATTGTATTTTCTAATATCAGACTTTCAGTTTCCCAATGGGAAATAAAACAGGACTTTTTTCTTACTGTCTTCACTCTTGGTGGCCAATTAAAAGCTTTTTTGGTTCCAGATGAAGATTTGGCAGGTCTACTGTTTTGGCCACAATGTGATGAGGAGTATAATGAAAGTTAAAGTTAAATTATAGCTCAACACCTGTGGCTGGCTTGGCTCTGTGTTCACATTTGACACCAAGCCAAGGCAAAGCTAGAATGAGAATCTTCTAATGTTGTTTCTTGGCAGTCAAAGTCACCTTAATATCAGTTAATACATTTATCTTTTCTCATTTATATAGTTCACTCTAGTGCTTTGACTTTCATCTTGCTCAAAGGGACAAACTAAGACCTTGGCATATTTCCATTACCACAGGTTTGGCTGAAGGAGTTATTCAAATTGAAGAGAAATTTACTTTCTAAATGGCAAAGATGAACCCATAGTAGTTATTGAAATTTATTGTGAGGCACACTGTTTCTTAAAATCTTTTTTGAACTCCTATTTAAATGGGCGTGTTTGTTTAATCCCCAGCAGTAACTAAGTCCGACAGAGCCATTTGCTCACTTTTTCCTCAGTAGGATGGGGGAGAGATTTGAAAAAGTAAAAGTGAGAAAATTCATTAATTGAGATAAAAACACTTTAATAATTAAAGCAAAAGCTACGTGCACAAGCAAACCAAAACGAGGAATTAATTCGCTACTTCCCAAGGGCAGGCAGGTGTTTAGCCATCTCCAGGAAAGCAGGGCTCCATCATGCACAACAGTTACTTGGGAAGACAGAAGCCATCAGTGCCCCCATTTCCTTCTTCTTCCCCCAGCTTTCTATACTGAGCATGACTCCACATGGTATGGAATATCCCTTTGGCCAGTTGGGGTCAGCTGTCCCAGCTGTGTCCCCTCCCAGCTCCTTGTGCACCCCCAGCCTCCTCGCTGGTGGGGTGAAAAAGCCTTGGCTCTGTGTAAGTGCTGCTCAGTGGTAATACATTCCTTGCATTATCAATGCTGTTTTCAGCACAGATTCAAAGTGCAGCCCTGTACCATCTACTGTGAAGAAAATTAACTCTATCCAAGCCAAAACCAGCACACTGGGAAATTATTTTTCTATTCTGTGAAGTCTTATGAGATTTTTGAAATTTTCTGGTCTGCATTTAATAAAAGTAAGAGTTTTGAAACTCTTCAAAAGAAAAACAAGACCTATTTACCACAGAATAACCATTTTTCTCAGGACTACTTTACTTTCAGAGAATGGATAATAAACTGTTTTTCAAAATTGCCATAAAGGAAGCCAAGCAGGCACTTGGAGCTGGCTCTCTAAAGTGAGTAAAACACATCTATTTATTGACTCTTTTAGGTTAGGTTTCTCTCAGTCTCATTGTGGTTGTCCTTCTTTGAACTTTTTATTAAATAGACACTGGAACAGAATCTTTGTTCTTTATCAGGAGCGAGTACTCTAAATCTTCCCTTTTATGTAAATCAATGTGCCAAAAACTGGAGTAGGTACACTTAGAGAGCAAAAAGAAATGTTTTTTATCTTACAGGCAGCATCCACATACAAACTACCTATATAGACTCTGATTACAGTCTACAGAAGAAAAAGGTACTCCTAGGCATAATTCATCTTAACCTAAAGAAGATATCTAAGAGATCAAATAAATTTCATGCTAACAGCATCCATTTCTCTCCATTGATTCTAAAGGAGACTAGACTGATTAGTTCTGTGCCTACATTGTAGTTTTGCTTCAATTAGATAAGATTAATTGTACTCATGTTATCTCTATAGTCTAATGTTTTGACGATTTATCTGGAAACAGGTGGGGAGACTCAGACCCCTTAGAAATAATATAATGGGTCCATAAAATGTTGCTGGTACTTCACAGAGATTAGATTAACAGTAGAAAATGACTGGGGTTGGCAAGTATGCTAACTTGAGCAAGATGAGATACTGAAGGAAAATGTTCAGACTATGTTTAGGAAAACATAATACCTTTAATTTTCTATCAATGAAATACATGTAAGTCTTGAAAACATTTTTAAATCTAAAACTATGCCATTTAGTTACTTACTGTCTTAACTATTGCTCTTAGTTTCTTAACAAATTTGTGTATATACAAGGTCTATCAAAAATAAAGTTAGTTAAATTTTTGTTCTTTCTATACCTCTATTGCTTTCGATGTTAATGATTATTACATTACAGAAATTATATGTGAGCATTAATAGATTTCTACTATACTGTCCTTTGACCATATCAATATAAACCACTAGTATTAGTGGAGTACATGCATAAGTATTTATGAATGCACATATGCAACCACGTAATACATAGGCAAATGCATTCTTATGTAGGTGTGGGTATATGTTTTCATAGCTGTTATCTGGCTATCTTAGAAATGAAACCTCTAGTACTAGTCAAAACAAGTGTTCTCATCTCATGGTAAAAAGATTACAGGTTACATGCTTATTTTTCATGATTATATAATTTTAATCTCCATCTCAATCTCTTTATAGATGCATTTCAATAAATATATATTGGGAAGTTGCTTATTTTATTTCTATTTGCTTTTTTGGGGTTGTTGGTTTTGGTTGTCTACTGGAATTTTGGTAGGGGATTTTGCATTATGTTTTTTTTTAATCTGTTGATTTCCAGCTTACTGCTAAGAAATAATATATAATGTCTGTTGCATTTCTTACTTCAAGGCATTTTTCTTAGGAAAATAAATGTTAAACCCAAAGTAACAAACCCGATCTAACTGGAGGAAAACCAAAAGCACTTTAAGCTTTTTTAAATAGGAAATCTGGGACACTATAACATAAGTCATGCTTAAAATATGTGTTGAGATACAGCTCTGCTTTCATTCATATGCAAATATTATGTATTTGAAGAGGAGAGATTCATAGTTGTTTTATTACCTATCAAGATTTATCTGGCCTATTATAGCACAGTCCAGAGGGTGGAATGCTACAGAGAAGATCTATTAACACAACTGACTAAAAAAAAGAAATTTAGAACTGAATCTTCAGATAATGGGTCACTTTCACAATTTTCAAGACTATAGTTCAATCTGCAACACTGTACTTCTATTACATCTTCTGATAAAAAAATACCGCAGTAAAATTTTTCCTCTAGAAAAACAAGGTGCAATTCTTGCTCTTCAGGAGTAGAGACGAGACCAGATTGTGCTTTAGAAAACCATAACTGTCATTTTTTCTACTCTTGTTTCTAAAGGAAAGTAAACTATGCTAGTTGTGAATATCTGACTCATTGCTTCTTTCTGCAGTAACTCTTCCGTGCTAGCCATTTCAGGGTGACAGCTGAGTAAAAGCCCTGCCTGAATCTCCATCTATGTGTTTCCATCTCTCCCAGATTTTGAGAAGTTTCAGCCCACAGACAACAGCTAGTAAACAGCCTTTGGGTTTATTTTATCCTTTTCTGACCTGCATGCTAGTGCTGATAATAGCAGATAGCAGTCATATCTGAAGATTCAAAAGGACTACAGGTCATTCCATTTATACAGTCATAGGTAAAGGGTTACCCATGCTGAACTTATGTTTAGCTAAATAAATTTGGTGTACACACTAGTTGCAATAGGTGTTCTACAGATAATTTTTATGTGGACACATGCTATCCCCTGTGAAATTTGTGTTGACTAAGGAAATGCACCTTATGAAGTGGCAGGAATTTGCTCATTGTTTAATCAATATTTGAACTCTCTAGTCTAAATAAAACCAAAGCCTGTCTGAGTTCAAGAAGCATTTGGACAATGCTCTCAGGCACATGGTGTGATTCTTTGGGGGTTCTGCACAGGGCCAGGAGTTGGACGTGATGATCCTGATCGGTCCCTTCCAACTCAGCATATACTATGATTCTGTGATTCTATTAGTGAAATTGCAGTGATGATAGCACTTATAGACAGTTTTATTATAAATACTGCTAATTCCCAGTAACAAAACACAGGTGCATACAAATATCTCATATCCATCTGCTTTTGCTGATGTTATGGTCACCCTCCCAATGCTCTGCAGGATCTCAGGGTAAACAGCACTGCATTTGCTCAAGGAAAGTGGAAGACTATTTGCATTATGCACCATTTGCATTACAGAATGATATAATACGTCCTTCACTAGTTATGAGAACTCCCTCTTCAGCAATTTCCCCTTAACTTTCTTAAACCTTAATGTATAGACATGTTTGCGTGAGGACATTTGGCAGCTTCTTTTCAAAAATGTTGTTTCCTTTTAAGTTTGTATTAATTCAACTTGGAATATTTCTCTAATCCAAATGAATAAACCACATGTGTAAAGCCATGTTTTTATCCTTTGTCAGTGATTATATCAGCTGCAACACATTCCTTAATTTAGATACCGTGCTAGTATGGTGGTCAGTTATCAGTGAATAAAAACTGGAAATACAGGAAAAGGACTGAGGACATCATTGCCCCTTGATGCAATAGTCATACATCAACAGATGCATTCCAGGTACCAGAGTTATTACTGTAGCTGCACTGTGAAGAGAGGATGCTAAGACTGCATTTTGTTTGACTACTATATGAAACATAATCATCCATGATATGAGGGACATATTGTCAGTAGAAGTTCCTTCTGTGATCTCATGTAATAAAATGTAAGCCTGCATACTTGGGAAGTTACTTAAACAGTGAGACTTTTATCTTTGGCCTGCCTCTTGTCTTAATGATTTCATTTAAGCTAACACAATATGAAAGGTACTTGACAGTGTATGATCTAAGCACTTGTGAAAAAGGAAGAAGCTAATCTTGTGAAAATTGTTAATAAGTCTTAAAGTATTATCAATGTTTTAACGTATTATTCACTTTTGTATGGTATTAGGGAGAGGGGATTTGGCTAATGTGATAAGAAACCAATTAATATGATACAGAAGCAAGTATATGATAAGACCTTTGTTCAGAATACTGCTGGCTTTGATAAAACCTCCCACACAGTCATTCAATAGCTTCTTCATTGCAATCATGACAGGTTTTTTCTAATGTCCACCAGAGAAGAACATAGGGATTTGTTTGTTGCTATTTATACAGCTTGTAGCATTATCAGCAATGAAGTAACTACTTGGAAAACATTACATTTCATCTTTCTTTGGAAAACATTTCTATTACCAGCCCACAGCTAAAACTCATGGGTAACTGACATTTCTTAATTGTATCTGAAATATTTAACTCAAATGTTATTCCTTTCATTATGTGATCATTTGGAATATTACAATTATCATCCGCCTAAAATACAGATAATTTATTATTTAACCTTGAGTGAAAGAAATGTCTGATTGCATGCTTCTCTTATGAACCTCAGGATAATCTTGGTTTTGAGAGATGTGGAACTGAAGTGGTTTAAATAATACACATATTTATAGGCAGTAAGTATGCTTCAGTAAACACAAAAACTTGAAGACATAATTTTAAATACAAATCCTAAAAAATGTTATGTGTTCTACATGTTCTTATATGCATGTTCAGCAGTCTATACTTTGCCAAATAATGTTTCAATAAATAAGAACAAAACCAATGAAACCCTATGCAGTAGGATGTTTCAATGATTTCTAAAGTGCATAATTAATACTCCTATTGGAGTTTAACAGTGGTGAAATTTAAAAGGTTACATTATTAGATTTTCCTTTATTTTTTAGTCTCTTTCATGTACTGCTGCTGAACATTTTAATATATATAATGGTTAACTTCTCCTTATACAAATGTTGGTTTACTCGTGTATTGTTAAGTCATATTAGAGTCCTATATCTTTAAACTATGCAATAAATGCTATGTTGAAGCAATGCTGAAATTATTTTGACAGACATTTGTAGTTTTGGATTGTGATTTGCCTGGGATCTCTAGAAGTTTGTCATGTTGTGTCACTATAAACTAGAATATGTAAGGCAATGTATATTTCCATTAAGGCAAGTCTGTTAATGGCTCAAAAGAAAGAAACAAAGAAAGAAAAAGAATATTTTTAAAAAGAGATAGTAAAAAAGGAAACAAGCAGTGTAGAGCAGGTGAATAAGGAAGCTTAATTCTTTCTATCTCAAAACATAGTTAGGACATTAAAAGAAATGAACAGTGGAAAGTCTAAAGCTAAGGAAAGAAAGTGAAAATTACTCTTTCCATACACAAAGTGCATTTTCTTTAATTTCTTTCTGATTATAAGTTTGGAACTCTGTGCTGGAAAATAGTAGAGCTAGCAGATGCTGCCTTCTAAGACATGTTCAAATATGTTCTCAGCTTGAATTCAGAAGACACAGCTGACTTAATTTTAAAACTGGGGTAAAAAGATAAATGCAAGTTTTAAAATCTGGGTGACAGCAGGTAAAGGAAGGTAATCGTATTTTTAGTTAAAAATTTTTGGAGCTGGTTGCCAAAAGGAAGTTGTTAAACACTCATTTGCTTTTTCAAAGTGAAGAATTAAAGCCTCCACCAACGTGTTTCTTTTCTTACTTTCCCTCTCCCAATGTATTAGATGAAGTTGCCCTTTGTGAAATAGATGTTGAACTCAAGAATCTTTGAGATTAAAGCATTGCTATGTGTATTTCAATTCTATTTTAATTACTCTACCTTAAGTATTTTCTTTTAAATTTTTCCTTTGCATTTTGCATTTTCAGTTCACTACATTCTATTCTAAACATCAATGAGCTTGTAATTGTTTGAGGCACAAATAATAAAAGCTAATTCATTGACATTCCCTGAAACACCAAAGAATCCAGCCGAGACTTAATGGATTTCTCTATCCGGTCCTTAAGAGGCAGTTTCTAGTTTAATTCCTTCTCTGGCAAAGTATGTTTCACTGATGCGTAAATTCAGGGATCTAAAGGTTATGAATATAGCTCTTTGCTGTCCTATTTATTCATCTCGGGTCACGAAAGCTCAGCCTGAGATACGAAGCCCTTTGTAAGCCAAAAATAGAGGATACAGTAAACAGAATGAATTATTTTCTCTATGTAAATAGTAAACACATTCAGTAATGTTATTCACTACTGTTAAAATTTTGATAGATACAAGAAGGGCCTCACAAATAATCAAAATACCTGACTATTGTCATATTAAATCTGTGAAATGTGAAAAGCTTATGTAAATGAACTTCTTCCCCTGAATCTTCCAAACAACTGTATCTTTCTGTGGTTGTTGACGCAGATATTATTATTTAAAAAAGTTTCCTTCATAAATGCATACATTATGTAGCTTTTAATACTATTATACAACAACATAATTGCTGTTTCTGATTGATATAATGATATTTCACCCTGCTTTGTCTCAAAGTCATTTGCTTATTTTAGTTATTATGTTTAATAATGCTCTAAATTTCTAAGCATAAAGTGGATTGAAAAAAAAGAAAAGTTGTCTACTTGGAACTGATAAAAGTGTAAGAGAAAACTGTAAGAGAAAATAAGAATGTCTTAGTGAATTATCTTTAAATCCTTTCAGTCACTGACACTGTAACTATCACTGTGATATTTTTTGATTCCTAGAAAATTTGTGACTTTTATATTAGATTGAAAAATTACTATTTTTACCTGTGATTAATGCACCTCTGCCATGTCTTCATGTAAAAAGTGATAGTAAAGAACGCTCTGCATAGAAATGAGGATTTTGGAGTTTCTAAGGGAACAAGCTTAATGTTGTTGTTCTTAAAAGTTATGACCAAGAGCAGGAGTGCTGAAATCAGTCAAGAAGTGCGGATTTCATAAAATTCTCAATTCCCATGTTGCTGCTGCCAGTAGAACTCAGGAAAAAGATTTGAGGAGTGTTGCCGAAGCCACATGCTTGCCTAGGCATTTACTTATATTTAGACTCCCAATAGTTTTCCCATGCGATACTTTGGCAGAGTCTTAGCTCTCTGATACCTTGAAGTCATGTCCAGAGAAAACAGTGCCACTCTTTCTCTAAGAGAATTTCTTTTAATGTATTGAGAAGATGGGTGTTTCGGAAAAGAGGTCTACAGGAGCAACATACAACCAAGGAAAAGATTCCACAAAAGCATTGCACTTAATAGCAGGCTACTAGGAACAAAAGAGCTTCCCTGCCTCCCTCCAAACAGCATTCTAAGCTCTGCTTCTACACCTTTCCAAGGGGTTTACCAGCCATCAGGCGTCACTGTGGAGCAGGGAATCTACTCTGCACCCAGGAAACACTAACCCCATTCAATTTAAGTGAAATACCATTCAATCGGTTTTAAATTACTTACAAGAGGAAGAAAAGAAAAAAAGAAGAGAGATTAAGAGAAGAAAGGGTAAAGAGAGGAGAGAGAAATAGTTACTGCCAAGAGGTCACATGTTGGCAGATTCCAGGAGACAAGGCCAGACAAGATGGAGCCTGTGTGTGCCTCTTATAGAGTTTGGCTACTGTGGCCACTCCTGCCATGCGGGACATCTGGTTCACTGACCCCTCAGTGTCCCCCTAGCCCCAGTGATCGCTGCTGCAGCCGATCAGAGGCTCTGGAGGGCATGGTGAGGTCTGACAGTCCAGCCACGTGGGTCTCCATGCTGCCATGTGCGCTCTGTGTGTTCCGCTCTGTTGGCTGCAGGCCTTACGTGTGCCTTCTGATACTGCCATGAGGCTGCAGACCCGACCGTGGCCCCTGCCACACACACACACAGACACAGAGAAGATGGTTGATCTGACCTATCAATCAAACAGCCCGGTTACTTACAAATCCAGACTCTAACAAGAGCGAAACCCGAAGAGAACAAAAATAAATAGAAACACTTAGGGGTATGTATACATACAGAAGAAACACACAGTATTTTAAATTTGGTGCCCACATTTGAGAGAGGTGTGAAAACTGTTATAGTAGTGAAGATTCAGACACCGTAACTAAGCACGTAAGGCTTGATTTAACTGCTTACACAAAGGTACATGATATTATTTATGATAAAAATCTGTGTAGGTCATGTTAGACATATAGCTCTCCCACCTCTGATGGAAACTTTCTTGATGAATTCTACTAAAATAGAAAATTTAAAAATCACGTTTTGTTAGTTTATTCATTGCTTAATACTCCTTCTGCTTAGCAGTAATCAATTTCCACACTGACATAAAGCCTTTGGCTTTAACTCCCTAATTTATCCCCTTGGGAGCCACATAAGTGCCCTGCAAAGCTAAAAGTTCATTTCATCTTTCTTTAATTGCACATTAATTTCATGTAACTTTTACATGAACATCATTGAAAAGCAAGATAATTTGACCTATTCTTTTATAATTAAAGAACTACAAATGCAGGAAAAAAAAGTTGCTGAAATTCTCCTTATATTAATGAATTAGGCTTTTAATCGATTATACATTTTACTTGTCATTTAAAACTATGTTAATTATAGGTTATCTTTTTAACTTAGTTGTTAATCCACTACTTCTCATTTAATAAATGTATTAATTAAAATATATAGTGCTTTATCTTTACTTCTGTGTGACAGCTATCAACCTAAGTTGATAATTTATGCAGTGCAACATCAGAGAGCACTCACAACAATTATATCATTCCCTATATAGTTTAGAGTCATCAGAAAAGGAGGCTAGCAGGCCTAATTGCTGAGATTAAAATATTAAATTTCAGTTCTTTCCATAATTTATTAATCTGTAAAAATGTAACCTAAAATCTTATTTTACTTGCTACAGTTGGTCTGTCTCCAAGGCTTTTCTTTGCCTCCCCACATCCTGTCACCCCACAGAAATGATTAAACCTCAATTTGAATTCAGATGTTTTAACATTTGAAGGTAGATGGAAAATTTATAAAATATAGTCTTGAAACCCCTAATTAAAACAGAAAATGTGCTGATGGTAAAGGAGAATACCCAATAAAATGTTCTGCTTGAAATTAATTTATCTGTTAGTAACTTTGCATTTTATGAATATATAGTGGACCCGAGTAGTTCATTTTCTTCATAGCAGCTCATTTGATGCTATGTTTTAGATTTCTGACCAAAACAATAATGATAAGCCACTAATACTTTATCTTTTGCTGACTGCGATTTGCACAGAATCAAGGCCACCTCTGCTTTTTAGTCTGTGCCCCACAGTGAATAGATTGGTTGCTGCACTGCAGACTGGGAGGTGAAACACTTGTGCGGATCACCTGAACTAACCGAAGAGATACTCCATACCATGTCACATTATGCTCAGCAACAAAAGAGGAGAGAAGACGTTTTAGAACAGTTAGCCATCTTTTCCTTGAGAACTAGCTGAGCATCTGTCTACCCTTGGGAGGTGGCAAGTGATTGCCTTTGCATGGTTTTTGTTTCTCTCTTCTTCCACTTATGTAATAATTCCTTCTATAATCTTTTTATATATTCTATTTTTTTTTTGTTAAATCTTGATACCAAGTGTTGGGTTTCTTCCTTTTTTTTTTTTTTTTTCCTTTCCTCTTCCTCTGTTTCACTGAAGGTTTGATGGGGGAAGTGAGTGAGTAGGTGTGTGATGCTCAGCTGCTTATCATGTGGGGCTTAGCTGCCCACCAGGGTTAACCTGCAGCAGTATAACACCTTTTTTTTTTTTTAATGAGAAAAAATGGCTATATGTGCACCTCTACTTGGATCACCATGATTAAAAGAAGAGAAGAAATACAGTATGTATTAATTCCATTACGACTTTTACAGTGAATGGGGAAAAAAATCTGTCCAACTCATTTGTGATCAGTTTTTTAGAGAAAATTTGAGATACTTCCTTGATTAAATTATGGGAAATGGATTATATATACGTGGAATTGTGCAGATTTGCTCTAATCATGGTAAGTACTTCTGAAGCCAATCATGATGTGTGTGAGGGACAAATCATGCTACCTTAGTCATTGACTTCTAAGTAGAATCTAGAGTAATAGTAACAATGAAATACTTGGAGTAGGGTTCCTTACCAACTTGGCAAAAGAAATCATACATCTAGCCAATACTCCAAAGTCTTGGTGGTTCCAAGATTCCATGAACTTTTGTCATACTGTTCCTGGTTATTGTTTGCATCCATATCTAATCATTATCCTTTCTCTTCTATGTCTCTTTAAGCTTTTTTGCTTCCCAAACTGTCTATTTCAGTTTGCAACAGTGCCCCACTTTTACCATCACTGCAACAAATCATTGCTGCAATTTATTTAAGGACCTTTTTGAGATTTGAACTTTCTGTACACTTAGTACTTAGATGCAGCAGCCACAACATACCCTTTGAACTATTAAGTTCATGTGAAAGCTGATGGACTATAGACTCTCTTGTCTAGTGTCCTTGTGTGGTATAATCTCTTTGGTGTACATCTGTCCAAGTTGTTCAGCACTGTGAATAACTTTCAGTACTGCTTTTCTCCAGTGGTAGTGGGAGCTGTGCACATGCTGGAGTAAGAATCAGGCTACATAGCACAGGTAAGAGATGATAGAAATCAATTTGAGCCCTTTATATTGAAAGCAAAAAAAATGCTTTAGAATATCTACTGTATGCAATTATATTTTTGTTCTGGAAGCTGTACCTGAAAACAAAACCAGAACCAACCAACCAACAAAACAAAACCAAAAAACCCCCACATTCTAAATTAATGACTGTCTAGAACCACCAATCCTAATTCACTTTTTCAGTGCGCATTCCTTTTAAGGTAAGCCCCGCCATGGAATGGAAACAAGAACACTTAGTATCATTACTTTTCAATAGGATTTTTAATTTCACAGAATGATCAGTCTAAGTTTATATCCAGCATACATTGCTTATTTTCAATATCGAGGTGCCATATGCTTTTGTTAATACTTATTTTTATTACATTTATAAAATGTGTTTAGGAAAAGAGATTTTAACAAATGCTTTCTATGACCCAGAGTTAATGTTTTATGTCTGTAACAAAGTATCTGGATGATATAGAGACACAACTATTGAAACCTAATGCAAGATTAAAGAGTATGACACTTGTTTGCAAGATACACAGAGAATGTAAGAAAATGAGTTTTCTTTTAGTAAACAGCAGTTAGTGTAATGACTTCTAAAGCAAAAGGTTTGGAGACTAATATTTTCCAAGTCTTCCCACATGACCTTGCTGCTGAGAAGTGATCATAATATATCATTTCAAAGAAGTAAAAATTGGTTCTTGCTATATTCTGGTCACTGCACAATGAGAGAAGTGGTGAGGAAAATATTGCTTTGAAGGCAGTGTAACTCTACATGTTTAGTAGAAAGAAAGCAAACCTCATCTATCAACTTTGCAGAAGGTCCCCAAACATGATCTTCTTCAGTGATCCTCCCAACAATCCAATGATCAAAATAATCAAAAGCCCAGTGGTGTTGCAATATTGTACTGTTAGTTATTAGCTCCTGGTAGCAGGCTTTTACAGGCTCTGGAGTCTGTAAATGAGCTTTGCTTTCATACTAACACAACACACTTATAGTCCAGGCAGTTGTGTTACCTTTCTGATTACATAATAATGGCTCGGCATATGGACACATTCATTTGATCCTGATTCCATGTCCTTTTCTATCACTGTAACCAAGAAAGTGCATGTGAAATTACACTTCCTTTCTTCAAAAAAAGGCTCAGTACTTCTGTGTTGGTTAGATCTGTTTAATAGCCTATCAGACATCACTTAATTGTTACTAGGAGCATAAATTCATAGCATTACACAATTGTTTACACATTGTTTATTTAATCCTGTAATTTTAATCTGTACTCTTATGGGAGATGATATCCATGAAATTTAATGAAATCCTGATCTTGCTAGTGTCAAAGGAATTTTGTGATTATCTTTTTTTAAATAAGAAATTCACGTTATTCAGGACTTCAGTGGATTCAGATCTTCCTCACTTTTGTTTCATTCAAAAAATTATTGCTTAAGTAATGGCTCATCTACAAATTTTTATTCACAGATTAAGAAAATTGCTTCCTCCTTAATGCCTGCTCTTTAACAGTTTATACTTCTGTGGTCATTCTTTGCCACATCTCTCAAAAACATTTGAAAACAAACAAAACAACAACAACAACAACAAAAATTCCAAAGATATCTCCCAAGAAAGTTACTTTTAAACCATGAGATTTGTGGTTATCGTCTAGCTGGTGTTGATAAATAGTTCAATACGCATAAGAAGTTGGTGTTAAATTGAAGTCTTGGCAGTATTTCAATGAGATGCTAAAAATATAAGTTAATTCTTGAGATGTTCAAAACATAAGCATCTGGACATTGAAGTTAATAGTGTCTCTCCCAGCTCTGGTCCTTTTTAGCCTTATGTTACAAAAAAATGTGAAACCTAGGGGCGAGTGGGCTGTATCTATGATATTATTTGTTGCCATAACAATGCTAAAAAAATCACACTGGGCAGCTTCTTGGCCCCCTGCAGAACCAAGTCACATCATTGCAACTAATGATTTATCTAGCCTTTGCTATAGCATTTGCAGTGATAGTGCCTTGACCAAATGCCCTTAAGGAGCTTATTTCTGCAACAAATTGATCTTTAAGTTAATACCTTTTTCTTATTTACTGCCACCACTTTTCTGTTCTTTGCTTTTGGCCAATGCCCCGTCCTTATCGTTTTCTAGACTAAATAAATCCCTTCTTTCCTTTATATGCTATTACCCTGGAGGTACTTGAAGAGACTGATCATGTCCCTAGAGTTTCCAGTTTGGTAGATGGCACTAGATCATTTAGTGTGCCTTCATATGGTTTATTTTCTGGTTATTGTGTTTCATTTTGTTATCGATCCTTGTATTCCTGTAGTTTGTTCTGTCCGACTCATTATCTGTGAGAAATAGCATTGCAGATATGGAGCAACAGACTCGTGGTGAGGACATGCAGCTACCCTGCCCGAAGTGGAGCAGCAAATATGCTTTTGTTAGTGCAGGGTGTTGTTGCTGTCCTGGGGGTTCTGGTATCATAAGAGATGGATCCTTGGGGTATACCACATAGTGCAGTCCTTAATGATGCGAGAGGCACAAAACCGAGTGACACCTGAGGCTCAGTTTAGAATTTGAGAATTGTTTTGTGAGCTTTACTGTGGTCTACACTGGGTGATGAAATGAAAGCTATCCCATAGATGGCACAGAGGTATTGAGGAACAGCAAGGGAAAGGTTCAGTCAGGATGCTCATACTACAAAATGCCAGGCAGTTTTTGTTTTCAGATTCAGACTGGTATCAGACAGATACACTCTGTAATATTTCATCTTCTTTTAAATTCTGTCTTGATACTCTTCCATTACAGCTAACTATGCATCTAATTGTATACATGCCCTTAGGTAAGTCAGGGTAATAATTTCTAGCTGGGCTGCTTCTGAGGGTATAAATTTGTGTCTCTTTGCAGCACATCATGTTTTAGCATTCTTTCAGTGATGAGGCTTTTGCCGCTCCTAAAAGTGAATGGGCCTGGAGAAACCAGGCCTGATATACTTCATACCTATCTCAGCTGATAGCTTTATGGATACCTTGAGGATGAGATTGATAAGTTTACACCTTCTCTGTGTATGTATGTGCTTATTGACATACTCTCCTCACATATCATTGGATTATAGTGGTGAAATTATTTCCAACATTTCTTAGAAATCTCAGCCTCAGTGCAATATAGTAGACCTTGTCTCTTTACGTGCTTTTTTGGGGTTTTTGGGGTTTGTTTTCTTTCTCTAAGTGTGTGCAGCTGAGGTGTTGACTACAATGATGTTGAGTACAAGTGTGAATATTTACATCTAAACAGAAAATAATTTCCAGAATTTCAAGGGATATGTAAGACTTTTATGGTAGTCTTACAAAGAGAGCAGATAGCAGAAATCTTGTATGAGCTGCCACACTTTGTAGCACTGCTTTCACCTTGTATTCATTTCTAGCAGTTGGCTGCACCTGCACCCACCCCAAGGGGCTGATCCCATGCCAAGTAGTGAGAATGGCTCATGTGCAGGGCATCGCTCACGGCTAACTCCTCTCAGACCAGACTTGCTGTGTGCATGCTACATAGAACACAGTCCTGGCTCTCTGTAATGTCTGTGTCACCCTAAGACAAAGCAATCTTTTTTGCATGCTATCTCAGTTCAGGGTGTCTGACATACTGTAAACAGTGTACTGCAGTCCTCGGCATGAGAATTTTAATGCACAAAAGAGGGTGTGTGGGAGGCCTTTCATTGGGTGGGGTCTGAGGGCAGGCAAGAATGTTTGCAGGTACACAATTTGTGGAAAGTGTGTTAGAGGACTTTGCAGGATGTAGTCACATCTGTAAAAATGATCCCTGGACCAAACTCTCCTCAGAGAGATACATAAATTTTCTTTTGGAAACAATTAAATGGTTTAGAGAGATTCGTGTAGCAATGAAAATTAGAGAATGAGGATTGAGGAGTAAACTAGGCAACAAAGCTGTTTAGCTTACATAGAATTATTTGTTGAGTATGGTTTGAGATGTTTTTCACTCTTTATCTCATAAAATTGTATTCCATAGTTTTCTCATTTGTAGATTGGGTTGCAGAACATAATTTCCCATGTATCAAATTGTTTTACCATGCAGATAAGGCAACCATGTACTTTGTCCTGGCTATCTCTGAGCAGTGATATTTAATGATCAGACAGCCCTGTTCAGATGAAGTATCTATTACTTTAACAGCAGATACAAACTTCCAGAAAAATAATATTTTAAACAAAAAGCGATCTATGTGTGGGTGTGCCTCGCACAACATTTATTACCCTTTATGGCAACTCAAACAGTTTAAGATATGCTTCTTCCTACTCCAGTGTGTCAGCCTGGTTCTTTTGAAGAATGTCCATTCTCTGCAGAAAAAGCACGTATCATTAATCTCACCATAGTTCTTGCATTTTTATGTATTTTGCATACAATTCCTGTGAAGATTTAAAATAAGTTTGTGAGGCTGGTATTAGGAAGAATTAAGTTGATAATTTCTGCATTGTCCCTTGCAAATCTTTAGCTGCTTATTTTTGTATGCTTGATCTTGAACCATTCATTTGCATTCTATCTGTAACGTAGTTAATACAGCAGAACTTTAATGTGACAGTTTAGATACTTTAGGATATGTATATATTATTTATTAATTGGTTTTTATTGCTTGCTAAGAGCAATATATGCTGAGATTTTGTGGTTCTTGTTGAGATTGGATGTGGAAAAAGATACCTTAAATGTGTGTTTATACCAAGGGCAAAGTGAATCTTATATTAGAATATTTCTAACTGTACTTTCCCACTACATACTAATCTCTCCTGCCCAGTATCTAAAGAAACTTTCTTTAAGCAAAAAAGGCATGATAAAAAAAGATTAAAATAACAAAGGTAAAATATGGCTACAGTCATTCCTAAGGGAACGACTTTTTCAAGCTCCATGCGTTTTTCTAGTTCATCAGACATACCTGAGGTAAAGAAGCAAGGTCCTGTATCAGTTTGTCTGTCCAGTATCACTCCAGTGTTGAAGGTCAGAAGAAAACTTAATGGACAAATGCAGTACCAAACTAACTTCCAACTTGAGACTAGCAGAACAGCACTGCACTTTCTCATATGGCTGCATTTTGAAACAGATGTTGAAAATTTAATCTAATGATCAGTTGGCTTTTTTGTGTCTTCAGAGGCTTTTCATCTAGCTGTTACAGATTTCATTCCCTTCCTCATTGTCCAGTAGTACACATATCCATGTTACAAACCCATCAACATCAGTTCAGTCATAGTTTGCAAATTTGGTATAAATTTGGGATGATGTAGAGATACATTCCTCAACAGAGAAATGTGCACTCGGTGATATCAGTTCTAGGCTTGCATAGACAACAGAGAAAGAATACGGCCTGGTATTTATTCTGAAAATATTGAAGTTGTTTAGGATAAGAGTATCATTAAGGTTGGAAAAAATCTCCGAGATCTTCGAGTCCAACCTTTGACCGAACACTGTCCTGCCAACTAGACCATAGCAGTAAGTGGCACATCCAGTCATTTCTTGAACAGTTTCAGGGATGGTGAGTCCACCACTTTCCCAGACAGCCCGATCCAATGCTTAACCATCTTATCAGTGAAAAAATTCTTCCTTATGTCCAACCTGAACATCCCCTGGTACAGCTTGGCCATGTCCTCTTGTCTGTTGTTAGTTGCCTAGGAGAAGAGGCCGACCCCCACCTGGCTACAACCTCCTTTCAGGTACCTATAGAGAATGATAAGCCAGAGGCTCCTTTTCTTCAGCCTGAACAACCCCAGCTCCCTCAGCTGCTCCTCATGTGACTTACTCTCTAGATCCTTCACCAGCTTCATTGGCCTTCTCTGGAAACACTCCAGTACCTCAATGTCTTTCTTGCAGTGAGGGGCCCAGAATTGGTCACAGTATGGTGTGGCCTCACCAGTGCTGAGTGCAGGGGGACAATCACTTCTCCAGTCCTGCTGGCCACACTATTTCTTGGCCACCTGGGCACACTGTTGGCTCATACCCACATGTCTGTAATACAGTATCTATTTTATTTTTAATATTTATAATTAATATATTCATGAAAAATGAATGAGATTTTTTTAAAAAACTGAGAGTTGTACCAGGCTATAGGAAAATACTGGAAAGGTTGGAAAGGAAGGTATCCTTAGGCTCAACGTAGCACGGTTAAAAATACTCTATCCTGAGAACAAAAATACTGGGTTTTATTTTTCTTCTTCTACACTCTTCCATTATTTTTCTTCTCAGTGAGAGACATCTTTTCTTCTTCCTCAGAGAAACTTCTTGTTCTTGCTTCCTGCTAACTACAGAAAAGTCAAAAGTAATGACCACTTTAAAGTTTTATGTAATGGTTTCGAGCTCAATGGATCCAATAAATTAATGAGTACTATGGATCTCCTCTCTTTGACTTGCTGCCTAAAGCCACCTTCAGACACAAAAAGAAAGGTTTTGCTTTCCTAACTGGAAAGATTCTTTTAAAATCAAAAAGAATAGAAAGATGATAAGTAATTCTGAACCTTTCAAGTAAATGACAAAACTTTCAATTGACATCAGCAAAGGCCAGGTTCACCCTTCATTCTTTGTGAGGTTTGAACAAAGCATGAAGATAACAAGCTACAGGAAACAGGCCAGGTCTGCCTTCTTGGTTCTATTTGTTGCCCATGCATTCCCATGTTCCAGTTGGGAAATTGCAAATATAACTGCTATGCTTTCTTAGCCATTATAAATCTGCAGTGCAAATCCTGATTCAGCAGTGCTTTAATACTTATGAATGTCTCTCTCTCTTTCCCACTGACTTGAAATTTTTATAGGTTCTTCATTGTGACTTGGAATTTGAGCAGATGTGTAGAAAGATGAACGCATCATTACTGAATCCTGAGGGATTTTTCACATCCCTGTATTATAAGCTGCTTAACTAGATGGCGGGTTTTTTTTTTTCTTCTTAAAAAAGAAGAAAAAAGAGAAGAACAGGAAATGTAAGCATGGAAAGTCTATTCTGTCTGTACTGATATATCTGTACTTTCAGCCTGTAAAACGAGAGACTTATATGTGCTTTCAGGGAAATTGTAGAGGTTCTACACCCAAGAGACAAGACAGTATTGTAAGACAAATAAAACAGGGTGAAAGTCATCTTTGGACTAAGTATTTCTTGAACTCAGGAGAGTTACATCTGTCCTTATCACAAGGCTTAAACACAAAAGCAAATTATAATTACAGAACTGTAAATATACGTGGTACTTTAGTCACAAATAATAAGTCAAGGGTACCTTCTCCAGTCAATTTTTTATGTATCAAGAGACCTAATTACAAAAGTGACTGTTTCCCCTTCAGCTGACTAAAGGCAGCACAAAACTATCCACTTCCCACTTGCACTGTTCATTCCTTGTCCTAACCTCCTTCACAATCGACTCAACTCAGTGGAAAAATGAATTATTTAAAAGGTTTCAAACATTTGCAAGATAAAGGGAGATGCACTACATTTGGATATATAGAATTTTAACTATTTTTACATACTTTAATTTGCTTATTTTGAAAGTTATTTAAATCATTAATCTGCCCCCGGTATGGCTGTCAGATTATTATGCATAGTTGATTTTTCACAAACTTGGTGATGAAGTTGCAATAAGAAGACTGAGGGTAGTTCACAGCCTTGGGACGACTGATTGAGTGATCAGAGTTCTCTATCCTTCCAGTTGCAGGGAATGATGAGGGAAGAAACAGCAAGAGCCAGCAGATCAATATCTGGCTCTGAGTCTGGTGTCACTGGCAGATTTTTGGGGCTTTTGATCTTCGGTCAGTCTACATAACACCAGTCCTGCTGCTGACAGATAAGGTACACCTATCTCAAAGAGGGGAAAGGATCTATACAGAGAAGGTAGCAGGGTTCACTGAAAGCTTTAAATGAGATTTAAAGGGGGAGAGGGATAAAACCAGGCTTGCTAAAGATGAGCCTGAGAGAGGCACTCCAGTGTTTGAGGGACAGTGTGCTAGTGAGGTCTTTCAGTTTGTGAACATAACCTCAGGGGAGACAGAAGGTGGAGAGCCATGCAGCAACAAAGATGCAAGGGTTATTTATGGGGCCAGTTCTGTGGTTCTGTTTAATATCTTTATCAGATGAGGGCATCAAAACTGAGATACTTACTTTGTGTCATATATAATCTATTATGCCACATAGAATTTGAATTGAATAGTGCAGAAATTATGTGATACTGCAATGATAAGCACACCTTTTTGAATGAAGTAGGACTGAAATAACACCTTTACCAACATCAGCATATTTCCCATTTAAATACTGGAAGTTTGTTTTTTTTTTTTACTTGTTATCATTCATGTTCATTTACTTCCTCATTTCATAATATCACCTCTGAGGGGAATCATATTTATTAAAAAAAGTGTACTGTATACCACCAAGAATCTATTTTCATTAGATCTGTGCTTATTTTACGGAGCATATTTCACTGTGCCTTGTGATACATGGAATTTTACTTTAGGAGCGTGAGAATCTTAAAGTTCAGAGCAAATCTTCCTGACGGTATTTAAGAAGTGTAACAATCACTGCAACTGAATTGGGACTGAATGGTGCCTGGAAAAAACCTATAGATTTGTTATAGAGAGGCTATAAAAATTGAATATAAAATCTATTTGTCTATAAGACATTCAATAAAGCTATAAAGTTAAAAGTGTATTTGAAGTGCTATAGACTAAAATACCAGATCAGCATTCCAGTTTTTTAAATATAATCAATAGAGTATCAAGTTTATAAACATGTTTGCAGAGGTTTTCAGCAATTTACAGTGGCACATTCACTAATCTCTTCTTGGCTATTTCAGGTGTATATTCTTTGTATATATGTATCTAAAAGTGCATATCACTATTTTAATCTGTATGAAAATATAGCATTTGAAGGCCCAAATCTTCCATTAGACATGCCTGAACAACTCCCTTAAAGTTGATAGGAGTTAAGTGTGAAAACATTTGAGGGCTGATCAAACCTAAACACTCTTCCTTGAAATGGTCAAAGAAAGTTAAGGTTAAAGTTGTTGAACTCAGTAAGGCTTCAGTAGTGTATGAAAATGGTAATGTGATGCTAGGCTTATTTTTTTTTTACTTCATCAGAATCCCTTTAGTTGGTATTTGATAATGTTTATAAAGGCTAAACAGAATTTTAAGTAGTTTTTCTCACCCCTCATACTGCAAGTGTTAGCCAGCTGTAAGTAAAAAAATGGCTTTGTGGGAGTTAATTGACTCTTCTAGCAATAATCCCATGTGTCTTGAAATATATGTCTTTGTGCATATGGTCACTATTGCAGGAGAGAAGTTATTGTATGTTTTTTATTTGATATCACTGTGACTGGGACAAAGGATGGGAATACAGCTATTTTTACTCTTGTTTTCCACAGAAGTACTTACTTCAGTTGTCCTTCACTTACAACGCCTCATCACACCCACAAACACACACTCACTGTTTAATGCTTTATTGTTTAATCATTCATTTAACAAAGGTTTTAAGGCAAGAAGTTTAATTTATCAGTTGTATAGGATTCTCCTCCTCCTCCTTTATTCTTCTCTAAAGTAAGATTTGGTACTTCTTGTGCAGTGATGTGAAGGTAAAAACTGAAGTGTTGTGTTATGTATTTCCTTAGGCTCATTTTATTTATTTTTTAAAAAAGAATTAGAAACATAATCCTTTAAAAGGCTCTATGGTGGAATACTGTTACCTCTTCTCCTGTGGAAAAGAGCAAAATTGTGATACATCAGGATTAATTTCAGTTTACTTGCTCTAAGAGCTATCTAAAGGACTGTAGTCAGATTAACATAAAATAAAAAATGGGAAGTAGCTAAGGAATAGGATATACAATCTAAACATAATCTGAAAAGTCAAAATCGTGCATATATATATGCTCTGAACTTCTCGAGGGTTTTTACTTGTGTATTTTTTGCTCTCTAAAGTTGTACAGAAAAGACATAAAGTGGAAATATACAGGACTGAAGATTAAAAAATGCTGGTCTTGAAAGTTTCAAGCAAAAATAAGAACGGTGGGTTTATTAAAAAAGTGGATAGAACCAAAACTGTTTAAAATTTCCTACAGCATTTCATGAACTTTGCTCTGGTGTTCTTGCTTTCAATTTATCTTCTAAACATATATTTTTTCTCATAGCCACCTGTTGAGAAAAAAAGATCACAGTAGTTCACTTAACAGGTTTGTAAGGATGTTTTTTCTTTCCACCAGCTATCAACACCTCACTGTATTGTTCAGCATTTCAAATATAAATTTTGCTTCCTCTGCTGTTCTGTTACATTTCTTCTCACGCATTCACACTGACTTGCTCTCTCAAGCTCTCAATTTTCTGGAATTCTGTAGCATCTTACCCAGAAATATGGGGCTACACCAGACCCTTTCCACTGCTTAGAATGAGTAACTGAAGGCCTCCTAATTTATTTATCTAAAACAAGGACCTAAAATTAAGTAGTGATCAGGGTTCTGTTGCCCCAAATTTTCACAAATTTTGTGGGTTTACTAATGTGTGTGAACATTGTATCCTCTATCATATGTTCACATATGAACAAATATTATTTACACACAAAAATCCTGCAGCATGGTTCATACCTACGTTATGTGGGACTGTGACTCTCTGGAGCAGATTGGCTCTGCCTACTCCAGAAAATGTTGAGCTGTGGGTTTCCTTAGAGCCCCAGCTGGTACTCCTGTACCATTAGTAACATCAGCTCAGAACCTGAACTGATCTGAAGGCTGTGTTGCAAACCATCAAAGCACTGTTTTTTAGCATGAAAAAAAGGATGCATGTTGTGTTTCTGCTTGGTTATATCTCAAGAACACCAAGGATTTTTTAGGACACCAGTGTTAGCCAGCCAGGGAAGTGCTGATAGGGAGCAGCACAGAGTGCAGCTGCGGTGACATCCATACTTAATTTTAGGAAGGGTCCATGACACGAATGGCCCTGTGTGCTGTGCTGGGATTGAGTCCTGGTGAGAGCTGGTTAGAATGCTGTAGATGCTTCTGCAGTTGCGATGGCTAGCGCTCCAGTTTGCTTCCTAGTCTCATTTATTTAACAGCACAGATATACTCTGTTTCTTATCTATGTATTCCTATAATACTGCTGAACAGTTGCATCACTATTGTTAAAGCTGATCCAATCTTTGGCATTTAACTGACTTCTTTGTACATTCTATATAGGAAAATATATCTATAAAAAACCACACACACACACACATAAATCCAGATAAAATTGTTTTCAGTGCTTTCAGATATCTTTCAGTGAAATAAAAAAAAATAGCCTCATACTCAGTGTTTAGAACTCTATCAGCATTTCTTTGCAGTAGTTACTCTTTTTTTTCCCTTTCATATAACATTTCTCCTACCAACTCCAGAAATTTTGAAGTATTTGCCTAATCCTGGAATATTTGTTTATACTGTTTCCTGACTTTGGTCATCAGGTTTTTTAAACCATAAAGCAGATACTTTATAAACCACAAAGCAAACTACAGTACTGGGTTTATCTTGGGGGAAAAAAAAAAAAACAAAACCAAACACAAAAAAAACCCACAACCAACCAAACCTTAATGCTCTAGCAATTTTCCCTTTATAAGCAATGTCCCTATTGCACTGTGGATGCCAAAAGCATCACATGCTTCTTTTCCTTAATCTCTTTAGTAGGCCCTAAATTTTAGTTGTGATTTATAGCCTCTCAGTAACCAGTTTCTAGTTTCATACTCAGCAGTATCACGGTCCTGAAGTTGCTGACCTGCTCTGCAAGCAGTTTAGGTGGAAATCGTGGCACCTGGCTGGTTTCCAAACATGCCTGGACTTCCATTATTTTGGAACCCCAGAGTTCAGTTATTTCAAAGTGAAGTAACTTTTACAAAAAACTTAATAATTACAAAGAAAAAGAAAGAAAGAGCAAGTAAATTTCAGAAAAATACCCAACCTAGTGACTTAAGTCACTTACATACTTTGACCAATATTTGGGGTACTGGTCATCAAAGTGGTATCTATGCCTTCTATCCTTGTATTGTGCCATTAATGTCAAAGCTGACTCCAAGAAAAATGCACATGAAGGTTCTTTTTATTTGAAAGGCCGATTGTGCCATTCAAGGTTTTGACCTTTCTTTTCTTAGTATTAATGTAATTTAGAAATAAAGCAGTGATTTTTCAAACACTAGCTTACAACTCCATTACAGGGAGAACAAAAACTAAAGAAAAATGCATTCCTTTCATTACTGCTTTTTGATATCCTTCACCTGATCAGGGCCTAAAGTTGAATCTAAAACTGATTGCCCAGATGTGCTGTGTTTAGACTCCTTGAAAGATATGGCATGTGTAAAAGTACCTGTTATTTATTCAATATCTACTTTATTACTTCATTTTTTGAACATCTATACCTAGCTGGCTTTAGGAAACCCCCCGTGCAAGGTGTTAATGCTGCACATGATTTTGTAAAAGAAGTTAGTACTGAGATGTCTGAGACATAAAAGCTTTTTCCAAAGTGCAAGGAATCTCGAACAGACCCCTTTTCAATGCCATAAAAAGTATTTGGTACATTCAGTGTTCAATGTTGTCTTGTTTTATAGTCAGTCTTCGCTGCTGCAAAAGATCTGGATTGAGTTTCTTCTGAGCTGTGGGTGTCCGCCTCCAGTCACCCTCTGTATTGTCAGTCGAGATAATAGGCACTTTAAGGAACAATTCATGTGACTTGGTTTAGATATTCATTTTCATATGAGATTAATCACATCTAGGGGTTTTCTGTTTCTCTGAAATGACCATAAAGGAGCCTAATTTGTCCCCAGATACAGACACCTCTGTAGCACGTGAAGTTATTTGACAGAAATCCTATGCCTTCAGTTTGCTGAAGCCTTAAATTTATCAGTGAAAAATTATGTTTAATCTGCGAAGCAACGCTGGTATGGATTTAACATTCAAATAGCATTAAAAATCTCAGAAGAGTAACTGAAAATGCCAAAAATAATCCACAGTTTTAACCTTATTTTAAAGATTTGTGCATATAGTTTGCTTTGTTGATAGCAAACAAGTCATGATTAATATTTAATGGCCACAATTGCAGCAACCTCAACAAAACTAATTTTTTTAGTACAATATCTAGAAATTTAGTGACTTTATAGCGGCACACATTAAATAGCTTTTCCTTCATGAGTCTTTACCTCCCAAAAGCCACGGCAGCAGACATTGCTTGCTTCTTGTTATTCTTTACTGCAACACACCATCTTTCCCACAGTGGACCATAGTGAGGAATGGTCAGCTTCTGTTTGTCTTTATTTGTCTTTAACTGCGTATTTATTAGCTGACACTATAATTGAAAGCATTTTTTAGTTGAGGGGGTGGGGGGTTGTTTGAAGGTTTTGTTGTGGACTGTTTTTTGGTTGCTTTGTGTTTTTTTTTCATAGGAAGTAAGGAAACATTGCTTACTATCCTGCAAAATAATATAAACTGCAATATATGATCAGCAGGTTCAGATAAGTAAAGTTCTGATCTGGTAGCTGATAAATGCATATACTGTAAGCTTCTGTTTCATTTCTAAATATCAGCGTGAATCTTGTTAGAGATTCAACCCAAACTGTTTGCCTGAAATGAGTCAAGCTAAATCTTTCATGTAAGAAATCAGCTATGACCGTAGGGAGTTTACTTGATTACTTTTTAACCAGGCACAATGAAAACAGACATTTTTTTCTAAGAAATCAGTAAGTTATAATCAAATGGTTAAGCCTGTGATGTGTGGCAAATCCTGAACTATGTTTCCCCTAGATTGGGATCGCATGTGAGGCAGCAGCAGACTTCTCCATGGCTGTTTGCGTTAGATGAATGCTGCTTGAGGGCATAGCAGTGGAATTGGCTTCCACTGCTTACACAGTTATATAATGTACTTGGAATGGAAAAAGGATGCTTCTCCATTAGAGAATCCAGAAAGCTGTGTCCCTTACTGAACCCAGTGTTTAATATGCAGGAGAGAGCACTGAGAGGGGAAAGGCAGGGAGAGAGTGAGCTGTAACATAGGGCTCTTACACAGCTTCATAGCAGTTCGGGTGTTTGTTGTTTCACTGGGTTTTGTAAGTTTTTTTTTTTCTTTTTCTTTTCCTATTCTGTGTCTGAGCATACTAATTGCTTCTTTTGCTCTTCCTTGTTAGTTCTGTAAGTTCTTCAAATTCTGTACTGTGCATAATGCCTTACACTGAGCATGAAAGTGTGAAGGTCAGCTGGTAGTATGGCATCTCTTTAGCGGAAAGGTTTTACCCTCTAGTATTCTTTGCACATGGTCTTCTCAGTTATAACAGTATTTTGTATTTCACTTTTTACTTGAATGGATGGTCTGTTTCTGAGAGACATTGTTTCTTTTTTTTTGCTTTGTTAAGCAGTCTGGTTTTTTTCCTTCACTGTGCTTGTGTAGGTCATGTGAATTGTGGCCAGAAGTTTTCCTTGGAAGCCTTGGCTTGAATTTATTTGACTGAGGAGCCCAGGCACTGTTCTGTAAGAATGCCTTTATGAAAGGCCCATTGTTGAAATTTTGGAACAGTGGAGAATATATTAGTGCAGTCCTGAAAGTGACAGTAAAAATGATAGCATGGCACTATGTACTTGTGTTACCTTTACTCTTTCTCAGACGGGCTCAATTACAAGCAAAAAAAAAAAAAATATATTTTTTTTAAATGCCAGGTCAACAAAATCAGCCTAGAATCAGGCAGCCAAGCTAATGTGTGTTTTCTGATGATACATACTTTGTACTTGTAACCTAATTAAAATCCTTGTTGCTGTTTGAATTTGAAAATAAATCATGCTCATTTGCTTGTATATGAACAGTAAGAGTGGCAAACTCACTTTTCCACAGTAAAAAATGAATGTGGGAAATAAAACAGTAATCATAAATAAGATCCAGGTTTACCCTTGTCATTGCTTTGACCTTTTGTCTGCTTAGAGTTGATGTTCCTGGTGTGCCTTGTAAAATAATTTTAATTCACAAGACAAACATAAAACCTGATTACTGTTAGATATTGAAGAAGATCAAGCATTTGCACTTATTATTTTGATCTATTAGCTGTCAATGGTGTCTTGAATAGATATAGGTACTTTTATAATAGTAGTTATAAGAATGCCTATAAATGTTCTGCCTATAAATCACCTGCTGCACCACAGATGCATCAAGGCAGTGTGATCTGGAGGATACAAAATCACAAAGGTTTTGAAAGTGAATACAAATAATGTACTTTACAAAGCCAATTTGCACTTAGTTTCTTAAAATTTATTTTGTTTTTAGGATATTAATATTGCCAGGTTTGAGATACATTGTCTTTCTCTTATTTAAATTTTGGTATTCCGATATTTATAGACGATTTTCTGTGATTAAATAAAATCAAGATATTGATTTAAAGTGCTAGGAATGAAGAATTTTAGCATAGGTGAATTTAACATATTTTTTGCAGCATGTCAGCTCTAATAGGAACTCTAGTTTATAACAACATGAATAGTGACATCTGTGCACGATCCATTAGGAAGATTTAATAAATAAAAAAATCCAGGCCAATCAACAGCAAAATTGCAAAAAATTATAACTTTCAAATACTTAAATTAGTGGAATGAATATTAATGATTAAATCAAATTACACAGGCATATACAGTTTCTCGGTACAAAGCACAACAGAAAAATCTGCTTTCATTTGTAGAGATTCAGAATATTGAATTTTTTTTAATGTCAAAAGAAAGTTATAGCATACTTAGTATGAAGTAGCTGGACTGCTAAGTAACCATCATAGCTCTGCTTGCCCTGAATTGTCAGTTCATATTTGTAATCTTCAGAGATAAAATTTCTCCTTGAGTGGTTCAGTTTTCACATATGTAGTAAAAAAGAGTACCATTAATTTGTTGTAAATGTCTGTTGCTAAACAGATACTAACTGGGTATTAGAAATAGGCTCAGAGCATCCTTTTTATGGTTTCTAGTTTTACAGTAGTATTTAGTTACGTGTTCTTATTTTCAGCTATCCATCCAAGTTTACCTTTTTTTTGCTCCTCTGCCAGCAAGATTTGGATCTAGAATATAGCTTTTTTTTGGCAATAGCTGGCCTATATAAAAAAAATACTATGAACACGTGTTTGATCATAAATATTTATGCTTTATACAGAAATACTTGTGTGTTAAAATTATAGAAGGGTTATTTACTGATGTTATATCAGCATATTAATAATTAAATTATTCATAAAACATTTCTTAACACTGTAGTTTTATACCAATATATATCCCTCTGTACAACCATCTGGCATTAATTAGTAATAGGTAAATTACTGTAATTTTAGCATAAAAGAAATAAATGTGTCAGCTGTGGACTGCATAGTATTACTATATCAGCTTTCAGCACAGATTTTACACACAGCATTATAGTACATGTAATAAACTTTAATGGTATTAAGTGGTTTTTTTAGCATAAAACTAAGAACCGTTTTGATTGAGCTATATATACATATATATAATCAATAAATTCTTAGACACACATATGTACGAATTGGCCAAAGAACATTCTTGGTGTATATACACAAGGATATAGGTATGGATATGCATATATACACACAGACACACATACACCTACACACACATATACATAAAGAGATGTATATATACAGTAACTCTTAAGAATAATTCTCATATCCTAGAAACAGATTTTTTTGTTGTTGTTCTGAAAAGCTTCTATTATTAAAAAAAAAACACTATGCCAACAGCAAATGAAAAGGATATGTTAAGCAAGCAAAGAAGTGAGAATTGGGACAGAAAGAGATGAAATGGATTGCCAGTGATTACAGAGGAAGTCCTTGGCAATTGCGAAACTGGACTTAGATCTCTGCTGTTTCAGTAAGGACCTTAACCCTACAATTTCTGTATTTATTTCCTTCACATATAAAAGAGTTCACCAATATTAATTCAGTTCAGTATGTTGTAAATGGGAAATAAATAAATGGAGCTTTCACTTAATTGAATTAGATTAAATCATGGGATCTGAGTTTGTATGGTTTTTTTCCTGGACGCTTATTTACTCTTCAGGGAAGAAAAAAGAAAAAAAAACAACAAAAAAACACCAAAAAAGCCCCAAATCCAAAACTGACCAAACAACAGTTTTCAGCCAAAAAACCCCCAAACCCCACAAACAAAAGTGTATTCTAATTTGTAAATGTCCCTTGTTCTGGAATGGGAAACATATCAGTCAGTAACATAGAGACTGGCACTGATGAGCGATACAGGTTGCCCATTGAGTTCACTACGAGTCAGGAGATGATTTGCTTTTAAGCAGAGATGCAGATCCAAGACAACAACTGTAAATGCAGGAGGAAAGTAATGACTTATGTAAAACAGACCTTTATTTAACTGGCTAGTGACAGCTGACACCATCTGCAGTGAGACGGACCAACTGGATCATCCAGGAGCTCTGCCTCAGGTTACAGGGGTACATGGGCAAGCAATCTTAATTTGATCCATTTGGCTGAGGTACCTTTTCAAGGCAGGATTTGGTACCTGTGGAACAGAAAATAATTCCAGTGGTGTATTTTGAGGGGAGATATACAAGGCATCTGAAACAAAAAGAATCTCACATTTGTTTCTCCTCCAGGTTGTTTTTTTCATAATTTTTTATTGTAACATCTTTTTTATGAGACCTTAATGAAAGAATCAAGGTCTCATCTGGTGTCAAAGGCCTTTAAATGCTCTTAGACATTTATCTGTATCTTGAATGTGATTTTCATAGATGGACTTGAACCTTGGTTAGGCAGGAAAGCCTTTCATATAATTCAACACGGTTATACTAATGATCTTTACATTCCTCTAGCCTCTAGTAGTTTGGATACTATGCTGCTTTTTGACAGGTATCTTCTCTTGTTTCAGTGCTGTAGTTTTAGCATGTCTTTGGTTATTTAGGTCAGTTATAATTTTTCCAGCTTATTTCAGCGTATTTTTATAATCTTTCGAGTCCCATTTGCAATCTAACTTTATTTTGGAAATATATTATCATTTTGTTTTGACACTCTTTCTTCAGAACCTTTTTTTTCTCTTTAGGATTCAAGTTTTCATAAAACCATCTTGATTTCAATGTGTGGTTTTTTAATTGTTGTTTGTTTTCCAAATAATACAATATGGCACCCTTTAAAGCAAATAGCATTAACACAATATAATGTGTTTCATGATAGTTTGCAAAGGGGCTATTTAAAGCCTACTTACAAACAGTTCTTTGCATCCATATAATTTACTCAGTACATTAATATATTTGTAATTTATAATAAAGAAATTTATAATAAAAAAATCTATGCAATAGATGTACAAATGTGCTATTATATTGTCATTATAAATATTTCTGTTGTGTCCTCTAAACTGAATGGACATTGCCTATTGTCTAGCCTGAGTGCTGCAAGAACTTATAATTTTTTTGTATTGTTGGTTTCATTAACATTTTAATTATTTTTAATCAACATAATTATGAATTAATGAATTCTTATTACTTTTTCTCCAACAAAACAAAAAAATATGAAAGAACTCCATCAGTTAGCATGGAAGATCAGGCAAGTGGAAAAAGTCTGTTTGGACATATAGATTTAATTATTTAAATATTTAAATAATAAATATTTATGCATAGGTATTTAATAATAAATCATTTTGTAATATTCAGTAAACAATATATTACTATTAGTTTTTCATTCTTGATACTTGCTTAGTCTTCATGACCACATTATATAATCACCTAATTTATCTCTGATTTATTTCGCACCTACGGTTTCACCAAGGTAAAGCAAATTAATCTTGGTTATTTAATGTAAATTACAGTTTTAATTCCCTCCTACTGGGCCTATGTTATACATATGTCATGACAGTGAATTACTGGTTTTCTGGGCTGTTGTTTTACCTGCTTCTTTACCTTCTTCTGAGAGAAAGAAAAGAATTGCATAATATTTCAAATCTAAAAAATAGTTTTATTTTTATTACTAGTATTTTCTACTCTGTCTCTCTGAATCTACTAATATTTTTTTTATTTTTTCATCATTCATATTTCTGTTTGTCCATATGTCACATTGGCATTATCTTTAGGGCATCTGTAAGCAACAATTTTATATGAATTCTTCATATTTTTATTTTAGTAGAATCTCTGTCCAAGTGACTACCACAGGCTATCCTTACAGTCCTTGTTTTAGGACTCATACATAATCCTGGACAGTGAGCTCCTGGCAAAAAATGAAAATTATGTGAACCTAATGGAAACAGAGACAGCAGAGCATACTTTTATGGTTATGTGTTCTCACATGCACAACCAAAGTTCTTTCCTTTCCTAGATGCCCCAAGTCAAAACAACTCAATATACTAAGGAAGAGGATGGAAGAAAGTAAAACACTGTCATTACAAGAGTATCTGTTGCATATAAATATGCCTTGTATCTAAAAAGCCTAAGAAGCTCACTAGTTCCTAGCAATATAACAAATATATTTTCTGAATGTCCAGGCTAGCTGTGTGCTTTTCCAAATAATTATGCATGTACCACAGAACTTGAAGCAAGAGTATTTGTATGCATGCTGTATCTTGTTGGCAAGGCTGGACTCTTAAAATGTGTTTCTACCCAGTACGTGATGAATTATTCTGCAGATTAATCCTGTTGTTTATAGGTTGCTGTAGGCCACTCATGAAGTCATGAGTATGGTCATTCAAATACAGAACACTTATAAATTCTGGCTTCAAAGAATACACATAAACTTCTTGACATGCAACACTAACTTGAATCACCCAACCTGAATATTAATGGCTGTGCCAGGTGTTGTGAAATAAGATGGCTTTTTCTGATGAAAGCAATGAAACATGATTGTGGCTGACAGTTCTTGTTGTCACTGATGTTCTTGAAATGTTATTGGCATAACAAAAGAGAGATGACAGCAATTTCTGGATCCAGGAAAATTATTAAAATAAACAGTAGTGGTAGTTTAAAGAAATCACACGTGTGCTGAAAATGGTAGTTTTTTGTTGTGGAAGATGATAAAGTTTTGAACTGCTCATATCTTCATCCTTTAGGGCAATTAGATCTTCAAAATTCTTGAATATTTTTATTTGTTACTTTAATTTTAAATGCTAAAAATATATGATCTTTAGTTCTAAAACACTGAGTGCTCTGTTTAGCCCAGAGAGATTCTTTATGAGTAATATTGCTCTGACGAGAATGGAAGTCCTGGTAAAACCTTGACTAAAGTATGGTGAAGATCATGGCTATCAAACAGGGCTTTACTTAAAGTAGGAGTCCCTCTGCACCTGACTGTGGTGCTGCTAAGAGCAGTGAGACACTAGGGTGTCTTGTGCCTGGGCAGGAGTGGGGGCTGTGAATTCAAAAAGAACGTGCTCCATATAAGTGCAGCAATTCAAGATAAAATTTGAAACATGCTTATAAAAGCCTCTATTAGTTGGCTTGGATTTAGAGTTGATCTGTAAATGAATTGTGAATTCAGTTTTATTATAATGTGGATAAAATTTTTGTTCTCTGATGTGGAGTGCAGTTGCAATTTCAAATCTAGCTTTAACAAACCTTTTCACCTCATTATTTCTAGCCACCTTTTAAATAGTTAGGTATTTTCTAAAGAGCAAGGAACACTTGCACAGCAAGAAGAGACATGGAAGAAAACAAACAGGCCATCCAGAAAGTACCTATGCTGCTCTCCCAGCGGGATCTCAATAATGGTATTTGAATCAGTGATTGAAATAGTGAGATCTTCTAGCAAGGAACTCATATGCACTTAGTGATTCACTTTTAAAAATCCATTTGTAATAAATTATTTCATGATATTCCTTTAATTATTTATGATACCAAATGGTCATTCAACATTCTGACTCATGGCTAGATCCACTTACATAAACACAGCTATGTACTGCATGGCTTTTAAAGGTGCTAGGCATTTTTACTTTATTCAAGCCTGGTTTAAAATGGCAGTCAAACTGGAGAGGCCAAAACTGATTAGCTCTTCTATATTCTGAGCCATAACTTAAGACTGTAGCATTGAAAGTCTTGCCTATATTATTTATATATATATATATATACATATAAAAGTAGATATGCTGTGTTCAGAATGTTTGTTTTAAATAAATACACAGGTATTTTTATACTCTTCTAAGAGTTTTTGTTTGTTTACTAATTCTCCTTAAACATCCTTACTTGATTAAAATTCTGTACTACAATTAAAATATAAAATAATACATTAATGAGAAACTCTATACTGCTAGTCTAACCAGTGGGGTTGCATTTCAGATAATCTCCTCTTGGGAATTAAGCTATGGAGAACTACGGGGACAGTCTTCTGCAGTAGGTAATAAACCCTCCAGTAAGTTGAGGTCTATTTTGAAGAAATTGTCCATTCAGAATGGAAAGAAACCTGCTTGCAAAACTTGAATGTAAACTGGGATAGACAGCTTTGAGGTGAAGAAACTCTTTTTCTGTTATGTAGAAAGCTAGCTGGCATCATTAGAGTCTTCAAATATGACACTGACAATTGAGATGAGCATCTGGTAGCATTTGATAATGGTCTACCACTGGAAATAAGGTAATAAATATGCTCATAATGGTTCACTGCCAACAGTACTCATTTATGAGTGAAACAAGATGACCATTTATTTTCCCAGTTGGGCAATGTTGCAGATTTGTGTTCTGTTCCTTTTGGTGAAGATCTGAGAGGGCAATTAAAGATATATTATTGCAAACTAAGTGCATTGCTTTCAAATACTCTGTGTGACAATTCCTTGCTGTAATTATGTTTTAATGTCAAACATTTTGCAGATATATTCACATAGGAATATATCTGAACATGCAGAATCCAGCTCTTTCCTTCTTACTACAAATACATGCTTTCTGCATTTAAAGAGTAAAAGCATAAATTCTCTGTTGTAGGCTGGAGGAAAGCTGTGAATTGTGCTATTTTAACAATGCAAGAATCAGCTCAAAGCTGATTCATATGCACTTAAAACAGCCTTTGTTTCTGCCACCTCTGAAACAGAAAATGCTCTAGGGTCTGGGTTCACAACCAAGCTTATCCAATGGAATTGTGCATACTTGCTGAAGTGTGCATATTTAGAAACTATTCTTAATTATGAATGCAATGTTGGTTTTTTGTTTTGTTTTCGTCAGTGGTGGTGTGTTTCTGGATAGCAGAAATTCTGCACTGTTTGGGCAAGTATCTAATGTTAGTCTAGGTTGGGATCTCGAGCCTTTAGGCTTCTGATATAAGTGCTGGAGAAAGAAGGCACGCTTCTACACTGTGGGAGTAGCTGGGATAGATCTCAGCCTCCTTGTGTTGTCATAAGATTATGACAGCTTCGTTAAAAGCTTTCTCCTCTTGTGTCATTGCTAGTGTGTCGAGAGGAGAAGCTAAGGTAATTCGAGTTCTCTGTGAGAACATCTGTGCTGAAGTGCCAGCCAGGACTGAGACAGTGTGTCAGAAAAGACTAGTAAGTAGTGCCCATTTGTCAGTGCAGTAATCTGGATTTGATGATTTAAAAGATCACTTCTGCCATGCTTTTCCTATTTAAAATACTGTGCAGACATCTGGGGACATTTAATAATCACTAAGAGTGTAACATGCTTTGCTAAACAAAGTTATAGCATCTGCTGCTCCTGCTTTTTCAGTTGAAAAGATCTTTTTTCTTTTTTAAGTGTGTGTATGTGGGGAGGGTAAAGGGTGAAGAACAGTAAGCTTGTTCATGATAAATGAGTTGCTGCAGCAAAAGACATTGTATTGCTTACTATGTCTACTTGTCGTTAGGAGAAATATAGTTGTAACAGCATTTCAGTTTCTGCATTACATGCATTTAAGTGCCTGTCCACTAAGGACCCCTGCTTCCACTGATTCAAGTAGGAAAGTTGGCATATTATTCCCCAGTGCTCTAAACTCGATGTTGGCTTCTATTAAATGCTGCCAGACAGGCAGAACAATATTTGAAACAAGACTGTTTGAACTAAAGTGTAATTGCACTCATTTAAAGTCTTATTACAATTGAAATCTGACTTCCTCCTTGTAATTTGACTTGTGGAAACCTCTCAAAAACATTACCTTTTGCCACAGGCTGTAAATTTAAATTCTGCACTAGGTAAGCATAATGAGAAAAGAAAGTTCTGACATGGCTGGAGATCATATCAGGTCTGGCTTGATTAATTATTTCCACATGATCAATCAACACCTTATTTAGATAACTGGAGGCACTCACTAGTTAATTTGTGAGAGTAGAACAATGAGGGCAGGCATTTACATGGTCAGTCAATACTCCAATTAGTGTTAGAAAGCCAAATGCAGGCTTGAAAATAGCTAGTAGAAGAAAAGGGACTGAAATAACACAGCAGCTTCTCTGGTTTTAGGTATTCTTTCTCTGATTACACTGCAGTGACTCACCCTCTCCTAAAGTATTTACCTAGCCTTTCTAGTCATCTACTTCATTTAATTAAAAAAAAAAATCTGTTTACTTTTAAAACTAGTAAAAATAAATACCAAAACTGCATTAACATAATGACCCTTAAATTTGCAGCTGTGTATCTACTCACTCAGCTTCTACCTTTAAAGTACATACTTTCACCTCCAAGACATACACTAGTTCTAGGAAGTAAAAAACTGCAAAATGTTGCAAGGCAGAAGTTATGGAAAGGATCAATTACTGTTCCATATACTTCCTGGTGCAGGGATTAATTCACCTGAAAGATGAGGTGGCCAAATCTGAAGACTGACTTCTGCATTCAGAATAAACTCTCTGGCCACAGTGTCAGATATAGTGGGATAAACTGGCAGACGTTTAGGACAAACATTGTCCAAAATTACATTGCTGTTGTTTCCCATAGCATCTAAGCACTGGCAAATGCCTGTATATGAAAAAAAAAATAGAAATAATCATTTTATATAACATTATATTTCTCTACCTTCTGCTTGCAAAAGAAGCCAAATTCACAATCTGACATTTCAGCTAAACATTTTTATCCACATCAAACTGATTTTAGCGGAATCTTCTATGGTCAAATAAAGTTTAGAAAATAAACAACACTTTTAAAAATGAAAATTTTGAAGTTTTGAAATATTTAAACATGCATGATATCAATGAACCAGCTTACTGTGTCATAAATTTGTCTACAAAGCAACTCTATTATTTTTTTTATATATATTAGATAGGAAATTTTAGAAGGAGAATTTTGGTTTTCAGACTGATGAAAGAAAAAAACAATCTTTTTACATACATATTTCTTAGATTTTTTAAAAATAGAGTAGTAACATATTTTATTACTTTTATATTTGATACTACTTTTTATCATTAAAATCCTAATTTTTTCTATAAAATCAAGCAGAACTTAACTTAGATGAGAAGCCATCTTAAAAATCACCTCCACAGTTGCTATTGTTAAGTTCTGCAAAAAATGTAAGCACAAGGATCATATGGGAAAGAAGGAAAAAAAAAAAGATTGTGTTATCTCAAAAGTCCTCAATTAACTCAAAATGAAGCGAAGGATCCTCACTGTTAGACCATGACTCGACTTCCATGACAATAACTTTTACTATCATGTGTTCCTTGTATTGCCAGCCTTTCAGGGAGAACAACATACCTTAAAGTGTACATGTAAACATATAAACAAAAAAATATTTGCATACTTCAGTGCTGTAAAAATTGAATTGGTTTATTACTTGTTCAATACTACTGTCCAATAGAAGTTCTCTCAGTTTTTTGGAAGACTTTTGAACTATTTTGTAACTAAAATCTTCAGAAAGCTTCAAGTAGGTATCTAAGACATGATCTAGTTTACAAATCCTTAGTCTTGTGTGACGTTATTGGGCATAAGTTAGATAAGGTGATGGGTGGGAATTATACAGAGGTTTTTATCATATCTTTAGCTATGCTAAATTGTTAATGTGACAAATGCGGCAGGGAAGAATTACTCAGCCTACTTGGCATAAACCAAATCAGGTTCAAAGGGGTTTACTGAGTTTTGAATTGTGTGTAATTAATAGGCCAATTGGTCAACCATAAATTTGGGATCAATATCAGCAATACAACAGATAAAGTATAATACTGTACACCTACAAAAAGTGAGTGTACCCCTACACATTTCTAACTGCCCTCCAATAACCCAGGAAGCTCTAACTGCACACGCACAACTACATGTTTATGTGCACACGCAAATTTGTGTCTGATGGGATTGCAAATGTGCTGGCTTTACCTGTGACCTGTACCCATGCTTCTCCCTACAACTTATGTCTGGTGCAAAAGGTCCACTGGGCTCAAACACGTACTCCAAGCTGTGGTTCCCAGCATGTGGCACCCTTGCAGAGCCATCCTTCTAGCCAGAGTACAGCTGCCTATGCTGTCACATAAGACAGAGACCCCATTAGACCCAGAAGGCAGTCAGGATGGTGGTGGGATGACTTGAGACAGTGTCATGTTGGAGTCAGAGTGCTGCTCTGTTACCACCTTTCTGTTTCAAGGTATCTCCCCCATCACAAAATGTCATGCTTCTTTATTCTTCTTGTCAAACTAACTCCTTTTCTTGAAAGCCCCTTGGTAATTATCTGACTTTTATTTAATCTAAGTGATGGCAATTTCATGCAAAGCTAGTCACTGGTAATTTTCTGTTTAGGTGTCTCTGATTTAGGGGTACATTTTCTCAGAATAGTATATTCTATTCACACATACTGTTAAAACTCACTTTCCTATTCATTTTTGTCATCTGTTGTTAAAGTGAACATGTTAATAAGAGGAGTCTTTGAGGATTCCTGCAAATTATCTGACAAGGGTTAAGGCTAAGAACTTCCAAGAAAAGTAGAGGAATGTCAGGGAATGTGTTAATACCTCGATTTGGACTCACACCCTAATACTTTCATCTACTACTTTACTAATTACTTTACTAATACTGTCATCTACTAGCATGGCTATACCTTCCTTAAGAATGAAGTATATAAAATAGAATTTGGTTAGGCTTCCTCTGACAAACTAAACATGTATTTGCAAGATAAAAAGTAGATGAAGGTATGTGGAGGAATAAGAAAAGGTGGTTGTATCTTTTACTGTGTTTCATCTGTATCCACTCCAGACTGATTCTCCTCCAGCAACTCCTAAAGAAACTGTAGAAGTGTTAATGGATGCCCTTTACATATGGCTGTATGCCAAGCCGTAGGATTTTGTTATAATTCTGCCTTCCTACACCTCTTACCATATTGAATTTGTCCTTGGAATGGATGCCATCAATAGGAGTGAAGACTTAATTATAGCCACTTAGAGACAACTTAAGAACTGTTGTTTAATTTACTGCAATTTTAGAGTGGAAGCTAGATGGTAGTTTGGAACTTCAGCAGTTTTAAAACACTGACACATAAGACACTTAGTCAAAGGTTTGTGTAGCACAAATTCATTCTCAAGGAGAAGTGAAAGGAGTAAGGGCACTTGGACTAATTTTTTTTAAATCACCAGTGTGTATACCTAAGCATAATCAGACCAAATCTCCTCAGTATAGTGGATTTTTATAGTTGTCTCAACTAGTCATTCTGGCTGGGATTCATCTTGCCTAGTTTTAGACATTTAAAGGATGAACATCTGCACTGGAGATAGTTAACCTTAATATTGAAGAGAAAGATGTCTATTTTAGGGTATCATTCATTGGTCTATTTTAGATGGCTTCTTTAAGTAGAAGTTAATCTTATGCTAGATAAAATTGTTTTTCATTCATTACAAAAGGTGCCTAGGGTGATTACCTCAGCTGCGGATATAATGAATTCCATTCCAGTTGCCTTATAAACCATACAGCATTTGCTTCTGTTCAAAATACAGGTTTGAGTTTTGTGATAGATTTGGGGGTTTGTATCTGACAGTATTTAATTTAGTCTTATTACTTTAGTGTCTGTAATTCTGGGCTCTCTTTTCCAGTATCTATATATGCAAATTTGAAAATGCACATAACCTGTCATACTACTGTAAACATGGTAGACTCATGGTAACTCCTTTAGCCTATGCCAGTTTTATATCCAGATTGAAGTGGATTATATTAGTGTGGTTATTTTTAAAGATTGTTGTTGTTGTCGTCGTTGTTTTTCTCTTTGTAAGGGGATCCTGCTGGGCAGTCGGATATCGCCAGGGATTTTGGTTCCTTGTTCAGTAGCTCAAATGTATTGCAAGTTTTCCATTTCCCTTTAAATGTCAAGAGCAGGGCAACATAACCTAATACAATTTACTTGTACCTTAATACAGAGTAAGATTTCCAGATTGCAACTGGGTATCTATTTCTCAATTTGAGAATAGTGAATAATCACAGCCTTAGCAGTTTTAGGGACATTGTCACTGTAACTGGGTGATTTCCAATTCTAAAATATTCAGCACAGAGAAAGAAAAAAAAAATTAAAAAAATCCCTGTGGATTGGAAATGAAGAGCTGATTTTTAACTGACACATACCATGCCTTCTTTAGGAAAGATCTGGCTGGTAAATATGTTTCATTTTTTCACGTTTCACATTATTTTCTCATTCAATCATTTATTCTACTTAGAAAAAAGGAAATTCTATTTGGGAGAAATATATTTTTTTACAGCTGACCTTGCATTAGATTGTTGTTTTCTCCAAGTGAACTTTACTGGTGGTTTAGCATCAACATACATTTTGTTTCCAGTTTCCATTAGTAGCAGACTAGTACAGAAATGGCCTTCCCTGCCTTTGTGAAAGCTTCTATGTGGGCATGTCAGAGAGGAGAGCAGGTAAAATCAGATCCTGAAGGAGGTTTTATGATGCAGATTACAGAATTTTTCCAGTTTGTTTATTTGCTTCAGTATATTTTATATATCAGGACACTGCACTATGTCTGGGTTACAAGGCTAGATTCAGCCTAGAAATTAATAAAGTGGGGGAATGTGGACCTCTTTTTATGCTTTATCTCAGATCAGTGGTGAGCCTAGTGCAGACCTGAAGGACAAGAAAGCGCATTTCATGGTTTTACATAGTATTCTACCTTCTCTGTAGTTTTCTGCAACCAGTGTACTGGGGCCTTGAACAACACTACTTGCTGGAATTGTGGAAGGTCTAACATCTGATGCCTTGGAGTTTTAATCTTTTTTAATTTTGTAGATTTTAGAAGTAGTTATATAGTGAATGTAGATTTTAAAG
>JAWWLV010000001.1:63041880-63080107 GCA_035041135.1 Platyrinchus mystaceus | reverse complement strand
AGCAGGAGCGGGATTCGAACCTGCGGCCTTGGCGCTGAGAGACCAGCATCTTAACCGCTAGGCCACCAGGGGTCCCCACGTTATTATATATATATATACATAAATATATATATATATATATAAAGTAAGTTTTGAAGTAGCAATTCTTGCAAGACAGTACCGAGAAAGTACATTCTCATATAATCATGGACTGAGGTGCTGTAGAACTAACATTTTTAGAGAAGGAAAAATTAAGTTTGTGGTTAGTCTATTTTAAGGAAAGCTTCTTAGTGGATTAAAGGTTGTCTACAGATAGGATTTTGTATATAATTAGGCTTAGATACATCCTATAACTTGATACCTTGTCAGGTGCCTCATTGGAAGTTTATTAACTGCTAGCTGGCTGTTTTTTAAGGGAAGATAGTAGCTGCAGAAAGTGATTCAGTTTTAAGGTATGCAGAACTACGTAAAGATGTTCTCACCTTCGACCATACTGGCTCCTAGGTGTGTCACTTCATTGAAGAACTGGTATTATGAGTATAGTCACCAGATTCTGAATGGGGAAACAGTATAAATTTCTGCAGTAACAATATCGATACATCACTGCAACTAAATTAGATTTCTAAGGTATTTTGATACTGCAAAGCATTTCTAGACAGACCGAGTTTTGCTGAGATGTTTTAATCTGCCTTCCTACAAAACTGTGTTGAGCCCTGGTTCTAATTTACCTATGGTGTTGCCTGTCTTTGAAAATCATTTTGGAAAGGAAAGAACTGCTATTTGAACGTAACAGTTGCTCTGCAGTGATCATCCACCCCCTCATGTCACTGTTACACACATAAGATTAGGTGAGATGAATTACATTGATATCTAAAATTCTGAATTCCTGTATCTTCTGCTGTTAGTCATACCCACTCATATTAATCCACACAGGGCAGCTCATGACCAGAAAGTACAGGTTTGGCAGTTTAATGCTGCATATTCCTTCCAAACATCAATTTTCTGCTTTTATATATATTTTTGGATGGTAAATACATTTTCCGACATTCAGCCTAATCTTCCATATATTTCAAAAGTGCTTTCTAGAAACTGTTCACACAATTTATCTTCTGAATTGTCCAGTTCACTCAGCAAAGCAATTGCTATGCAAAATTCTAGCAAGTTTTTTAGGCAAGTTTTTTTTTTTTTATTTCTAGGTTTACTTTTACCATTACAATTTATGACTCCTGTTCTCTGCATGTTTTTATTAGGTACTTTCTTAGTTTTTGCTTTTGGTTTCCAATATTTGCATATGCATATTGTCTTACTGATTTGATTTAATTTAATTTAGTCATATAGCAAAAAAAGAGTGTGTTTTTCCACTAATTTAGAAATGTTTACTTTTTGTCTGTCTTATTTCTACAAATCCTTTTCTTTTTCCTAAGAAAAAAAGTTCCGTCTTTGCAGCCAATCTGGGATTATATTGGTACATATTTAATTTCCTTCTTCGCATGGGTTTCCAGTGCCACTTTGGGCAACTAATTTGTTTTTTGACAGTTCATTTCTTTTTGCTGTGGAGAGGATAAATTCATTAGCCTTCTGCAGATATCATACACAACTCCACTATGAGCCAGGGATAGTCTCAGGGTCTTCTGATGTTCTCAGTATCAGTCCTAAAATAAAAATGCTGATCAGGACTGGCTAGTCATATCTTGCTAAAGCTTCTTTCCTAACTTGGCTTTTCTCAAAGCCACAGGATATTCTGTTCATAATCTTCTTCACCTTTGTGCTGTTTCAAGCTGGCACCTTTTTTTGGTCTTTCAAGCAGGCAACCCCCTGAGAGATGGGAGGCTGCGAAACTGTAGCAGATTTTTCAAGGACATAGACAATAGTCTTGCCAGGTTTGTTCTTTACTGAGAACCATTAGGAAAATACAGTATAGACAGAGTCTTCAACATGACAACAGTGGGAGAATTATTTAATTCCTGCCTATGCTAACTGATGAACCAAATAAGGGAACAGGAAAAAAAAATTACCTAGGAATCCATGGGACATGAACACAAAAATAGGGGAAGCCTCTTCCTAACCATGACTATTTGAGAAATGTGATTGTTTAAGGCAAAATGTTTACACCTAAATATGCCATAAATTCTGATAAATTCCTTAAGCACTGTTTTCTATTCTGCTTTTTAAGCATCAGTGTTCCAACACCATTTCAATGTTACTCTCTCATTTCTAGAATTCTCTCAATTTAACCACTTGAAGGTACATGGCAAAGGTCCCCTTTCACAGAAGCATCTTTATTTAATATAGAGCTTTAATTACATGATTAAATTTTTAAGCTCGTGTTTAAGTTTCACAGAGGTCAATGGCTCTTAAAGCTCATGCTTGAAGTTGAGCATGTGCTAAAGTGCTTCTCTAAATAGATAGATTTAAACACATGTTTAAGTGCTTTCCTGACTCAGGGACCAAATTTATCCGGGGCTAAACTTGGGTATCTCTAGTGAGATTAATCTAGCATACACAAATTTTAATTTTATTTCATTCTTTATGTTGTAACTGCTTTTTCCTCTAATGTTTCCCATTTGATACTTGGATATAATTCATGCTCTTTTAAAATGAAGACTCTATGACTTTACAATTTTTTTTTAATTAATCACACTTTGCTGAAATTACATATCTCAGCATGTCATCTCACTCTCTGAGTTCTCATTACACTATCACGTAAAACTGTCTTTTATTCCTACCCCACACAGTGTAAGCAAGACCTGCTAATGGCAGCCAATCTGGAGCTTCATACCTTACTACAAAATAAATCAGTGAAGAAACTATTATCTACATCTTTTAAAATGTGTTTGGATGTAGAAATAGGTCGAGAATGGAATGGAGATGGTGAAAAATAATTGAAACTTGTGTTAGATGTTTTCAAGAAAAAGAAAACAGGAAAGAAATTTTGAGGCAGGGTTTAGACATTAGTAAATTATCATTTATTCTAGATGAAACACAAATTAACTTCACTTGTATCTGGGGGAATACTACTTTAACACATGTACAGCTAAGGCTAACAGTAGAGTCTAAGCCTTTTGGAATGCCATATGCTTTGTACCTATTAAAAATAATCCATCACATTGCCTCCTTCTGTCCAAATCCTGTATGATTAACTCTGCTCCCTTCAATCCAAGCTATTCACAAAACATGGACTCTGTTAACAGTACCTTTTTAAAAACCTGGTTGCTGGCCAGTATTTTTTTTTTTTTCTGGGGATGATTTGTATATGTGCCCACTCTATAGAACTGCACTGTTGGAAAAAAAAAAACCTTTTGGCATTTTGTTTATTTTGTGCTGTAAGTGAAGCTACTCATCTGTTTAGAAAGTACCCTTGAAAACTCAAAGCTTAGTACTTCACTTGAGACTTTTCACTCATATTCAGTGCCTCTGGCTTACAAGCAAGTGTCATATGGTTGCAATTAAAAGAATGTCACAAAAACTTCATTGTAAGTAGGGTAACATATGCTCTTAAGGGGTTTGTTTCGGTTTCCAGTGCTTTGAATCCTGCTGGGGTTGGGAGTCACATCTTTCTCAGCTAGTCAGCCTTCCTGCCTTAGATATGTCAGCTGATGGGGTGCCAGTTAAAACATCTTCCGGAAATGTTGACAAGTATCTGAAGGGAGAAAACCAACATCTCCAAATAAACAGAGATGACTGAGGAATAGGAGTGGCAAGTTTTGCTCCAGAGGTGGTACATCTATCAGTCAAGCAGACTATGTGTGGCATTTGAGAAATATTTCTTGTTGAGGGATAGAAAAGGGCTTTCAGTAATTCTACCTTCTGCTGTGGGAACAGCCACAGGCTTACCAAATGTAAGCCAAAAATAGAGACAAGTAATTAAAAAACCCCAACCAAACAGAGATCACAGAGATGAGAGAAATATAACGAGATGTGTGACATTCATGCTTATCACAGAAGGCTAAAGCTGCAAAAATTCAGTCCTGTTACAAGAACAAGCTAAATTAGTGAGGGAGGCTCATCTTGCATGCCTACACTCCTAAAATGCATAGCTGCAAAATTTGTTGGATGTGTTTACAAAGAAATGCCTTGCAGAGCTATTTTCTCATTATGAATTTGTTAGAACAGGGGCAGGCATTTGACTCAAGTTCTCAATTCACTTTGGCACATGTACAATCAAATTTTCCTAGATTTCAGCATAATCTTTACATCTACTATTCTAAGAGGGCAAGGAAATCAATCTGCAAATTGTATGTTCGAAGGCTATAACAACATATTTCCATTTGGTCTTCCTTCACACACATTTTTTTCCCTGACAGAGATCTACCCCCCTTCCCCCCCGCCCTCCATCCCTGTCAGCCCCCACTTCCCTTTCATTTTAATCCTTTATTTGGCAATTGTGTTTCCCTTTCCATATGGCTCACATCTCAGTGTACACTCGTAATTCAGCACTGGCTGTCAAAAGAAGTAACAGTTTAATGTGCTGGGCAGGAAGTAGCTATTCTTAATTATTTTCCCATATAACCCAAATATATTATTTCAGTGAGAACATCCGGGAAAAAAGAAACCCTGCTGCAGACAAGATCCTGTTTTGGTCTGTTGTATGACTGAACTCATCATTACTTCCATAAAAGCCTTAAACATATTCCCTTTGCCATCTGTGTTAAACTTCTAAAGGAGAGAGGTGCTAAACTTCCAGCTGATGTTCAGATAAGCTAATATTTTAGCTTTGCTGCAAAACCTTTATTTGGTTGCTTGGCAGTGATGAAGATCATTTACTAGGTTAGATTTATGACAATAGTGTCTCCACAACTCGTAGTAAACAGAAATAAAAATCCCTTGCAATCTATTTTCTGACACTAATGATCACTCTTCCCAGTGAATTCTGTGTTTATATAGGGGAAATTCTGTTTAGAAAAGCAGATTTTAGCAATGCTTTACCGTATGTCTTAAAAGTGAGAGGAGTCATAATGTTGAAAGTATTAACTATGCAAGTAGTACTAAGGGTATTTAAAAATTCTCGGTGATGTGCTTTTTTTTTTTTTTTTTTCTGAATTGCACTGAAAATTTTACAAATTTATTTTGTCCTGTTAATTGTTGTTAACTAAGTTCTTTGATTGCACTCTGCCTAAGCCATACTCATTCTATATCTTTAGCATATCCTTACAATATCATATCCTGCTATAGTTATATTAATCTAATTTTAAAAAGAAAATAAAAACAAACAACCCTCCAAAAAACAACAGAAAAACAAAAAAACCCACACAACCCTCCAAACCACCTCCACAGCCCTATTGAGGTAAGTAGAAAAAACATATTCTGAGGAAGATTTAGAACGGGAAAGACCAAAACCTGATATGGATATGGGTTTTTTAGAAACAACATTAATATTCTTTAACAAAAGTATTTTTTTATCAACTGAGTGATTTTTAATAGGTTAAGAGCAGAGTCATTTTGAATAGTCCAAGAGCAGTGTCAACATTTGTCTTGTGATGACCTTAGTCAGAAAAGAAAGCACTCCTCACACTCAATTTAGTGACTTGCAGTGCTTTGTGAGGGTTTGACCACATCATCCATTTTGGTCAGGAAAGGAGATTTGGGCTCATTGTGCATAATGTATGAGATTATGGGACAAGGACCTGATCTAATTCAGGACATGACATTAAACCTGTGGTAATCTACTTTCATTCTCAACAAAATCTAATACTACATTGCTACATTTGTATATCAGTAAATGCCTCAAGCAAAAGAAGAATGTGAATAACATGTCAAAAGTACATTTTGTGTTTACAATTTAGTCTTACAGAACTATGTCATAATTTGTGTTTTCCACTCGTATTTACCCCAAAATAAGCTTTATTTTTGAAGTCTTCTGCAGACACTTTAGTACTTTCCTGACATCACTATCAATGGTCACAGCTGACAAAAGTCTATATTTTTAAGCCATGTGTCATATTGACTGTATTACAAAATATGAGGAAAAAAAAAGAAATATAGCATATTATATTGAGTACATAGAATTTTATTATTTCTCTGGACAAGGTGTCCTGATTAATCATTTCAGATGCAACAGTTGCTCAGTAGTGTGGAATTTCTGATACTATCACCCAGGACCTTCAGTTTGGAAGTGGCTTACAGTTACTTCTCTGTCAATGTTTGGGTTTTTTTCTGCATGGATGAACTAAAGAAAAAAAAAAAAACAAACTAGTAATTATCTAGTGGATATATCTGCATTAGTACTTTAGTTTGAATCAGTTGTGCTATTTTAAAACAAATATTCGGGTGGTTTTCCTTGTGGTTTTTTTTTCTCCATTTTTTTGATCTGCAGAACAGTTTCAGTGCATCAATTTAGTTTTAAAGTAGACTCCTTTCAGAGAGAGCTAAATTCTGGCAGGTATGCACTAAATGCTTTCCTACATTCTTTGACATCTGAACCAAACACTGGACCTTTGGGGGGCTTCAAGAGACACATGTGGTTCAGTCCACAGAGCCAAATAGAATAAAATTCAAAGCAACTGTCCTCCCCCCAGCAGCTTTTGTAAGCACCTTAGTACTAACTGTATGATTTACTAAACCATTCCTGTTGCTTCAAACTACTTGCTAGTTGTTTGAAACTTGCTATGGGCAGAGCCAGTGGTAACAGACAGGACTCTCAAAGCTGAAAGAGTAGATACCCCATGCACTATGACAAGAAAAGCCTAGCTATGAAAGGATTGAAACTTATACTTCTTAAAGAAAGTTGCAAATCTATTGTAGATGTTTTAATGCCTTCTAGACTGAATTTTCACTGAAGTGTAAGTTTTCTGGGGAGAAAACAGAACTATAATTATCAATTCTGTGAAGGTGGTGAGGCACTGGAATGGTTACCAGAGAAGTTTTGGATGCCCCATCCCTGGAAGTGTTCAGGGCCTGGCTGGCTGGAGCTCTGAGCAATATGGTCTGGTGAAAGGTGTCCCTGTACATGACAGGGTGGTTGGAACTAGGTGATCTTTAGGGTCCCTTCAAACCTAGGCACTATTTTCAAGCTCGGAGTGGATATTTTCTGAAATCTGGGATTGTGAAGTGGTATTCTTAATAGCTAAAATGAAAAGCATGTATTATGTTATGGAAAAATCATCTGCACAATTCTCATTCACCTATTAAATTCAAACCATTATATTCCTCTGCAGTAAATTTCAATTTATATAGAAGAAAGACTGGTTTGAATTATACACATTCACTGTTAAGATGCAAAACTTGGAACAAATGGAGGACTCTAGGAGTGAATTTATGAGATTTACACATAGCTCTTCACATCAGTTGGGAAGCTGTAAGAGTGCAGGTAGTATCTGCTTAATACATACTGGTGGTGCTTTTGTGTAGATTGAGAGTAGTATTGATTCAGTAGAAACACACAGTGGGGGTATGTTTCTATGTAGATTATCTCATTGGTTAGCCAATATAGGAATATAGATGATATTAACTTGAGTATTTGAGAAAGCAGGGTGGTACCCCATTTGAATGAATTATCTTAAGCTTGTCCTCAAAGACTTTCTCTGATCAGAGATTATATCAAAGAATTGGCTTACCTTTTGGGTCTTACAAGTAAAGATTTTTCAGTTTCAAGGAAAAAAAATCCACTTTGATAGAGCTGGGGTAATTGTTTGATGTGTCTGGATCAAGCTGCCTGAGAATACAAATAAAACATATGTTTGTATGGTAATGATTAGAGAGGATGATATCAGATTCTACAATTCATATTAATCACTTTTACCTTGGATTCTTTTTATGTAAAGTCGAGTACTAGTCAAGTATATGAGTTCAGGCTGTTTTCAGTGTATTTTCAAATCACCCAGGGTTGCTAGTTTGAAATATGTATTTTAAATTTTTGAAAGATTGGATTTGTCCTCATTCCTTTGTAGTACAGATTTGTGAGCTCTCTGTGTGGAAACTGCCACTTTAAAAATAGTGTCAAAAGCATTCGATGTCAAATACAATGACAATACACCGGTGTTTGCGATCAGGATTTGCTCAACATAAGGAAATCTGTGAGATCTACTGTATGGCAGTCATGAAGGTGATAACCCCTTATAAACATCACATCTTGAGATTAATAAACACTACCCTGGCTTCAGCATCTGGAGTGTGAGTTCCATTTTGCATAGAATGACCTTGGTTGAGGTACTGAAACAGAAGTGTTCCTCTGTGTGTGTGTGTGTGTGTGTGTGTGTGTGTACATGCTCATGTATGTGTGACTGAATTTATGACTTCCTGGTAATACCGCTACAAGGAAATAACATGCCTCACTATTTTCTGCTTTCTTATCATTTTTATTAATATTACTTTACAGCATTGTTCATCCAGGAGATGTACAAAAAGAACATCTTTACCTCTGTTTTTCCCAATGCTGTTTTCTTTAAGATAATAAAAGAAAACCTCTCTGAAAGATGCGCTCATACAATCCTTTTTGTTCTAGGGCCAAGTTTAATAGCTGAAAGATTCATATTGAATTAATTGAATGCCTAGCCTTTATTAACCTTTATTCAAAATGAGATAGATAGTAACCTATTGCAATAGACAGCTGGCAAAAGGTAGCGTACTAGTAACTTCCTGTGATTGTCTGTGTGAGGTTACTGAGTTGGTATGTTTCCACACCTGTCTTCTAGATATTTCCTTTTGAATGCAATTTATCTTCATTAGTTCTGTTCTGAGAGAATGGAACCTACTCACCAGTTCTACAGCCAGCAATATTTTTATTGTTGTTCAGAAAAGACTCCTAAGAGAACTATTTTATTTTCTTAAGGAAATAGTGCATGTTTTCACTATTATGAATTATGAGTTTGATATATGAGTAGAAAAATTGTAACTGTCATATATTTTTAGGGACGGCCCCACTATTTTGATTTATTTTTGTAGTGCCTTTCAAATTGTCCAGAAGATGGACAGGAGTGATATTCATTACATGTATACAGTGTTTCTTTGATGCAGTTTATTAAATCTTTAGAGTATGGTCCTCCAGACCTGGCTGACCTACCACTGCAACATTAAGGAAATGCTGTGTACGGCAACATATTTTCTTCTACTTCTTCTACTTCTTCTTAAAACTTCAGTTTTATTTTTCTGAGTTAATAAACTGCGTTAGAAAGCCTATGAGGCAATATGTTGCCTAAGAGCCAAAGGTGTAGAAGGTTTAGAATTTGTAACCAGATGTTATAAAAAATAATGTTCTGAAGAGCCGAAATTAACCCTGGTTTACATCACATGATGGAGTTACACATGCACACACAAATTAAAAAAAAAAAATTCTCAATGAAATAATGATGAGTAAAGAACAGCATGAGGTTGTAGTTGTTTTCAGATACAGGGCCTGATTATTTCTCAGTGAAGTTTTTCTTCAAATAGTTTGTACCCAGTGAGTGCCTTCTGATTCATAACATGACTTAGAGACTCCCATCTGCTGAATTGAAGTATTCCACATGGTAGGTTTAATAAAATAGCTGAGTAGCACACTTCAGAACCTAGTCACATAATAAAGCTACATAGCTGTGAGTTTTGAGACCATCTGTATTGTGAATATAGCAACAAGTCATTCACATCATTTACCGTACAATAACAGTCAGGGAGCTATTTTAGAAGCAATGGTCCTTACATTGCAGACATCTAGCAAGACACTACAAAATACAATTTATTTACTTCAGTGCTTCACAAAGATTAACTTTATCCTTGGGAGGCTAATAACCCTAGGATCCCTTAATAGTCCATGCAAAGAAATAAGCTCTTTCCATTGACTCTGAGCAGAATCCTAACTTGAAGGATGCAGACCATTTGGAAAGAGCACAGAAGAGATCAAGAAGAGATTTCCAAACATGATCTGCTTGTAAAGATTGTGGAAATTAGACCTGTCATGAAGGGGAGATGACGGGTATATGAGTGTTTTAAAATACAAAACAGACTGCTGAAAAGTCTGTTCTCCAAGTACACACTGAATAAGACAAAACAATAATGCAATAAGGAAGATTTATATTAAACAGTAGGAAAAATCTTCCAGCAGTTATAGACATGGAAGCATGCTGACAGAATTTCTCTCAGTAGATTACAAAGTCTCTGTCACTGGTTGGCTTTAAGAGCACATAAAACAGACATCTGTCAGGAATGCCATAAAGATAAGTGATCGTACCTGCAGAAAGGACTGGAATAGATGACCTCTAGAAGTATCTTTCTCAAAAACTGTCCTATTTTCTGGTTTGGGCTAAGGAGATTTCTGTCTTTATATAAACCTAAAGTTTTGTAATCATTATGCTTGTTTAATGTGCAAGAATTAAAGATTGTCAGATGCTACATTCCTTCCAATACAAGATCATCAGCCCATGGATTCTATGATTGAATTCTTGCCTCTGAGTAGCACTTCATACATAATACACTTGGCACTATATCACTTCTTACAATACACATATGTATTAAAACATTTGATGTTATTACCTTCAGTATTGTCTTAGCTCTCCAGAGAGATTTGATTCCACAGTGATTCTGTTTTTCCTATGATAATTCAGTTTACTAGTAAAGTGTTCTGAACTAAGAGTCAAGCTTCATGCTTGGTTTTCATTCTAGTACTTAAAACTTTTTCAATCATCTATTCATTCACTGCTCCTACTGAAAAAAGTAGATTCACTGCTATCTTTTCAATGCAATGAATTTATTGTTATGGTTGATATACATATATAGTGTATCGTATTTGATTTATTTCTCTTTTCATTTTTATTAATGAAGTAGAAAATAATTATCATGAACTAAGTTCACTTATTACAGCTTTGTAATTCAAAATTATTTGTTTCCATATGTTTGCTTATGGGGTTTGCGTGGGTTTGGTTCTACAGGATATGTTAGATGAAAACTATAATAAATAATAAAAAAGAGAAAGATTAAGATTTCAAATGTAAAAGAATGGCTGTTTTCACATTTTAAATATTTAGAGAGAGCAACATTTTCTTTACTCAGTAATTCCTTGAAATAAAAGTTCTTTAGTATTGCCCCCAATTTAAAATTGATATCTTACATTGTCATTTCTTAATGTTCAAATTAACTCTATAATTTTTGCAAGCAATTTAATTACAGTGTATACATTAGACTTTTAATCATGACAACACCAAGGGCATTACTGATTAACAATTTTTGAGGAGGTACAAACACAATGAATTTCTGCCCAACACCACCTTTTGTCCTTTTGTTATGACATTTATTAAACTCTCCTAGGCATTTTATTTGAAGTATTTTATCAAAGTTTATCTGGCTAGGGAAAAAAAAAAAGTACTATAAGCACTGTGAAGTGACTTGAACTTGAGAAGTATTAAAGATAGAAATATTAAAATGGTCACATACTTACCGTCTGTTTGTGGATCTGACCCTACATAGTCAAGTTATTAATATTGCATTTAAAGGAAAGATCTTGAATTCACTAAAATGACACAAATGTGAATGCTTCTGTAGGCTATTTAAGTTATTTTAATTTTTTACAAAAATAGTTTAAGATCATCTTAACTCTTAATCGGGCTTCATTATACTTTAAATCGTACTTGGCAAAACTATATAAAAGTTTTAATCAGCATGACTTCCTATTTCTTTTCATTTTATTTATTTTCTTTCTAAAAATTAAGTAGAGTAGGAAATCTTTTTTTTCTCCCTCCCTCTTCCCCCAGTAGTACAATAAGTACAATTTAAAGAGCCTCCACATACCCAGATGAGCTGTTATTTTGCTACTGGAATAGTCCAGCACTTATATATCATATAACAAATAAATAAAATAATTAAAAAATCTTCACAAAATATTTGGATAATTATGTGGTAATGTCATTTGCTAGAAAATCTGCTATATTTTTACAGTAGTAGTAGGGAAGCCAGCAAATGAGAATGTCAAATTATTGTCATGTAAAACATTATGAAGTTTCATGATTTCCAATAGCATAGAGGACATAAATCAGCAATAGAAGGGGCAGGAGAATATAAAATACTATGGCATTGTGTGAAGGAAGCACAAGCCATCTTTATCATTCTGCTCAGTTTTTCTCTTTGTTTTGTTCTGTGGGCAGGCTTTGCTAAGAAAAGTTAGACGAATTCAGGCCACAGAATGTAAATCAGTAGAATGTCGGAAGAGATTTCTATTTTTAAAAATCTTTAGTCTGATGAAAATTTGCCTGTACACATTATTTCTGGGCATTTTCTGCAGGAGAAAGAGCAGTGCTAGCTCTTTAGGGTTACCTGTTCATATGATAGGAAGCATTTTTATTTTAGAAGTTTAGAATGAGGGAAATATGCATGAGCATAACATTTTTTAACAAAAAAAAAGTCTAGTACTTGTGATCTGAGGAAGAAACCTGGAAATGAAAAGTTATCTTAAGAACTGAAAGAAAGCAAAAGGCATATCTAAGCAATCAAATAAGATTTTTTTTTTTTTTTGTAAGCTGGCATGAATTTTGATCCTTGACTCAGAATTTTAAGTGTTTGAGATTGGCAGTGCTTCATGTACATAGTCTTCTTGGGATAAATTTTCTTTCATCTAGTAGATGAACCATGAAATTGCAGAAATCAAATAGAGTTTCAGGATTGTATATAGAGCACAAGCCGTTTTTCTTTGTTTACAGCAGTGGACAAAACAATGTGCCTGATGAGCTAAACCAAGGAGAAGCATTTTTGCAGAGATATGTTGTAAGTTTTTTCTCTTGGATTGAATCAGTGAACCAAATTCTCTACTGCTATAAATTGTTGCAGATTGCAGTTTTGTTAAAGGATTGCTGCTGTGCCGTCTGTGCATCTTCTGTTTGCTTTCCTGTGCTTACTGTCCTATAATTCTAGACAGGGTTCTCTCAGAATTAAATTTACCTCTTATATATCTAATTCCCCTGACAAAGCCAATTTTGTACCACTGAGGACTTTAGAACTGGCATCAGACTACCTAATGTATGTAGCAAAGGAAGAAAATTTGTTTTGCCTGCATTCCTCCAAAGGGAATCATAAAAGGGGGGGGAGAAAAAAGTGGTTTGAATTGCTTTGGTATAGAATTAAGTATCTGACAGAAAGGTAAGTTTTTGCCATTGGCAGAAAGATATGGACAGTCTTTCTGAAGAATTAACTGGTATTAAACTATGTGTCTAGCAGGAATAATTATGTCTTGTAAATTATGATCTTTCAAATCCCCATAAACAATAACAATCCACAGTAGGTGTTATAATGCTAATGATAATTACATAAAAAGTGTATTGAAATTGCAATTATTAGAACATTTTTTTTTCTTAAGATGCTTTATCTGTTGTGGTAATTCAATTTAATTAAATCTTTGCAGATTAGAAGGTATTTTTTTAAACAACTGTGTTAAATTACTGTGGTAATTCAAGCAGTAATAACTATCAAGGTCATCCTTTTTCTTTTTCCCATCTTATCCAGTCAGTTTCTTAAAGCCTCTAATCATTTAAAGCAGAGACAATAGGCAATGAGGCAATGTAAATTTTGGGGTTTTTTTACAGGTGAACTCACTAGAATTTGCATGGCAGAGAATGTTTTGATGAGTGTAAGGATATATCCTCTTAAAAGTAAAACAAGTCTGTTAGATTTGGGAATGTTATACCAGAGATTCAAAAAACCCAAAAGGAAATCATCTCACAAACTAGAGTACATTCACTTATATATTCATTGGCATTATAAATAATTATCAAGAACTTGCATGCATGCTAAATTTTTTTTTACACCTAGTGAGCACTTTGACTAAGTTAAAAAAATATATTTAATTCCATGCACAAGTCTTTTCAGAGCTGGCTTCAGAGCTACAGTATAATCTTGGGTGTCCATAAAAGAATGAATGAAATGTGGTGAAGAAAAAGATCATATTTTTTTGCTATTGCCTTTCCTTTAAAGGGAAAAAACAGGTGTTTGACAGGTGCTCAGAGATTTGGAACATTCAAAGTGGTTCCAGTAGAACAGAATTTGTGGACCAAGCACAGGTGAGGTAATACATGGTAAATGCAATCTAATTTTGCACCCTGTAGAGTTTAATAATGCATGTGCCTCATCATATGAGCCTTATCTGTAGTACCTCCTCCTTTGACTTGCTACTGGATATCCCGACTCTTGAAGATCATCCTTCATTATCATCACATCTTTAAGGTTGCCACAGTGAACTATTCCACTGACATGGTCTTGGACTTGAAACAAGCATGGGAGAGGGTAATGGAGAGTAGGACTTTAGCAGAATTTTTCATGTATGATGCTTCTCAATTGCACTTGCTGTAAAACCTCTACCATAAGACTACAGCTGTGGTGGCATGAAAAGTTTGTTGATCCTAGTTTAATTTTCTTCATTTATATGCTTTCTTGTTATGACAAGGAGGAGAAAAATTGTGAATATTAAAAGTCAAACAAGTTCTATATACAATTCAAATTATACCTCAGAAACATGTAAAAAGAGGTATTTGAAAGAATAAATGTAACCTTTTTTGGGCAAAAAAAATTCCTTAACAAATAATTTCTAGCCAAGGATCAAATATTTTAATGCAGAAATAAGTTCTTGTACATCAAAAAGTCTGCAATTATGCTCCTTTCAGTAACTTGACCTTCCCAGATTTTCATCTGCTACTCTTTCTTTTCTTTTAGAAATGGCAGACATTTCCTTTTTTTTTTTTTTTTTCCTGTTGGAAAAATCCTCACATTTTCAATTTGGCCTGTCAAATCTGCTACAAAATTTTTGCTTTGTTCATGCTAGTTCAAGTAATTGGTTTCTCACTTCTGTTCCTGTTTGACCTATAGAAAAGTCTGGAACAAATACATAGACAGATAGAACGTGTATGCCATAGGAACAGATGACATTAAAGAACACCATGATTTCATACTGAGCTTAAAGTAAATTTTAAAAGTACTGTATAAAGGGATTGTCTGTGTTGGTCTGTGTAGTCCCATAAAAATTACCAGTGTCTTGTTTAATAAAAACAGGATTTTTTTTATTCTTCTTTTGCTATGAGTTGGGGAAAAAACAAACATCAACAAATAAACAAAAAAGTAAAACATCATGAGGCAAATTATAAAAGATTACATTAGTGAGGCAGGCAAAAATAGGGAAAATGTTAAACACCATCAAAGCCATTAACCAAGACAAATATTTGTTTCACTCTTAAATGTGAAAGTCAGATGCACTGCTGGATTCTAATAACTGGATTTACTATTTAGCCAGTTGTTTCTCTTCACAATATCCAGCCACCTAGTGACTGATTTGTGCCAGGTGGCATTTCTCCAAATATGTGATATTTCCATGTCTCTGTTCACAGATTTCTGGGGACAGACAGATAAAAATACAGCAGCATATCATTCTACCTGTGAATAGATGAGAATGCATGTGAGACTGTGACTAATTTAATGGCAGCCTAAAAATGCAATAGAAAGCAAAAGTTTATTAATGATTTTAGGATAAATGAAATTGGTATTAGAAAGCTAGAGAAAAGCTAAGAGAACATACTAAATGTGTTTGAAAAACGAAAATGTGCAAACCAGAAGGACAGATCTAATCGCAAATATAATAAATCACTGTGTCGTAGAAGCTTAAAATAAATACTGTTAAACCTCCTCATTATCAGTGTTCATAGCAGTTTATAGTGAACTTTAAATAGCTATTCCATTACAGTCAGGTGTTAAAGTGAAAAAAAAAACCACTAGATGACTGTCAATTGACAGGGTTCACTTGCTTATTTTGAATCACAGAACCCAGAAGTTTGCTGTAGTATACATTTGTTCCTTACCAGTTTGGAGCTTCAAAGGTAGGTCTCCCCCCCCCCCAGAACTGCAGAAAGGCAAAGATATCAAGGTTTCCCATTTCCTTCTCTGTGCTGAAGACTCCCATTCAGGAACTTGATGTAGGGCATATCTGGCCACTGTGAAACTTCATCAAAGGGACATTGTTCTCAGAAAGAAAGAGTCTTAGAAGAAAAAAGCTTGGAGGTGGTCTCCTTACCAACTGGGAATTAATAATTTCACTCCCTTTTTTTTTAGTGGGTCTGAAATAGGAGCCATATGTTGGTGATATGACAGTGTTTCTGGAAGGGAAGATGAAAGATCTTAACTCCTTTGCAGATTAGATATTCCAGAAGAGTGTAAAACAAAAAGGATTTATAAAAAATTGCTTTTTATGTGAATTTGAACAAGAATAAAAGGATTAGAAAAATTATGAACAGTAAATGCGGCTTTTATTGAAAACAGTTTTGCATCGGAGTAATTTTTGTAATAGTTAATATTTTTGCTCTGCAAACTACATCTTCTCACTGAAGATTTTAAAGCAGCAAAAGAGCAAGGCATAGCATGTGTAACGTGTAGTTCATATCTTGGACTTTTGTGTATGTTAGAAACATAGGACTAGACTGCTGCAGAGCATTACTGTGTTCAAGATACAGAAGTGTATTCTTTAAGAACAATTTGCTCTTGTTCCTTATAGCATTTTAGACCCACTGTCTACTGTCTGTGGAAGAAACCTGAAATTAGCTTTTGTTAGCACTCCCCAATTACTAAAATATAGTTATCCAGTAGTTTTTAGAAAAGTTCATGGGATAGTCAAGCCCTTCTGTTTAAAAGCTGTAAAACTTAGACTATTAGTGGATTTTGAAAAATATGTTTTCCTCTTTATTGCTCTGTCTCCAAGGTTTTGTAGCAGTATTGATCTTCAAGTCAATGCATCATTATGTTGTTCTGTGACACCATTCATATCCGATTGCTATGTAAGTGCAGCCACTGGAAAAATAAAAAAGTGTATTTTCAAGGAAATAATACTCGGATTACAAGCAAAATCAAAAAAGGGAAAAGCAACAAAAAGAATTTCACTTGAATCTATGATCAATAATATTTGACCTATTCTGGTGCTTAATTCGTTGGTTCTTCAAGACTTTAAAATGGCGGATTACTTGCCCTGGTTAGTGGAGCTCTTCTACAGCAACTATGTACCTTTATATTGAGTGGAGCTGTGTGCCTGGTCATGATTATGTTGTAATGGATCATTAATGGCACTGTTACCTCTTAATAAGTCACCACATGTTCACAGAGCAGTACAGTTCTTCTGTTCCAGAAATGAAAGTTGCTGCTGAAGCAATAATATTGCAAGAAAATTTATAAAACAGTGTTATCAAACTGTAAAGATTAAAGTTGAATAAGAATAATTTGCGAGCTGTGGAGGGCTGTCTATACTTTTGCTCAGTATTGTTTCGTAATCTTTAAACTTGTTGCGTTATTGCTATGTGGAAGTTTACACGTGTGGAAAGACGTGCTTATCGATACGCGTGGGCCTACACAAGGTTGAATGTGTCCTGTAAGTAGGATTATGATTAAGCAATTATATATACACATCCTTGTGCTTTATGTGGTCTTCAATAAAGAATATTATTTCCTTTCTTATTCTAATTCTCATACTAGTTTTAATTTTATCCTTGTTAATTCAGCTAAAGGTAGATGATTACCAGCTGCTGAGAGCAGACATTCATCAACTAATGATAACGTTGCCCAAAGGGACTAAGATATTTATTATGTATAGTTCTGTTCATTTTATTTATTGCATTTAACCTAAGTATATTTCTTCCACTTCTACAAAATGTAATATTTTAAATTAAAAGCTCTTTAGATGTCTTTTAGGTCAGAGTTACATTCCAGTATATCTTTTTATTTTTGTCATTAACAGGATTTCCTCTACTTACGAAACCTCCAGTTTTACAAGGATTTCAGTAATGTCACAGCCAAACATAAAAATCCTAAAAAGAACTCATTATCTAAATTGTGTGTCCCCGTGTAATTATGCAAGTCATTCAGCAAAACATTTCTGTTATCACTAAACAGCCAGTTGGCTCCTGTATGCTGGTATGTAACCACGATGACTTCAGCTGAGGAGATGTTTAGTGTTGCAGTGCTGTAAAATAAACACAGAACTGTTGACATGACATATTTAGGACAAAAGAAGCATAGATACAGTATTTAGGAAAAAAATGGCATGCTGAATATTTCTAGTTTTGAGACACTGTGCAATTTGTTCATATAAATCCTTTGCAGAGTTTCTTTTTCAGTTATAAATTCAGAGCATACCCTACAGCACTTTCTCATGCAGCAGCAACTAATTGAGGGAACTCTTTCTATTATTTATGGACTTTACATTAGCTTAAAATTCCTCATATTTCACAGTTTCTTGAGGATGGAGGAGCATAACCTTGATCTAGATTCTCCAGTTAGATTCATTTAAGTTCTTGTAACCTTACTACTTCTCAGCCTATGTCCCAACACTTTTATCTGAAGAAAATGTTCTCCTTGAGCTGAAAGAGCATGATGCATCTTTTAATAGAATTATTTTTCAATGGAAATGTGACAGGACAGCAATTGCAGCAAAGAATTTATATAATGGAGTATGGAATGCAAAGCATCTAAGACAAGAATAGAGACAGCTTTAAAGATAGCTGATTATTCAAGACTGTTTTGTACGTTGTAGATTCATACCCTAATCAGTGTTCACAGTGAAATTGAGTAGATTTATATGGAAAAACTCTGTTGTCTTAAGTAAAAAAATTATTTACATCAAAGTCTGGTTATAGGTCTATGTGCATATAAAGGAAGCAAATAAGACATCTATATGTGGAGGATTTCTTTTTAATTGGAAAGACAGTGTGTTTAATAGTAAAATCTGTGTATTTGGCCAGTAAAACCCCTTATTTTCTTAATGTAAATATTAAGTACAGCATTTTTTTTTTGTCCTACAAGTGTCATTTTCTTTTACCCGACATACATTTTTGGTTTGGAGGACATTTTTCATCTGGGTGACCTTTCAAACAATCATCTGCACGCAGACAAGTGTAATGAATCTTCTGTTTTCTCTTTTCAGTTCCACTAGGTATTTGTGACAGGGTAGTTCATTACAGTGTTTTTTACTGAAAGTTGCCTCAAACTTTTTTCTAATGAAAGGATTTTTTTCCCCTCCTTTAAAAAAAAGATTAAAAAAAAAAATCAAGTGTTTCTGAAAAAGTCTTGACAGAACAGTGAAATGTAAGCAGTAAATCTAAGGTATCTGTAAAATGTGACACAGACCAGGATATTATTTATGGCAGTAACAATTAATGTAGGAAATACATTTACATGGGTTTCAAATTCAGACCAAAATCTCTGTAGAAAAAATAAAAATAGAGCCACACTAGTTCTTGTTCTTAGTCCAAGTGTATTTCTATAAACTGAACATTTTTATTGGTTTGCTCACATATATGACTCCAAACTATCAAAATTACATTTCTATTTTTATTAGCAGAAAGTTACACAAATTACAAGGAAGTCTTTTATGTACTTTTATTGGTTTTGCTACAGAGTCTCTATATACAATAAATATTTCTGGGACCATTTCATGGCAATGAGACCAGCTGGATAGGCTGTATCTGTGTGAGCCTGTGTAGTCAGTCTCAGAAGCAGCGTGGCTGCGTGCTGCCTGCCTGCTGGGAAAAATCCCTGTCCCACTCTCTCCTCCCCACACCATGACTGGGAGAGGTTCTTCCAGGACAAAATCATTCCAGGCACAATCTCTAGTGCTGTTTTTTTGGGGACTTGTTTGGTTAGTTGGTTGGTTGACTGTTTTTGTTTGGTTTTTGTTTGTTTGTTTGGAATTTTGTTTGTTTTAGTTTTGTGTTTTGTTTGTTTGTTTGTTTTCATTTAATGACTGTGAGACACTGAAATAACTGACAGGCTTCCTTAAGTGGTTTAGCCTTCTAGGTTCTTTGAGTGGATTGCCTAAAACCAAAGGGAAACAAATAATCCCAACTCTATAACAGTCTCTTTTAGAGACATATATATGGATAGACATGAAATTATGCCTCATTTCAATCACACCTGTTTCTCTCACATAAAGAATATGATCAAGTGATTCATAAGGCTAATTAATTGAAGATTTTGAATAACAAAGTGCATATATGTCAGTGATGTAGAAAGCAAACTGTAAGAAATTATCCCTCCACTAACCAACATTGTGAATAAAACAAGAGAAAATCAAAGCTATACTTTCTTTTTATAATGCCAGCTGATATCTAAAATGTAAATCCAAAGGTGAAGGTATTTCAGGTGAAATTATGTAGAAAAATGACTGAAAACCTGAAAATACTTCAGTGATTAGTTTTGAAAATTTATTCTGAAATATCTTGACTAGCAAACATTACATTTGCTATATTTGTTACTGGACTTTGCAGTCAAAAATTCCATGGCATTAAGCAGCAAGAATGTTGGTCAAAGATGCTAATTGGCAATTAAAGGAGAGGATTCTGATATTATTTACACCACTAAATTTGAAATAATGTTAGTGGACCTCTTACTAATTTTAGTTCAATATCCATTTTGAACTGGGAATAGGCAGTAACTGAGATAAGAATCTCAGAATATTATTTTAAACAGTTTTTCATGGATGCTTCAAGGGGGACAAGCAAAGAAAGGAGCCAACTGCAGCTTTCTTCAAATAGCAAAGAGTAGGGAAAGTGTATTCTCACTCTTTATTCATTATTTAACCCTTATGATTTCTTCCTTGCATCTTCAAAAGATCTGTATCATCAGTTACTTTGAAAAGGACAAGTATTTCAAACCTTTTGATTATAGATTGCCAGGAGTGTAGCTTTCCATGTCTCTGTTTTAAATATCTAAACTGGCCTTAGAGAATCTAAAGAAGCACCTCACGGGTCTTTTTGATTAGCGTTTATAGTATTTTTAAAGTGTTGCATTTTTTTCTCTTCTTTGAACACCCAAAGCTCATCTGGATAAAAGAGGACTTATGTACACTTACATAGGGACAGTGGAAATTCTCCAAAGAAATCCTGTGGTTCAGTGAAAAATTCCATCCATACAGGAGCTGTATAAACCTGATCCTCATGACTACACTACCAATAATTCAAATAAAATCATATATAAACTGGCATTGGCTCATAGCAAAAGATACAGTGGTTATTGCTGTGCAGTGATGGATAAAATGTCAAAACCAGATGCTGATTCATGGAAGTCCTGCTACTTCCAAAATGAGCAACCTTTACCTTGTCTTCAAAATCTTGGTGGGGGAGGGAACCGATTCCCTTTCTTGATCTAGATAGATTTTTCAAAAGCTCATTCCCTACTACTTGCTGTATTCACAAACTATTTGTGCTATCTGTTTGCATGATTTACAGCAGAAGGGATTCAGTCTGCATGAGAAATCATTGTCTGGAATAAATAGTACAGAGGTGGTATGCACAGCATAGAAGACAACCTGAGGCGAACGGTGGCCAAGAGGGTGTGATGGGAGTTAAGTTACGTGTGTTTTACTTATAAGTATTTTACATCCTTTTGTGATGTATAGGTGGCATGATACACACTGTGAATCTTGAACATTTGCATTTCTGTTCCAGCTTTGAGGAGGAAGAAATACTGTTCTCTGTATTAATTGGATAACTTTGGCTCAAGCTTTTAAGGGTGACAAATGGAGATGTGCCAAACTGGCTGAAAGTAATTCAGGCTGTCAGTGAACCGCAGTGCCTGCCAGTTTGCAGACAATTTCTAGTCTTCTTGGGTCTGTCACATCTCTTTCACACTACCTATTTACCATCTGAATAGAAAGCCAGCACTCTGAGACATAAATAAACATATTCGTCTTTCATATGAGGGTGTTTCTTTGAGACACTTGTGTTACACTGAGCCACACATCATGAACCAACCTGAACTTCTGCAATGACACAAACAACAGACAGGTCTTCTCAAGCAAGCAACAATTAAAGTGCTGCTGGAAGCCAAAGAATGTAATTAATAATGAGGCAGCTTTGTGGTTGCCACGTAATTTTCTCATGTTGTAATGATGTTTGTGTTAGGTTAGCTCATTCTCTCCAGGACATCTGAAAGTATATTTACGATAGAACAAACAACCTACCTTTGCGGATGTGACAGCAGAAGGCTTTGTTGCTTTATGAGTCTGGTCCAAAGATGCCTTATGTTCCTTAGTTTACAGGAAATGCAGGGTAAACCTTTTATTTACAAATAAGGAACACTTGCCAGAACAGAATAAAAAAGCAGCTGATTAATCAGCATGCAGCTTTCATCTTGTAGGGCCTAGCTGCCTGAACCTTTTTAACATTTGGAAGATTAGCCTTGGTGAGAGCAATGTTGTGTGGAAATGCCTTTGATAGCTCTGTGCTTTAGTCTATCATGCTTTGGAGAGGGGATAGCACTGGGTTTAAAAAAGTCTGCATGATAGGGCAGAGAATGTTCATGGCTGGGGAAAAAAAATCCTCATTCTAGTTCTGTACTGCTGCTCTTTGAAGCAAAATGAAAGGAAAGCTTGCTCTGTCACTTCAGCTGATAAAATCTGCTTTCTGGAACATTACCAAGTCTGAACATATATCATCTATGAGAAAAAAGGCAGACAAAGGATTGTATTACTAAATAGGCTTGGAATATCTAGGCAACTGCTAAGAAAACACAAATAAGGAACAGTGCCCTGTAGTTCGACCCTTAAATTATGCAGCTGTTCATTATCAGAATTATATATCTCATGCTGCCCTTTGGAAGGCAGGCATGGTGCACAGAGCTGGAACAATTACTGAATTATAGTACAATAAGAAAAGCCTCCTAAAGTGTCACATGCATGTAGAGGAAGATAAGAAAGACCAGCTTAAGTTCTTGGCATTTTAAAGAAGGCAATCAAGAAACCCTTTGAATTCTTTGGTTTTCTTTCCCTGCAGTTCATCTACATTTTTATGCTAGTCTGACAAAGCATCCCATTCATATGTCAGCAGTCTCGTCTCTGGATGCATTAGTGTTTATTACAGGCTGAATTTGCAGATGCTACGATTTGAAAACAGTAATAGAGCCAGTTGTGTGGCCTTAATATTTATATAATTACTAATGATTTCATGCTCCCCTCCCCAGTGCTTCTGAAATAAAAACAGCTACATTAGCATGGTCAAGCATAACAGGGCTCAATACAATCCTGTAAGCCTAAATTGTTTTGCTGTAACAGGCTTTGAATTTCACTCTGAAATAAAATATGTTGTGTTAATCAGCTTACCGTTAATGAATGATTTGGGTGACACATTTGGCACATTTTTGCACATTTAGCTATGATCTGATTTTTTTTTTAGTATTGATTGCACATAAAATGTGTACTCTGAAGAGTGGACTGGAGTGTCTTGAATCTTTAGTATTTGAAAACAATAATTTGCATTTTTCATCTCCCAAAAGCTTATCTGGGACTATGGTCTGGAAATTAACCTAACAGAATCTTTTTTTTTTATTATTATTCCTTACAGTTATATTTCTAGATACTGTTTCTCATGCATTTGGATTATACTGAGAACACCCATAATCATACAAAGACTTCTGATGAAGCAAAAGTCATACAATATTTCTAATGGGTATATTACTTATACTGAAATAAAGCCTGTTGATAAAGAGTAAGAATTACACTGTCCTGATATGTTTAATTCAATAGTGTTGTGTGTGGCTATGTTGTTAAATGCTTCCTCATGTAGACAAAGGTAAAACCATAAAGAAAGGTAATTTACTGATACATCATGTTCTCTATTTTATTTCATTCATTGGGACTAGAAATTTCAGTTATTTCTATATTTTGAAATGAAAAAAGAATTAATAGGTGTTATTAGACTGGGAGAGCATTAAAAGATATATGGGGGTTTTGTTCATCTGTTTTTTATTCTGTTGTTTTGTCCAGAGTTAGAAGGTGATTGGTTCAGTAAATTATCTGTCAATCAGGATCAAATTCCAATTTAATATTCTATAAAAATTTTAAAGGAGTAATTAAGGAAGATGAATGCTTTAGAGTCTGTCCCTCTGTTGTGTAAATATTATAAAATGTAAGAAAAGGTAAAAGCAGAGCAAACCCTTTAGATTGCAAAGACAAAAAAAAAAAAAAAAAAAAAGAATGACTTGACCCTTAGTGGATCCAACTGACAGAGTTTATATGTCTGGAGTTTTGGAATGATGTGTGAATACAGAGAGAGATCTGATAGGCTTACTGCATGGCTATGCCTAAGAAACAGGTTCCCCATTATCAGAGCTGAAAGACACTTTTATTGCTTTTATCTCAGATGCTCCTTAACTATGTTCACAGAGTAGCTTTGCGGGAACTTCTAAGGATTGTGTGTGAGGGCTCCCGTGTCTTTTGTCTTACATTCAGTTTACTTTGCTCTGCTGTAAGCTAGTCACTAAAAGCTTGTATCACTTCTAAATTCAGTAATATCTCTGTTGTGTAAACTGGGCTTAAGTCACTTTTCCCCTTGCTGCTTTCTCAGTGACCCAAAGAATAGGATGCTTGAGTGGGGAAATAATTAACAAAGTCATCAATGCTTGTCACTGTGTCCTTGAACAAGCACCTCAAGTAGTAAAGTGCTTACATTACACGGGAAGTTGTGTCTGTGCTCTGCAATGAAAGCTCAGAAGTCTTTTAGAGACAAAAACTTTTAGTCTTCAAGACATCTGTCCATCTTCTACGTGGTTTCCAAAATTTAAGCAGACTTTAATCAAAAGCAATATACTCTATGAAGCCACATGAAAATCCACCATCGAGACAGTCATTGTAGTTCTCTCTTTATCCAAACCATTCTGTGGTAGAGGAGCCCCGGAAGGGAGATCATGTGAAAGGTTCTGGTCTCAGGTCCACATGTTCATGGTTCAAGTTATATGTGGGCACCACTGTGCCTGCATGGTTGCTCTTTTGACTGCTGTTGGGCTATGAGTGGAGTTGCTGCTTATTGTTTGCTCATATTATTTGTTTGCAGTCAATAAAGAAGGTCAGAAGGGGAACTTCAGGACAAGAAAGTGGGTTTTGAAAATATTCTGAGTAATGAGAGAGTTTCCAAGAGGAAGCATGATATGAAAACTTATGGGTTTAATGGAGTAGAACAGAGGCTCCTTAGGCCTATGTAAATCTGCAAATAGCATAGGTATGATTTTAAAAGTAGAAATTGTATATTATTAAGATCTTGCCAATTCAGATTTGAATTATCTTTGCAGTTGTAAATGAAAGCCATTACTAGTACACTCTCTTAGATTGCTCACTGAAAATTAAACTGTGAAAGCTTGCTATTTTCACTGTTTTAAGAATAAGTTTGCTTTCATGAAAATTTTGCATTTAGATAAGAGAATTGCCAAACTGAAGTAAAGTAGTACCTTTCAATTGGTAATGTTACTAGCTTTTAAGATTAGGAGCTCTGGTTTTTATCTTCCGGGATATGGTTTGAATAATGTGGTTTGACATGTCTGGATATTTGAGCTCGGTCTCCCAGATTTCTCTGTCTTTTTAATCTGTAAGATTTCTCTACTTGCCGTATTTTATTTAAGATTGCAATTTATTGTAGCAAGTAAAATGCCATGTAAATCTTTTGGGAGAAAGAAAATTTTTCAATTAAAATTAAACAGGTCAGCAAGTCATAATTTTTTGTTTCTTGTCCTGACAGTTGTCTGTTTGGCAGTAATGTATGTTGGAAATGTATATTTACAAGTAATCTGACCTCATTTTTTTTATTTTTTTTTTTTTTAATGTGGCTGACATTGAATAGTATTGGCTTATTCTTATGTCTCTCTTACAGAGACAGATACTGGGGGTGACACCCTCTAACTTTAGTGCTGCTGTAACAGCTGATATAGCTGGGAATTTGGTTTATAATGTCTGAGAGCAGTTCTTCTTTGAGAGGAAAAAAAAAAAGAGAAAATGATTTACATTCATTTTGTGATTCTTTGTTCCTACGGAAATCCAAGAAACCTTTTTTTCTATGAGATGAATTTCAACTTTTCATATCTCTTGAGAATGAATTTCAGGCACTATGGGAGAACAAAAGAGAGCACTTCTAAGTAGGAAGAGTGCTTTCAGCTCAGATACAGAAAACATGACACCCCCCCACAGGTCTGGCTTGCTAGAGGGTTACTAGTCTGTCATCTTTAGCACAGTTATCTTAGTACTTCTTATGAATGACATAAGAAGCCTCAAATTTGGGCCTGTGAGCTGCAGATAACTTTTCCTGAGATCAAACAGAGAAAAGAATGTCTATTTTGGCTTTAAACATTGGATTGTAAATATAGGGCTGTTGTTCTTGCTATTGACAAGTACTTCTTTGTACCTCTTTCTCTGCACTCTCCAAATTCTATCATCATCCATTAGCTCTAGACAACCTAACAGGAGAATTTTTTTATTATTTGCAGCAACTTTGAATGCTTGCCTTCTCTTTATGGCTGCTGCTGCTGTTAAAATATTCATATCCTTGATTTTAAATAAATAAGGTTTCTATGTTTCTCTAAATCAATGTGGTTAAAAAACCTTTCTCCCAGGGAATTTTGGATGAATGCCAATTTATCCTTTCAGTAAAAAGGCACTTTCCTGCTGGAGATCTGTATGCACTGGCTGAAATGCGAGGATGATTCTGACAGCAATTCTAGGGTAAATTAGGAGTAATTCAGCTGTAGTCAATTGAAATTGCCGTAAACAAGATTAAAATCAGCCTTTTTGCATATATGAAACAAGCCTGTATCTTATCACAAGTCACAGTGTTACACCAGAAATGTGTTGCAATGAATTTTTCACTAAATATTTGAATGTTGGCAAACATTTTCCTGGAAGATGTCTTAAAACAGGACATAGAATATTTAAAAGGATGTATCATGTATCAGTGGGCAATAAATAGAAAGGACTCATTTGTTGATGCAGCAATTGTTTACTTGAGTCATGAGACAAATGGAATAGCTTGTGACAAAAAAGAAAAACATATCCTGTGTGAATTCTCTTATTCAGGAGGGAAGGATATCCCCTTTCAAAAATGTCACTCTTATTGTTATGATTAATCATAGTCCGCATTACAGGAACCCCATCCTTCAATTGTTCTTTGCTTCTGGGAGGTGTCTGATGTGTCTCTCTGAAAATAAATTAGTTTGCACATTTCACTGTCTTTTCTTCTTGCCTTCCTCATTTAACAGTCCAGAAGAGGCCTACGTACTGATAGGGCATCCATCTCAGTGGTATTAGAGAGCCATGTAAACCCACAGCATTGCCCAGTAAGGTATGGAAATTCTATTATCCTCATTTTATAGATGAGCAGTAAAGACAAAGAGGAACTAAATGACATAGCTAAGGTCACACATATTATCTTTGATTTAGTAGATATTTTGAAAAATCTGTCTTCTGTTGCTTCATCTGTAGAAGCTAAGGATGCCACATATACACCTGATCTAGGCACTTTGAGTAATGTAGTAGTGAGCAGGGAGAAGTAGACACTTTCAGAGCACAATTCATCTCATCGTAAAGTAAAATCTAAAAGAGTTCAGATGAATCACATTGTAAAAAGGCCTGTTTAAAGAATCTAGATGATTATCTGAAAGGTATTCTTTGCTTAGAAATGGCAGTATTTAATCAGATAATTCCTACTTCTAGTACCTTCTTTTACTAGATGAGATTTTTGGAAAGTATTCATACTGAAAAATCCCACCTTCTTGCTAACAGTTTATATCTTCAATTCTGCATATTTTCTCTATAAGGAATTATAAATCCCCTATCTATCTTGTATTAAAACAGTATATTGTGACGATAGTGTCTTAATACTTTTTTACAATGCAAACTTCTATTGTACATCAGATGCCTTGACTGTAGTCAGACATTAAGAAATGAAATATAAGACTATAGACTTCCACTAATATGCAAAATAAAAATAAGTCTGCTGGATTTCCTGTGGAATTTTTGCTAATATAAGAATCTAAATGTTGGGAAGGGATGCTGTAGTCTGTTATCATAGACATGGTGTCATCAGATTTTTTCTCATGACAACACTATCTCTTAGTTTACAAAAATCATGTGATGTCTCTGTTTGTTTACCAGTGATCTTCACCTTTTTCTCTGGTTTTAGTCTCCTAAATGAAGAAAGCTAAAATCTCCTAGCCTTCTCCAACAAGAAAGACTTCTTTTTTTTTTAATTCCTATAGTTCTTTTGACAACTTGGTCTTCACTGAAGGTACTTTCCAGTATTATGTAGAAGCACATTGCATCAGCCCTTCACCTATATTTATATTAAGGTCATTACTGAAAATATTATTCAGGATTAGTTCTGATATTAAATTGTGTGGCATCTCTCTCCAGCTCCGTACTTTTCCTTTCGGCACCGTCTATTCACTCATTGAATCAACCTACAGGTTCTATTAGCCTATTTTCTTGCTAAACTAAAATAAATTACTATATGGTACTTCATCACATTTACTGAAGTCCAGAGAGATGAGATTTAGTCAATTTTCTTTGCTTCTAAAAAATGAAGTAAGTTACCATGATAATCTCACATTAACTGGCATTCTTAAAATATATGTGGCAGATCTTCCTGTTTATCAGTTGTCATGGTGTTATATTTTCCTTTTTGATTCTGTTTAATTCCTTCAGATCAATTCTTATAGATTTGTGGCAACTTGTGCTCACTTTTCTCCTCTCTGTGTTTGGCTGTACATTTATGACATCCCGGTCAGGTAGCACACATCTCATACTTCATTTATTTATAAAATGGGTTGGTGTTGATTTTGGCTCTTTCCTCTGATTAATTATACCCATTTTTCTGTAGTAAATGCCTCCCCAGTAAACAACAGGTACCAGACAACAGTACACAAAGTATGGACAGGGAACTTTAGGTGATATACAACAAAGTTGGCATGAATTTAAGCAGTGTTTCTAGTTGGTGGTGTGACTGCTGCAGGCCATGCTGAGGTGGGCATTTGTGCAACCAAGTGCTGCAGTTATCAGCCTTGTCAACAAGGAGATCTTACTACCTCCACCTTTTAGCTGTAAAATATTAGGACCCTGAAGGTTTACATAGAAAACTCACATAGACTCAGAGAATACACTGTCAATGCATAACCATTAGAACAAAGAATGTTTTTAATGTTACTGCCTTCTAGGAAAGGGATGTGCAAAACAGCAGTGGACCAAGTACCAAGATGTTTATGTCATTCCCATATTCTTTGACAACATTGGTATAGAAACTGACAGAGCATAAAGTTCCTTTGAAAGTCAGACTACTGATAAGTTGCACAGTGATTACCTGAGACTGTGAAATAGATTAATTAACAAAGAAAAAAAAATGCAGTGCTTAATAAAAAGTTTCATATTCAAAGTGTCTGCCAGGTGTTTTCTGCTTTCAGTGCTATTTTTCTCCCCACAGCAGGGAACAAAATTTTCCATTATAAACAAGAATGCTGCTAGCACTTAATGCCCGAATGGGGAACCAAACACAAATTACAATGTCATGAATCTTTTCAGACTTTTTTGAAAGGTTTGTCATCTCACCTTGCACTCAAAAAGGCCATTAGCATTAGTGGAAGTTTCAATAATTTCTTTTTCAGTTTTTTGCTGGCCCAGCCCACTGTCCTACAGCTACAGCTTTGGTCCCTTAATACTGCAGAAATCCGTACGGCTGTGGTGAGAGACATGCAATACTGTATATGGGAATTATGTCCTTTCTACTTCTGTGAAATTTCATTCTATTTTTTTGTGTTACAATGCAAAAAAAAAAATAAAATTCTCTAGAGAAATTGTCCTGAAACCCCTCAGCATGTACTTTGAGACTATGTAAAAGTCTCGCTAGTGGAGGGGCTCTGTTCTGTCCAAATGGAATCCACTCAAAAGTAGCAAAGCTCAGGAAAAACAAATCACTTCAATGGGCTTAAATTCACAAGTGAAAAAATCAGTGGTTTGTTGCAGCAGTTAGTATAATCTAAAGAACCATTCAGATTCACTTGTGTATATTTGTTTTGGTGAATTATTATATTTTATTGACTGGACCAGTTGACAGGTTTGACCAGATGTCTGTTAATCCAAAAGAGAAATTAGGAAATACATGTATCTATGGTTCCCATGTAGGTATTTACATTGTAGACATCTAAAATTTCAGTCTGAATCTCAGTCCTATACTTTTCTTCCCTGTAACACTTCATCAATTTGAGCTTTTAAGCTGCAAATATATAAGAAAACTTGTCTGTGCATAATCAGCTTAGATCACAGAACTGCACAATCATCAAGGTTGGAAGAGACCTTCAAGATCATCTAGTCCAACCATCAACCCAGACACCTTGTGAATACTTCCAGATGACTGTTTCTATAGCTCAACTCTAGGCTTAGGTCTCTTACTTAGGACTCTCTGTTTAAGTAACCGTAAGTTTTATACCTAAATAAGTTACAAAAAGAAGCCATATCACTCATTTTAAGTGAAATCTAGTAACTGAAGTCAGAGATATAAATGTGTAAGAGAACGATTTATCATCCTTCAGCTGAGAAGATGGTGGGAGGAAATATTTTTTTGAGAAAATAAAACAGGAATACTGATGAGAACCTAGTTGAAAACATGTCAAGAAAAGAGAGTAAGCAGAACTGTGTATAGAGAATATGGAAAAAGTAGAGTTTTGAACTTGTAAAGGAGGAATTGGTGTGGTATGTAGGGAAGCTAAATGCTAAAGGAATGACTTGTAGGTCACAAGGGAATTGATCTGTTTCCTTTAGTGCATGCCTTCCTAAATCAGGCTTACCTGTAAAATTCCTTTGGTGTACTATAGAGACAAAAGACCAAGTTTTACACCCTGTGAAGATGGTAGGAAAACTCCAACCTATTTCAAAGAAGAAGGGGTATGTGACCAATGAATGTGTAGAGAAATAGCTGCCTGCTTCTGTTATCCCACCAAATAAATTGGCCTGAAATACATCCATTTGTCTATTTGTAAAGTATTCTGGCATCTCAGGTCGTTGTGCTTTTAAGCATTTGGCATTGTTTTTAAATTACTTGCCACCTCTGAAGTTGACATTAATAAATTAACTCACTTGATATAAGAGTAATAATCTTCTTAAAAGTAACTGTTAATCCCCTCATGACTACAGTTTTATAATAGTTCCTTTTCTAAAGCTAAATTGTTGGCACAGGGCCATGCATTACTTGATAGTGTTTGCAGGGAAAGACAGGGTGTCCTAACCAAGTGTCAGTGATCCTTTTCAGTATTCTTTGTCTCAAATCAGTCACCGAAACCAAGCACAGGACAAAGTCATTAACAGAACAATAATTCTTAGGTGTTTTGACAAGACATTCTATAAACGGTAATTAACATCTGCACCTCCGTTCCTGTAAGGGAGGTGAATGGAAATGCTAAGTGAGCTGAATCCAGCAACTAGAATTCTTCATCTGCTTTTCATATTTTGGTAAATTACCTTTTCTTTCTTTTTTTTTTTTTTTTTTTTTTAAATACAAGAATTAAAATGTATTTTCTTTCGGGTTGTTTATCTGCTTCTTAAGTTTTCAGTTCTACAACAAGTTCAGTGAACACAAATCTGTATTGTCCATTATTTTCAGAAGCTTGAAACTGATAAGCCTATAATATACCTTGCTAAGTATGAATCCAACATTATATTAAGCATGTATTTTTAATTATTTTTCTTTATTTATTATTATCATATGGAAAATAAAACCAGTTTACCTTCAGTTCTCAAACTGGAACCCAGAAAAAAAGAGGTCCAGTGTACTGCCAAGTATGCACAACTGTGATGTTATAGGAACTGTCAGATTCTTATGTGCCTGGGCAAGGAATAGAAGCTTCTTGTCACATTTTGTAACAATAAGATTAATCCCAAGAGGCTAAGCAAGTCTTAAATTTTGACTTTTGCTATTCTTAAACTAATGGTTTAAGGAAAGAAAAACAAGTTTTGCTTGATATGCTCCTTCCCAAAAATTGGTTTACACATCAACAAAATTTCCCAAACTTCAATGATTTTTTTTTTTACTATTTGAGAAACCAGACTGTGTACAGTCATAAAGGAGAAGGTAAGGAGCTTGTTGCATGTGTAAATCTTAATGATCTGTGCTCGTAGCAACAATTCTTCTTTGAGCATCTCAATCCATTTAAATCTATTTAAAAAAAAAAAAAGATATTTGCTATTACTTTGGAGGGCTTGGTTTGCTGAGGTTTTTCATTAAATAGAAAAAAGACACAAGAAAGTTTTCAGGCTCCATTAAATGTCAACTCACTATTCATGTTAAATGTTATTTGATTTCCTTTTTATAATCACAAAGATATTTTTTGCAGTCTTCCAGGTAAGATTTGAAAGCCTGGAAGCTAAAGCTCTTGCCAAGCATTAGAATAGGATTTTGTGGCTAACCAAAATTATTTGGTGCATACAGATGTTTCTTCTGTATTAATTTTCAGTACATTGAATGTAATGACTATGTGCAGCACAGATTAACTTTCAAGCATGGTTTAATAAAATGTGTTTTGACTCAGGGACATTTGTTTAATGGGAGTTTTACTGTAAACTATATAAGCTCATTAAGAGACTTATGGATATCTCTTCTGAAAAATTATGCAAATGAACATAGTTTTTAAAGAAAAAGAAGAAACTGTACCATTTTTGTGGCTCAGATATAATGAAGGAAAGCACTTTCTAGTATTCTTTGTGTAATATGTGTGCAGTTCTGACAACTCAACTGGCACTGAACTAAATTTTACAAAATTAACTAAATGAGATGTCATTATACAAGCAGAAATAGGAAATGGTTCTTTTGTCTCTGGTTTAGTTTAAGGACATCTCTGACATCTGTGTCCTGTGATATTTATCAAGGATTCATTTTTTTCTAGAAAGGAAGACAAAATCAACAATATAATCAAGCTTCCTAGGTACCTAATTTAAGCACTTTCTTCTGTCACTGACTTCAGTTATTCAGTCATGCAGCTTAAATTAGGAGAATGAGTACCCAGAATTAGACTCAAAGGCAGCTAAGACAAAAGTACTTCAAAAGGTCTTCTCACGTCAGTTAAACGGCTTATTTACATAATAGCATGTATATGTAAGGCATCTGCTACAAATTTGCAACAAATTTGGTTTAACCTAAATTTGATTTTGGTCTTATTTGTACTGAAGAAAAATAGAAAAATACAGAAGTGACAAGAAACACACATTAGTAATAGGGATTCATTAAAAAGATGCATTTCAACTTTAATGTTTGTTCAGATAGCTGTAATTAACCTAATTACAGAATTAATTTCATAATTTTATACACAAATAGCCTTAATTATCTTTCCTAATTAACATTGTGTTTTTAACACCATAGTATATATATCTGTATTTTCATATTGCTCTTAGATAAACTGCTGTTGATATTGTCTTCCCCCTCCCCCTGCCAGCCATTTATTCCTTGAAGGAGGCAATTCCTGGATTGTTTTTTTTTGTTCATTTGTTTGTTTGTTTTGGTGTTTGTTGTTTTTTGTTTTTTTTTTTTTTTTTTTTGTAATTCAAAAAGTCATGGGAAAAATGTTCAGTTTGACACTTTCCATTCTAAAGACATTAATCTAGTGCTAAGGAAAAAAATACTTAGGAAATTAGACTGAATGTTTACAAATATTAACTAAGTGATAGAATTTGAAATGAAGCAACACTAACCATTCCTGGTGGCAGCCTTATGTTATAAATTTGCTAACGGTCCCAAAATTAATGGCTTGGAACCACATTTTCCCAAGATTAAAGCCCAGACTTGTTACTTCTGGAGAGAAACAAACTGACAACCCCAGTCAGGAGTGTCTTGTAAAACTGAGATTTGTTTGATTTGAGGACAAAGTAAAATTTACAGTAATGAAAAGATATACTGAAAGCCAGAGAAAATTCCTGGGAGTCTGGAAAGGTAGTAGGACAGTGAAGTTGTACACCTAGAGTAAAATAACCTTTTCCATAAAAACTTAGTTTTAATGAAGAAAGCTACTATTTGTGATTAAAAAGGATAACTCATGATATTATCCTGGTTTTCTTTTTTACGTGTTTCTGTGGTGGATAATAAAAGCAGTAAGATTAGGTTTTGGAGACTGTAGTTCTCTAGTCTTTTTCACCAAGTTCTATTGGACACTTAGCCTGCTGCTATCTCTAAGCCTTGCTTGAAAGAAGAGTTTTATGCAATTTTAAATCATGTGGGGTCCTTTTAAAGAAAAAGTTGCATATCATTAGAATACATCTCTTGTAAAAAAAAATCTTGCAGTAGAATAAGGAAACCCTTGTTCTTAAGCTATCAAGCATATATTAAACTAGTGGTTAAATATTATTAATAGTGACATTTCAAGATTACATGAAAATTGGCAATATTTCAGGATTACGAAAGAACTGGAAGTATTTAGGGAGATTACTGAATAACCCATCAAAGAAGATTAACAGAAACTAACAATACTACTAAAATTTAATAGATGGTTTCGTTTTCATTAACCCTATGTATGGGTTGAGAATATACTGGAGAGAAATACAGTAAGTAAAACCATATGCATCTGTTTGTATATAATCTTTTTCGTGACTTTAAAGTTCAAATAGATTTGTGGTACAGAAAATAAGTAACTTGCACATTTCTAAATCTGGCCCATAAATATAACAATTTTCCCTTTTTCTCAGTTCTATGTTTTCCAGATTTTAATTGTATGATCTGTCCTACTTTTAAGACTTCAGCAAACCTAAACAATTACAGTCTTCTCTCTCTTATAATTTGCAGCTTTTCAGGGTGTTCCACCTGCTTCAAAGTGTGGAGGACTAAAACAATTTTGAAGTATTAATTTTATGAAAAAAACTTGCCTATAGCAGGCTCCCTCTAGTAACCCCCTTCCCGGCTCCCCAGAGTCACCTTTCCTGAATACACGAGATGAACTGCCATTTGGGTATATTTGCTGTTATTTTCACTGGCTGCTGGAGCCATTTTGCTTATAGTGGAAAAACTCAATTCAAGAGATCGGAGTGAATTAGTCTATCTTCTGCTATGGCAGCAAAGATCCAGACTCATCGCATCCATTATAAATACATAGAGCTGGATGTAATTGCCACACATGGATTCCCTATTTATTAGTGCACAGAAACTCACACCTCCAGAAAGTGAGTCAGGTCTTCAGAGAGCTGACTCACTTAGTGCAAATGCTTCTCTCCATTGATAACAGAAGGAGGTTAGGATGACTCCATACCCAACTTGAGCAACGCTTATATTGTGAGTGATTATATTCACTCCAATGTTCACCACTCCATTATTTCCATTCTGTTCTTAAATCAAGAAAAAAGAATTAGATGGATAAATATAATATATATATTATATATATAAAAGTAAAAATAAATGAGTAATTTCTATACAAATAAAACATATAGATAGCACAGTTCATCATATATATATATGTATACATTGATAAATTGTACTTTTGTTCAATTATTGCTTAATAAAGCCAGTATTCTTAGTTCAATAATATCACAAGATATTCATCACGTGCACTCGAGGTCTAAGATTTATCACAAATATTTATTACAAGTCAGAAGATCAGGCTTTTGCTGATCTGATGGAAAATGATCAAGAAAACCAACTCCTTAACTTAGACTTCTTTTGAAAATCATAAAAAAAACAAATGAAATTCAACTTGAATGTTTTGGGTTTTTTTCTGCTCTACGTGAGTTAATGGTCAGGCATATAACACCTGCGAAAAAATTTTACAACACTGTGCAGTGCAGAAATAAATATTGTTCAGCTCAGTTTCACAGCATTCTGCCAGCTTTTCTCATTTTGAATAATATCTTTTTTCACATTGACTCCTACTTTTTTTCAAACACAGTTTGTAGAAATTACAACAATTAACCAAAATTTGATTTGATGATAAACAACTGACTGAGTCTTGCAAATTGAAATTTAAGTTGTTTTTGACTGACAGCAGGTTTGTGTTTGGGGCATATTAATGATCAGAAAAGTGACCATGTCAAAAGTGGTGCTGTCTCAGCATGTTGCCTGTAAATCAATTCAACAAAATATTTTGATCAAATATCATAAATATTTAGGTGTGAGAGAAAAAAGATAGTAAATGATTGTGACCATGGGATGCTTTATGAATATTTTATTGTCACCATCCATCATCACCTTTGGGGAACAAAGACTTATTTTGGGCAGCAAAGTGAAGAGCTACATAATGAAAAGAGATTAATGCTGAAAATTAATATTATTCCAAATATTTGAACACTGTGCTTTGGTCTCATTAAGTGATGCAATCAAATTTAGAAGGTTCATTTAAATCCTCTGAGGAGTTTTTATTTGTTAGATTGTCCTGCTAGAATTAAATGTATGGCAGGGAAAAAATGCCAATTTTGAGGAAATAAGATTAGATGAGATAGCGTTCTTCATAGGAGTATCTTGAGTGGACACAAAGATGGATGAGTTCCATGCCATGCTGAAGATGGGTGCAAATTTATCAAGATATGCTGTCTGCTCTTTGTGTGCCATAAAGTCTGTCTAAATAACAATATCCTCTCAGGGAGTGAATCTGCTGTTCTGGCTGCCCATGTATTGTTGAATTTGGACTATCTCCATTTGCAAATGTTGACTTTTCATTTGTGCCCAGAGAATGAAATCTGTATGAGAAATGTGTAAAGCATTTAATCTTTATTTATTTGTTAACAAATGTGGGTTTTTGCCAAATCCTGTTTGCATTTCTTTTCTCCTGCTCTTCCTGCAAGGTGACTGTCTGCATCCACAATGTGACACTTCAGCTAAGAATACAAATTACAGTCTTTTGTGGGGGTTTGTTTGTTTATTTACTTGTTTGTTTGTTTTAATGACAGAATGCATTAAATCAGAGTAACAATCCCAAATATTATTTTGTATCTTCTGGATTTCTAGAGTACACTACAATTGGCTATATTTGTCAGTGAAAGTTTATACAAAATACAGTTTTATATTCATAGTTGCTGCTATGAAAATTGTTAAAACCAGAAAGACCCACTAGATTATCTAGTGAACCTACTTTTTTTAACTACAAAGTATAAAGTTTCACCCAGTAAATTATAAAAATAAAAATGAGGACTGACATAAAGATCTGAACAGAGGCAATATGCAAACCATGATAACAAAGCTGGATTTTTAGAACCAGTGAAAAGCACTGAATCATTCAGGTTTGAGCTGTTCAGTGGGAGCTCAGTACCACTCCAGATTATGGTGCTTTGTAACAACCTCCTATGGCATCTTCCTACACCCGTGTTGCAAGGACCATGCTCTTGTGATTTCAGTGTTGTAAGTTGCCTGCAGAATGGTCACAAACTTAATCTATGTCAGTATGTCTATCTATTCAGAAAGACTAGAAAGCACTAAGTAAACTTGACCCCCAATATCTCACAAGCTCAGCAGACATATGAGTTGTATTCAGTCAAGATTATGAGATGAGCTGCTTGCTATCTTCTGTGGACAACTGAAGGCTAGAATTTGGTTAAATTTCTGTGACTTTTCAAGCAAAAATGAGAAACTACAACTAGGACTTAAAAACGTATTTCTTACTCTGAGATGTCCCTAAGAGTTGAGTCCCAAATAAATTCAGTATTACATAATTTCTGTCATAAAAACACCATAACTAAACTTGAAATGTAATAACATGGAGCTGAGCTAATTTCAAGAGTGTGTTAAGATGGCAAAGGCAGAAATGTTATTGTGACCTGCCTATAGACTGCTCTTTCCTTTTCCAAACAAACTATTTTGGAAGACTTAATGGGATTATTAGCAACTCTTGTAACCCAACTAAACTCTGCTGAAATTCCTTGTACACTCTAAGTGTATTTGCTTAGGCATAGCAAGAGGCAAACTTAGTCTTGTGGTACCTACTTTGCATCTGGCTGGACAATAGATAAAGCATCTGCAGATACAGGCCACAAAATTCTTTCAAGATATATGTAGGTAAGCAGATCTAGGAAATCAAAGACTTTATTTTCAAAAGCACTGTAAAATGAATTCCCTTTCTTGGAAAGTGTCTGGCCTTGGAAAATGCAGGGAACTAAAATTTTATTTAGGCTGTCAGTGCTTCAAAGGGCAGACTCTATAGGACATGTCTACTTTCTGACCATGCACCCATGGAAAGGCACAGAGGTTTTTACACATGTTTGTCAATGAAGAAAAAGTGGTTGGAAATAAGCACAGAAAATTAGGTCAGATAAAAATAACATATTGACAGCAGAGCCATTACTGATAAAGAGGTACCTTGTAAGTCATAATGGTATTGAATTTCTAGTAGTGATATCAGAAAAAAAAAAGGAAATAAAATATAAAAAACTAATTAACGTGTCTTTTCATTGTATCTTTATGGTGAAGCAGCTACAGGTGCAAGGAACTCAAGATAAGAAATAGAGAATACTTTCTTAACCTTTCCTTTTCTTTCTTAACTCTGAAGAAATATAAGTAAGTAAGTAAGTGGCCAGTCTTCGCGAACGAAGATCTGGGAAAGGTGTTTTTACCTTTCAAGCCTGCGCAAT
>JAWWLV010000001.1:63022994-63041780 GCA_035041135.1 Platyrinchus mystaceus | reverse complement strand
GCTGACGAGCTCCATCTGCCTGGGGGACCCGGGATTCAAACCTGCGGCCTTGGTGCTGAGAGACCAGTGTCTTAACCGCTAGGCCACCAGGGGTCCCCTCTGAAGAAATATAGACATGAAGGAATGGCAGTCATCAGAAGACTGAGTAGAAACAGAATTTCCAGTACTTGAATAATGTTGCCTTCAAAATTTAGCTGCCCATGTAATCAAAGAAGACGTGCATAGTTTTTGAAATTACAGTTTGGATCTTAGGTACCTACATTTCTGTAGAACCCATCTGAATCACTCAAGTACTTCACAGAATTGTGTAGAAAATCTTATTCTGCCAGGTTTTCCTGTCTTTTTTAGAAAATATTTTTATTCCTTCTTTTCTGTATTCTGGGCCATCCCACACACCCTTACCTCCCCTGCTTCCTGTCCCTCCTGTTATTGTGCTAATTAAGGATTCTGGCAGCTTATCTCTGCTAAGTAATGCAGATATAAGCTAACCTTACAGTATCATTTATTTCAGCTGTGATGAAAGGGAAGTTTGGGCCAAGATAGGGACCAGAAAGTAGCAGGGATTTCTTGATCTGTACCTGAGTACGGAGGATGGAGCTCCAGGCAAGCAGCAGGTGACAAGGTGGTATTGATGTCTATTGAAATTGGCAGTCACAATAGTATGAATCCAGGGACCTAGGAACAAGGTGATTTGAGGAGAGAATGTGAATTTATCAGCACTGACTGTGCCAGGTGGAATGACCAAGTCATTAAAAATATATATTTTATATATAAGTCACTGAATCTTGCTGCTAATTAATAATACCAAAGAAACACATCTAGCACCGCATGTATGTGGCTTTGTACTCTTGGATTATTTTTTTAACAGACTAGAAATAAAGAATAGAGTTTCTTATTTATTTGGCTGATATTTCAGAGCAAAAAAAATGTCAAAAGAATCTTTTTCATTATAAACTGGTTTTGAGTTTTTTATGTTTAATATATAGAATAGTTGGAAAACCTCTATGAAATGGAATAATGTCATTTCAGTTCCAATATATGTGTGGAAGGCTGTAAGAACACATGGTCTCAGAAAAGGTCATTTACTAAAGTAGCCCACAAAAGCTTAAAAAAGCTTTCTGTATTTGAGGTTAAATAGAGCTGAAAATGTTGTTGCTACTGTTTGTTTTTTTTTTCTTTTTAAGATGCAATATGTAAAGTTAAATAAATATAGTTTTCTGAAACACAGCTGTGGCCATGTTCAAATCCATTATACTTAATGTTAGTGCCCTCAGGAAAAGAGTACCTATTCATTTTCTTTGATACCAAAAAAAAAATCTCACTGAGTGGAACTTATGTTGTGGTCTTGAATCTTTCAGAATTGAATGAATTTTCTGGCTTTAAGCAAGAGAGTTTTAAAGAAGCAGGTTGAAAAGCAGCTGGTCATCACACCAGAAGCTAGTTGCTAATTGCAGCAGTAAGTTAATCAATGAAATAGCTGTTTAGCTTCTGGGTATAATAAAAAGAGATAAAAGACCACACAGAAACTCCAGCATTAGGGTATGACCGGATCTTGAGTGGCATACATTATTTTCCTTCTTACACCTGTCTGCTTTTGAGTAGACAAGTCATGCGTCTGCTTGACAGCTATTAACAGAATAAAATAATAAGCATTTTGGGGTAAGATCTGATATAAATATTTACAAAGACAATTTAAGAGAGTGTTTGTTATGCACTTTTGTGTTTGCTTTCAAAACATTTAACTCTAGAGACAGATGGCTTGTACAGTTTTATCAGCACTTGTGTCATTATATATTCAAGCAGCCAAGACTGATAACCAGTCTCACAGATTATGGATTGTTCAGAGAACAAATACTTTGAAAAAAAATCCTCCACATATCAATAAAGTACTTCAGCATGGAAAAGCTTGATACGGAAATTGCAGTGTCATTTTTGTGAAGAGAAAGGAAACAAATTAGTGCAATTATAAAATTAAAGCAACAGGAACAGGTTTTTAAGTGGTGTCACTGTATGTGGTAATGAAACAACTTCAGAAAATTGGGTGAAATCTATTGTTCAGCAGTGGTGGAGGATAAAGATAATTACCATCAAAGCAACATTATGCTTTCTCAATACATAGCAGCCAACTCTTCAGTTCAAGCTACCCCCAGAAGATCTCTCTCCTATTATATTGCTCATGATCATTTCACTTTATGGTACTAAATAGCAACCTGAATAATAAAGGTTCATAGAAAAGAATAAACTTTCTATGATTGAGAACATAATAAAACAAAATAGAAGCTGAAAAAACCCTAATGGTTCAAAGACTGTCTTTTCTTTTTCTTCCCTTTTTTTTATCTTTTTGTCTTTTTCCTGAGTCTCATAGTAGGACATTTGTAGAATCCTCTAAATCATGATCATCACCATTATTAGCAATAGCATTTAACAAAAAATTATACTTGGCCTTAACTAAAAATAGTTGTGACAGGAAGCACACACATTATGAATGAAGCTGCCTTTTTCCTTGATCAGTAAGCATGATCATCCCTTGTAGTAGCTCAACAGTAAAATAGATTATTCTAACAATCTGCATTTCTAAAAAAAAGTACTTTGTGGACTTCCTTTTCTCTTGTTATGGCTCAAACCAAAGGTGATTAAAATAATAATTGTTAATTGTAAATTAGATGAAGTCATGCAAGGCATTTTGTAAACTTAAAACTCACAATATTTTAGTAAGGCAAGTAAATATCCCCTCTATTTTAAAGATTTGTAAGCATGAGACTTAGTACTGGAAAATATGCATAGTCATTTGAGTAGAGTCTAAACCTTTTCTCAATTCTCTACATATATTTTATTCATAGATTTATACCTACAGGCAAGTGCAGACTTATATCTCACAGCTATCTGAACAGTTATACAGCTAAAAAAAGTGTCTTGCACTGGGAAAACAAGTGTCCCGTGGGATTCCCAGTCCTCCCCTAAAAGGAGAGGGTCTCACTCTGTCTCCAGCTGTCACTTGGTGTGACTGACATCTGTACAAAAATTGTAATTTGCCTGCTACAGAGCAGTGGTATTTTGTTAAACTGAAAAAACCCAAGGAACAGTTCCTGAACAGGCGATCATCTCAGCATTGTTACCTCATTCCTGTCTGGTGCTCCCAGTAGTAGCAGATATCTAAATATTCTAGTGCTCTTCAGAAAGTCTATCAGCTTAAAGATGACTAAAGCGAAGGATGTTTAAAATTCATTCTGAGTTGAACAGCATCAACTGTTTAGCACTGTTATTGAAGAAAGCAAAACACAGGAAATAAATCTTCCAAAGAGTTTGACATGCATCTTATAGGGCCCCATGCATATTTTTTCCAAAGATTATTGCTTATTTAAATTTTAAATGGAAATTATATTCTTATCTATTGAAATTTATTTAACTAAACAGAAAAAGTAAGTAACTTATACCCTTCAGAATGGAAGGCTCTCCTGTTAACCTTTTATTCCACTGTAAATTGGAAGCACAGAGTGCACACACTGTATTTCTTGAAATGTGTCATTCTGCAGTGAAAGGTTTTCTTTGTGTTTTGAAAGTTTTCATCTGTGCCAAATCTTTCCTCTTTGGTCAGCAAAATAGTAGTGTACTGTGAAAGTAGGCAGGTTGAAAATAGTTTTGACGCTTCTCATTTTTTTCCTCTGAAATGGGATAAAACTAATCAAAATTAAACTTCTGTTGTCAGATGGAAAAAAACCCCATCTTTTAACATATAGATTAAACTTTGGAAATGTTAACAATATATAGTGAGTACGTTCTTTACTTATTGTTGTTTTGTTTTGTTTTCTTGCGAAGTACCAGCCTCAGTTTAGTTAGAATTTCATACTAGAGGATTCAAAGAAGAGTTTTATAGAAAAAAGAATATGTCTTTTCCAGGGTATTATGTAAGCTCTCATTTTAGAGTTGTAGTTCATGGTTCTCCTTGAAATCTCTGCTAGGCTCCTACTTTACAGTTGTTTTTTTTTCCTAATGGTTCTGGTTTAATTATTTCATCTTGTATTGCTCTAAATGGAAAGCAGCATTGATTCTATAAATTTTTCATGTTCTAGTTTCTAGCAATAGGACACTTTCTTTTATGGGGAATGTGGTAACAACTTTTATTATAGCTTATTATTTTCTGTCACATCAACAGGGTACTGTATATTCTCCAGATATTCAAAAGGAGAAGCTGCACAAAGATAAGACTAGCTAATTACATTGTAACATGTGGAAATATATCTGGTGATATTTTTTATATCTGTGTTTAAAAGCAGTGAGAAACTAATAGGAGTTTCCATAAAATTAATTGAGTTAATGTCAGTGTTCAGAAAAAGATATGTTACTAAGGGTAATTTATTGTATATGCATGGACTACAAGTGAATAAAATATTCTTTGGCATTTCAACACAGAAATCTTTGTTAGAATGTCTTCACTTATCATTTTGATTCTCAATTATATTATTATAAAGATACACTTTTTTTCTGATACAGCGCTCACATTTTTCTTCTGATTAGTAACTTTGCTATTCATGACTACTTCCTAATGTTCTTTCTCAAAAATCAATCTATAATTTCCTTCCTGTCACTGGGCTGTTTAATCAAGGAAATATGTCTCCTTAACTCTTCAGATGTCTCCAGTACTATCCAGTTGATTTACTCCAAAGTTAAGAAAAGGCATCTCATAAGTCTTGTTCAAAATTTCAACACAGCAAAGAATCATGACAAAGCAAATCTCAGATACTGAGAAATATCTAATGAAGACAGACAAAGTGATTTCTGTGCCTTTTTCCTGGCTTCCTCTTACTCATACATCCAGCCTGATCAGATGAGCAAAGTAAGCTATCTGAAAATGCACTAAGGCTGAGAGGAATTTACTGTTATACTGAAGGCATGGGTGACCTGTCTGCTTGATGGAAAGAGGCCTGTAGTTGCCCACCTGTGTCCTCAGTAGTGTGTGAAAGAAGATGTGAATATTTAATATGCATAGTACTTCAGCAAACTTCACTTCTGTCTCCTGTGGTCTTATATTACTATCTTTCAAAGAATTATATCAAAGTTCTTTATCAAGTGCAAGATTTACATAAGCTTTTTTTTTTTTTTTTCATTTACCACTTTACTTTTGTGGTTGTAAAGCAGCTACCTGAGATGTGTTTAATTGTCTCTTTCCACTCAATGTTTTGAAGTGTTTCAAGGTTTCATATGCAAATATTTAACTTATCTCTTACTTGCTTGGAGTGCGCATCAGAGTGTGCATCCACACGGTAGAAATCTAGAACTGTGAACCAACCTGTGTTTGTAAAACAGTAGACATTAGAATAATCCTGTGTACAGAGCATTCCTCTGAGCAAACACGTTTTTGGATAGTATAAATGTTTCTCAGTTTGCAGTAGGCTGTTACTTCACCAAGGTTCTGCAGCAGTAAAGTCAGTAGAAAGCAGAAGAGAATACATCCAAACTGTAGACCTTTATAAGCAGCATTAATTCTTACTCAGAATCTGCAAGGGTATATTCACTTCCTTTGACATTTTCACTTAATTAGCTTTATTTTCTTAGTGTGACTGAAAAAGTGACTGAAGTTTATTCATAGTAGGATCTAAGACCAGTAACTCAGGGATAATTGAACTGTATTTCCCCTTCTGGAAACTAGGTATGTAGCATATACAGAGAGTATATGCCCTACAAAGCAACTACTCTCCAACAGAATGGAAATGTATTTGGGATTTACCAGCGCAATATTTTGTTGCAGAATCAATGTTAATTTTCTCATGAGGTCTGTGTATAAATTTAATGACAAATATCACAATCTTATATTATGTCTTTTTTTTTTTTTTAACTTTCTCCCTCTTTCTTCTTTCTCTTTGTTTTTCATCTACAGATGGGCCTCTTGGGCCACGAGGATTAGCTGAAGCTACAGAAATGTGTACTCAAGAATGCCTGGTTTTGGGTCACTCAGACAACTGTTGGATGCCTCCTAGCTTGGGCCCATACCAACAGCCAAAGTCTCCTCTCTCCACCTTTGCACCTCAGAAAGAATGGGTTAAGAAGGACAAACTAGTTAATGGACACACATTGACCAGGACCTGGAAAGAAGATAGCAACAGAAATCAGTTCAGTGATCGAAAGCAGTATAGTTCCAGTGAGGGCCATTTCAACACTGGCAACCACATGACTGACATTCCTCTGGCCAACTTGAAGTCTTATAAACAGGCTTCGGGAGCTGTGGAGAGTCCAAAGGAACACCAGCTATAAGAAATGGTTACTTTGGACCCATGACTTTAGCCTACTTAGACTTGCTAATACTATGTGTGTGTCAGAGCTTTATGTACTGGGTAGACCTCTAGAACTATGCTTCACCCAGCAGAGATATGCATATCTTTATGTTAGCGCCATGGAAGGTATGATGTCCTGCAACATGAAGGAGTGTTTCTACTAGTTGTGTGTTTTGTTAAATAGACATGATTAAAATCTGCAGAGATCTCTCCAGTTTGCAAATATCCTTTTTTGTTTCTTTGGTTTTTGACCCTGGACTGCTGCTATGAACAACAGAAGATGCATTTGGAGAGTGAGAGAGCGTGAAAGTTCATTGGATTGCAAAGATTGAAAAGCATATCCAGTTGGAAAATTGTACTTTTGTTGTCACTGATCTATGCTGGGAACTTTATACTTGAGATCATATTGCAAACAATTGAAGCTAAACATTAAATCTATTGTGCTATTAACAATGTTAGTGGACACTTATAAGTCAATCAGCGTTCAAATACCTGTAAATAGAAACAATTATTACTTACAACTTTTGTGTACTTATAATGTTCACTTGAAAAGATACTGTAGCATATTTCTGTGTTTCACAGTTGCTTTTTAATTTCTTTCATTGGCTTCCTATTCTTTTGCTTTTATTTTCAGTGATGGTGTTTCTGTGTTAGTAGTCTGTCTGACACACAATGTTCCAAGGAACTCAAACCACTTGTGTTAAAAGTGATAGGGTGGGAAGAAAGGTTGGTTGCAGAAAGGGAAAAAGAAAAATTTCTTTCTATGTAGTAGCAAATGATGCCAGCATTCAGGTAGAATTTCTTCTTTTTATTTTTATTTTATTTAATAGTATGAAGTGAAAGAACTTGTGTAAGGGCTTAAAAACTTGGCCGTTTTTTTGTTTAATTTCCATTATGTTTCATAAAACAGGGAAATTGCAAAACAAAAGAGTATTTTAAGTGTGTGGTGGTGGGTGAGGGGGAAAGCTATTCATTTGGGATCCTATATCGAATTAGGTGTAGTCTGTCATTTAATGAGTGGTAGCTGATGTTGATCCCAGCTGAAATATATGGAGGAAATTCTACAATTTTTCCAATTGGGCAGGTGTGTGTCTATACCTAAGACAGTATGTATTGCTGAAACAGCAACATTTGTGTTGATCTTCATCTGCGTTAACGTTGTAGTAACACAAGTGTTTTTAGACCATAGCCACAGAATATTTAATGTGTTGTGCCTTCATGATGTAACAGAGCATTCTCCTGGTAGGCTAGTTGGGGGAAACTAAAGGGTTAAATCTCTAATTATTGCTGTTTAACTGTTTGTTATCATAGTTGGTCAATGCCTGGCAGGTACCAGTATCATGTCACCTCAGTCAAACCAGTAGAGTGACTCCTAATGTTAGTAAGATCTAAGTTGCACGCAAAGCAAATCCAAATCCAAACATTTTTAGATGGGTTTTTTTTAAGGCATGAAAGATGATTTACACAAATAAATAGCATGCAAAACAAAAAAGTCCTTACAGAAAAAAAGCAAAAGTTACTTATGCCACAGTGAAACATCAGTCTTAAAGTAACAAATTTAGCTAATCTGAAGGTGATTTTATTCTTATCAAAACCACAAGTTTTTCTTTATTTTCTTTATTCTTTTGTATATAGCAATTCACTTTTTTTTCCCTCCACAGTATAAAAGGCTTTAAATGGGCTAGGGGTGCATTGCTTATTGCAGTACTTATGTCAGTTTGTGAGGGGTGTTTGATGACTTTGACAGAATAAATATCTAACCAGTTATCCTTGTTACTGCTTTGCCAGTTCAACATTATTTAGTTATTCAGCTTTTGCAATAAATGTTCTGAATTCCTCATTGTGTTGTGTTAGTTCTTGTTCAGATGCCTTAGGGACTTTATTCCCGTTAATTTCTCTTTCTGTTATTGTTGGTTGGTTTGTTTCTTTGCTTCATTCTGAATTTCCAGTTAATTTTCTAAGCATGTCATGGTCCATTTGGCTCATATAGATATGTATAAGACTGGAATATGCAACAAATGATATATCCTGAGGGCCGTATTCTGTCATCCCTATGCAAGTGGGAACTTACTCAAATTTGAATTGGGTAAAGTTACTTAAGCAGCACAAAAGTGACAGAATCTAGTCCAGATTTGCTAGGCATATGTAATAAGCATCCTTGCATGAGTCTTTGTACAAGTACGGGGGTAGCGTATAGGAAAGTCAGCACTTACCACACTTTGATCCTTCTTTTGAGAGTAGAATACAGTCATTTCAAAATATGGTAAATTCTTTCCTATAAGGAAAATTTGTGTGGTTATATAATACTTTTTGTTGCATCACAGTTAAAAAAAAAAAAAAAAGAAAAAAGGCTGAACAACCTTGAAAAGTATGTATCAACAAAAGTAACCTATTTTTGAACACACTGAGTTTTAAAGATGGGATGCACTGAGTTCTATATTAAAACCAGAAATACAAGTATTTGAAAACCCAAATACCACCAACTAGTTTAAAGGAGTGCCTTTTTAAACAGATTATATTTGAAAACATTTCTATCACAGACAGAAAGTAAATGATGTGACTGTTGCTACAGAAAGTGAACTATATTAATTTCCAACCTTCAGTACTTTGTGCTATTATCAATCTGTGCAGGAGGAGCTAAAATAAATATGGTTTTAAATTGTTAGCAGGTGGAAATTTTCTCATCTCATTTTCTCAAGTTCTGTATAATTTTAGAATCTGAAGGCCTTACTCAACTTTGAAATAGTTATTAAAAAAAAGGACAGAAGAGAAAGCAAGGAGAAAGAGGGAGAGAGAGAGAGAGAGGGAGGGAGGCAAGGAAGGAAGGAGGGAAGGAAGGAAGGAAGGAAATATATATCTGCAGCACTGAGAAATGTATCTTAATCCCATTTAAACTGAATTGATGTTTTCCAAATGTTTCTACAGAATCGGGATTTGGCCCTAAACATGTATTTAGTAAGTGCCCATTCGTTCATGACCATTTGGTTTGCTCAATCAGTAGTACGAGCAGTGCTGCCTAAAATTCAGAAATAAAGAGAAATTCTGTGATATGTCAGATGAGGTGCTTTAAAAAAAAAAAATAAATCCCATTGCACAGAATGAGATGGCTTAGTATTGGTGACCATTCAGTTTTCCATCTTCAGGGCTAAACATTACTTAAAATTGTCCATAATCTGTCATGATACAGATGCTTGTCTGATGCCAGTCCTGGCTGAGGACTGAGTGTCCTTTATTTATTTATTTCAGAATACACACACTTGAAGGACTGCAAAAAAGATTTGCCAAAGATTTTTTTCATAGTCCTTCAGTTTTACTCTCACTTACCAAAGCCCCTAGACCAAATAGGAAATGGAAAGCATGTGTAGACAAAGTTATTTAGTCCTACCTAATCCCATGCTGTGCCAACTCTTGCTAAAAATAGAGCAGTCAGGACCATGTAAAAAAACCCAGAAAGTTCAGGCTTGAACTGTGAAACATTTTCTAGTAGTTTAAGCAGTGTTGTGCTAGAACAGATTGCCTAGAGATGGTTTTGGAATTTTGAAGAAGGGAAAGGGAAAATACCTAACAGGAATAGCTGCTCTTTGTCAAAGTGAGTATATGTACTAAATGCCTTCTTGAGATCCTTTACAGACAATGTGACTTGAAGAGAAAGTATGATGGAGCTTCACAGTATGACGAAGTCATATGAAAGACAGATTTTGTACTGTATTTCCTTGGAGAAATAGATAAAAAAATTGCTTACTCAGAGCCAGTAGTTGGACTTCACCTGGAACTCTGTGGGAAGACTGTGGGAAGGCTGACAAAGAAATATGTGGAGCAGAATTAGAAGTAAGCAGAAATATACATCAATTTTAACAAATAGATATGAAGAAAATTATATTCATATTACTTGCTTAATGTGATTATTAACTTTTAGCAAGTTATTCTTAGGAATCACGATCAGAAGGAATCTTAAGGACTTTAGCATGGAGTTGACTAAACTAAGGGAGAAACTTGGGAAGCTTTGGATACATAAATTGCATAAATGCAGGAGATGTATATCTATGTGAGAGTAAAGAACAGGAGAGATAAAGATTGATGGAGCTGATTTGAGAAAAAGAAATAAGGAAAATGAGATCATAACATTGATCAGAAGTTTAATTTTAGGACATTTTGAGCAAAGGAAGGCACTAGTTGCTTTATCAAAAGAGAAGACACAGTGAGAATCATTGAACATGGTAATAGGCAATGTCGAGGGATCCAATGGCCACAGACCTCATGACATGCCAGAAGACACAGAGGTAGGGTCTAATAGCCTTAGGCAGTAGCATCTGATACCTCAAAATACGTTACAAAGGTATTCCTACTGGCATGAGAACACAACAGTAGTGTCATATCCAATTCAGACAGAAGTACAAATTTTGATTTCTCATGACCACAAACTATTTACCTGATTCAGATGATAAACTTGCTTATGGCGTGTATCCTTCCATTAGAATGAGAAAATAAGCAGTGAGAGTTCTCTAGTACATGTGCTCACATGAGCCAATTCAGACTGTGAAAGCAACCGAGTACTTACAGATCAATTCTTTCTTGTTTAACATACTTTTTCTGTGAAACTGTGTTCCAAAGTCTTGACTTTATTAATTTATATGCTTGTAATCATTACTGCTGTGATGAAAAACTTAAAAATGGAAACCAGTTCTAGAGCACAGAAAGTTATTTTAATATACAGAAAGCATGATACAACATCACCCAGAGGTGTGATTCAGCTCAGTATATCATGGACAGTTGAGCTCTAACTCAATTAACATTAGTTTTATTAACTTGCACTTCTCACCACCTTAGTGGATATATCCATCAAATATAATTAGCCCTAAAATCACCTCTTACTTTTCCTCTTTTTCCAAAAAAACCCTCTCATTGGTAGATGCTTCCTTGTAAAATTATGAGATATCCTTTTTGCACATTATTTGAGTGGATTGATTTTTTTTTCAGTTTAACTTCTCTGAAATATAATACCTTATTTAACACAGTTGCTTATATTATGCTTTTCTTGTGAGACACCATTCTATACTTTGTTTTCAACCATTTGAGCTGAAATTAATATCATAACATAGAGGGCCAGATTCTGATCCTTCAGGCTTTATTGAACTTCTTACAAAACCTCTTACAAAGTAAAATATCAGGACCTATCAAATAATTAGTAACAGAAATAACAAGTCCTTTAATATGCAGTGGACTAGCAAATGCTCGAGAATAAGCAAATTTGCAGTTTTTGAGTTTTTAAAATACAGTGCAGTTTTCTTATAAACTTAAGTACTAGCCAATAAATGAAGAATTGCAAGCATTTTTAATTTTTTTCATTAATACAGACACATCACTTTACTTGGCAGTAATAGAACTTATGTGCTGACACGTATCCTTATCCTGCAAATAATCTGCAGCTGTTGAGACACTGAATGAACTTCTTTAGAACAGAGGAGTAAGCATCCTCTTGTAGGAGAAGCTCAATATTTCACATAACTGGGTCTGCAATGAGAAGAATATCACAGACATGCATGTCATATGCTAAGTTTTGAAGCAAGAATGCTTTCTTAACTGCAGCATCTCATGGTTCTAATTGCAACTTTAAGCTTATACTGCTACCTAATTGTACAATAGCAAACATAAGGATGTCTTTAGCTGTCAGAAGGGATCTCAAATTCTTATTGTATATTATGAAAAGAAAGGACTTAAAGAAAATAATATCCCTCATTTTCAAAAATAAGTTGTTCTTTTTTTTGCCACAGCCATTCTTAAATCCACCTGTTGTGCCTAGGTATTGCAACACATTCTAATATTGCATGGCATGTAAATAGATACCTTAATTACTCATAATGATATTATTATATACACACATATATTATATATATTATATATATACATAAATATCAGTCACATAATTACTCAGTATTATTTAATGGAATTTTGGGACTATGGATTTTGTTGTTTGATGTACTTTAAACTGTATGAAGCAGCATATTATTAAGACTATCCTCACCAATGCTTTTTGATTATTTATTCATTAAATAAAGTGCTTTCTTTTGCTTGTTATAATCCTGTTTGTACAACCATGTGATAATGTTAAAATGGGTAAGTACTGTACGGGAATTATAACTGTTTCTTTTCTTGTCTAAATATATACCTATAACAATATGTATTAGTGATCTGAGTTTTAAGAATGTGTCTTTTTATGTGTTTACTATCTCTTTACACATAACCCAAATTTAAAGGAAAGTTGAGAAAACATTTCTTCATGCAACTCTGAGTCCCCCAATAGCTTTGAAATGACCTTTTGCCTTTATCCACAAGTGAAATTAGTATGAGATCGGTACTTTAAATCAGTACATGAAAGTTCCATAAAAGAATGCATAGTACAGTACTTAGGTTTTGCTTACTGTAGATATCTTAAGTAAACATACATTCTTCATTTCTCAGGTAAAGACATATTTAGCCTTGGATCAGTCAGGAAGAAACTCTGCACTCCAAGGATAATATTTAGAACAGCTGATTTAACAGATGAGTCAGAAATCTGGTACACTACACAGCACTTTTTTTCGTATTTCATAGTCAGCTTCTGTCTTGAAAGAACCAACTAGAATGTGTGCCCCTTTGAGGAGCTCAAACTTTTACTTTTGCCAAAACTGGGAACTGTTTTTGGTGAACCTTAGATATATCAAAGTCAATGGGAATTTTCTTGATTATTTAAAAAAGCCAGTATCCAGTATTTTACCAGCATTTGAGTCTGTATTACTTCATGGAAACTCATCTTCTGCTGTCGTTTCACTCACTGCAATATTCCATGGAACCATTATTTCCTTCCATTCCTTTTCCTTCCCTTTCCTTCCATTCCAGTCCATTTTCTGTCCTGCCCTGCCCTGTGTTTTCCTCACACCTTATTGCCTTGGATATTTTCCCGAGAGGTAAAGTGCTGCAATGCCATAAAATGGTAGTCTGAACTTGAGACTGTCGAGTGTTCCTAGTGCCTACCCAAACTGGACAGTTCTTTTAAGTTTTGGTTACATGACCCTGAGATTAGCTCAGTTGGTTAGAGCATGGTGCTAATAAAAACAAGGCTTTTGATTTGATCCAGTATGGGCTTAAGAGTTGGACTCAATGATCCTTGAGGATCCCTTCCAACTCAAAATATTCTGTGATTTTAGGGAATCCCAGATGAGCACTGTTTCCATCAGGCATTTGCTAAGGTTCCCTCCTACAATTTACTTTTTCTAACATAATCCTCAAGGGTTTCAGCAGTAAGCTGAATCTGTTGCTATGTTATATTTACCTGTACCACATCTTTCACAGGGTTTAGAAAGGGATTTTTTTTCTGTTCCTTTTCAGATAGGGAATTGAAAGTTGAATCTGTGTGTGGCCCTGCAGCTATGTAGACATTTTTGACATCTTGTCAAATGGGTACTAATAGATATGAAGGCTGTTGACCACATTGCTCTCACAATGGATAACAGGAGAGAGAGTGTGGCAGAAAGACAGGAAAGGGGATAGCATAAGGCCGTATGTGTAGAGAAGAAGTAAACTATTGTAGCAGTCAAAAGTGTAAGTTTGAATTTGATAAAGGAAATTATTATGAAAGGGCTTAAAAATATGTTCTAAGTCTTCTCTCTGTAGCACCATAAAAAATGACCCACCTACCTACATAGGTTTGTGCACACAACATATTTAACTCTATTTTCTTGTGAAAAAGGGATATCTAGAATTATGGCAAGGCTGTACCATTCCACCATTCTTCTCTGAATTTCTTCCATTTGGTATTCACATTCCTTCTAAGAAAAACTTTTCTTTCAATTACTGTTTTTTATTTATTTTTGAGACATTGCTCTATTGCCTGATATATGAATATAGAGACCAGAAACAATGCCACAGAGTTTCAGTAACTGAGCACTGAGTTTGACAACTAAATTTTAAATGCTTGTAAAATCATTAGCTATGGATAAATAATCTGTAGGCCCAAGTGATTAAGAATTATCTGCTACCAATTAGCAAAGAGAAAAAAAGGAAGGAAAAAAAAGACAGTACACAAAGAATTACACTCCTCATAAACAATTTAGACTCTTCTAGACCCCACAAAAGGGCACAGCTGGTAAAGATACAGGTGTAATGCCATGAAGCAAATGGGGGATTTCGTTTCATGTGCAACATTCTGCAGAAAGGTCTGGGTTACTAATATATCTGATATTTAAATTAATTCAGTGTGAGATTAAAGAAATCCAGACACATAAAATTAATAGAAAAAATTACTTACTTTTTTCTTCTTGCAAGTAACTATTTAATCATTAAGTAATAAGAACCACATCCTTCTTATACTGGATAAGGAGAATGTTTAAAGAGAGTTTTCTTTAAGTTTATATATATATTACTTTATGTTTTTTAATGCAGGTTTATAGTTTGCTTTCTTTTGGGAAGAAAAATTTTGATTTCTGTTTACAGTGTTTGCACTTTTGATTTTTTAAAAATTTGATTTTACTTTTTTTTCAGGAGTATTTTCACCACGGGGAATGGCATAGTTGTGTGCTTTTACTTCATGATCTTGTACTCCTAGGACACTTAAGCTATCTTCAATAGGAAATTTCTCTACATTATTGATAAAGATCATGCATTATTACTGTCTATCATGTGGTGTTCAGCCACCAAGAGAAAAAAATAAAAATGAGACAAGGGAGTCACATAAAGATAATTGCTTTACTCACACACGCACACATACGCACACACAAAAGAAAGAAAAAAGAAAAAAAAAAGAACCTGTGCTGTGTTACGAAAGCAAAATTTACAATTGTCTATTCAATATGTCATTCATAGCCAGAGCTACCTACTTGCTGAGTCAGCAACGCACAGTTTCCTTCCTTCTTTAAGAACAACACCAAATGAAACTGTGAACAGTTATACCTCATGGTGGGTCTATACATCATTCTGAAAATAATCTGAAACATGAGGAGACCTGGATATATGGATTTTAAGGGAATAGAGTCTTAGGTAGGTCTCTGGCTCCTTAATTTTAGGTACGTAGTGGAACAACTTTTAAAATAATCTCAAATTCTCTAACATGCACACAGCTATGCTTGAAGATCTCCAGAAAGAATCCTTTATTCCCAAATTTAACCACATTAGATATCTGCATTATGGAGAATCGGATTGCAGAACCTATTCCAAACTTTGCAGCTGACAGCTGCAAAGTCTCTGGATACTCTACCATGTCAAATTACCCATCACTAATACCGAAAACATGGAAACCTATAAGCAGAGCAACAGCGAAAGAGAGATGAAGCTAATCTGGTTCAAGCATCCTCTGGTTCAAAAAGAAAGCAAACTTTGTGGAAGGTCGGGGGAAATATATATTCAAGATTTTTAGATTTCATTTTTTTCTTTGTAAAACATGTAGCTGCAAGGAAGTATATAGCTAATATCACATTTTCTTTGGATGTCCTACTGGTTCAATTACCATGCTAAAGGCTAAACTCAATAAACTTACAAGCAATAATTCTACACAAATACACATTCAGTTAATATATGGTTCTTGTATGGAAAGTGCTAAGAAATTGAGTTTCTCTGCATTTGTAGAATATCAAATGCATGATTACTATTTATAATAAGCTTGCAGTCACAGACTCTGTAATTCTTTAGTCCTGAACAATTGCATAATTACTGATTCAACTATATTAGCATTGGGAGTAGACATGGATGATTTCAAAAGGGATACTACTGATTTAATGAGGTCTCAGTCTGTACATTTCCAAAATTACAGAAATTCTGTTCAACAATGAGCCATTCATGCTTTTGGGTATTTGAACCAATAAATCAACCAACTGCCAACAACCAAAAGAATCATTAAAAAATGAAAACAAACAGAAATGAGAATGAAATTACATTTTTTAATGACATGAAGTTACCAAAACACTATTTCCTGACTAGTTTCCAGCAGTCTGTCTGCCTTTACTAGAGACTGGTTGCTGCTGAATATATTGCATACCTAAAGCTGCCATTTGTGATGGTGGTTTTGTATTTTGAATGTTTACGGCATTGTGATTGTGCTAGAATAAATATGACAATAGACCATGGGCACAGAGGGGCTATTCTGAATTTATTACCCTTGTCTTGCATTTGCCACCTTCTTTTTCTGTGTGTGATAAACAGCAGCTAATCTGATCTTAAGGTTGTGGAGCTGATATTTTGCCAAAAGTAAATAGTTGTCAGTTCTGTCTAGAGAGGAATTTGTAAAATTTTGTGATACTTGCACTTTTTTTTCTTGAAAGTATCTTTATTCTGCAAAGGTCCCTGTATTAAAAACTGCCTTTGATTTCAGAGGGAAACGGATTAGCTCAAGCAGTAGTTTTCATGTCCGTGGTCATTACACCAAATAAGGATGAAAGGATATGTCGATCAGAGACATCGTAAAATCCTTAAACTCATATGCCCCAAGTAATCCTGCTGTGCAACCTACAATTACTATACATAGAGGGAAAGGGGAACAAAGTTCTTAACATAAAAAGATTTAGACTGCTTAAATTATAGCATAGTAGTTGCAGATCTACCACAGAGCACCCCACTGTACATCAGCACTACCTCTTCTCATGGTTTACCTCCCTCAGTTTTAATAGGGTTTTTAGTGCTTACAGTGTGGGATTTGCACGTTTGTAAGTTCCTCACACATATCCATCCAACAAGCAGCTCATGGACTCAGACAAATATTGGCTTCATCAACACATTTACTGGGTAAAATCAATTAGATTCTTATTCTCAAAACAAGATGCCTAAGCCTGAGCTGCAGGTGAATGGGGTTGCCTTCATCTCTTCCTAAGTGGAGAATGGTGAGAGTTAAATCACAACATTAGCCTTCCAGCCAACAGATGTTCTGAACAGCAGGCTGAGCACTATGAACTCAGTTAGAATGTCCTCAGATTGCTTTTGAGCCCTGTCTAGAACAAGCAGCGGTAATATGGAAGACAAGAGCTACTTCCTTTAGCATTCCAAAGAGATGTTATGCTATATTAATCTCCAAATGGTAACCCTACAATATGCTATTTGCTGCACTAGCTCCTACTGCAGAGGACTGCAGTATAGGTGGCAGATGTGGGAGGACCTCCCCTGACTACTTCTAGCCCTTCCTTGAACATCAACACAGCTGTGCTGAGAGACCTCTCAGCACCTTCACAGCTACTGCTGGGGAAAATTGACCCCTTTAGACCACCTGAGACAGCCCTACAATCACTATCAAAAAACTAGGATGAATATCACAGTGCAGATGGATGTGTCCTTTCCAAGCCAGAGCATTCTACTTCCATGAGGTGTGCATATAATGCCACTGGTGAATGATAAAAAACAAGTGAAAGGTTCCACTGAGAGACCTCCTCAGATGTGAAATGTATCTCTTTACTACCCTTAATTTCTGCTGGTGTGTGAAATAAGCACATTTGTCTTTTGATATGATCTGCCTGCTTTTCCCAAGTTTTATTCTAGCATCATTTTAGCCTTCTGGCAGCAAGAAATGGATGTCAACGTTCTTGTGTAGTCTTTCACTGTTCATATCTCTCTTTGCTCTACCACAAAATACAAGACATCCAGAGGAAGTGTCATATTTTAGCAAATCATAGGCCCTTTAATCTTACAGGAACTTTTTATATCGGAATCTTTTTAACATTGGTGAAAGGGCACTCCGTTTCTTCCTTTAGACCATCATGCAACCCAGATTGTCCATGAATTCAGTTTTGTAAAACAATGTCTGAAAAATGGCATTGACTTGCTTTAAGACTTGCTGTAGATTTTCTTTACAGGACATACATCCATATTTTGATGGGAAATCCTGCTTTTCAAGGGTGTCACAGAGCATACATTTATGGGTAACTATGTAGAGCAACTGCTTTCACAAAGTGAGAGGGTTTTTGAAAGGAGTCAGAAAACAGGATAGGATGGGATGAGCTTGACTGTAAAGAAAGGAAGAAAAGGGAAAGCGAAAATAAAGATGTTATACTTGATGTTTGCATTTGCTGTAGCCAAGATCAAGATAGATATTTTCCTGGGGAATGTCTCCTTATGATGTCTGAGACCATTATGCAACAGTGGGAATTGATCATGAAATGTTGATGCAAAAAAGTGGGGAAGAGTAGGGAAATAACTCCAAAGAAGAAGGAATACACAGACCAGTTTTTAGGCTGTCAGACCCATGCACAGGTGGCTTGCTGAATATATGCTGTAAAAGAAGCTCCTCCCTCATGAGTTCCACTAGAATCTGAGGCGATCAGGGTGTCTTGAATACAATGCTCCAACACAATAACCATCAAGCAGGGTGAGGTATCTCATGATATGCTTAAATCACCACTTTTCTAACCTCTTCTGAACTGTAACTTGCCTCCCCTCCCTTGTCCAGAAGCAGCACCTCCTCATTTCCTTGTCTAAACTTCACCCTATAGATTCCCACACAAATCCCTGTTTAAGTGATCACATGAGCTGGACTCAACCCTGAATTTCCAATAAAGCCTGCCAT
>JAWWLV010000001.1:62997808-63022894 GCA_035041135.1 Platyrinchus mystaceus | reverse complement strand
AAGAAGAAGGACTACACAGACCAGTTTTTAGGCTGTCAGACTCATGCACAGGTGGCTTGCTGAATATATGCTGTAAAAGAAGCTCCTCCCTCATGAGTTCCACTAGAATCTGAGGCGACCAGGGTGTCTTGAACGCAATGCTCCAACACAGTAACCATCAAGCAGGGTGAGGTATCTCATGATATGCTTAGATCACCACTTTTCTAACCTCTTCTGAACTGTAACTTGCCTCTCCTCCCTTGTCCAGAAGCAGCACCTCCTCATTTCCTTGTCTAAACTTCACCTTGTAGATTCCCACACAAATCCCTGTTTAAGTGATCACATGAGCTGGACTCAACCCTGAATTTCCAATAAAGCCTGCCATTATCTGCATGTAATCTTCATATAATCTGTGCCTTTTTTGTGTCAGTCACCTCCACTTCCCTCAAGACCTATGTTCTCTTTGTTAAGGTCTTTGAAATATCACTATAATTCAGATACTAAGATAGGCATGCATGGCTGCAAACTGAGAACAACAGAACATGGGTGTCACACAGAGATTTCATTTTGGACAGTCTTGATTGGTACCCACGGTCCAGATAAAACTGAAGTAATTAGTATGTAGCCAGTGAGAGCATATTATGAATAAATCTAGAAGTGTAATGTTAATTGCAATATATGTGTGATGGCTGTATTGCAGATGTTGGTGTTTTTTAAATCTCAATGTCTAATGGCAGATGTATTCTGACTATAGACATATATCTTTCTCTCTGTGTGTGCATGTGAATGTGGGAAATAGGCCATTATTACATCTCTTATGAGTACTAGGGTATCTATAACCCTAAAGAAGATCTGCTTTTAGTCAGATGAACCACACCTATTTGAGCCACTCTTCTGAAAGAATAATAAGATGGAGTTTTTATTTTAATATTTTTTCTTTTATTTAGTCATAGTGCTAATAATTTCCCTGTGTGTTTACTAATTTCTGGTAATTAATTTCACAATGAGAATTTCCAAGTCAAAATGTAAAAATAAGTAACTAAACAAGTAGCATATAGTGAAAAGAAGGTATATTCATTCCTGCGCTGGATAATTTCGGTTGAATATTTTTAAAATGCCCATGGAAACTTTTTATTTTGTTTGTTAGACTGAAGAGTTTTATTGTCAATTCAGAATGCAATTGAGGGTGTACATAAACAAGTAATTTAGTTCCGTGAATTCAGAGGTACTGAAAGCCTGATCTCAAATCTATGGAAGTTAATTAAACATTTTCTGTCATCACTTAGAAATTAAAACAATTTTATAAAATAATTAATTAGTTTGTGAAACTAGTGTTATTAATTAAAGTAAGGCTTTGAAATTAGCTCTAAACATTTAACTTCTCTTGCTCCAGCTGCAATTAATGCAGACACTTTAAACTGTTTCTCATCAGCTTAAGTGTGAGACAATCCTTACAAGCTGATTTTCACAGAATAATACTTTCTCTGTCATTTACCAGGTTTTTTTTCCAAAATTTTCCTTCAGGAGTGAAAAAAATAGCTCTCTTGGTATTCTCCTGAAATACTGTAAAGGGTAGAACAAAAAAAAGAAAAAAAAAAACAACAAAAAAGAAACAAACAACAAATAAAAGAAAAAACCACAAAAACGAAACCATGGGGCCATCCCAAGTGTATTACTGAGATGTCTTTTTCCCACTGGTTTTATGTGTAGTTCTAAGGGTTGCTGTTGAATTTTTAAATGTTTTTTTGTCTCTTTTCTTTTGCTATGGATGCAGTTCTTCTGCTCAGGTGCACAGGATCATGAGCATCAGAAATGCCTCTGAATTGCCAAGATCAGATTTGCATTCTGTTGCCATAAGGAAGCCAGATCCAGCAATATTATCATCCCCCACCTTCACTCTGTAGGGAAACAGAGTTGACAGGGGCAAACTTTGCTGGCTTAAAAACTGGCTGGATGGCTGAGGCTAGAGTCATGGTAAATGGTGTTGCATCCAATTGGTGTCTGGTAACTAGTAGTTTTGTCCAGGACTTAGTATTGGGGCCAGTCCTGTTTAATGTTTTCACTGATGATCTGGATGAAGGGATCAAGTGCAACCTCAGTAAGTTCTCAGGCAACAACAAGTTGGGTGGGAGTGTCTATCTGCTGGCGGGTAGGAAGGCTGTGCAGAGGGATCTGGATAGGCTGGATCAATAGGCCAAGACCAATGGTATGAGGTTCAACAAGACCAAGTTCTACTTTTTGGCCACAACAACCCCATGTAGTGCTACAGGCTTGGGGAAAAGTGGCTGGAAAGAGGCCCAGCAGAAAAGGACCTAGGGGTGCTGGTCAACAGGAGCTGAACGTGAACCAAAAGTGTGCCCAGGTGACTAAGAAGGCCAATGGCATCTTGGTTTGTATCAGAAATAGTGGAATCAACAGACTAGGACTAGGGAATGATTGTCTCACTGTACTCAGCATTGGTGAGAATGCACATCAAGTGCTGTGTCCAGTTGTGGTCCCTCAGTTCAGGAAGGACATTGAGTTGCTGAAGCAAGTCCAGAGAATGTCAATAGACATGGTGAAGGGTCTGAAGCACAAGTCTTATGAGGTTGTAGCAAGGTGGGGGTTGACCTCTTATTACAGGCAGCTAGCAATAGGACAAGATGAAATAGTTTCAAGCTGGGCCAGGGGAGGTTCGGGTTGGATATTAGGAGGAATTTCTTCAAAGAAAGGGTGATTAAACATTGGAATGGACCCTCAAGGGAAGTGGTGGAGTCACTGTCCCTGCAGGTGTTTAAGGAAAGACTTAGTGCCATGGTCTAGGTGACATGATGGTGTTTAGTCAACAGTTGCACTTGATTATCTCGGAGGTCTTTACCAACCTAATTTATTCTTGGTTTCTGTGAAAACCAAACACAGAGGCTAGCAGAGATTACTTCTTTACTGGAGATCTTTGTGCTTTACGGCAGGTTAGCAAGATCGTACATGTTTCTGTTACAAAATTTAGATGCAACTGACTCCCTTCAACCTGGACTGTGATGTACCACTCCTACCTGTTTTAGCAATTTCTATTACTTGAAGGTGTATTTCACTGTGTCCTTGAAATGTTTCATCTGTCTTTCCTGGTTACATATACTTCTTTAAGTCCACAGCACACCAGCTGCTGCTGGATGCCAGCGTCTTCTGTCCTAGTTGTGTGACCAGCCCAGTGCAGCTGTTCTATAATGATCATGGCTACAGTCCCTGGAACATAACTCTGCTCTGAAACTTTTTTATTGAAAATTTTATCCTACCATCTGATGCACAATATGGTCCACAGATGGTGCAGATGACATTTGTCTAGGAGTCATGTATGTCGTCACTAGTCCATGTCTTCAAACCATTCAGCAAATTGGATAACAGAGCTGCTTTATAGACTCTTAATGTGATCTACCAATTAATGCTGAGCTGCTGTTTGAACCCAGAGTAGTCTGCATCCTCAATCTCATTGTGCAGTACAAAATGTGGGGTTTTTTCCTTGAACTTTTTATTTTTCTAAAGTGTTTTTGATTGTGATGGTTTTCTTTTTTTTTTTTTTTGTTTTGTTTTGTTTTGTTTTGTTTTGTTTTTTTCTGAGGGGGTTTTGGTTTGTTGTTGATTTTTTTGGTTGGTTTGGTTTTTTTTTATCTGGTTTCCATTGTTTTAAACCAGAAGCATTCCAGTTACTTATGTCACATGTTTGTTAAGAGTGAGTACTTAGCAGATGTAGTTAGTTTCTATTTCTTATTTATTGCTATAAACTGCTAAGTGTCTCATGTAAGGGCCAGACTTTGATCACAGCAGGCAGCAGGGAGTTAAATGTCTTATGAATCTGAGTGTGTAGGTAAACAAGTAGTCTAATGCTGACAGGACATATAAAAAATATATATAACAAATACTGTGTGCAACTAAGGTTATAGAACTTATCTCTCATGTTCCTATTGTTCAGGAAATCAAAAAAAAAAAAAAGAACCCCCCCCCAAAAGGAAACAAAACATCAATATCCCCATCACATCTAATATCTTATTAGGTTTTCCCCTCTTTCCTTTGCCTATGAAGAAAACTTAGAACATAAAGGGAAAGTTCATCTCAGCAGCTGCTTTCTTTTCATTCCACAGAATCAGAGAATGGTAATATTATCCTATTATTGGAATTTTCCTTTTTTTTTTTTTTTTATTTTAAAGGAATGGAAGAGAGTAAAAGAGAGCTCAAATTATGCTATACTAATGCATTACTGGTATAGAGGGTACATTTTTCCTTCAGATCTGTAAATTATACAGTACTAGATTTTAAGTTTCTCATATGGAAAATTTCTTCTGGGTAGCTGTGTTGTCTTCTTCTAGACTATATATTTCCATCTTTTTTATCTTTTTTCTCTATTTATAATCTATTTTACTGTGGATAATCAGAGCTGACTGATGTTTAGGTGATGACACTAAAATCACATGCTGCTTACACTGTAGTTTCTCTTTTTGCACAATTTTAGCATTCCTATCTCTAAGAAAAAATAAAATTCTAATTTACAAACTGAACATATGTTTCCAGTGAGCTTCCCAGGTGTTTAGCCTCAGTGACTACACTCAATTTAGAACCCAGAAACACAGATGAGTAATTCAAGTCATATTATTCTTTATGATGTTTTGCCTATAACACACCTTATCATGTATTCAATGAATCTCTTCCGTATTTGTCTACTTTTATTAGATCATGTTGAAGTTCTTGTTTTTTGCTTTCTTCTCAGAGGATGTAGGCATACAATTCAATGTAATTTATTAAATTGACTTAGCAAGTATATGGGGTCAATTGAGTTTCTACTGGGGTTTATATTTGATTAGTTACTTTGAAAGGTAGTATATTGCTTCCAGGTCTTTCCTGTGATATGACTGTACAGTAGTCTTAACTATTGGATCTGTATCTGTTCCTCAGATGTAGATATCACGTTGTTCAACATCTTGTCCAGACTGGTAAAAATACTAATGCTAATACTGCCCAGTGTAAGCCTATTTCCAGTTTGGGGATTTTTTGTATTTTTGTTTGTTGCTTTTTTGTTTTGGGGAGTTTGGGGTTTTTTGCTTTGATAGAAATGTTTGACTCACTTTATATTCTCAGCAAAACTTCAAGTGAATTCAAAAAAGAAAAGAAGGAACAAGACACTTCCTAAAAAATAAATCATTAACTGCTTACTCCAGCAGAAACTGCATTGACTTTCAGGCTTTTTCTCCCTCTGTGGCTACACAAACAAAATTACATTCTATCCTCTGCATTCTACTCTCCATTAAATATTGCTATTATACAGTGGTGGGTTTGTTTCTCATACGTAATGAATAAAAGTGTTTGTAAATAACAGTTCCTTTTCTTTCCCATCCATTATCCTAGGACCAAAACTAGCAGTGAGTGAACGAACTTCCAAATACAAACATTTCAAATTGTTTGAAACCCTTCCTCTAAGTATACGAGTCTGTTTTTCTCCCTAAGGATTTATTAATTTTAAATGTCTCTGTATATACTTATTTCCTTCTAATTTTAAAATACCCTCAGAAGCTGTGCCAGAAATTTACAGCACAAATAGAATGTGCTACGGGGAACTGCAATATTAACTGGAGAATATCACAGGTCATCTACATAGTTTTAACAAATAAATTTCAGATGCTCAATATGTGTCAAGAAAAAGCCAGAGCTTAATCACTTAATGACATGTCTGTGTAGACATAAGCAAAGGTCTAGCTGATCTTGCTTTGGGGTATTATGACTGACTGTGCACCAAAATTCTTTAATTTTTTTTTTCTAAGCTTCTCTTTTAGAGCAAGGATTAAGTTTTTAGAGTCAAAATACAGCATAGCTGTTCAAAAGTAACAGTCACTGTAGTACTACTGAATAAGTTATGTCACAAATTTCTATTTGTTTCTAGTTATCTTGTACAATATAGATGGCTTGTTCCTATTTTTCAAATAATACAAAATTCAGATATCAAGTTTAATATTTTTTAATTTATTTTTGCTCCAGAAATCAAGACAAATATCACCCTTGGAAAATGAAACAGTTGTTTCATGAGGAAGGGAGATACTAAAGCCTAATCCTTCACAGATTTTCATCTATTTTTCTCTAAGCCTCCTTTCTATATCCCATGTGACAGACCTACAGAGCAAAAGACAAACATCTGGAAATAAACTTGTGGTGATTGACTATGCAATAGACTTGATGTATCAGCCAGTTTTACACAAAGCTAAGAGAGATTCCTCGTTTCAGAGAGGGGAGGAGCACCTCTGATTTTAAATGAGTTGAAATCATGTTTACTTATAGTTGAATATTTAATATGTTTTGTATATCTCAACAGACTTTTTGAGTGGATTGAAGATGGGCTTTTTTCCCAATTTTAACATTTTGACATTAAGATTTTCAGAGGAGGCAGATACTGTATACATTTAAAGAACCTTCAAGGCTCAGGCAATTCAAATGAGAAAAATTTCAAGTCTCATTGAGTGACTTTGCCCATTCTTTCATTGCATGAAGATGACAAAATCCTGACTCAGTATGATGGTTAATTACTGTCATTGCATAATGTTTCTACAGGTTTAATGATGTGATTTGTGTCTTATTGGGTAAGAGTGCTGAATGTTTATGTTTACTGACAATTTGGGTAATCCTAGGATGCTGGTGTTTTGTTGTTTTGGTTTTTCTTTCTCTGTTTGCTGAATATTTACCAACATTTGAAGGTTTTTCTAGGTCTTTTGGAGAGAGAGTTGGTTAATCTTCAAACTAATGGAAGAGCATTTTCAAATGACATCATGGTTGGTTTTGGTTTTAGTTTGTTTGTTAGGAGTTTTGTTTGTTTTCTATTAGTACTGGATAATTTTTTTAACACTTTCACTCCTGAAAAGCCTTTTGCTATGATTTTAATCTGGTCTTTTGGAGAGAAGCAGGACCAAAACTAAATAAATAGAAAGTTAAACACCAATTTATTTTCGCTTAGATGTAAGTCTATTACCTTTTGTGGTTTTTGAGAGAAAAATTAGAGTAAAATTACATTAGTAGCAGAAATAAGAATACTTTTATTATGGTGACTATTAATTGTTCTGACTGCTGGGAAATGCATAATGCCTGCAGATTTTTATTGTAAAAAGAATGCAGTTTAGGAAATGTTATTGCTGAAATCAACTGTTCATAGGTCCAAGAAAGGCATGAAACATTTTAACTCCTGTAGGTCATGTTGTTACAGTGCTGAGTAAATGTTGATACTTACCTCTAATGACTGTTTCAGAAACAACTAAAGAGATTTTGTTGGGCCAGTTCTGCCAATAGGTACCTGAAACGTTCACCCAGGAGCAGTCCAGAAAACCCAACCACCCCTGAATGATGGAGGTGCATAATGAAGGCTTCTCTTTCAGGAACAAATTTCACCCTTCATTCTGTCTTTTCATCAGGAATAGAGTTAAAACTAAAGCATGCATTCAGTCTTGCACTGTTGAAAGATATGGGGCCCCAGGAGAGTGCCTTGTTTAACAAATTGGATGCTTTTTTCTCTCTTTGCTGTTCATCTTGTGTGCACATACAAACCAGTGTGAGACATCCAAGCATGCAAAGATCTACAGCTCTGTATTCTAGCATTTAATGCACTTTCTTCAGTGGGACAGAGAGCTTGATTTCAGATGCAGAGACAGCATATTCATTTTATATTCTACAGTATGTCATAAAATGTTGCAACAGTCCCATGACCCAAGATCTGAGCTGCACAATTTATTGTTCATGTGTAGTATACAGGTATCTTTTCTGAATGGATTAGAAGAAGGGTTAAGAATTGATCATTTCAGATATATACTCCTTATCATTACTACAGAAAATAAAACAATCCCCCACAACAACAAAAACAAAAAAAAACCCAAGAAACTAATGAAAAGAAAACAAACAACAAATAAACAAAAAACACACACAAAAAAACCCCCCAAAAAACAACAACAACAAAAAAAACAAACAAACAAAAAAAAACCCACAAAAAAAAAAAAACCAAACCCACCACACAAAGAAACCAACCAACCAAAAAAAAACCACCAAGGAAAAAATGCTAAGAATGCTAATGTCTGTTCTGTTAAGAATGCTGAAACTCCAGAAGGGTTATCAGACTACTCCAACTCCCCATGCCATCTTCAGTTACAACACCTGTCTATAAATTCCTCTGCTGAGAAAGGAAAATAAAGTAGAGCTCTTAGGTAGTAAAGTCAAGATGCTCAGACATTCAGAAAGTCTGCTGAGGCCTCAATCAGATCATCTCCCTGTTTGTCTCTTGTCACTGTCTTCTACAGTAGGTATTGTAAGAGCTGAAGAGCAAGAAAAGTGTAAGCTGCAATGGAAAGGGATTTTTGTCTCCTTCACTAGATATAAAGCCAGCTCCCCATTATGCTTTTGATCCATGTTGCAGAGAAAGACGCATTCACGTTTCAATGAGTGACAACAGAACTGCATGCGCATATTTTTATATGATACCTATATGAGATTAAATTTGCCTATTGGCATGTCTTGGTAGTTAAACTTTCTTCAGTATTTCTTATTTATCTAGCCCCTAAAATATGATATAGTTCAGTTGCCTCAAGTTTTGGGATTTATTTTTCCTGGTGAGCTAGGGCTGATTAGAAAGTATTGTTGGTAAACAGTGTTTGTGACCTAAACTGACACTCACAGCAGGACATCTTTGGGATAGAATAACAGTCTCAGTAGGACACTTTGTCTGGGGAGCAAAGAGCAGTGCGGATTCACACTGAAGGAACTTACTGAGATGGTAGAGAGAATCACGAAATCTGATAATTTTCCCCCCCTTCTGAGATTTCTTGTAAAAATTCTGTAACAGAAACTTATGATCTAGGAGGGTAGAACAGGGAGTTTAGAACATCTCTTTTTTAATACGAAGCACTTTAATTTCATAAGAGGTAACACTATGGTTTTCATTGTTGAGGCCGAAAGCAGTGTCAGCATTTCTACATTGCAGTAACCCTGACCATAACTTTGTTGTGAAAAGAAACTGTAAGACTGCTTGCAATGGCAATCATGCAGACACTCTGCAGGAAAACTTCTGGACTTACTCCAGTCATTACACATTTGGAAAGAGCTTCACACAAAGGTATTTTGTGCATGAATAGTCCAGAGGAATAGGTTTCTGGACCAACTGGTGTGTAGCTAATTTTAAAAAGTCAGTTTACCATAACAATTATTTTATGAGCTGTAGAGCAGATCTCATTAAAGTAGGGAGAGAATAATAAATTAAAGGTGAACCAAACATTAATATGTCTAATGCTGCCTCCTCTTAATAGGAACATTACAAATGGTAATGAGGACACTGTTCATCTTTGTGGGGGATGGTGGCAAATATGGTAAAAATAGACAGGTATTATTTTCTCAAGTACAATTTTTTGATGTAATTTCTTCTGTACATTTTTTATGATACTACATAACAGCTTTTGTGTACTCAGAGGCCGTTGTATTATTATTCTGGTTATTTTGTCAAGTAATTTTCTTATCACATTACTTTTTTCTTTTAGAAATGTCTACGTGTAAGTTAACTATACTTTTACCTCTGCCAGAGTTTGGAACATGTAATTCTTATTACTATCCATTTTCTCATATATCTTGTGTTGGTTTTGTTTTTTTCATTTTCCTTTAAGACTCAAAACACCTGTACTCATCTAGTCCTGTACAACAAGAACATTTGTGTGTATGTTGGTGCACTCACAAACTACTTAAGCTAATTGGATGAAAAAGCAATAAACCCTAAAAATTACATACGTGTTTTTTTCCTATGAACCTGAATACGCACTTCTCTCCCATGAAGTTCATAAAGTGGATCCAGTGTCCATAAACACTACAATTATTTGTAAGAATTTAGGGCTTACTCTAATAACACTGTAAATCACTGTATGAAAGACTGAAGGTCACCTGTATCTGTTTTCTTGTGAAAATTAGCTGAATAATTTAGCATTATTTTTACACCTTATTTTCAGATGTAATATATTTCCACAGATTTTTATATATTTACAGTGTTGATTATTTAAAATACTAATTTTTTTCTTCAGTTTTAGGTGCTGAATTTATTCATTTAACTTTTTCTTTAAAAAACATTTTAATTTTTATATATCAGTTGTGTATAGAAGCCAAAGATCTTTTTATGGTGCTTTACTATTCAACTTTTATTCTTCCAACTTCAGCAGTAAGTATCAAAAAACAACAATAGTAGTCAGCAGGAGCTTTCCCATTGACTTCAATGAAATCATACTTAGATCTGAGCTGAGTACGTTTGAAAATCTCACCTACTATTAAGCAATTCTGAAAAACACCGCAGGGGTGCCTAAAATTCAACATTTGTCATCCAAAAGGAAAAAAGTCTTCTGGACCCTTTTTTAATAATGGTACTAATAGCTATTTCCTTCATACTGCTTTTATCAGACAGTCTTGGATGTCTGTGCAGAGGAGGTTGATATCATACTTCCCACTTTATGGACAGAGAGATGAATGTACAGTGAAGGAAGTGACTTGTTCACCTCAGCTTTTTTGCAGACTTTCAATACTGATCTGTGGTCCAGAGTGATTTAGAAGAGTAGTGCCTACAAAAAAATGACTGTCTGGGGAAATAATGGCATGAATCATTATGATTTCAAGTATGTTTCAAGTATGAAACATACTTGAAACAGGGAAGTGGTAGCATGGATTCGTGTAAGTGCAGGTTCTGCAATCATAATAAAACTGCTTACAGTGCTGTGCTGAGTTCAGACTCAGTAGCGAAGGTGCCTCTGCCTCTGCCCTGCACTGGCTGCTGTAGGACCTTGTGATTGAGGTAAATAGTTCTGACTCTTCAGACTAGTGGTAAATACAACAAAAGTGCTTAAGAAGTCTTAAAATTTGTCTAGTTTTTGCTTAGGTTCATATGTATTCGGTGGTTTCTTACTTTGCTTGTGCCTAAGTAGAAAAGTTCAAAAGTAAGAACACGACACTGTTTAAGTTCATACGAAACACCATCATAGTTTTCATTGTTTGTTTGTGGTGCCAGCTTTTCTACTTCACAGTGACTCTGAACATAAATTGGTCAAGAAAGGAAACTGTAAAGCTTGACGCTTTCTCTTTTTTTTTGTTGTTTTGTTTTGTTTTGTTTATGTGTGTGTGGTTTTTCGTCTGCACTGTATTTCTGTCTCCACTTCCAGGTGCTAGTATGTTAACCAGAGTGTGTGAAAGTATTATTATAGTATCTGATACAAACTACAGCAATGAAAATAAAAATGAAATAAAGACTGGGCCTGAGCTCCAAGCACCCATGTTTAGGTTTCTGTTTATCTGTGTCATGCAAATTTATTGTCAAAGCTTTCATTATTGCCAATGGAGCCCAGAAGAAAATTCAGCTTGGGGCTTAACTCAATTGCCTAATCATAAACCTTTAGCACTAATTTGAGACTTTCAGAGATAATCAACAAAGATTCATGAATTTCTATATATGACACAAGACCTATAGCAACCTCTCTCCACTCTGAAATATCAGATTCTAGCAAAGTATTCTTACAACTTAAATGGTAATGAATAGAAATGTAAGGGTAGCTGAACTGAGATGATTATTGACCATAATTTGAGTTTATAATTTCAATATGTAGACATACAGATACGTTCATTAAGGTTTCTTAATTAAAAATGGAGTTTATCTTCTGTAGTGGGTATATTGCATGAGTTTGCAGAAACTGGATTGATGGACAAGGTCAAGAAGTATTCCATAGTTATTTTTTGTATTTGCAGGAAGAAAATTAAGAATAAATCCAGCACTTCTAATCTAATTGATTAACCTGAAAACAATGCAGATTAGAATACATATAGCACTGGAGTCAATGAGCTAATAGAGTACAGTTCAGTTCAGTTCAGTTCAAGAGAACAACAACTAATGTCATGCTAATTGCCTACTTTGACTTCCAATGCATTTCTTAGAGAGTAAGGTACTCCTATAGATGCTATGTTATATTTTTCATCCCTCTGGGGATATGTGAGGTAACCTAGACTATTTCAAAAACCAGTAGTTGTCTTCTGTGTTTAGGCAACTGAGTTAAAGTCTTAATGTTCTAGCTGTGAGGGAAAATGATTAATACTGAAGTCTGAGTTTCTTGAGAAATGATGCTAGAAATAGCAGAAAATAAAAAGGTAGCATGTAATATTAAGCATAAGCATACACTTATCTAGACCTTTGTTAGGAAGTGTGAGAAAAACAATTAACAAAATAAAAATAAAACACAGAAGATGAAGATATTAACCAGGGGAAGTGTGCCTGACCAAAGAAAAAGAGAAACTTCAATAAGTCAATGACTTAATGATCAGTAAACACAATCTCATTTCTGGCTTGTAACATATGCTGGAACATTTTTAAGAAAATAAAGACAAAAACATCCATAAATGAACACTTGAAATGAGAAGAATGCTTTGATGTAGAATTAATTTAATCTCTTTGAATTTCTATACCATAAGCCCTCATACCTGAGTTAACAGCTTCGATCATAATTTATTGTCAGTGAAGAGAAATAGACACTTTCATAAAGCCAGTCTCTTTTAGATGTCTATATGAAGATGCCATGAGTCTTGCTTTAGAACTATTTTTCTCCACTGAGTAAACTGACAACTTTCTTCTTCTAACTTTCATGAGGAAAAGCAGGTCTCAGACAATGCTGTCACTGGATATCCTTCATCAGTAGAGCTCTTATTTGTATGGGTCTGTGGAAACTCTCTCTGTTTTATCTATTTTGTATGTAGGAGAGAATCACTGAAAAACTTATAACACTGTAAGTTTAATTGACATGAACATCCTGAATGTTCCCAGACATATCTTTATCCTCTTAGATGTGGCTGCATCAATAAAAATATATGTAAGAATCTGAATGAGTGTCAGCTGAATGAACATCAAACTAACCAAAGTATAAATAATAACAATAGAAAAAAGAAGATATTCCTTATGTCTCCTGGTAAAGAAAAGCTGCTGACTGGTGAAGTCAAGTTTGGGAGAAGTGAGGTCTAGTTTATATACTTGCAACTTTTCTCTATTATCATCTTGGACCATTGTAAAAATATTTATTGTAATTGCTTTATAAAAAGAGAGGCATAATTTCTCTCAAACAAAATATGTATTTGGCATTGTTCAGAAAAGCAGAGACCAGGGAAAGTTTTAGTTGTATCTTCATTGGGACATCTGGAGACTATAGGGATAAAATATTAAGTCTGTTTTGCTGATAGACAGTAGGGAGGAATGTGCTTTTCAAATATACCTGTTTTGTTCTGCTGATGAAATAATTTATTGCGTTATAAAAGGCAAAATATGAGCTTGGTTACACAGAAAAACAGAATATTAAATTTACCTAATAACAATACATAGTCATACAAAGTCATAGCCTGTATTTTTGTAGTGCCAGATGCACAAAGTACAATTGTCATTTCAAAATTACGCACTTTTTTCTTCAGCCTTAAGACAAATTACTCTGAAAAAATGTTAACACATATTCAATGTAAAAAAGAGTCCAAATATTATCATATATCCTTTCCTGTAAAGAAGAGAAAATCTTATACTCCATATGGTAAAGGGTGGACTGGTTACAGATCTTACTGTGGCAAGCCTCTTGAGGATTCATTTGTTTAAACTGTAAGAAGCAAATGAAGCTGAACTTCCTTCCTCTATGTTGATTGTGTTTGCTGACCTCTGCTAGGGCCAGAAGTACTGCTGTGAGATGCTGTCACTTCCTTCACAGTTGTAACTTGGCACTGTGGTTGTTGTCCCTTCAGCAGGGATCCCTTGATTTGGTGCAAGATCAGAAGGCATCGCCTGTGCCTGGCATATTTATAAACTAACATATGTTGCTGTGATTCTGAATCTTGACTGTCCAGGGCAATACAATAAAAAATAACAGATCTTATACATGACTACATACATACTTTTTTTTTTTTTTTTGCCCCCATAGCCCACTATTTTAACCCTATTATTTGATTAATTCACATTCCTTTGTTCAAAATCTTATTCAAGCTTAATTTAAATACTGTATTTAAATTTTGCAATGTGTGGCATGAAGAAAGTATTTTTGCCAGTCCTAAACACTTCATACATAATAAAATTGACAATTCCTTTATAAAAGTGATGTCTTGATGCATTACAGTTTGGCTACCTTGCTTTCAAGCAGTATTTTGCTTTTGTTGCAAGATACTGATGCTAAGGATCCAAGTATAATTCTGCTGTTGGCCAGGTTCCTTGAAATGTGTCCACATTCTATTTATAGGTATCTGTTTTAGTTGTGATTATCAAGATAAAAAGTTTATTTGATTTTAGTCACAGATCTTCTCTTTCTTTAGTATGAATCTGAAAGCACAATTCAAAACAAAAATTGAGGTGTTTACACAGTGAAATGTTTGCATAATTTTGCAAGAATTTTATCTGTTCTCAGTGCTATGAATACTTCTCAGTAAGAGTATTATTTAAAAGTTAAAGTATTCTCAACTAAATAAATTCCTATGTAAAGAAATATAATCATGCTTCATTATGGGTATTTTATAGGCCTCAGAAAGGTGAAGTTTTTAGAGTACATGAAAGATCCATATCAAGGTTATCAGAAGCCAAAAGGTAGGCATGATGGACACAAGAAAACACATGAGAAAGGAAGACCTGGTTTGAAAGCCCCCAGCTCAAAGTTATTAATTTGATATCCTAGGACTCTAGAAGAGTCTTAAATGGAATTTTTTTTTTGCCACTGCAGAAACATTAAAACCACTCCTGTGCTTATTTTTGGTGTATTCATATTTCAATAATTCATATAATCATATCATATTTATACATATATAACATAAATTTATATATATGCATATATAATTCACATATTCATTTCAGTATTCATACATTCCTCACAATATATATCACATAACCTATAAAAAGCATAAATGGCACAGGAAAAATTTCAACCACCATAACTGAAGACAAACATAGCATGGTAAATCAGCCTACAGATTTGATACTACTGTGTGAGATGCTTGAAGAACTGCATTTAAATTACATTTCCTGTCTCAGCCTTGTTTGAATTTGCAATAGCTTTCTTGGAATAAATCTATTATCTACAGTGATTCTAAATGCTTAAAATAATGTAAATCAAAACAAAGTTTGACCCTTAAAATATTTACTGAATTTTTTTTTAATTACTTTAGTTCTATCTAAGCTTTAGTCTAGGTTGCAGTCTGCTAAGACACAAAATACATAGGAAAGGACCATGTATTACACTTTTGTTTGTCTATGACACTTCATAATGTATTTTTAAAAAAATTAAAGAGTTATAATTAGATTCTGATCTGGCATTTAGTTAGAGCACAGTATACACAACTCTCTTTCAGTTTCCTTTTGTTGCATCTCACCGCATGTTTTTGCCCCAAAATTAAGAAATAGCTCTTGCTACTACTGTTGTATATCATAATATGAAATAGCTTCTGACAAATTCTAAATAAGATAGGCATTAATTTGATTAGTAATCAGTGGAAGTCTGTACAGGGGTAAAATTGCAAGATTACAGCTTCCATAGTATTTTTCTTCTTTTGTGTCAGAAATCGCAAGAAATTGCAATTATTTGATAGATGCAAGTTCGTGATGGAAATATGATATTAGGGAACAATATACCACTGTACTTTTTTCTTATTAGCACTTTCAGATCAAACATTTGCTAATGAGTCCAGGAAAAAAATGATTAATAAATATGTATGAGTCTATATGCTTTCAACTTTATAGCAAATCACATTGGCTGAAATATTGCAGTAACCAGTAAGGTAACCACCTACCTATTTTTACTTGTGTTTTGTAAAATGAAGGCTTGTTAAAAAGATATACTATACTTTAAATTGTAGTATTGTTTTTCCCACAGAATTACTGCTCCTAAATCCAAACTGCCAAAGATCAGTCCATGACCCTATTCCAACTGTCTTATTTTTTGTTCTTGTTTTTACTTCTCATTTATAAATTGAAAAGAGTGTGGAAAAACACATTTCTATTCAAATGAATCCACTTCTACATAATGAAACAAATGCTGCAGTGTGATCCCTTTGAGGCAAACAGCTCAGGAAAGCAACTGCAAGCTTTTTCTTATTTCACTGCTATGCTTTATTGCTGAACTAAAACACTTCAGGGAAGTATTAAATATGCATGCTATTCTTTTTTTTTCTAATTTTAGTGTGAGAATTACCCTCAGAACTGTGTTTATACAGTATGCAAAATATAGCAGATCTGTGGCAGAGTTAAGAAACCCATGAGGAGGTATCAAAGTTTATGCATCTTACTTCAAATTAAATCTCTGCATCAGCAGGGTATTTTCCTCTTATCTTTTATAGAGGCAAGGAGACGGGTTGAGAAATGTGTTAGGTGCCTTGTGCTTCATCGTCATTTTTATCCTTCCCTTTTTAAAACTAAAGAGACCCATTAAAACTATTCATGATAAGCTCTAAAATGTTATTTGCTATCATTGTTTTTTACAGTTCTGTGACATATTTTGCTTTTTCTAGAAGTCCTGAATCAGAGTAATTTTAAGTATATGCACCAACTAAAAATATTATGCCTTAAAGAGCCACCTTTTCTGAGTATTTAAGCTTTTGTTTTGGAAATAAAATCTTCAATCTGAAGTCAATTTATGTTTCACTAGGACCTGATATTTTTCATGGGTTTAATTTACAGCAGTCATTGCCAAAATTCTTTTTTCAAATGATATATTGACTGGTTTTTATTTGAAATTGGAAGATAAAAGTAATATAATTTTTAAAAAGTTAATATAAAATTGACAATTAGTGAATTAATTCAGGTAAGTATATAAGCACCTGCTTCAAACTGAATACTTGACTACTGTCAAAGTCGGTGGGAGTTAAGCACCTCCTTAAAGTTAAATATGTATTAATATGCCTGGAAACAATGTCTACAATTATATATTTGGAGGAATACTACATTAATTTGCTAATTTGATGACAGAGAAGGACTGTGACCAAATGGGGGGCAGTGAACTTGCAACACAGCCCCGATAGCTTTATAAGGACACTTAACCAGGTTGTAGGATACTAATGATAAAGCATTTGTTTCTATCATGGGAAACCTTGAGAAAATAGGTATTTCATGATTCACTTAAGTACTCTGAATTGTTAGCTATTTTTGTGATAATGCAACAAGAGATACCTGCATGAATCACTGAGTGAATCTGAGTCTCTCATTTGGGCTGATGGTTCTGCTTGCATCTGTGTACATAAAAGCTAAATGATGAAATTCTAATGGTCATCTCCCTTGAAGGCCTGATCTAAATTCAATTAAAATAATTAGAAAACTTTCCACTGAGTTCAGTTACCATAGGAGCCTGCTTTTTCAGATTTTACTGAGACAATACTCCTATGGGACTGTGTGAGTTATACATGGCCAAGACCAGATATAAAGGAAGTGACTTGTGCAGCAGACTTATTAGAGTAATTGAATGTATTTTCTGTTTTTCCCATTAACATATAGTCTTTCACAAAGTGAGATTGTGAATAAATGTTTTTTATCCAAACTGAAAGCAAATACATTTCAAAAAGTAATTCTCTTCCATTACGTATCTTCATGATATTGTGTACAAACACATGAAATTGGAATATGTGAGATAGACTAACTGTGAAACAGCATAATCAAATATGGCAGCATTACAAAACTGCATTAGTAAGAGAAATACAGCATACTTTTTGTATCTCTGCTTTTATCAGTCCACTACTGGACACTGGACTTCTCATGTCTTACATATTTTGCGATACCTAGTTAGTCGTACCCCTCCTCTTCTGGATTATCTACCATGTTCTGTCACTCTACAATTCTGTTTACTCTCTTATGATGGAATATCCAGGCTTTCACAACCACTCCAGAACCATCTTTACCAATCTGTCATATTTTGTTTTGGTGACTCTCTTGTATATTGCTGTGGCTGTTCTGGATCTTCTCATACATTATTCCTCTGCTATTACTCCTTAAATATTGACATAATTCTTATTAATAATTTATTTAGTTCTTTGTGGAACAACTTAGAATTTGATTTTTCTTTTACAGAACTAAATTGTGTATTATTAACAAGGAAATGGCTGTATCAGTTTTATAAATGTTCTTTTGGATGGGTAAATGCACTGCTGTGCACACAGACAGCTCAAGACTATGCATTGTGTAGAACCCTCTAAGTTTCACAAGGATGTTTAGTATGGATTTTACACTTATCATCAGAAGAGTAAGAGCTATATTCAAATCCTTGTCAGGTGGAAGAGGACATGTTTTCAAAATCTTAGTGAATACTCTAGTTATTGTGTTAATGGACAGGATGATGTAACGTGCATTTTGGTTTAATTAATTTTGTCTTATATATCTGGTTTTTTGCTTGTTTTGTGCTTCAGGTGTATTCCACAAAGCCTGTCTTTATTCAAACACTAGAACTGTATGAAAAAAAGTAATTGCTTCAATGAAAAATGTCACTAACATTTCACAGATGTGAACATTTTTTCTAGATTATTGAAAACACTGTAATTTGTCTATAGAAATAACAGTCAAACTATCTATTTTCATAACAAGTAATTGAAAGAATGGAACTCTGATAATTTGGGACTGGCATTGGTCTACAAATCTTCCCTTTTCCATATGATTGAATTCCATCTGGCCTAAGGCTATGTTAAGTCAAAGTTCTTATTGTGTAAGGACTATGCATTTGTAAACACAGGAAGAATCTGTGGTCTCAGCCAAAACAAAAATGAAATCCTTACAATAAACAAGAAAAAAACACACTAATTTTCACTGATTTGCATTACTGATTAAAAGGTTTAAACAAAGAAAAAATGTCATAAAGGGTGGATTTTATTCTCCACACCTTTGAAAAATACATAAGCAAACAAAGCATAGTCATCAGCATAGTTCATTTAGCACCAATTACATATCCATTATAGTAAAGCCATTTGCTAAGCTAAAATGAATAACAGTTAGGTTTTTGAGATTAAATTAACTGGAAGAATGGTCACAGGTATATTCCTGCATCACACCATTGTTAAAAGTGAAAAAAATATATTTGTAAGTTATATGTACATGAAATATAATGTGTATACTAAAATATATACATATTGTATATGCAGTTTATGTACATTTATATATGGTTTATGTATTTACATAGTTGTGTATAATTTACATGTACGTGTGTTTGTGTGATTCGCAAAGTCAAAAACCAGCTACTAGGCCTATGTTTTTAGCCTGACACTTGCAAAACCAGTTTATTTGTTTGTAAATGGGGGGGGGGACTGTAGGTATGAGAAAGAGATGTAAGCAAAATCTCTGATTTTAGAGCTTCTGAAATATGTCAATTATTGATAGATGGGTAGAAAACTGAACCCTTATATATAAGCTCCACTTCTACCCTGGAAGAATATGTAAATATATATAAATATTTTCATTTAGAAATAAAACAAATTTAAATTATTATTTTTCCTTTCTGATAAGGAGTTGACCTTCTGGTGGTGTGAGATGTCCACTCATGGAATTAAAAGCTGTAACAATAGCTAAGCTATTCATATCTTTTGAGTTATATGTAGTGGTGACAAAAGAGAGTGATCTAATTAGGTCATTTTCATAAACTGATCCATTGCCTTCATTTTCAATGAGAGATGAGGTTCCCAAACACCTCAGATATGCTACTAAACCAGTGCTAATGTAATTTCTAGTGATTTTCTCCCTTTTACGTGTTTTTGATTGCTATCTAATATATGGTTTAGGGTTTTTTTGAAACTATTTGGAGTTAGTACATAAGGTCCTCCCCCAAATTCTATAGGTTATAGGCTTTAGAAGACATCAAGTCTGATTTATTAATTTCTGTTCAGGAGTTGCTGTCATTAAGTCTATGTTGTATCCCTCTCATTTTGTAGGCAAATGTAAATTTTTCAGGAGCTAATGTAAACTTCTTAATAAGTCATCCTGAATGATGTCTCATTGTGAAGTCTTTGTTCATTGATGCAAAACCTATCTCACAAAACTACTTTAAGTATATAGTGATAAGATTCAAGTCTGTATTCATATTGGGCCACTTCTTAACCAGAAGTACATTGAGTTGAAAAGAATGAAGCAACTAAAGTGGCCAGGGAATTAAGCTGATTTGATTTAAGACAAGCAGAGAGTAAAATAATGTTAGTATTCACAGATTTGCTGAGAGATAGCAAAAAAGCGTGATAATCCCCTGGCTATCACTCCAAGATGTACATACCAGAGATAAAAATGGAACGGATCACATAAAAATTGTATATGTAGTAGGAAAACAATATGATGGAATTAAATCAGTCAAAGTTGATGTGAAAATCACAAATTTCCAAGCCTTTGATCTGTTGTATTAGACTATAATTGTGTTGGGGAAATGCTATATTAATGGGATTATATAAGTCAAACAGGACAAAGCATAAATATGTGGGATAACTGCAGATGAGAAAGGCAGAAAAAAATGGCTGTTTTAAACCAAAGCACTTTCTAATCTTGATTTCGTGGCATAGATACTAGAGATGGAGGAAGAATGAAGCCAAACACAAGTATATGTTAAGGCTATAACAAGTAAGAAATACAGGGTGCTTGGATTGTCTTGGGATTCCAAATAAGAGGATAAGATTGTTCATGTCATGAAGTTCAGTCCAAAACAATCCCAAATAATTGGAATTTAGTCACCTACAACCCTCTTTAGTGCCACACAGCATTTCAGTCTGCCTACTTTCTGGGACTGCTTTACCCTGAAATTCATTACTTACTCTTCTTCTTAGCTTCAATGCTCACTTGCCAATGACAGTTTAATTTGTAATGCCTGCTCACAATGCCTGTTTTGAGGGAAAAGGTGCTTCTTTTCAGGTTGGAATTCAAATGTGACTCATATGCATGATCCAAGACCACCCAGAAACCCCAAAACATAAATGTGATTTGCCACTGTCAAGTTTGTATATAAATATTATGTCTCATTTGATAGCTGTGATGTAGCTTTAGCATGAAGTAGGAATTTGTAAGCTTGTTTTTTTGACCCTGTCAGATGAAAAGACTTTGAACTTTTATCTCCCGGGACACTGCTGTGACAACCTGTCTGTGGAGTAGCCTCAGTAATAGATCTTATATTTTTTGAAGATATATCACTGTGCTGTCATGGATGGGCCTGTAATGGAGTTAGGAGGAATGCAAGCTAATCTTAGGGCTCACATGTAGGGATAGAACTAGCAGGAGAGAGATTACAATAAAAATGTTGGGCTCAGATTCTATTTTCAACTTTTGGTTTGGTTGGTAAGTTGGTTGTCTGTTTGTTTTTTCTGTTAGAAAGAAAAATCCCTGCTTGATAAGTCTTATCCTCTGATGGTGATGAGAAAAACTAATTCAGGTAGGTGAACAGGATGTTTATGCCTATCATCTCTTACCAGTTCTTATGCAGAAATTAGGATCTGAATCTTCCCTTCCTCTGTAGGGAATTTGATTACTCCAGTTCTTCCAGAAATCTAAATTTTTGCTATGATCATGTACCTAAATAGAAGGTCTATGTTCTACCTGCATTAGTATTTCATTAACTTAAATAACTGAGATAAATAAACATGCACACATATTAATTTATTAAAAAATGTAATAATTTGCCTGAGCTGAAAATATTAATACATGGTACATGTGTTGACATGTACCAATACATGCCAATGAAGAAAATACTCATACTACCTTATGATAGAAAATTACATATGATATTTTTTATATGCAGTCAAAAAGCAAATAAAGTCACCTCTTTGAAACAGGTAAGAAGAGTTTTGTCTGTTCTAAAAATATATGTCACAAACGAAAAGAGTAAAAAGCTGTTAAACTATTTATAATCTCATTCTGATCTTTCTTAATCAGTAAAGATTATAGTAACATTGGCTTCAATTGTAAGGAAAAAAACACGGTATGTCTTTAAAGGGAATACACAATCTATTTACCACACTTTATAAAATAACCAGGTACATAAACAGAAGTGTTCAGCTGTTGGGAACAGGTTTATTCATGTTTCTTATGACTGACAGATAAAAAAATCCTTTGGTCCATTTAAAAACTGGTTTAATCAAAGAATTAGCTCATACTATTTAGCATCTGGCCTATTCTATGTCTTCTCATGAAGTTCAGGGACTGCAAGTCTGGAACCTGTAGGAGCACAAGGTAACATGTTGAGTGCCAACACTTTCCTACCAAAGTTTTTACTCCTGAACTCTTTTGGATGCACTGAACATGTCTTCTGGGACTTTCTGTAGCTTCTGGTAGCAATGTAAAAAGATTCCTCATCAGTACTACTTTTATTTCCTGTTTTGCAATGGAAAAGTTCAAACTAAACAAGCAAATAAATAAATAAAATACTGATTTGATTCTGGCAGATCTAACCGAATGAGAAAAGTTGCTCTGTAGCTTACTGCTGTGTATCAGAATAATAATTCCTTCAACCTTGTTAAACCGAATGTCTGTATGGGCTGCTGCTGATTCCTCAAGCTTTAGTCATGTCTAATACCAGGGTGACCTGGCTTGTAAATTCATCTGCTCACCCCAATCTGTGGCTTTTTTAAACTCTCTGTATTGAGTTTACGTGGCAAGGTTTTGGTTGCAGGGGGATGGTCTACAAGGGTATCTTCTGTAAGAAGACATCAGAAACTGCTCCCATGTTGGACAGAGACAATTCTATCTGGCTCCAAGATGGATCTGCTGTTGGCCAAAGCTGAGCCAACAGTGGTGTTAGTAGCACCTCTGTCATAACATATTTAAGAAATGGTGAAAAGCACTGTGTACCAGCAGCTGAGAGAGAAGAGTGAGAATATGTGAGAGAAAAAGCCCTGCAGACACCAGGGTCACTGAAGACATATAGTGAGGAGGTGATCCAGGCACCAGGGCAGAGATTCTTGAGTCCTTGTCTCAGCCCATGAGTTTTTTGTCATACTTTCTCTCTCTCTGTCCTGTTGATGGAGTGGTAGTGATACAGTGGGTTGTTGGGCATTTCTTAGCCAGCCAAGGTCAACCCACCACACTTTTCTTACAAAGCACCAGCTGGGAAAAAGTTCAGTAACTGCTTCTTTATTGGTGCTCTCTGTATTGGTGCTCTCTTTATTGGTGCTATCAAGAAGAACAAATGATGAAGCCCAGAGTAAAAACTTACATAAGCATAAATAAGTGTACAGAGGGATAGGAATGAAAAGCATTGGCGAAAATTCCTCTTGTATGTTTTTTCTACGTGGTGAAACTAGGATGCAACAGTAACTATTTCAAATATCTCACTTTGGAATTAAGTCCTTGTCAGGTGCTAACTCTGAAACATGAACTCCTGGACGTCACTCTGACCAGAAGTGCTTTCCCTTGGAGGAAGAACTAACAATTTTTGACAATTTAAGTGATGTCACAGTATAAATAGTAATAATCTCAACATAGTAATAATCACAAATACTCCAAGTTGAAATTATTAAGGTGAAATAAATATCACGCTAAAATCTTTCTGTTTATTCTTTGCTCTTTAAGTTACATAGTAGCCCTAAATCTGTAGTTTACAGAACATTACTCCTCTGAACTAAAATGCATTTCATCCTTGAATTCTTCTTCATACATCTGTCATATTGGACAAAGTATTAGAAGCTTTTCAGCAGAATGAGTTATTTATAAAAATATCTAACATTTTGAAAAACATATGTGAGTTTTTTGACACGAGAATCACATGAAATAAATGAAACTATGAAGTATTAATGGTGAATATTGACTGATTACTTATGAAAGGAAAAGTTGGCAATTTTTTTTCTGAAAAGGATTGCCTCATTCCATTTCCCTTATCTATATTTATATCCTATTAATCCAGCATTCAGCACCTGGTTGTTACTGCTATTTCATAAAAGTTGCTACAAAGTATGGAAGGTCATGTCAGTGACACAATTTAGACTGCCCTCAAGCTGATGATTATTTTGTAGGCTCTGTTCAATTCTCTCTTGTTTTCAAGAAAGTCATGTGTGCCTGCAAATGATGTGTAATGTTTGTTATTTCTGGTTGAATGCACTTAATTATCTCCAAAAATCATTTAATCAACAGATGTCTCCTCCTCCTTCCTTTGTACTAATCATTCTCCACATTTGTGAACCTTTTTTTTTTTTTTTGGAGTCCTTGTGTTCTCTTTCTTCTTATCTCTGAAGTATTTCTCCTCCAGGGCAAAGCTCTCTCTAAAAACCAAAAAACGTGTAGCTGCTTAAAGAACACTATAAAAGCTTTGCAAACATTCCCTGGTGCATGTTTGAATACGTCCATGAGATCTGTCCAGACAGCTGAAAAGAAAAACATAGGAACAAAAAAAAAGCACAGAATTTTAGTAATTGCTGCAGTGTATTGTAATGACTAATGTTTCAAAACAGCCTACAGTGCTAATAGCACTATGTTATGTGCAAGAGATCAAAAATTTTCAGGGTTCACAAATCAGGAGGTGTACAAAGGGGAAATTCCCCTCATAAGGTTAACACCACAATTAATAGGGGTTACATTTTCTGATAAATCTTAATGACAATATAAGTAAAATATTTAGAATCGTATTTCAAAGTGGAAAGATAAATAAAAAACATTACCTTTGCAAAATGACTCTTCATACTGTGAAATCACCTCTTATTTTTTAATGCAATCATTACTTTTTAAGTGCTGATATAGCAATATTTTAATCATCATCATCATGGCTGGGCTTCGCAAACAAAGATTTGAGAAGGGCTCTACCCACACTTGCTACAAGCATGCTGATGGCTAAAGAGGCCAATGTGAGATAGACAAGTCCGGTTGAAAAAGGCACAGCAGAAAGACTCCCTGGGTGAAATCAACAAGAGGCGATTCTTTCTCCTCGAGAGTGATTCTGCGTGTGTTCTCAAAAGAAGCAGCAGCGTTACAGATGGTGTGTCTCCAGGCCTCCCCATTGGAGGCCAGAGTAGACTGGTGGTGATGATCAATATGGCCAAGGCTGAGGGATTGTTTCAGGGAGTCCTTGTACCTCCTCTTCAGGGCTCCTCTCTTGCGGCAGCCGGTGGCAAGTTCACCGTAGAGCACAATCTTAGGGAGGCGGTAGTCCTGCATCCTGGAGACGT
>JAWWLV010000001.1:62987129-62997708 GCA_035041135.1 Platyrinchus mystaceus | reverse complement strand
AGATCCATATAAAAGAGTAGACAGTACAATGGCTCTGTAAATGCTGATCTTGGTACTTTTCTTCAGGTGTTTGTTTCGCTGATATGGCCATATTTTAGTATATTGCTGTTATAGTACCTGTAATATGAATAGAAGTAATAATGATGAAAAATTACTGTATATTTTTTCTTTATTATAAAACAAAACATTGTCAGCTAAAAAAATTCTGCTTTTGTGCTTCAGAGATACACAAGTCTCTAACACAACCACTTAGATCATCCCAGAAAATAGTTACCTAAGATTTCTTAAAATTATGCAATTCTCCAATTTGAGAGAATTATTTTCATGCTTTTTGCCAAATATAAAGCTGAAATTATTATCAGTCTGAAAGACAAAACAAGGACACAGTTTCAAAAACTGCATTTCTTTTGAGAGTCTGTTGATTCACAGAAATGCTCCATAGGCTTGTTGACATAGACTTTAGTCTCTTAAAGAAATATAGAAATAATGTTACAGAAATAGAACTCTTTGAGAGAAAACCCTAACAAGTGTTTTTCAGACCCATGAGCAAAAGAATTGCTCTATACTTTTTTCATTTATTATGTCATTTATCCATTTCTATAAATCCATAAAACAAGCTTATGCAGTCATCTCAGTGAGAAATTCATAGATTTTAATTTATGTAGGCTTATTTTTCCTGGACCCTTCATCCCAGTATATATTATGGAAGACAATATTTTTTCATACCTATTCATCTTAGACTAGTACTACTTATCACTGTATTGTTATTACCTATGGTGCCTAAAAACCAGAATATGCTGAGTTGGAAGGGACCCACAAGGATCATTGAGTCCAACTCCTGTCCTTGCACAAGTTCATCACCAAGAGTCACAACATGTGCCTGAGAGCATTGTCCAAATGTTTCTTGAACTCTTTCAGGCTTGGTGCCATGACCACTTCCCTGGGGAGCCCGTTCCAGTGCCCAACCACCCTCTGGGTGAAGAAGCTTTTTCTAATATCCAACCTAAACCTCCCGTGACAACTTCAGGCCATTCCCTTGGGTCCTGTCACTGGTCATCACAGAGAAGAGATCAGTGCCTGACCCTCTTGCCCTCATGAGGAAGTTGTAGACTGCAATGAGGTCTCCCCTCAGTCTCCTCCAGGCTGACCAGACCAGGTGACCTCAGCCACTCCTCATACAGCTTCCCCTCAAGGCCCTTCACCATCGTTATTGCCTTCCTTTGGTCACTCTCTAATAAACTAGTATCTTTTCTTACATTGTGGTGCTCCAAACTGCACACAGTATTGAAGGTGAGGCTGCACCAGAGCTCGTCTTTACATGGTACAAGCACATATTGACAACTGCCCTTTCTCTACAGAGATGCCATTGCAAAGACAGAAGAGGTGGATATAATGTTTGTTACAAGGTAGGTACTTCATAGGATAAAATACAACCATTTTATATTCCAGTATAAATGGCTCCACAGGTTAGTCTCCCATCACAGTCGATTAAAGAGAAATAAGTACTCTTAAATCGCATAGCTAATTGAGAGGTCTGAACCAAACAAAAGATATTGCAACATATATATGGCTATTTCCCTTCATTAAGTGCAAAAGGATGGCAGGGATACCTGCTCACATAGAGACTTCTGCAGTGTAGACATTGTAATTTACATTAAATAAATTCAAGTAATGGAAGAATTAAGCTTTTTGTAAGGACATTGTGGATGTTTCTACAATCAAAATATCTAATAAGGAAAAGGCAAAAATAACATCATTTAGCATTATATGGCTTAAATATTTTAATATATTACATTTTTTAGTAGAAAATATCTGCAGCATAATCCATGCAGTAAATTCAGACTGGGACTACACTTTATAAATTTGCTAGTACAGACATTTTGGAGCAAAATATCTGAGCTGTTAAAACCAGATATTTTGATGGTTTAACTAATATTACTTAAGAAAATTGTGCAAATTTGCTAATACAAAAAATACTTTTTGGCATACCATTCTGTGCCCATGGGTTCGGCTCATATAGCTGTTGTTGCTATGTACTGCTAATATGGTGACAGGCTGCAGAATATTCAAGTCTCTCAGGGAAACCATTGAAGAAGTCATTAAGGAAATCTAATTTTAATGGCCCCAAGTTCCCCAAACACAGTCCCCCTTTTAAGAGTCAGTTTGAAAGATAGTCTAGTGATAGTTAACCTTTAATGCAAATGTTATACCTTAAGGAATAATGGCTACTATGAAAGAATGGATGCAACATATTTATTGAAATATCTGTCTGACATTGTGATCTTAAGGAAAAACAAAAAAACCCAGATTTCAATTATTAACTGTCTTGTAACACACTTGGTAACAAAAATGCTACCTGAGACAGATTTTAAATTATTCAGTAGTAATAGGACTATAGTACACTTACCTATTGAGACACTGGACCCATGATGTGATTATCCAAGTTTTTTAGCCTTTTTTTTGTAGATCCTAGGGAGCTATCCCACCTAAGAAACTCTACCTACTAAACAGCAGAGCAGTGATCCTTAATTACTAAATACTGGGAACTTTAGAGGCTTTTTTGTCATCACCCATCAGATTTTCACCACCTAAATATTCTGTATACAGCAATATTATCTGTCTTTTAGCACAGTCAATAGAGAAATAATAGCAATTTTACAGAGTGCAAATCATCAGCATGGGAAGAAATGTAGGATCTATAGAGAGGAGTAAATTATCTTCTTGTGATTAGTCTAGTAACTAAGTAGTACTTTTTCTAGTGATCTTATCAGTTTCTCACAATGTGGGAAAAGTTTGGGGCCCTCCTCAACAGCTTTACCTTGAAGCTGATTGCAGATATTGTTCCTGAGGTACTTGTACTTAAATGTAAGTTGAATGTAAGTTGAACTCACTTAAATGCAAGTTCACAAGCAATCTTAAGAAAACATTTCTCTGTCTCTGCTGTTGAGTTTGAAGCATTGGCAAGAAGATATTGGGGAGAAAAATGAGCAAAGAAGAGTATAATTCTTTGGTTTGCTGATGAAGACATGATTACATAAAGAAGAGAACCTGGGATAAGATCATCAGTCACAAACATATAAATATGACTACGATTCTCTGGTCACTGTGAAAACTAGAGTGTATTTTGATTTAGGAATGCGGGTTTTTTTCTTTTTTTTTTTTTTTTTTCAACTTACCCTCCTGAAAGAAAAAAATATGTTTTAATTTAAAAAAGCAGTTAAGACCAGTGTTTATTTATTTGTCATAGGATCCTTAGGGAAAGAAGTACAAGTGCTAGAATCCAATCAGATTTGAAGCATACTCTTAGGAGAAGTTAGAACCTGCTACCTCCTCTAGCTGACCCTGCTTAGGACCCTTTTGTCTGGCTGCATTAATCATTGACTAATTTAACACTTACAAAGTGATTCCACAGGATTTACTACAACTATAACAATGACTAAATTATAGATCCAAGATGGCAACATTTGTACTATACTTTCTATAAGATGTTTAAATCAATTCACACAGACAGAGAGACCCAAAGATGTATATACATAAAAGTACAAAGGTATAACTGTTAAAAATTCCCCTTGAGTTCAGTGAAATACATGTAATATCTTTGTGTTTCTCAGTGGTTGAGGGTTGAGCCTCAAGGATTGCAGATATCAGCCCAGGCCCAGTCATTAGCTTTCAGTGATAGTCCTCCAGACTTCGCAAACTTAAGAATTCACCAGTTCTGAGAAGCATACCACTCAGAGGGAGGGGATGGACACAGCCTGCTACCATCCAGGAGAGCTCAATGGACCTCACTCAGGACAACCATTTAGAGGGTCTCAATATGGTTGGCTTTAGTCATCAGTCAGTTTCCAACCTGACCACAGTCCAAGTCAGTAACTGGTGGAATTTTTCAAAAGTCCAGTAACAATGGTACTATTCCACTTGGGCTACAAATCAGGTAAGTAATGTTTCAAAGCTGTCAGGAGATGAGTGATGATCTCTTGTTCCCCTCCTTGGTGAGACAGTGGAAGTCCCTGGTGTGACAGTGCCAGCCCTACCGTAGCCATGTGAGAGCTCCTGATGCTGGCTAATTCATTACACAAACATCTAATGGGAATTCCTGCAATTGTAGAATGGTCTGAGGAGTGGCGGCAGAGTATGCACCACTGTGAACATACACACATGGAGATATGGACACGCACAGAGGACAAGGACACAGCTGCAACTGTGGCTACACAGATGTCCACAGATGAGGTGCCGCCCCCTGCAGCCCTCATGTTCATGACTCACACCAGACACAGGCACAGATTGCCACATCTCCTCCTCCTCTTAGGCTGGCAGAGTCAGAAGGTCACTAGTGCAGCACACACACCACCCTACCCAGCTTCACAAGCACACGCATATTTATGGTTTCCCCAAGCACTGACACAGCCCTTCTGCCTGTCCAGTAGCCCTGCCAGGTTCCTGGCACCCCTTACCTGTCCCACAGGTCTCCAGTTTACTGGTTGTTCCAGCCTGGAGTTTGCCAGCAAATCTACATGCACACCCATGCACATTTGGTAGACAGACACATGAGCTGTGACCCATGGTCCTGCTCCAGTGCTGAGTCCCTTACTCACCCTGTATGTACTTTTTTGGAAGGCACACCATTCCTGCCCCAGTGGCTGGAGGCTAAACATGCCGCTGGCTCCAGTAGCTGACACCAAGACCCTACTGGCTCCAGGAGCCAACATCAAGGGCCAGGGGTGCTCACAGCCCCAGTCTGAATCCAGCAGCTGGCAACCATTCCCCTCATGCTGGTTCCCCCAGTAGCTGAAACTGAGTCTTTGAAGCAGTGCCACACATAGGATAGAGAGTGAGATTATGCAGAGAGGTCGTTAAGAAAGGATGTAATAAAACAGGACAGACTGTGGAGATCAGGCCTACAGCTCAGCCAGAAAGGTGCACCAATGGGCCCCATTTTGCACCTGACTTTCTTTTTACATCTTTTTCTGTCTGTTCCCATTTTGTTCAGAGACAGAAGGTAAAAAAAAATAAAAAGACATAGGGGCTTACAGAAAAGATACAGAGAGACTTTATACCAAGGTCTGTAGTGACAGGACAAGGTAATGGTTTCAAAGTGAAAGTAGGTAGGTTTAGATTGGATATAAGGAAGAAACTTTTTACAATGAGTGTAGTGACACATTGGAAAGAGGTTTCCCAGGGAAATTGTGGATTCCCTGTCATTGGTCATATTAAAGGTCATCTTGGATGGGTCTTTGAGAAAACTGGCCTAGTGAAAGATGTCCCTGCTTATGGCAGGGTGGTTAGGACTAGATGATCTCTAAAGGACCTGTTCAACTCAAAACATTGTGTAATTCTGTGATTCTTTGAGTCTAATATTCCAGGTAGAACAAGAAAATGTAAAGAACGAGCAAGTACCTGATGAGACTTTGGACCAGAAATTTTAAGTAAACTTTTAAAATAATTTATTTAATTTTATATGAAGATATATGAGCTGTGCAAAATTAGTTCCAAAGGTAACATCTAGTTTAAACTCTACTTTGGGAAACCTTTTATATATATTACTCTACTTTTGGAAACCTTTTAAACTATCTATACTGTTAGTAGTTGTTACAGTGCTAGGAACACCGAGTTTTTTTCATCCTCACTTCCAAAATCCACAAATTTTCCATATATCAATTATATTATCGCATCATAATTTTAATGAAATTGAAGTAATTTCTGAACATGAGTTTTACCCTACCTTTTCTAGGGCTTTGCCACTTTGACACTCCTAGCACTCTGGTCTGTTCACATACACAAGGACAGAAATTGGGAAAATGTCTTTTTTATCTTAACTTGCATTCATTTTGTACTTATTTCATGAAGGTACAAATAGTTACACTTGTTGAAGTGATGGAGAATCAAGCCCAACTGGTTTCATTTACGTCTATGTGATGCAAGTCAATATACCAAAGAGTGCAAGGCAATTGATTGGAACTGCAAATGCCCATCCAGCTTTCATGGAATTCATAATAAACTATTTTATTCTATATTTTCCTGCGTTCACTAGCTGTGCATGTAAAGAGGAATGGAAGGAGAAATTTTATCTTGTTTTCTGTACTATTAAAGTAAGGAGAAAAAAAAATAATCTCCTATGTCAGTCATATATCAGTGAAAATGAAGTAGGTCTAATTCTGATTTTTGCTGAATTTTTCTGAATTTTGGTTCCCATTCTGAATCTTTTGTGCTTATTTTTGGAACTGAGAGCATTTTCCCCAGCTGTGCAACAGAAACAATTTGTTCCAGAGTCCTTAGCCAGTAGTGTTCCAGAAACAAGACGAACTACAAAACAATTCTCCCAGTACATTTATCAGAACAATGTGATACATGCCCAAGTGCAATAGTAGGAACAAAGCACTGATGATATTTCTAAAGCACAACTTAATTAAGTTGTTGTTCATGCAGTAAATAAAGAATCAGATTCCCAGGCCTGTCCTACTGTGTTGAGGGACATTAGAGTTACATAGCAGACATTGGAAACAATGACATGCTTCAGGCATAATGAAGAAACCTTGGGGGAAAAAAAAATCCAAGCAAATGAGGAAACAAGGGGAACCCATGAAAGATAATGCAGTGCAAGATGTTGGATCAAAAGCTATTTTTATTTCTTTTTGTACAAATGAAGTTTCTAAGGAAATTTTCTGCAACAGAAATGAGTAGAATGAGGATTCCATACCAAGAGGACAGTAACAATAATAAATAAATAAAAATGTTAATAAAAGTGAACTAAACTAAACTAAACCTTTCATTTACACTAAATGAAACTGAACTAAACTTCTCAAGGACAAGTGGTGTCCCTCAGGGGCGTGTATTGGGACCAGTGCTATTTAGTATCTTCATTAATGACACAGGCAAAGAGACCGAATGCACTCTCAGGAAATTTGCAGATGACACCAAGCTAAACGGTTCTGTTGACACATCTGAAGGGTGGGATGCCATCCAGAGGGACCTAGACAGGCTCGAGAAGTGAGCCCATGGAAATCTCATACAGTTTAACAAGACCAAGCTCAAGGTGCTGCACCTTGGTCAGGGCAAACCCCAGTACCAGTACAGGCAGATCTAGATTAGCCCTGCTGAGAAGCACTTCTGGGTGATGGTGGATGAGAAGCTGGACATGATCGCGCAATGTGTGCTTCCAGCCCCAAAAGCCAATTGTATCCTGGGCTGCATCAAAAGCAGGGTGGCCATTAGGTTGAAGGAGGTGAATTTGACCATCTACTCCACTCTGGTGAGACCCCACTTAGAGTACTTCATTCATTCCTTAAAAGAAGGATGAGAAATGAGAAAAAAAGCAGACAGAAGTTAAAAGAAACCAATATGCCTTTGTTTTTGTCATTTTTTTTTTGTTTGGTTAGTTAGCTGCTTGCTTTTTTTGCTTGTTTTTTTTTTCCCAGAGTACAACTGGTTAGTCAATGAAAACACATTTAAGTATGTACTTGGTGTTTTCTTAATGCTATTTTTAATCTATACAAGTATTTATCTTTTTTCTTTTTTTTTTCCATTCCTCCTCCCCCCAAAATATTGTGTGTTCACAAATTGATTTTTGAGATAATTTCTCTATACTGATGTATGGAAAATTTCCATGTAGAGTGTTTCATGAAATAATGAGTATACTGTACTGATAAAGCACTGAATGGAATCTTGGGTTTAAAAATTATTTTCTCTTCTAGTATTGCTTTAACAAGTAGATTCATGAACCCTATAACTAACAAAAAAAAAAGTATCCTATGCACAGATCAAAGCAATTTCAGAGATTTTTAAATTTATAATGTTACAATAAATGATTTTTGGGTTCAGACCTCATTGAAGAGGGACATACAGGCACACAGTTAGACATATAAGCATATCTGTACAACAGTTAAACAAGCTATATTGTAAGTGGGTAAGTCTCAATATCCCAGATATCTACCTGAAGAAAAAAAAATCTGATTCTCTGATACAGGAGTCTTTAAGAAAATAGTTACACATTTTCAGGTTGTACAGTTTGGATATTAAACTGCTAAGGTATTAAACTTAATGAAAATAATTACATTCAAACATTTACATTTTGAAGTTTACCTTTAAATTTAAATGTTTAAGAGGTATAACTAGTTTTTTATTCTTTTGGAGGTTTTGTATGTGTACTAAGTAAGACGTATTGTGGAAAGCCCTTATCTTGGGAATAATATCATCCTAAATCTTCCTGTTTGTAATATGTCCAAGAACATTGAAATATGAAATCATAATGAATAGCATTTCTAAGAACAACACCATCTTTTATAACCACATTGTTTTACATACAACTTTGGGGTTATTTGGATTAATATTTAACACATTTTCCAGTCTTATGCATTCTATGACTAATGTAATCTCTGAACATTGAATTCTTAGACCACTGATTTCTGAGGAACTGCAGTGACTTTTCATCTGGTATCGTATATGGTAACTCCAGATAAAAGGGCAATGTTGCACTGTACACTTCTTTATAGCTCCTATCTTCTGTAGAAAGTCTGGAACTACTTCATAGAGATCTCTGCAGGATGACTTCAGTTTTCCCTTTGAGGAATTTCAAAGATATTTTCCTTCCAATAAGGATTTTCTATATTTCTGTGATGCTTTCACCTTGAGAGCAATGTGCCACAGTCACACATGACAGAGGACACTGTAATATGCTTACACAAGAGATACTATATTGTTTTTATTTAGGTTAATCCTTTGGTATTTTCAGATAGCACTTAAAATATTTGATCAAAGATCTCATTCATGTTGCTTTTTCCCAGTGCTTCAAAACCCCAGTGCTTCAAGGTCTGCATTAGTCTCAAATAAACCTAATAGCACCTTTTAGATATAGAAAATAGAAATTAACATTTTTCATTTGTGCAGACTTTTGTTCAGTAACTCAGCTTATAACTACTTTTCTCCAAATATTTAGAACTACAAAATTGGTAAGTTATTATCTGTCTAGGAAATTCTTGAGATCAAACTTTCATGCACTGTGCATCAAATTGAGCCTACTTTCTTTAGCAAGCTTTTGAAACATATATTTGATTTATTCACTGTTCATTTCAAGTACATTTACAAATGAAATTGCATCCTGTTTAATACAATATTTCCAATTCTAATAAAAGGCAGTAGTGTTTGTACTGACTAGATAGTTCTCAGGATGCTTAGAACTCTTCTGACGTAATCTTGGCTCAGCTAGTTTTATCTTGCTGTAAGAATTCACGAATAGAAAGGGAATCCCTGACTCCCATTTTAGCAGTATAGACACAGTCTAGCAGACAGTCTACAAGAAGTTGAGAGAAGTCTGTCTGACATTCAGGAAAGATAGTATCTGAACCTTATGGTAGGCTACAGATGGTAAGGAGAGCAAGGCAAAATTGTGTTCAGCTCAGAATTGTAGAAGGGATGTGATTTGTTAGATAAGACGGATGGTAAGAGAGAAGTGGCTTGAAAGGTAATGGGATGAAATCAGGCTGGAGTAAGGACTAAAGCAACATACAAGTGGATATTCTTTCTGTGAGAGGATAAAGAATTCAATCAAGGGATGTAATAGGAACTCAGGGTTATTAGTCCTATAAATTTTCTCATAATAGGCAATATGAACCGAACAGGATGATAAACCTACAAAAATATTGGGTTTTTTTTAAGGATACAGTTTGTTTTTTTGATAACTGTACAGAGTGATAAAGTAGAATATTGAAGTGCCATGTGATGGATTTATTTACATACAGCTTCAGTGACAGTGATATAAAACTTGATCAGGTCAGGCTTGGAAATAGGTACATATAACTAATATGTAGAACACATTTTCTTGAAAATTTGCCAACTTCCTGGCAATGGGACTACTCAAACAACTCCAAAGTATCAATTCTTAGGACATATACAGCATCTGCTAACTACTTTCTTTCCTAGAAGAATACAGAAATAAAGATGGATCTGACAGAAGTTGAACCAGAAGCTGAGACTTGCACATGCTTTGGTAAAAGCCTACTTTAGAGTTAAATGTTTATATTTACAGAGAACTTAATTAAGATAGCACCTTTGAATTTTTATGCATTTAGTTCAATGCTTCTTTAAAATATTTAATACAGGATGCTGCAAGCATCATTAGACCAAATTGATAAACCAACCACAAAGATGAGAGCAATTACAGGATTTATATTGATTAGGACAACAACAATAATGACAGTAAGTTATTGTTTATTGTATCAGGTAACCCTAGGGTTGGGATGGAAAGAGTCTTTCATAACTTCATGATTTAAAATCTAGTTATCAAAATTCCTGCTATATTGTGTGGTTCAAACTCTAACCTTAAAACCAATCTGTCGATAATAGACTTATCATCCTACTGACTTTACAATTCTTCGGAAAAAAACCCACAACAACAAAAAACAAACAAACAAAAACAAAACAAAAAAAAACCAAAAAACCAACAAAAAACCCCCAACAAACAAACAAACAAACAAAAAACCCACAAAACCAAAAAAAAAACCCACAACCAAAAATGTGGCCAGTCTTCGCGAACGAAGATCTGGGAAAGGTCTTTTTACCTTTCAAGCCTGCGCAATGGATTTTT
>JAWWLV010000001.1:62952109-62987029 GCA_035041135.1 Platyrinchus mystaceus | reverse complement strand
CAAGCCTGCTTGGCCCGGCAGATGAACCTTAGGATTAAAGGGTGGGCTCAGTTCAGCGCAGGCTGTGTCTCACCTAAGAAATCCATTGCGCAGGCTTGAAAGGTAGAAGACCTTTCCCAGATCTTCGTTCGCGAAGACTGGCCACACACATTATATTACAGCCTTTTCTCGCCCTTCTGAAAATATTTTTTGCTACTTATAAATTTTGGATGCGTTTGTGTTTTCCTAATAATTTTCTGAAAATGCTTCACAAAAAAAGCTGAAGCCCATCAGCAAAAATAAATGTGAGAAGGATTCCCAATGAAAAACCAACAGCAACAAGGGCATATTGTGTCGCTCTTCCTATCACTTAAGAGTCTCTTTCATGTTTGCTGTGACATTGAACACAGTGCCATCCCTCTGAACTGGAACCTGAAGATAGTTTCAAAGGTTAGGTCATCCCCTTTAGCTCCCATACAAAGGCTCCAACATAAAACCCTACACTGACTATTTTTAGCATAAATCAGAACACTGTCCAGAAAGAGCTAAGCATCTCAAGCCTGCCTCAACTGGCCTTATCAATAGCTTGTTGTCTTGCCTTATGCCAGGCTTATATTTGCTGCAATAATCATGAAAATTGACAGCAAGTCATGCATATATATTTGCAATTTACCTGCTCAGTGTTAACCCAGCCCCTTTGGTAAAACTGTGGAGGAAGAACTCTAACAAAGCAGAACCAAGTCAAAGGACATTCAGAGTGAAACTGCAGAAAAAACTGTAAGGAAATATTCTCAGAAGCAGATTTTAAAAATACTCAGTTATCCATAAATGGATTAAGTTTTATGCCGCATGCCTCATCATTTCAACTATTTATATCACCCATTTTTGTAATTTACTCTACATTTTAACAGCAACTCTACATTTTAACAGCAACTCTATATTTTCATGGAGAAAGATACACATTTTTCATTTTTATTAGTGTCTGTAACAGACTCTATTCAGGATTGAGAGTATCTGAGAGAAGAACCTGGTGTTGTTAAAGGGCTGGCTGGGCAACATGATGCAATGCTTAGCTGGGCATAGTTTCTAACTGTAAGCCATTTATTGAAACAAAATGAAGACTCATCATCACATAAATATTTCATGAATTTGTGTCAAATTTGCTGAATTGTTAGCTTCAGACAAAAGAAATCAGTGAAAAATGGAAAGGCTTCATTTTGACATTTTGAAAATGAAAGGTTTTGATTTTTTCATTTGAAGTTACTTCCATATACAAATTTCTCTTTTTTTCTTGGAATATTTGAATTTGTTTGAAACCAAAATGAAACCTTTTATTCCATGTCAAACAAAATGTTTCACTCAACCCAAAGCATTTCAGAGTCTGTGGGGTACAGTGGTTATTAGCTCTCAATTCAGTGAATATTTCATCTAATTTATTCTCAACCTGACATGAAACCATCCTTTTTTTTTCTTCAGAGGCACTGTGAAACAGAAATGCCTGTTGTTCTCCATCCTCTGCTCAGTGGTTAGTTTTCATATTCAGCATCTTATATTCTACAAAATGTTTTTTAATACAAGGAAGACATACTTGGCACTTCAAATACTTTTTTACTGATAGGTAAAAAACCCCAGTGTAATAACAACAGAAATACCCAGAACTTGATTGTATTTTCTTCCAGTTTATAACAGCTTCTTTAGAAATCCCTACTCTAAAGTCTAGGAACTCAGCCTTTAGGTGTTATTTCAAGAATGACAAGGGGATTCAATGAGCCCTTAAAATCACCCAACTTCACAGTTGTAGAAGCTGTGGCATCATCACACAAGGTGACCTTTCAGCATAATGCAGACTGAAGACCAGACGTATCTCATCTACCCTGAAAAGTAGGCTTCTGGCTTTTATGGCAATGTAGGGGCTTCCTCTCTAGGCAATGGCAGGAGGAGAGAAACTGGCAGTTCCGCTAAGTAATTTGTCATATTCTGGGAGAGCTGTCTTGAACAAGGAGGAATATAGACCTCTAGAAGCTCTACCACTAGCAGGTAACTATTGGGAGTGTTTGCCCACAGCATCTCAGGATAGATGTGTAGTTTTAAAATGAGTCTGACCCTGGCAGCCAGCACAGAACAAAAACTCTCATAGCCTTTAACTGGGAAACACTGGTCGTGTCTGTGGTGTACTTTGCCAGCTCTGTGCATCATCCCCAAGTCCCCATGGAGAAGCAGCTCTCATTTCATGGCCAAGTGAGCATCACCATGGAAATGCTGATTTGTTATAGCTCCTCACGTTGACTCCATCATGAACACTAGAAGAACTCGGACAAGGAAAATTGAATTTATTTTCGTGTTTCTGAATCCCAATGCCTTGGACTCAGTAGCGGCTCCCAGATGAAGCTCAGCACAAGAACAGTGTTTAAGTTTGTTGTGCTTCATCTCCAGTTTTCTATCTGAGGAGCAGGTGTTCACACAATTATTGCTTGTTTTTCTTAGTCATCTTTCACAGAGTGTTTAAAAGCTGTGCAAGAAACTCTGCCAGTCCTTAAATGAGACTTTGCATGCCCTGCATCTTCCACATTCTCAACATGTTCCTGCTGACCAGCCGTCTTTCCTCCCCTCCCAAAATCTGAGCAAGAAATCTCAATAAACTTCCTCACCACCACTGCCTTCATGGAGAAGCAGAGCAGAAGCATTAAGAGAGATGGTAGTTGTGCTTGCCCACAAGCACACTTTTACAAGGATGCTGCAACTGCTGATGCCTGCAGGGGCAAGCCTGCCTGCCTGTTGCCCTTCCTGTATGCACCAAAATGCAGCAAAAGGTCTTGCACCCCCCTGACAGCCCTCATGGGTCTCCCTGTGCTTGTCCATGGTGGCTGACCCCAATGTCTGCTGATGGTTAACATCTCTTCCATTCCACCATCAAGCCAGGGGAAATGAAACATCACCAGGGCCATCCAGAACAAGGCAAGGAGGTGCCATATTCCCAGATATCCATATGTTCTCCATTGTCACCCCAAGGACAGTTTTGTTAATAAGTTATTACTGCTGGGGGTTTTTTCCTCTGTTTATCTTTAGATGTTCCAATGATTTAAACCTTGGCTCAAGGCAGAATAGTATCATCCAGCTCAATTACAGTATACTTTAGTTACCAAAAAAAGAGCATATATTACCTAGTGCTTTCTCACTGAGAGTAAGTCTGGGCACAGTTCCATTTATAAAAAGAAAAATAGAGAAAATGTTTTTTTCTAGAGCCAAAGATGAGTAACAAATCTGTTCTTCAGTAAATAAAAATCATTCTAATACATCACTTAGACAGGAATCTTAGTTTGTGGAAAAGTCAAAAAGACCATTACTGTGCAGTAAAATACATTTTGCTGGTTATCTCTTATTTTCAGTACTATTATTGTGGATTATCATTGTTATTTCTAATGTATTATATCTAATTGTTATTTCTTTTTCTATGTTGTTATTTTAACACAGAGTATACACAGAATTCTGCATCACATTGCATTGTATCCAGTGCTCTGCAAGGAAATTGTGCTGTCAACCAGCCACTACAATGACTTCTCTGTAAGATGAAGCCAGAAAAATAAGTGAAATTAAGGCACTAGGAAAGATCTCATCTAAGTGCTATCTTCTACTAGTAAACATATATCTTGTGTCATGTAAATGTAGAATATTCTAGACAGTTTTTATGACATTTGAATTTCCTTTTAGGAAAGTACACTAAAATGCAGGTTTTTGTTTCACTAAACAGATGTACAATTTGCTGAGAAAAGTCAAATCATTCTGTGTACTGCACTTTACATACATTATGAGTAGTGTGCCAAAGAGGATGAGCCACAGAAATCAGAATCATCTTGTTTGGGACTAATTATCAGGTATGAGAATTCTGATTATTATTACAGAAACTATTCCCCTTATTCATGTGTCTAAGTAAAAATCACATCTAAAATGTTAGTTCCTAATTTAGTCTGAATCCCTCTTCTGTCTGCTGATGAAATGGGTGATTTACCAATTTTTAGATACACTTGCCAGATAATTAATGCACTAGCAGAGCTTTAGTGCCTTTCTCAAGCTCAGTTAATTTTCCACATGTTCATATCCCAGGCATAAAATCACCTTTTAGTGGAGTTCACAATACATTATGAGAGAAAAAACACCCCAGAAGATTTATAATATGTGCCTAACTGTAATTGCATGGGCATGAAATTATCAGGAGCACAGGCAGAGCCGTTCTGATTTGTCAACTGTCAGGTAATGTTTGTCGTATTTCAGATCACAGATATTAGCTCTATGTTCATTTTTCTGCAGATGCTGTACATCTGCACGGGTGGATGCTGCAAAGGAATGGCATGTGCCTGTTCAGTGTCCTCAAAGTCACTCACAACTGCCACACTGACATTTCTCGACTGCCATCATTACTATCACCACATGAAGCACAAATGAGAGAGCTCCACGTGAAACTCTATCAATTTCTGAGATCTTGTGCCTCATCAAGACAATACCCATTTTGAAGGGAAATAAAATGTTCTGAAAATTCATAAAGAGAAAAAACATATGGAGGAGAATTACTGAAGTAACAAGTCAATATGTGAAATACTCTTCCAGCCCACCCATTTGAACAATTCAAAAGTTACTCATTCACTGGTAAGATACACTCAATTGTGAAGACATAAAAGGTAGCAATTATTTTTATAATTACTTTAGCAATGCATATGTAAATGGCATTACAATTGAATCTTGCTCAGAAAATCCTTCTGTATATTGGCAGAACATGGATTTATATGAGAAATGTCTACAAAAAGAAGAATGCAAAATAACGAAAAAGTAAGACGAGTTAAGGAAAAAGCCCCAACAATTTAAGCTAGATATATTTGTAATGGGGAGTTATAAGCTAATGAGAGCTACCTGAAGTAACCACTTTACTTTAAATTCCTCCTTTATGTATAATAAACATTAATTATGGATAAAGACTCATATAAATGAATTTTTAGAAGCTGTCACTGAACAACAGAGCTTCAGAATATCTTGTGGTTGTACCCTAATACCTCCAAACCAGAAGACCAAAAACCCAAATTGCAAGACTTTAAAACAAATTTTACTATGATGGTGTCTTGACCCTAGAATTCAAGAGTAAACCTGAGTTCCAAAGGGTGAAAAAAGGGTGCAAAAGCACAAGCCCTGTGAGGCAGGCGTACAATATCCAACGTCCTTCTGAAACAAGGCTGTGCTGGGAACAGACAGCTTCAAAAGAGAAAGGCATAAGGTCTTGGTGGCTGCAAAGCCATATCAGAGAGGAGATGCACAGAGGCCAATTCTGGCCCTGCACGATTTGTTGCAGGCTATGAAGAGACCCAGCTAAAGACCAATTTTCTTCTAAAAAAATAGTTCTTCTAAGAGGGAAGCCCCAGGAGGGACACAAACTATAAATATTCCTAGCTGTTAAATTACCTCAGCTGTTAACAGGTTTTTATTTTTTTCCTGGCATTATTTAGTATGAAACACAACAAATGCAGATGAGTTTTTTTTGCCACCTTCACAAACAGGAGGGATAATTTCTTTCTGTGCTATGATATCAATAGCTCTGCGGTGAAGTACAGATGATTAGCAGAAAGTTGAAGGGATTCTATCGCTGAAAAAGGATTGTTGCCAGAAGTTTTCATTTCTGTTACCACTGTTTCATGTCCCTAAGTGTATTCAACAGAAGAGCATTGGTACTGAGCAGGTTTCTGGAAGGATTATGCAACATATTATATTCACTTTTGAAATAGCTGTTCCTATGAAAGCCAAATGGGAGCAAATGAAGACAAAAGTTGAGCACTTCCCATAAGGCCATGTCAGAGCTCTGTGTCATCTTACTCTTCACATAACTTCTCAGCACAATTTGGTCCCTTAACTATGCTAATGTGGCCATATGTGCCCCCTGCCTTTACCCAGAGTAAAGTCCTTTTCCAGCTCATGTATGAGTCAACCAAGGTAAGGCTGTCAGTGTCTGTCCTTCTCAAGTCTGGTCCTCACTCACAGCATGTCCACTCCCCACTGCTCTTGCAATGCAAAAAAGACCGCTTCAAGAAGATACAAACAAAATAATCAGAAGAACTGAGGGTGGAATCTGGGAGTCAGTCCTTTCCTAAATATCTTGCCATCTAGTAACTATGACCTCCTAGATCATCTGAAATATCATAATATCCTAAACCCCTATGCAAATACGAAGATAAGTCTTCTACTTGCTGCTTTAATTTACATAATTTCTTCGTACTCAGAGTCATTTTTAATGAATTCTTCCTAATGAATGGGCCAGTTTAGCAAGTCATGCTAATTGCTCTGTAAGTCTGCCCTAACCTAGAAGACACATTATGTCCTCTTTCGTCACCACTGAGCTGGAAAGTGCTTTACCATCATCACCTTATTCATACATGTAACCTTGTATTTTTTCCAGAAAAAAATACAGAACATTAATGTTTATTGATGAACTCTCTTTTCTGCATCATTAACAATTTTGCCATCTTCATTAAGTAATGCCTTATACTGTTGCTAGGATATAATTTTTTTTCTAACATACTTAAAAAATCTTTACTGTCCCCAGCTCTGCTAACTATTGATTTTTCTCTGATGTCTTTAGCTTCCCTCATCAATTTTCTACAGTTTGTAACTTCTAACTTATATTGATTATCATCTCCCATGCTTTTTTTTTTAAATTTAGCTATAATATTGCTGCTTCTTTTCTAATTACTGCCTTCTTCATAATCCTGAAACAGAATGTGCTTTTAGCCAATAGTGTCCCACTCTGTAAGAGAATCTATACCTGCTCATCCAATAAAATCCCCTTTAAAAACTCTTTGCATTTTTATAGCAAAAGATTTTCTCACAGTTAATTTTAGCACTAGTTTTCCTCAGCTTTGTGTATTGACCCCTCTGAGGAGCAAAGCAGATATATTACTTGGTCTTTTATGCTATGCATCTCTATGCCCACATTGAATGTAATAAGGCTGTGATCACAGGTTCCTCACCAGCCACTTGGGTAGAACACTTTTATCTGTTATAAGACTTCAGAATGCAGTTACTTCCTGAGGTAAGATATTCTCATCCATCTTTTATTCAAACTTTAATAATACGTTAGCATTGTCTTCATGAGGCAGCGTGTCTCCCACTGTGATGCCCTACATCACTGCCATTCTTCCTTCCACCGATCACAGACAGAAATGTAAGTTGCACCTTACGGATTTTACTCTCTTAACATGGTGAGCAATCTGAGGATGTTCATCACCACACTGAGGCTCTGATGGTTAATATTGATCCACATGCTTTCAAGATCCCAAAGTTATCCATATTCATACAACAGGCAGCACTGGCTTTATGCAGACTGTACTGACTCTCCCCACTCCCACCCTTCTTAACCTCTCTGTCTTTCATAAGCAAGACAGAAACCATGATTTTAATACTTCAGTGTTAGGAAACAACCTATTAGTTTTCAGAAATGGCATTTGTACCATAATTGCGTCTTTTCTTAAGGGATAATGTTTCATTCCTACAGCTTGTCTGAAGTATTAATGTAATTTCCAAGCACTAAGATTATTGCTTTATGTGACGTTCTATACCACATTGACTCAATTTGTTTGCAAAAAAATCTAAGTTTGAACTCTTTAGTGCTCTCTCTTTTGTTTTATTTCTCCCTTGATGCATTATCTTGTTTTCAAGAGGGAAAACTAGTTCTTTTTCCTTGCACTTTTTATATATAGGGCTCTATGATCTGGGTGGGAAGTAACACATAATTTTCCATAGAACCTTAACTTCCACTTTCACCTCAGAAAGGCAGTGATCTCTTCAAACTCTGAGTGTCCTACCTTCTGTATTTTTTTCACACATTCACTTGAAATGATATCTAAGAAAATCACACTGGCTTTTCTTCAAATCCTTCCCCCAAGTCTTCTATAATTTGGATAATTCTATGTTTACCCAAATAATTTCCTCTATTGTTAGTAATGATTGGTGGAAACTTTTCAACCTTACAGTTTAATTTCATTTTTTTTGCTAGGGACACAGCTGACAGATTTGTTGCTGAATTCTCTATTCATTCAGCTAAACATAGCATTGCTAGTGATACTTGAGTTTTAGGATGACTGAAGAACCTCGTAGCCAATTCCTCAGCACCACAAGCTGTAATCCTTCAAGTGTATCTCCAGTGGCTCTCTGTTCTGCTCTGCAAGAGGAAGATTCTTCCATATTTTTTTCAGTAGGTATCTGCAAAAAGGTTATCAGGCTGCATGTCTTCTGGTTTGCTCCCATTGTCTCACCATATTTCTTTGATTTCTAATTTTTCCATTTATCCTTTCCTTTAGTATGTCAATAGCATCTGGTTGCCCAAGTCTGTTTCTTTCAAATGCTGTATGTTGTCAGGACCTAGGCTTGTAAAATCAGGTAGGTTCTCCTTTGCTATGACGATTAGCTTGCATTTATGTACTGGAAATCTTGTTTTATCAAGAAACATCAATTTTAAAATAGCTTCAGACTCTGGGTCTGACCAGAGAGCCACTGGACTCCTTGCTGCATAAACATTCAGACATTTTCAAGAGGCTCAAAAGAACCTCACCTTGACAGCCACAGAATCAAAGAATATGCCAAGTTGGAAGGGACCCACGAGGATCACTGAGTTCAACTCTTAACCATGCATAGGACCATCCCCAGTCACACCACATGCCTGAGAGTATCATCCAAACACTTCTTGAACTGTCAGGCTTGGTGCTGTAACCACTTCCCTGGAGACCCTGTTCCAGTGCCCAACCACCCTCTGGGTGAGGAACCTTTTTCTAATACGTAACCTAAACCTCCCCTGAAACAACTTTAGGCCATTCCCTCAGGTCCTGGTCACCACAGAGAAGAGATCAGTGCCTGCCCATCCCTGTCCAGTAGAGATGACTGAACAAATAATAAGAGAAAGGCACAACTGCAAATGCTTTATCAAAACACTAGACAAACCTTTTATCTTCACCTAGAAAGCAACCTGCAATTCCTGCCTTGCCCAGGTGAGCTCTCAACATAACCAATGCTGCATACCTATCTATATTTTAGATAGTATTTAACCATTCTAATTTTATAAACTTTATCACCTTGGGACACTATGACTAATTCATTTAGGACTGCTGGAGAATAAATGATACTTCAGGTAGGTTATTACCTGAAGATTTATACGGATTAGCAGAGATATGTTACTGTAATCTATGTCTGGATTCATTCAGCAGTCATTCTTCAGCAGTCAAAAGGGAAAAAGGGAAAAAGCCACAAGGGGTCCAGCTACAGTTATGCATATGGGCTCAGAATCACCCAACCTGACTTAATTGAGGCCCCCAAATTAGAAGCACAGTCACCTCTGCCTCCATATTTACTCAGTGAAGAATGATAGACAGACAGAGTTTTTTTTGAAAAGAGACTGAAATCAAACTGCCTTCCAGAAAGTGCTTATTTCTCTCCCCTGACTTTATGGAGGGGGCCTCTGTGACACGAGTTAGGTGGGCTGGTTCCCCACAAAAGTCAGGAGCTAGCAAATACCAGGCAAAACTGTCAATGTTTGAATTACAGTATTTTCCCAAAATAGACTGGTCAGCTTCCTCCCAAACCACTCTTTTAGTTGTGAATTTTTCTAACAGGCAGCTCTTGTGATCCTGATCAGACACAACCAGTGATTCACTGTGTTAATACGACCTCAGGACTAAGGTAACCCAAGAATATAAAATGTTGGGGATGTGTGGAGTTCTGCAATGAGGCCAGTTGTTAAGTGTTGTTATGACACACTCCTGGGCTTTCACTTTGACTTCTTTTCACATCTTGTTGAGTTTTCCAGTATTTGAAAAGGTCATTTTAATGTGCTGAGGTCACATGTTAATAGCCAGAAAGCAAGGGCCCTCGCTAATGGTGGATTGAAAGCAATTGTTTGGCAGAAGTTCATTTCATAAATCCCTCTATACATTTTGGGATCATAAAAGGAAAAATTGTACTTTGTCCTTTAAGGAGGGGATATAAAGATGACGTCCAACAGACGTTCAGCCACCGAGGGCCAGAATGGGGATTAGAATAAGTGGGTGGGAAGAGAAAAGGCCACTATCATCAGTGAGCAGCCAGAAGAGCACTGGCAGGTGAGAGGAGGAAAGAAGGAAGTCTAGGAAGTTATAAATAACAACCAGAAAAAAAAAAAAGAATATTCCTAACTGCAAATGCAAAGGCAGGCAAGTCTACGAAGCTAACATCTACAAAGCCAACATCAGACTTTTGTTACATGGTCAAGTTAGAACATCTACATTTAACACAGATTTTCGTAACTTTTATTTAAAATTTGTGCTTATTTCTGTTTGGAAATTATTTTTTTTTTAAGGACAATTTATTCCAGTTTAGGTGGAACACAGTGCTCAGCAGTTTTAATGAGGCAAAGTAACATTAATGAAAAAAAATGAAGGAGATCTCCCACAGCCTGCTGTACCACTTGAGGCATTCTGCCTTAAAGACATACTAAAAGTAAGCAGATGCAATTTTTTTTAACCTTTCCGATCTGTCAGGAGAAGGGGTTTTTTTAAATGCTTGTGTGTTGGGAACAATATTTAAGATTGGTTGAGTTGGTGGATTGCAGTAAAGGACAGTTTTGGTCATGACAAAAAAGGAATCATGTGGATGCATGAAGTTCTGCTTCAAGCCCTCTTCTCCCCAAACTGAAACCAACAGCACTGGAGAAACAGTCCACAGAAATTTCCTCCCTGTATGCACAAAGTCAACATCCCATGAGTTCTTCCAGGACCAATACTCCTTTGAAACTCAGTGGGGGTGTGTCAAGATGATTTACAACCTCTCAGTCAGACCATCACACACTTGCAACATGTTTGGCTCTGCTACCAGGACTCATCCCACCAAAATGCACAGGACTACTCAAGGGAGCAACTCCACAGATGGAGCATAAAAGACTGGGATTTGAATTAGTTATTACTATTTGATCATAACAATATTTACAGTACCTAACTATAGAGTAGTCCTTCCTTAGCACTAAAATATGGAAGGATCATGTAAGATACAATTACACGTATGCCTAGCAACATGCTATACAAATATTGGCCAGCAATGCTTGGGGGAAATAATAAAAGGGTTAAATATAAAGCTAGTCTGGGCTTCAAGAGATCAGATATAGTTGGAGCCTAAAAGGAATCCATGAGAAAAGTTGCACCAAAATTTACGGGAAAAGCACAAACAGTCCAATTTGTTTGTTTTTATAGTCATCATAGGCAAAATAGAAATGCTGGAAACAGTATGAGAGAGGAAACAGGATTTTTGGGAAGCAGGGCCATTTCATTTGTGTTCTGTTTTGTTTCCAGACTCCTATCTTTATTTTATCTGCTAACATTGCAGACTCAGGCTTGCAGAAAGGCTAGCAGAGAGACATAGTTGTTTTAATATCTATATGAGCCTGATTAGGTAGAAACATGTTTACCATTGTCTACTCAAGTAGTACCGCTGACAGCAGAGCTAGTTGTGAAAGTAATAGGAAGCACCATGATACCTTTCCAGGACCAGCAACTTGACAAACAAAATCTCTGCCAGTTCAATGACCTCTGACACTTGGTGTGTGCTGTATTCTTCCCTTAATTAGTGTCTGACTAGAGTACAAGTGTCCCTAAATACTGGTATGAATTATTTTTATACAGGCCTATTGGTACTGTGCACCAATTGTAAAATAGTTTAATGCTCTGTGCAGTTAAAGATGACATCAGACCTTCTGAAAGACATACTAAACTTCTGGGTCACAATTCAAAGCATATGTTCTTCCTGGTCTGCTGAGGACATAATGGTACAAAACTAGGATGCCTTTAATGAATAAAACACTAGTCACTGATACCATGTGCATTATACATACTTTCCACTTCACAGGCAAAGCAGTTACAGCTTTCACTGCCTGAAGCCATACTACATTGAACCGTGACTGTATCACATCTGAGAACATAAGCACATTGAGGCAGTGCGGTCTTTGAACAGGAAATGTAGAAATTAAACCAAAGGTGCTGCCCAAAATGTTCCTGGCAATCCCAGACCTGGCACCTCTGCCTCTGAGTCAGCAGCAAACCCACACCTCAGCCTGTTTCTGGGGTCGTTGTGCAGCTCTGCCGAGGACCAAACCACATGTTTACCATTGCCTTTGCTCAAAAGAGCAGCCACTCAGCTTCTGGTTGCTTGGCCAGATTTCAGAGCAAACAGTCATACACTGTCTGCTACATCTATTTCTACAGCAGTTTCAGCAGAGTACTGTAACCTCGTTATTTTTCTGCCCTAAACTATCATTTTATGTCCCTCCGCACTGCTAAAATAACTACCATAATCCATGCCAAAAGTGCATTCCAGCAATACTCAAAATATCATTAAGGCTTTATCCTAAGCTAGCATTCAGCAGGATGAATTTAAAGTACCTCAGTACAAATTGCATAAGAAGACCCCCAGCACCAGGATCCTACCTGGTTTGCACCTGGCAAAGAGTGTGCCTTTGTTAATCCAGAAATGCTAAGGAAAGACAAGCTGAAAATACAAGAGAAACTGGCCCAAATCCTGTCAACTATAAGAGAATAATGCTTCATCAATACATGCATTGATTTAACCATATTTATTTCAAATTGGTTTTAGGACAAACTTAATGGAAGTTTGAAGCAGCTTATTTTCATGCAGTATCATCCGGGAGAGTGGGGGATAGTGTTTGGCTTTTTCTTCAGGATCCAGCTAAACCAAAACAAATGGCTCCTCCAGTAAAACATGGATGTTGATAGAGAGACCTATGATGCAGATAACCATAACCTGACATACATGTCTCTCACCGTTCTTCAAGCATGGTAACAAGTCCCTTGTGTTGATATGTCCCTACGTGTCCAATACATGGGACAACATAATATTTGCCTGAGTGCATGAGCCATGAGGAACTAACAATGGGGCTCTAGGGACAGCCCACACCCTGCCAATGGGTCCCTCTCTCCCCAGAACCTCTGTGTAAGATGCACCTCACCAGCAGACCACAGGTCCAACCAGTCAGCAATAGCTGGACACCACAAGAGTGGTCAAGAGCTGCAAAACATTCATTTTCTGTGACATCTGACTCTCCTAGTCCGTTCACAAATACTGCACAAGCTGTGTGCTGGATTTAGTATAAATTCACCAAGCTTTTCTCAATTCCACACATGCTTATTCCACAGAGAAAGCCCATATGCAACTTTTGCACAAAAGTAAGTTGATTAGGTTTGCTTTCTTTGCTATTTTTATCTAAGAGTGCTTGAAGTTTACTACCAGTTGTATACTGATAAATACAACAGCCACTCATGAATCCTCCCCAGATCTGGCAGCATATGTATAAGAAGACAGTGTTTGAGTGGTTCAACTCTCGTTTGCATCTGTGCAAATCAGGCCTAACTTCATTAATTAAATATAATTGCATCAATCAAAACAAAGGTTTGAACACCTTATTTCAAATAATTTTGATAGATTACAGTTAGTGCAATTACATTTAAACTCATGAAAATTTCAACTTTTATGGAAAGAAAAAAAAAAGTATGTTGATTTCTTGTTTTCAGTTAAACATTTCTCATCACACCTTCCCAGCAGAGCAAATATTTTTTGATTAGGCCTAGTAACCTAGTGTTTCCTAACAGAACTATGATGAAGACTATTTCCAAAGTATTCAGTTTTCCATTTCCTGATTCTGGCACTTCATTCACTTTAGTATAAACTCAGGAAAGGCCATTGGTTTTTTTTTGTTGTGTGGTTTTTTTTTTTTTTTTTTTTTTTTTTTTTTTTTTTTTTTTTTATTATTCCAGAAGGATTGGCAGTACTTTAAATAAATTCTAAACACAACACAGATATTTGGACCGATTATACTGAATTTTTGATTGCTGTGCTATTTTTAATGAGTCATGTAAGAGTTAAACTTTTCATTTAGGAAGACTGTTTGAATATTTCTCAATTCTTCTGCCAAAATACATGTGGAAGATGACTGCTACCTAAATTTTAGGGCATGGCTAAATGCCACAAATACAAATTCTTAGAATTGTACCTCTTGACATGCCCAGATTTGCCCTGTTCTGAATGGCCATACACCTAAACTGTTTGATTTCCAGAAAATAATGGGAGAAATGTCTATGCTCCCTACAGGATTCAATCTGTGAAGCACTTTGAGAATGGTGCATTCAGCATGCACCTCCTGGATTAGGCTGTCATACAGAATGGAGTTACTCTAGGCTTTGTTACTGCACAGCAGTATTTGGCAATAATATCTGAGAATATCTGAGAAATCAAAGAGCATTTCAAGAAAGAAAAGGAATTGGGTCTGTTTTAAGCTGTGACACTGTGTACCCCATACAGTTAGAAGAAAATACTGGAATAAGAACTACTCCTTGGAACTGGTCAGCATTGAAAAGAATTTAAGTAGGAGAATGTGAAAGACATAGGTAAGGGGAAGAAAGGAGTAGAGAAGGTGAGATGAAAAGAGTGGGGTTTAGAGTGGGTGGCTTGGAGGTTAACAGAGGAACATTATCCTCTCAGAAAATGGATAAAGTTTCTAATGTTTCTAATGGTACATAAAATCATTTGCTTCTGGGCCAAGCCAAAACATACAAATTCATTAACTGTTAACTTTAAGCCAAATGCTCTTCAGAAAAAGAAAAAAAGTGGTGTTTTGAAACAGAGATGTACAAATATAGAAGGGTGTTTCTCCTTTCCATTCTCAAGTTATTAAAATTTTTAAAAAATTGACGCTGCATATACATTGTGACACTTACTGTAAAACTGCTAGACCCTAGATATATTCTAGATGGTTCCTTAAAACACTGGAACATACAGATCAAAGACAAAGCATCATAATACACTGAGGGATGTTGAGAAATACATTTAGTGCAGGAATCTTGGCAAGCTGCAGTTCCAGCTGCAGATTGAGTTCTGAGTGGTAGGAGAGCAGGGGGACCTGTGGCATTGGCCAGGTGACAGGATACTCGGGGACACAGCAGGAGCCAAGTACCCCAGACTTTTCAATGCTTGGAATGTAAGTGTATAATATTCCAGGGTTTCCTTTGTTCAGGGCCCCTCCTCAGAGAGGAGCTAGGTAGCTCTGGCTGTTATTTTGTTATTTAGTTATTGCACCAAAACTAAATTATTTTAAGGATTGAGATGTCTGAGACTTTGCTATGGGAAACCTAGGGTCAAGATGGTAAGGGCATCTGGTCTAACTGTGTGAGAGTGGGGTGTTTAGGGCATCAAGCAGGGCATCTGTTGGCTCACTGGAGCCACACGCTGTGAAGGGGCTTTGGTCCCAGCTCAGGTTGTGTGATTATGACTGCCAGAGAGGCTCCTGGAAGGAAATTTTCTTTAACAAGGCGAATTATGGTAAGAGGAAGACAAGCACATCTGAGAAAATAATTGGGATGCTGTTTGCTATCAATTGCTATTTCTTAGATAAATATGGAACTCTACTGATAGAGTGCACCTCTTTCCTCCTTTCCTGAAAAACAGCAAGCATTTTGCTTATGGTTATGAAGGTGTGTTGCTTTCTATTACTCTGCAGGAATGGTGGGAAAGAGGTTTGTTCCTACAGCTGGACTCTATGCTTAGCTGAGAAGTATCAGCTGAGACACGGTGTTAACTGGCATTTCTTGAGAGAGACGAAGGCTGTCTCCCTTAGAGAGGTAAAAGTGAGTTCTTTAGGTGTTCATCCAGAAGCTCAGCATTCTTTTACTTTAGAATAATGTGCTTGTGTGATGCATCCTTTGCTTACTAATTTCTCAGGAGTCACAACTCTTTAGGTGATTTTATTTGTGAGACCTCATTAGGTGATTGGGTTAAAAAAAAATCATCAATAAAATGTGAGTCTCATATAAATATTTACATATGTGTTTATACCTATATTCTTATATAGTGTTATCAGATTTGTTTAATTAGGTCAGCTGAACTAACAGATTGTCGCGGCTGGCATAATGGTGTGTAATCATCAAGTTTCTGTGTCAAAGACCAGAGTCCAAGTTTAATATGCAAGGGATGTAGCATTCTTCACGCTTATGTTTGATGCCACACTATTTTGCTCTTTGGAACTGACAATATGAATATAATCGGTTCAAGAAGGTGCTAAATATGATTCTATTAACATTACCTTACAGAGTAAGTTTACATAATCCTTACATTCCCATCTGTGTTCTCATCTTGATGCAGAACAAAAATGTTGCCAGACATTCTACAGTCATGTAGTTAAATGAGAAAGTGTTGTAAACATCTGTAAAATCCCACCACAAAGAAAATATAAATGCTTTGTGTTTTTATCCTTTTTGACAAAAATCCAAGAAATTGCAACCATAACTCTAGAGAAAGGTGCATGCAGTAATCCAAAGAGAAGAATAAGATCTGAACACTGTTATTGAGCCAGAAGAAGGGCAATTGGCCTCAGCCTTGTAATGAGAGAGGAAAGGGAGTGATACAGTTATAGGCCTAAAAATTTTCATAAGACTCTAAGAGCATGGCTAAGCAGAATTCCCCAAAATGTCTTTTTTGCTTCCTGGCCTCCTTTTCTGATTTTCTGCTCTTCGTGCAAACTCACAGAAGCTAAAGTGAGTAAAAAAAATAGTGAGTAAGTAAATTAATAATTATCCTGCCCTAGCCTTTAGGAAAACTCAGATCTGTTGAAACTTGTCTCTTTATTTCTTGATGAATTTCCCATGGGGAGAAAATTATTATTAACTGACTAATGAATACCTGGGTCATAAATATAAATGATGAAGATTCTGTAGACAACTATTAGGTACAAAGTGAATAATTTAATTCTTCATTAACTCCTTAGAGTGAATTTTCTATTATCTTGCCAAGTTTTGCTTTTATTAGTAAATTTAGTTTAATCCTTATACTTCAAATGGAATATCAAAACAAACAGAAACAACTACATTAATCAAAAATGTGTAAATAGTTTTCACAGAATTCCAGCCAAATTCTCATTTTGTTTAAACTGATTTTCATCTAACAAAGTCAGTGATATTTGTTCATAGCAGTTGAGGGCTTGGCTCTTGATATCATAGAAAATGTACTTGCTTTGGGACTCTACCTGATATTGCATTTTTAAATTGCTACAAGCCTGGTGCATTGATAGCCTGCTGTGAGCAATTCAGACTGGGATTTTTTTATTTCAGCCCAAAATGGGAAATGTAGTCTACGCTGAGAGATCTTAGAAAAGAACAACTATAATTAGAACTATACAATGGATGAATAATTGGGAATATATAGTAGCTCCAGCAGATGTAGAAAAACACATTCTACTGATTTGTTCTCCCTTAAAAAACTTTTGCTTTATTGTAATCAATGGAAAATTCTTGGTGCATGAAAACTGATGTATGAAGAATAACTATCTTGCTTCTTACTCTATATATACAATAAATTTTCACAGATTACCATTTGGCTAACTATGTGCTGAATGTTTTATTATAATATTTATGATGATGAGCAGTGCAGAAAGAAGCAAACTGTTTTTCTTTACCTTGTGACTGCATTTGAATAAGCTGAAAGGCTTCATAGGAAAGAGAAGAGTGCTCTGAACCTCAGGATAGAGCAAGCAGTGAATGGGAAATACAGCATATGCATGTGTGCATTTGTCAGCACATATGGAGACACCAGAATTCAGGGGGTTTGATCTACTGTATCCTACTTGTATAATTCGGCAACAATTTTACCCAACAGAGCAGTTTGCTTGCCTGACTTCTAGGCTCAGATAGAATTTTGAAATCCTGTGTACTCCAGGTCCTCTGAAGGACTCAGTCTAATGGGACTTTTTAAAACAAGCCTACTAGGAAGACTGAGCCCTTCACAATATGCAGTGGTACCTTCCCTTTTGGAATGTTCTAAAAAGAGTTGCATACTTTTTATGTGCTTGCTGCCTTAAGTCCTCACAGCAATCTTCAGAGCAACTACATCTATTCTATTCTGCATAAAAATACTTTGGCTTTGTACAACTTAATTTGTTTGGTTGAAGTCATTTAAGAGCAGAATAAGATCTTGTATGCACACTTTAGGAATGAGACAGCATTTTCTTCTGTTTGGAGACAGTGATTACACTTTGTGACTAAGCACAAATACACCACGTATTGTTATTATCCTTTATAAACATGTTTTCACAGTGAGAATAATTTGGATGATTACATGATGTTGGAGTATTGTGCTTTTAAAGTTACATTCATGATTATTTGTCTTCATTATGAAAATTTTTGGATCTACAGATATGTATCTGCATACATGCAATTTTTGTCTTAATTTACAAAACAGTTAAGATTTAAATAGTTTTCTGACATGGCACTCATTTTACTGTTGGTTAAAGCCTTATATGTTTCCTTTTCGTAGTTCATTTTTCTTTTCTTCTGTGTCTTTAAACTCATATGAAAGAAACAGAAGTCAAGTGCTTTATCTAAATTTTGCTTGTGTTAACCTGCTTTGTTAAAAATGCCATACTTGGACAATGTTTGTATCATTGATCAAAAAAACCTGCTTACATTCTTACAGAAGCAATTCTATTTTGAGTAAGTATTTAAGTAACGGGTGGGATCTCAAGATCAGCTAAGTTGGCTAGAGCATGGTTCTAATAACACCAAGCTTGTGGGGTCGATCCCTGTATGGGCCACTGACTTAAGAGTTGAACTCAGTGATCCTTGTGGGTCCCTTCCAACTCAGAATATTCTGTGATGGATCTCAGTAGGATTCTGGGCCAACCTAGCAAAGCAGGGTCAGCTACTGGGCAGATTAATTTCTTCAGGACTTTATGCAGTCCAGTCTTGAAATCCCATGCCAGTCTCTTTGGACATTGGTTCACTGCTTTCCTTACATAAAAGATTTTCCCTCTAGAAAAGCTGATCTTTACTTGGCTTTGCTTGTGCATTTCACATTGTGCTTATATGATGTATTAGTGTATGTATGTTCAGAACTGTTTTCTTTTAAGTAATTTCACACACTTCTCTTTAAGTACTGTCAAAGAGACAATTGAAAACAGGCCTGAAAGGTAGCACCAGTTTCCTGATCAGGGCCCAATGCAATAAAGAACCTATTTATGTTGGCTTTGTCAAAAGCAAAGCTATAGTATTCTAATAAATGCAAATGCACAGAGACATCTCAGAGTGCCTTTATACTGGTCATTCTTAATGACTGCCTTTAGATACCATATTACCTTTTCCACCACCACCCCCATCATTTTTCACACAAATTCCAGAGACTCCTTTCTATTAAAACTTTTTCAAAACTATTTTATAAAGGATTTTTCATTCTTAGTTTATGTCATTCGTTTTGTCATACTCTCCTACCTGTTAGGAAATTAATACTTAATATACTGGAGACTTCCTTCTTCAAGCTTTTACATTCACAGTGGAATGCACAGATGGCAAAACAGAAACTACAAAAAAGCATCTAATGCCCTAAATGTTACAATGAAATCCTAGTTTTAAGTCTGTCTAGACTTACTATGCCAAAAGCTGAGATTTCACTAAGGTTCTCGTTGCACCAAGTAACCTGCACTTCTGCAGATTTAGTTGCTCAGTGTCATTTGTTTGTATTCTGTCCAGTAGTGTTCTGCTTACCTGAGAGTTTTGTTATTTTTATCGCGCTTTTTTTTTCACTTTTTCTGTATTCTTATAAAAGTACTTACCATTCAATGGGTCTTCTACTGAAGCCAAAGATACTTGTTTGCACTTAAATATACCTTACAGTGAATTTGTCATGTACTGGTAATAGGAGAACCGTCTTTCAGATATTAGCACTGCAGAATAAACCTATGGTTAATACCTTATTTACACAAACTGAAGATGTTTGGCGACCTTGAAGCTGCGTTGTGTTCAGTGCCCTTATTATAACCTTAATTACTAGGGAATACAGCGCTTTAAAGAAAGACTAACATTTCACTTTAACATCCACAATAATCTATTATAAAGCCAGCTAAGCCAGTCCCCAAATACAGAGAAATGTTATTACATGCTCAGCTAGCTGCCAAAGGGCCATGAGTCAGTGGCTTACAGTTATCAAAAGTAACAAGGTTGTTCAGAATTTCCTCTAACAAAGCCAGCCAGCTTATGAAGGGATTAAGCTCTTTGATTAGAAGAACTGGAACACATCCTGCCCTTTTAATTAGCATTCTCTTTCACTTGGTTTAGGCTGGCAATTTGACACTCTTACTAGCCAATGCAAAAAAAGACTTTCAGTTTTGGCCTACCCATGAGTATTATAGCAGTGGTATATTAGTGTGCACTAGCTAAATTCTGAGCAATCTTAGAGATCATGTTCAAAGGCCTATGAAAATCCCCAGAGCATTATGTCAATAGACACAATGTAGTGATCATGACTGCAGTGTGGGACAGTGGAGTCTATGAACCTTTAGGCCTGAGACCACAATCTTTCTACCTTCTATCCTAGACAACCAAAAAAGTATTATGCCAGCTTTGTTGGTATTTTAGAGGTTTATATTTTAATTTCTAACATAAAGACAAGTCAGACAAAGCAACCTGTATTTTCACTGGTGAAGAAATGAATGAAAAATGTTTTGAAAAAAATAAATGTTGCTATAAAGAGAGTTTTGTGTGGAAATATTCACACTTGAAATGTTGAAAAGAAAAAAAAAGGGATGTTTTATTGGAACACAAGCACTGGTATCTTGATTTTGTGTTGCCTGCCCTCACCCTTCCCTTGTTCTCTCTCTCCCTGATCTGATACCTCAGTGTTGGTTGGTATTTGATAAAGATTAAAGAAACTACAGGAGATCATTCTGCTCTCCAGACTTCAGTTAATTATGCAAAAGTCTGAGTGTTATACTGAATAATTACTGAATGAAATGCTCATTAGTGTTTTGCAAGTTGCCTACTTTTCATTGCTGGTACTTTTCATTGAAAGAAGTTTAAAATAAACCCCATTGTATGTTGCTCCTCTTTGTCTCAGATCAATTTCTCAAGTGCAATTGCAGCACAGGTATCTGGTTTATATAATTTTCTGCTAGAGCACTAACATATTTTTGTGGTAATATAATAGCTGAAACATTTGACCTCTGTACACCCAAGTTGGATAGGGGTCTGAGCAACCTGATCTAGTGCAAGATATCCCTGCCCATGACAGGGAGGTTGGTCATAGATAATCTTTAAGGTCCCTTCCAACAATAGCCATTCTATGATCAACTGGAATTAGATTTCATGTATTGCCTCCCAAAGTTATCGCGATGTCTCCCACCACATCTTTGCTGTCCTGCAGCGGCCCATTGAAACAGATAATATAGCCCACATTTTTGTAGGTATTTAGATGTTCATTTTCAGTACACAACAGAACTTTGGACTCACTAGCAATAGATGAGGGAACTTAGTTATCACTCCTGTCAAATTTTGTAAGTTGGTATCGTTTTCTTATGGCAGAAGAGCAGATTATTTAATGACTCATGGCAGTATTAGATTTAAGGAAGGTTGCTGGGAATTAGAGTAGCCTGGGTTTTGTCCATTGGCCTTTTACTTTGAGTCTTTCCCCTCTTATTGGGTTATTTGGCTGGCTACAGGCAGAAGTATAAATTACTGTAAAAATCAGTAGCTGAAACCGCACTCTTTTCTTAGCACGCCTCTTGCCCCTTTCCACAGTCTGTATTTTTGTGTGACCCAATCTATTCTGCCTGACAGAAACATTCAAAGGATGTGCTTGAAGTTCAGTTTTCAGACCTCTACAACATCCTAAACCATTTTATAAGCCAAAATGTGCATGTTTAAAAGGTCTACATTCTAACAAACAAATCCAGTCCATTTTCAAGATAGTATTAAAAAAAATAATTTTTGAGACTATTTCTGTAGATTAAAAAAAAAAAGTAAAATTATTTACCCTTGAGAATAACCTTCATTGAGGAGTGTAATATTTTTTTTATTTAAGAAGAATTTCTGGTTTAATGAAAGAAAAAATTTAGTTTCAGATTGCCTGTTAAAAGTAAGATTCTTCACAATGATGTACAAAATGCCACCACAATGCCATTTCTCCTTGATGTATGTTTTTAAAGATGATGGGCATTTTTAGGTTTTGGCATTATAATTTAAGTCATGTATATCATTGTAGTCTTCTTGTAACTTGACTTCTTATTTCTCGTTTTCCACTGTTAGGTTGCTTTTTTTAATGAATCCTGGGGTGAAAAAAATCACTTGAAAATGACAAATCAACTAATTACAGATAGACATTTTCAAAAAGAAATTTTCTTGAAGGACGAGAGCTAATGAAATTAAGAGAAAGAATTTTTTTCTTTTTTTTATAGAGCCTATTAAGACATTTAATATTCTCTGAAATAATACTTTTAAAATTTTGTTTTTCTAATAGATGAATAACATAGGATTAAAAGCTTTCAATACTGTGAGCAGAGAAGGTCTGTGGCAGATTTTGGAACATTTAGGATGTCCCCCCAAATTCCTTAAAATGATCATCTCGCTTCATGAGGACCAGCGTGGCCAAGTCAGATATGGCAATGCACTTTCTGAGTCCTTTCCAATATCCAATGGTGTGAAGCAAGGCTGTGTGCTTGCACCAACTCTATTCACAATCTTCTTCAGCATGATGTATCTTACCAGCTACCTAGTTGTCCCCCATTGTTCCCAACTGTTCATTTTCCTAATTGATGCAAAAAAAAAATGTAATTTAATGATAAAATAATATGGGTTTTTTGTGTTTATATTAACAATTTTTAGCTGAACTTCAACAACAAGAGAAGAGAAAATATCCATTTTTTAATCTGTACCAGTGTAGTTCAGTCTTCCAGATGGCCTTTTTCCAGCTTCCAGAGGGGAGATTTTAAAGAAAATATTTTTTTTTTTCCTATAAACTGTTTCAATTCAAAATCTGGGGCTTTTTTCAGATGTGAATCTGTATTTTGCTACTTTTAAATGAGGTCAGACTTTGTGTTTTCAATTATATATATTTGAAAATTTGTCTAAATCTGCATGGAACAGAAAATGATTTTAGTTACGGAAGGGGCACTATGCAGTATTGAGGCTCCAGTTAAGTTCCAAGTCAATTCAGAAAATGAGAATTCTTTCTCAGGTATTCGTGAAAGCGAGAGAGTTAACTGATAGATCATTTAATGATTTTTAAAAATTGTCACATCTCAAAAGACTCTTTTAGTATTAGAAGATGGCCCAGAACTGACCCTAAAGTTAGAAAATAAATGCACTGAATGTGGAGAACCAGTTGCCTATGCACATGGTATTTTTGCTGCTAGGAAAAAAACAAACCAAACCAAAACCAAAAAAACAAACAAAACCTCACCAAAATGAAAAACAACCAACCAACCAACCCAAACACAAAAACCAAAAACTGAACAACTGTTCCACATAATTCTGAATAAAGAAATATTTTGATTTTTTTCAAACATTCATGCTTCTTTATTTCTTGCGTATAAACAGTCTGTTGATGAGTTTACTCTCTGGAATTTGTGGTAAAATATCATATTCTGAGCAAGTATTAGAGAATATGCCTAGATAGTGAAGTTAAAGCTATTTCTTATTCTCCTAAGCTATGTTCATGCTTGGAGCACTGTTAGCTAATGTTACTATTCGGAATAAAATACTCAATATCACTTACTTCACTACTCCTTCCCTAATAATTACTTGCTTTAAAGATCAAACAGCAAATTCTAATGACATGGTTAACAGCAAATGTGAATGTTAAGGTAATCAGGCTCAAGTAGTACTTCAAATAGGAAAGTAAATTTTGAAGTCAGCAAGACTAATACCTGACTTGTTTTCTTCTAATTTAAACTATGAGAAATTGAGGTTAAGAACCCCAATGGACGCAGACTATCATAGCTCAAAAGGGAAAAGATTTTGGGCTGCATCTCCACAATATCCAGAACTTCTATAATTTTATTTTAAAATATCCTATTGCTCTCACGACATGTTATAGCGAAAAAGCTTAGACTGAGTCATCTTAGGTGCCCTCCAGCATTTGTCTCTGGTAACCCAGCCTAAAAGCAAAGTTGTTCTTCCTCTTAGGTCATTTAATCTAAAATCTGTACAATTATAAGACTCTAACATCCTTCCTTCTAGCAGATTTATTCATCATTTGAGTAGCAAACAATATACAGTTTACTGACATTCCATTTTCTAACAGACATCTGGAACTTTGTGAAGACGATAACACTTTACACTTATAAGAGGTCTGTCTTTAGGAAATCTAGCTACAATAGCCATGAGCAGGAACCCTACTATGACAGAGAAGTAAGTGAAGACTATAAAGTAGTCCAGGCACAACTGAGTCTAATAGTGCTAGAATATTCTCCCATTTGTCAATGTTACTCATTGGAGTAAAGCCAAATTTACAGAGACTTAAGAATGTAATATAAAAAAGTCAAAAGTAAATAACTCAATAATCGAGTCCCAAAAATATGTTTTCTAGCAATAGTCATCAAAATTCATAGGAATCCTCCTTTTTTATATTGCAATAAAAATATTCATTAGTCCTTACAGAAAACATATGAGAGAGAAGCTTTCCTAACACACCTAATCACAAGTACAGGATTGCTTAGCTAAGGAAAAGAGGAAAAAGAAAAAAGCAAAAGGACAAAACTTAGTCCTCCTTTCCTTCTTTCATGAGCAACACACTGGTTTTGAGATAGGATATTCTGTCTGAAAATAAATCACAAAAAAGACAGGCTGAGTGCCTAATCTGTTTGTAAGTAACATATGAGAAGCAGAGAAATGTGAATTTGATCAATTTTCTTCCACCAGCATTATGTAAAGATTGTTCATACTTTGAAAATGTCTTTAAAGGACTGGTTTTACACCATGGGATTTAAGATTCATAGAATAATTTAATTATTTCATTGTGAGGGGCCTACAAAGGTCATCTGATTTAAATTTCTTCTTAAGTAGATTTGACTTCGAAGCTAGAGCACGGGCATCAGGATTTTATCCAGTTGAGTTTTGGGTATCTACAAGAATAGAGATTCCTCAGCAATTTTGGGCAACCTGATCCAGAGTTTGACTGCTCTCATAGTGAAAAAGACATTTCTTAATATCTAACTAATTGTAACTTTGTTTACTGATTGTTGTCCTTGTACTTTAAACTCTGAAGACTGTTTTTTGGTTTTCCCCATAAATGGCTTTCAAGGAACTGAAGACACTAGTTGGATCTTCCCTAGTGCTCTTTTCTGTCCTGATATATTTTGCTTCAGGACCCAAATTGTTGTGCTGTCTCTTTTTTGTTTTCACTATTCTAGTTGCGTACTCACAAGTGCCAAATGGAAAAAAATAATCCTGTTGACTTGCTGGCTAGACTTTTACTAATACTTGTCAGTTTGTTGTGGGTCTTGTTTGTTACAACAGCACACTTTCCTCATGTTCAGCTATTGTCCCAAATGTGTAAAGTTGCTTTCTAGCAAGACTGTTCCCATCAAGCTGTTCCATACAGGACTTTGCATTAATTTTTTCTGGAGTTTCATTAAATTTCTGTTCTTACAGTTTCTTCAGCCTGTTGAAGGCCTTTGATTTGCAGCCTTGATCTGTGGAATAATCCAATGGACTTCTCAGTTTGGTATCACCTGTGTAATCAGATGGATCCAATTTTTTTTGCCTAATTATATATCCATCTGTTATATATCAGATAGCTACTGGCATTGAGACATCCTGGAGTATTCAAGGTATCACAATGGGTTAACAGTTATGACACAAGACCTCAAGAAAAGTATGTGCCCTCTGACAGTAATAAAAGCTGATTGGAGTGAATTCCCTGTGCCTCGTAGATGCTTATGTGTAAGCACCTGAAGTGAGTAACCATAGTTCAGTAGTCCTCATGCACACACTGACCTTGAGCTGTCTGTGCTATCATTATAGTCTTTGGGGAACTGGAAATTTGTTTACTTGCCACATACGGACATCTAGTTACAGATGAGATCTTTAAAATGTCCAGAGTATCTGTGTGGAGACAGCAGATAGAACAAAAGACCTGCATGGGAGACCTGTGTAGTTCTACAGAAGCACTTAAGGTCTAACAGGACATAAGAAAGCATTTCAGATGGGTTGTGTGCCTATTTAAAAAAAAAAAAAATAATCAAATCTGTATTAAAGTGGAGCTGAGAAAATCTAAGGAATTAGTTCAGCCTTTAAGAGACATGAAAATTTAGTCATCCAAGCAGCTTTCTAGACTGCATAGGCCTAGTTCACTTGCTCAAAAATAGGCTCTGCGTGCCATTTGAGATATGCTGGGATATCCAAGATATACACACAGAAGTGACAGATGGGATATAAAGCAGACCTATATCATCCTGGAGTGACAGCTGGAGAATTCAGAAAATGGCATGAGATGAACACATTTAAGCAAATTGTTTGAGTCTCAGTGACTGCATGGACCATAAATTTAATCAGTTGACTTAAATGTAGGCATCTATTGCAAATTTACTTGCCCTAGAGTATACAAGCCATCTCACAGGTATGGTACTTAGGCCACAATGCTTTCAGGGGACCATTACAGTTCTGAAATAGAAACTGGAGGACAGAAAAAAAAAACATCCAACATCAAAAATAGTACTAGTACTTCTATGTGTAGGCAGCGGAACTGAATCCAGTCTAATGTGTGTGAATCTGAATTCCACCTCCGTATAGGATTATAAAGTATATAGGTATGAAAAGACTAGAAAGAAAATTACCCAAGTGAACAAAATATTGATGTATCTTTTTACTGATAAATATGTAACTATGCACTGTGAACCTTATGTAGCACAGAAGAAACTGTGCTTTATGTTTAGCAGAAAAAGGCAAGAAGCACAGAAAGATAAAATAATGCTTATCAACCAACCCATTTGAAAGTGTACAATATAGCAGTATTTAAGCAACCTCTCTTTTTGGGGGGGATTTGGTTTGTTTTTTGTGGGTTTTTTGTGGGTTTTTTTCACATAAAACTTCAAAGCAATAAGAAACAAATCATTTTTTCACTTGGTTTACTATGCAGTAAAATGGTAAAAAACCTCCAAGACTTTTCTGAAATGATAGTACTAACGGAGATACCAGGTGTGGTTTACAAGAGCGTAAATCTTCCATCTGCTACATATTCAAGTGTCTCTGCCTTCACATTTCTGCTAAAGATGATCCCAAACTCATTTCTTAGAACTATTAAATGATGGGTTGGATATATTGGAAGAGGAAAAAAAATATATTCTTTACAGATACATGCTGAAAGTTGGTAACTTGAATTTTTGTGCCTTCAGGAGGTCACTGATGGAAATCAGGGAACATGTTAAAGAGAGATATAAAATATTTGATTCTATTTTTATAATTATATTAACCAACATTGTAATGCTGCCACTCATAACCTGTAATTAAGTTTGCAACAATTTTGCAATAATATTAAATAAATAATAATATTTTAAAATTATTGTATGTACATGCAGAACCACAAAGGAATTCAGGTAATTAGCAAAGCTGAAATTACATTTATTCACCTTAAAGCAACATTCTGGAGAACTTTTCCCCTGTTCTATCACTTAATTCAAGGTTTGCTGCCTCTTCTCTCTTCTTATCTGTGTAGTACTTATTGATTTCAGTTGTGCCTTTGCATATTTATGTGGAACAAAGATTTTGTGTTATTGACTTTAAAAAACCCACCATTTTCTGTTTTTACATATTTTCTTCTTGAAAGTGTATCTTCAGATTTATTGCCTTCTCATTAGGTTTGGGATTAATCTTAATTGCAACTGGAGGTTGTGATACAAAAATGTGATATTCAAACAACATATATAAATCAGAATTTAATTTATACTCTAGCTAGCTGGTTGGAATTCTTACCATCATTTCTCCCCTCCAAAGCAAACATTCTTATCTTGGAGTTTTCATAATCCATGTTCATCAAACTCATTGCTTTATTATAGTTTCTGCCTTCAAGTTTACTAATAGTAAAATAGTGTTGTAATTCCTTGCTTAGAAATATGAACTTTGCAAATGCTTTTTTTTAACAATAAAGAGGACAATAAGAATTTTAACTTGGAAAAAAAAGATAAGGTTTTCAGGTACCATGCTTAAATAAATCATCAAAAATAAAATGGATGTGATAGGTGTGATCAAAAAGAACGATGATAGTTCATTAATCTTGATGGTATATCGCACAATGAAGGAATGATATGATATTCAATAATTCTGAAAGAAAAGATAATTTAAAATGTAAGTTTTATGTTTTGAAGCAGGTTTAACAGCAAAAGGAAGTATAGCTTAGCATGTTGTGTTTTATATATATATGTGTGTGTGTGTGTGTGTGTGTGTGTATCTGACATTGTGTTCCTAAGTTCACGCCTCTGAGGCTGTTTGAAAGAGGTATACTTTAAAGACGTACCTAATGGTAGGTTTTAATTTAATTGACTGTTCAGAGAATTGAATGAAGCTGAAAGTTAAGACCAAATGGAAGTCAGAGAAAATTTTATTGCAGAGAAGATGTTTTCTGAACATTTTTCCTGTGTTTTTCCATTGTGGTATGTGAAGTATAGTTTGCTCTGAATATTATCATTGTGTAAGCTTGCACTAAGTAATTTTTGAGGGATCTGGATTTATTCTATATCTCAAGTTTTCCTATATTAAAAAACATAAGTAGTTCAGAGAGTATCTCTAGCATCTGTTGTATTTCTCACTCCTAACCCAGTATTTTAGTCGGATATCTTGAAGAATAATTCTTATAGTATTCCCCTCCCCGCCCCACCTCCTCCTCACCCCTCCCGTTTGCCAGGGAGTTTTTTCCTTAGAACAACCAATTTTGTTCTAAATTTGCACGGGGTTCAAATACATTTTACAAGATAGCTTCCTGGTTTACTTTATTTTGGCTTTTTCTGTTAGCTCCCTATTCAGCTAAAGGGAATTTGTGCTTCTGTCCTATGTTAATCCTATCATCTTCCCTGTAGAACATTATGCCATAACTTGGTGTATAAAGTCTCAGTAACCTGTAAAGATGACTGCAGCTTAGGAATCAAACTTGAGAATTAAATTGGTTTTTGATGGCATAAAATCTGAGAAGTCTCATCCATTGAAGACCAGCTACTACAGGACAAGCACTCACATAAGATCTAGTTGGCATGTAAAAAAACATGCATGTGTAAACATCACCTGTAATATTAGCATAAAATGCAATACAGATACCCATGAGAAATAATTCTACAATTTAAAGAAATAAATATATTGATTTTTGATATCAGAGTTCTTTATTTAAACTAATTGAAATTCTTGATCAGAAATTCTGATGGAAAGACAATTCAGTCTGTCTCCCTAGACTACTGGAACAATTAACAGTAAATAAAAAAACACAGTAAAATGACAACCAGCCTGGAAGATAGCATTGCAATCTTTATATATCCTCTGCTTTTCAGAGATTCTTCAAAAATTGCTTAGCTTTGAACTTCTGTATAATTCTTCTGTGTTTCCTAAATAGTTTACTATCATACAGAAATATTAATACTGTCCCTTTGTGTTGCCCTTCTATGGCACAACCTGTCTAAAAGTGAAATGAATAAATTATTAGGAGCACTGAATATTCATTGAAGCATATAATAAGTCAATAAGATGTTCTTCAATATGGTGGAAAAACAGTGAGATGGTTTCACAACCCTCTCTTTTAGGTAAGTCCTCTACATTTGGAGGCAGAAGCATATATAGATCTTCAAAAGAGTAATGATTTCATTTCAGTGGATAATTCTATTAATATTTATAAATAGTAAATAAAACCTACTGTGATTGTAATTGAAAAATAAGAGCTTCAATATCTACCATTTCAACAGACATAACAATGCCCTGAAACAATAACAATGTGTTTCTGAACTCCTGTTTAGCACAGAACATTGTGACAAGATTTGTCCAATAATGTAGGACTCTTCCTTTGTTATCAAAGAAAATGCCATGTTTTGCTTTCCCTCTCAGGGTAATAATCTGATATCTGAGTTCAGGGACTACATTTTCAAACCATCATATTTTAGTGTGAGCTACTGACAAGCTGAAATATGAGAAATATGAAAAACTCTATCAACAAAACCTGTATCCAAAGGACCTTTAAAAGTAACCTTAAACAGAGTGACTGATTGTAAGGTTTTGATTTTGGAACTGCTCACACTTATCTCCTAGAAGAGGTCTGTAGATTTCACATACGTTTCATAACAGTATGTGTTGCAGTAATTGCAAACTAACCCAATTTTTGCAGTATCAGACTTGCTGAGGCACCTAGGTGATCTGTGCAATCATATGGATTTATGATCCAAGAAAAGTAGAAATTCCATGAGGAGAACATAATAAAGAGAGAAGCACTGAAAGAAATATCAGTTCCACACAGAAAATAGGAATCAATTTCTGATAAGTACTTTCAGTTCAGATATAGACATATTTTCAGAACTATTTATTTTATAGTGAGCATTATTAGGCTTCCTAAAGTAGTTATAAAGTAGATGTTGTTTTCCCATTAAATAAGCTCAGCCTAATGGGAGAATTGAGTTCATTTTTACTCCTGGGATTTTAGTGACTTAAGGAGATTGTGGCAGTGTGCTTCAGTTCACCATGGAGTGTAAATTCACTGACTAAGCACCAGATCAGAGAACTACAGTACTGTTCAAAGTGCAATGTGCTACAGTCGGACTTCCAGAGGCACAAAAGAAAAAAGGAAGGGAAAAGCAAAGAAGTAAGAGATGGAACAAATTGCTTAAAGTTATAGCATAGTGGTAAAGCCCTGTACAGAAAAAAGCAAATGACAAATCCATGCTACAACTCTCCAGTAGTATTTTTCTTTTCAGTTCGAGGAGGGAAAATACTTTAAAAAAAAATTTAAAAATATTGATCCAAGTATTTCATAAAACAGGAACAGAGGTATTGGAGAGGCTAAGACATGAAGTAGCATGAACTACTGGCTAGAACACTTTTGTGGAAGATGGGACTATTTGGCATAAATATATTCTTTAAATCTGCAAAACTGTGGTTATGAACTTCAGTAAACCTGGGAAAAAGTCCTGGCAGGTGATTGCTGTAACAACCAAGTTACAGTATGTTTTTGAGTCAGTGATAAAGAAGTTTGCCTTTTGCCACTTTGGGCATTTTAAGACAACAAATTATACTTTTTATATCAACTTTCAGTTTAAAGTTAAAATATTTAGTTTACGCTATTTGCATTGGTACATTCTTTTTCCAGTAGGACAAATGTAGTCATTTGAAGGTATGATGGATAGAACTGTTCTGTAATGCTGACCATCTATTTTTAAGGTGGTTATTTTAGACTAGGCTGTTACGTGAGTCAGATGAGAATTTCAGCCTGCAGGATTGTTTTTCTTTTTTTTTAAGTATAAGAAAGAAAAAAAAAAGCCTAAATGTGTGCTTATGTGATTCAGTTCAAACTACTTTCATTTTATTAGTTTTAATACTTAAAGTACAAAATCTTGTAGAATGCAAAGTAATGTTCATGTGCTACAAGTCTGGAAGAAAGGTGTCACTGTTTAAGAGTGGTGACCCCACGGTGATGATGATGATGATAGCAATGATTACTTTTATTGCTCAAAGTATTTTGGATTCTTTTACGGAGAATATATTGAAAAACTGTGTACTCTAGGACAGTGAGCCAGCCAACATCTTGTAGCTTTTTATAGTCTGATAAGAACTTCTCTTCCTCTGCAGTATAACTCTAGTGCTTTAGCCATAACAGCAACTTGGAGTCAACCATGTTTTGGCTGGATGCCTGTGTGCTATTTCCTTATGGAAGTGTTGCATCCACCGGAACATGCTGGGGTGTTGGCCTTTAGCAAGCTACAAACCCTGGTATACAATAAAAATGTGCAGTTTAAAAAAAAAAAAAAAGGCACATGGAGATAAACTATGTACTTAGCAAAAGAAAAAAAGTATTTTCTAGCTTGCAGGTATATTGAAACAGAAACTTAATAACTTTGAGTTAAATAGAGAACTGTTTGAAGGAATTACAAGCAAAACCGATGCATAATTGCAAGCGGTCCCACAGGGAGTCATTCACCTCAAAATCAGTACTTGAACAGATGAAATACATGCTACTAAACTATGTTAACAGTGTTTATACTATTAAAATAAAAGCAAAAAAAAAGAAAAAAGAAAAAGGAAAAAGATAAAGAGAAAAAGAAAAAATAAATTTCTGTGGAGAGTTTCAGATTCATTTGATAAGAGAATATAAACTAGTTACTTTGCTGGGGAGATTCAGTCTCTAGATTAATTTAGATAAATTTGTTTGTTTGTTTGTCTTTTTGACTTTTTTCCCTATGCAGAGATGCAGATTGCAGTTCATTTTACTACAAATCTAACCATCTTTAAACTGCAAAACGTGTGGAAATTTTTGTCTAAAAAATAAAATGCATGAAGCTTGTTTATTAGCACTTCTTTACTTGTAACAGATTTCTGAGATGCCCACACTATGTTTATAATGATTTGTCTTTCAAATTATAACAATGCTTCAGGATGCATAAAGACACTGTGTTGGGCAGTCCATCACAGTCCTTCATTTCTATTTGGTCAAATTATGCAAATACAAGGTTGGTGAGGTACGAGGATTACAGAAGACATTTTAGCGATCTGTATCACCTGCTGCTATTGGCCATAAGAACAAAGAAGCTGTAACACTGGAAGAATGATTCTCGATAGCACTGCTAAATAAAAGAGGATCAAGGAATGGTGCCTTTTTTCTGAGTTCTAGTAGCATCCCTCGTCTCATCTCTCTTTACATCTAGGTCATTCTGGGAAAAAGAAGAAAAAAAATAACCAAAAACAGTCAGTGAAGATGTTAATGGCTCTATTGAGTGTAGATGGGAATGTTTTGGCAGCAGGGCACTTAAGGGGTGGCCTCTGTGAAGAGAGGCTGGGGCTCCCACACACAACCAGTTCCAGCCGCAGGGCATGGCTAAGCCCACACAAACCCAGGTGGTGACATCTCAGTGATAACATACTAAAGAAAGATTAGAAATACTGCACAAGCAATGAGGAGTGAATAGAAAACTGAGAAACAGTCCTGCAGACACCAAGGTGAGAGAAGAAGGTGGTGTGGGAGGGAGGGAACAGGTGCTCCAGGCAGTGGTGCGATGAGTCCCTTGCAGCCCATGAAGGACCACAGAGGAGCAGATATCCCGTGAAGGACACCACACTGCAGCAGATGAACATGCCCTGAAGAAAGCTGTAGCCTGTGGGAAAGACCCATGCTGGAGCAGAGCAAAAATGTGGGGAGGAAGAAAAGCAGAGAGAACCTGTTACACACAATACCCCATTCCCTGTCTCTTCTGTGCCATTCTGGAAGGGGAGGTGGAGGATCCAGTAATAAAAGAGTGAATCTGAACCTGGGAAGAAGCTGTGTGTGGGAGAAAGCGATTTAGTTTTTTGTCTTAGTTTCTCACCGTTCTACTCTGTTTTAAATTAATAATAAATGAAATTATTATTCCCTGACTTGAGTCTGTTTCACCAGCTAGAGTAACTGGCAAGTCATCTCCCTTTCTCTATCTCAACCTGTGAGTTTTTTCATTTTATTTTCTCCCCTTGTCATGTTGAGGAGGCAGAGAGTGAGAGAGCCAGTGAGTAGGGGTATGGCAGCTGGCAAGATCACTCCACCACAGTGATGAAACAGGGTGTCCAATCAGTAGTCCAACATGTGAATTTGCACACTATTGCCCTTCTCTTATTTAAAAACAGTGGTATACCCAAAAATAGAAGGTATAAGAAGAAAGTATCAAACACTTTCTTAAGGTCTGAAGAGAAAAATCTTTCAGACCTCAGAACTAAATTCTGCTATAAAAAATATCTTTAGGAAGCTACAGTTGTATTCTTAAAAAGGCAAGAACATCTCCTTTTGTAGATTCAGAAAATGTTATGCTCATTTAGCTTGACCTCTTGTATAACAGGGGCGATAGGATCTCATTCAGTGATTTCTGCAATAAGTCTTTAGCCTAGAAATCCTATCTTGACTTTTTCTGATTTAGGTCTGCTGTTGATTATTTTGTTTATATGGTATCTCTAATTTTAATAAAAAAATAAATATTAGCTGGTGAGATTTATAAATTTTGGAAATTGATCCTTTAAACTTCATGTATCATTGTCTCTTTTTATTGTTTTTAGATGATTAGTTCTTTGATGTCATGGATATAGCTGCCTATATGTTGCTTGTGACCCAACTCATGATTTTAGAGGAGAATCTCATATAGTAGAGTGAAGTAAAAGTTGATAACATTTTCTAATAGACCAAATATTTACAATAAATCTAGAAAGGCTGAGGAGTGCAGATCCACTGCCTTCGAAAAAAAATCTGCTGATGTTGCTGAATACATAAAATTTCTGATCCTATTAAACTATCCCCAACTACAGGCTGCGTAAGTCTTCATTTAATAAGAACAGAAGCTCAGTTACCATATCATTCTAGAATTCCTAATCCCATCATAAAGTCTATTTCTTGTTTGTGAAAAGAACTTGTAATTAATAGATCAGTTGAATAAAAGAATAAGCAAATTAAAACCTCAATTCTCATACTATCTTCATAGCAGAATTTGAGCTGCCCTGAAAGATATCCTGCACGTGTGCACACAGCCACAGAGAAGGCTGTGGGTGGTAAATTCATTGATAAACAGTTAAAAATAAAAGGAAAAGCCCACTTGGTTAATTGCTCATGTCGCCTGCTTTCACAGTTGGCATTTTCTCAAACAAAAATGAAGTACGCTTTTCCAATATAGACTTTTACGACAACAGAAATGTTGAACTGTTTACAAACCAAGTAAACCATTTCCAAAAATTTTCACAACTAGAATGTTTTCAACTTTCAGGTGAAACACTGGAGAGAACTAGAAGAACAATAACAGTCACCATCAGTTTTAAATTTTTAGGTTAATGCATAAATTTGAACTAAATATCATCAGTGTAGGGGACCCCTGGTGGCCTAGCGGTTAAGATGCTGGTCTCTCAGCGCCAAGGCCACAGGTTCGAATCCCAGTCC